>OZ004721.1:7068589-7799765 GCA_963924515.1 Vespertilio murinus
TCCCCCCGAGGAGGATTGAAAACTGCGTAATAAACCTGCAACTGCACGATTTGGAGTCCTTAACCTTGACCCAGATTAAAAATCATCACACTCACCTCCTGTGTCATTTATATCCACTCCAGCATAATTTAGATAACACGAAGGCCATGGATATAAGATGCTGCATAGATCCTAAGAAGAGGTTTTTCCCCCCTCCAAGTCTTACCAGTGTGAGCTCTGCTGATAAGAGCAAGATTGCTGGTCAATATTGGTATATTAAAAAATATGATGATGGAAACTTTATATACTTTTCTGTAATGTTATTTGATTTTAGGTGATTCCAAACGCTGGGGCATTTTCTTGATTGGAAAACCAACTTACAGTGTCTAAATTTAGTCACTTAGTAGGGCCGTTTTAGGAATCTCAGGGAATTCAGTTGTTCTCAGAAATGATCATCTTCCTTTCGGAATATTCCTTCTAGGAGGACACTGTCTGACGCTAAGAACTCCTGACTACAGTGACCTGTCCCTGGCACCCTGCATCTTACACTCACACCATCAGGCTGCAGGCACCTAGGACAGTCTCTTGAAATTGGTGAGGGGGGTTGTCCCTGGTGCACTGTCTAAACCAGCCGTGGGCAAACTACGGCCCGCGGGCCGGATCCAGCCCGTTCCGCTGTTCTATCCGGCCCGCGGAGCCGAAAGAGCGGAGGGTTCTCTTGCTCTTCCCTCCGCTCCTTCTCCAGCAGCCCAAGATGAGAGTGCCAGCATGGTCAGGTTGCTTTTGTCCCGGCCCTCCGGTCCAGTGTAAGAACCCATGGTGGCCCACGAGTCAAAAAGTTTGCCCACCCCTGGTCTAAACCCACATTTTCCTTTAATAGAGATCTAGACAAAGGAGTTAAAGTACGAATTTCTACATGAATTATTTACTGATATTTTATTCTTTAAAAAATACCTTGGAATTAGAGCAGTTCCTTAATGTAAAACATTATCATGACATCAAAAAGTGTAAGCCCGGCTGGTGTTGCACAGTGGTTGTGCATCAATCTATGAACCAGGAGGTCACCATTGATTTCCGGTCAGGGCACATGCCCGGGTTTTAGGCTCAACCCCCTTTGGGGTCCTGCAGGAGGCAGCCAATCGGTGATTCTCTCTCACTATGGATGTTTCTATCTCTCCCTCCCTCTCCCTTCTTCTCTCTGAAATCAAGGAAAAACATCTTTTTAGAAGGGAAGATTAGTTCAGTGGAACAGTGCAACTAAGATGACCCCTAATACCATAGACTACTTGTTATGTAGTAAATTAAAACGTAATTTTATTCACACAGTAGGTAACTAGTATGTACCTGCTGAACTGTACCAAGTGGAGCCGCTTTGGCTTTTGAACAAGGACTTACTGCCTAAGGAGCTAGAGTAGAGAGGAGAATTGCGTTGGAAAGCAAGGATCGGACCAGAGTGCTTTGCGTGCATTTCTCGCTAGCTTTTTTTTTTTTTAATTTATTTTTTATTAAATTATTATCTGTGTACATATATTACCATTACCCCCCTCCCCCCAAACATTCCCTCCCTCCCCAGAGTTTTGTGTCCATTGGTTATACTTATATGCATGTATACAAGTCCTTCGGTTGATCTCTTATCTCCCCCAAATTTCCCTCCCCTCCCCGCTGTATTTAGACAGTCTGCTTGTTGCTTTACTGTCACTATATCTATCTTATGGTTCATCAGTTTATAATGTTCTTTATTATCCACCAATGAGTGAGGTCATGTGGTGTTTCTCTCTCATTGACTGGCTTATTTCACTCAGCATGATGTTCTCCAATTCCATCCAGGTTGCTGCAAATGATGAGAATTCCTTCTTTTTTATGGCAGCATAGTATTCCATGGTGTAGATGTACCATAGTTTTTTGATCCAATCATGTGCTGACGGGCACCTAGGCTGTTTCCAAATCCTAGCTATTATAAATTGTGCTGCTATGAACATAGGGGTGCGTATATCCTTTCTGATTGGTGTTCCTATTTTCTTGGGATATATTCCTAGGAGTGGGATTACTGGGTCAAATGGGAGTTCCATTTTCAGTTTTTTGAGGAAACTCCATACTGTTCTCCACAGTGGTTGTACGAGTCTGCATTCCCACCAGCAGTGCACGAGGGTTCCTTTTTCTCCACAACCTCGCCAACACTTATCGTTTGCTGATTTGTTAATGTTGGCCATTCTGACAGGTGTGAGATGGTATCGCATTGTTGTTTTGATTTGCATCTCGCTAGTTTTAATTTTACTCCCAGTGTAGCGCTTTGGACGGTTCTGGAATGGGAAACCTGTCAGGTGGACAGCAGAAAGTCGGGTTCAGATGGCTTCAGCTGGGAGAGAGAGTGCACACAGCTCCCTGCTCGGAGGGGTTCTGTCTCCTTGTCCCCCTACATCAGATAACCACTTCGTTTCTCTGTAATCTCTTCAGTGAGAACCCTTTATGCTACCCGAGTTGTTGATTTTTTTTTGCATTTACTTTCACAGTAATTCTAAAGGAAATTGGTACCTTATTGTATGTTGCTTAAAAGGGAGTTCTACTGTTATTTTCTTGAACGTTTTTCCATTCTCACAGAGATTGTGCCTGTTGTGAATTGTGACCATTCGGCAGTGTTGGATGTGAGAATAGATGGCATGTGAAGTATTTTATTCATTCTCCCAGCTGCCTCATATCAGAACCTTTTCACCAGCTTATAAAACTCAGGGGTTGCCGAAACTGGTTTGGCTCAGTGGATAGAGCGTTGGCCTGCGGACTGAAAGGTCCCAGGTTCGATTCCAGTCAAGGGCATGTACCTTGGTTGTGGGCACATCCCCAGTAGGGGGTGTGCAAGAGGCAGCTGGTCGATGATTCTCTCTCATCGATGTTTCTAGCTCTCTATCCCTCTCTCTTCCTCTCTGTAAAAAAAAATCAATAAAATATATTTAAAAAAACAACAACAACAACAACAAAAAACTCAGGGGCCCTCATTTGGAATACTTTAGTAAAATCTTTCTTTTTGTGTATAGGGTTAAAAAGGTAACTATTTCACGCCTTCATTTTAACAGCTGTTAATTAACATTATTTACTGCAAAATATTTATCCGATTACCTTCTCAGGCCTTGATGGTGATCTGTGTGCAGACACCAAATAATTCCAAGTTCCTCCGCCTCCGCTCTCCTCCCCTTGCTCCCAGCTTTGGGTTGAAAGTCCTGATTTTAAGCCTGTTTCCTTTGAGTTGTTTCTCCTTAATGTCTGTCACTTGTGTTTGACTGACACGCTTGTCGAAGGCAGCAGGAGCCTTCACTGCAGAGCCTGCCACACTTTAAAGGCTGGTTGCTCTCTTCAAAGGAATGGAGTCAAATGAATAATGGTCCCCCCAGGAGCCGGGACTGTGGGCTTGACAACCTGGCAGGGTTCGGGCCTGTCTCTCTCCAGCTGGGAGGCCCAGGCCTCTCAAAACTGAAAGTTCAGCTCCCTCCTGAGTGGCAGCCGCCGCCCAAGTGTGTGTCAGGGTGGACAGGATGAAGTGTAACTGGAAATGAGGGCAGAGTTAAAGAGAAGAAAGGATGATGGCTTCTCGCGAATAAAGGGAGACATGGCACTTCATTAGTTTACAGAGGGAATCTTAATTGTTGAAAATATGAGTAGAGTATCCCCCATATTGAAGAAAAATATGAATGGAATATTCCCATATTTAAAGAAGAATATGAGTGGAGTATCCCCATATTGAAGAAGAAGATGAGTGGAGTATCCCCATATTGAAGAAGAAGATGAGTGGAGTATCCCCCATATTGAAGAAGAAGATGAGTGGAGTATCCCCATACTGAAGAAGAAGATGAGTGGAGTATCTCCATATTGAAGAAGAATATGAGTGGAATATCCCCATATTGAAGAAGAATATGAGTGGAATATCCCCATATTGAAGAAGAATATGAGTGGAGTATCCCCCATATTGAAGAAGAAGATGAGTGGAGTATCCCCATATTGAAGAATATGAGTGGAATATCCCCATATTGAAGAAGAAGATGAGTATAGTAGCCCCGTACTAAAAAAGAATCTGAGTGGAATATCCACCATCTTGAAGAATGTGAATAGAGAATCACCCATAATGAAGAATGTGAGTGGAGTATCCTCATATTGAAGAAGCTTTTTACTAATCCCAGAAGACGGTTGTGGTTAAATTGCCTGATTTTGGAAGGCAGATATTTGACTATCTAATTGTAGAAGAATGGGATAAGATGCATTGGATTCAATAATTGTAAAGGGAAAATGAGATAAAGGCAACTGTTCTGTTTATCTTTTGAGGAAAATCCTGAAATTGGTGTTAATAATTTAGTGCTAGAAAGAATAAGAAACTGCTTTTGCTGTCTAATAAAATATATTTAAAAAATTTTTATATCATATAGCTAAATTTCCCACATTGGTACTTATGGACTTTATGAATTTTGATGACAGTGTTATTAAATTTTCATCTATCACTACTACATTCCCATTTTCTAAGGCTGATAACTTGATTGTAAATAACAATAGCAAAAACTAAGACCCAGATGGTCTTTCAGCATTCCAGTTTATTTCACCATCTAAAAAGGCTGGAAGTTAAAGTAAATGGTATGTTATCTAGATACCATCCATTCCTTTCTAGCTTTGAGTATGTTTTTCTCCCCTATTTAATAATTTGTGTAATAAGCATAGGTAATGAAAAGAAATATACCTACTTTATTTAGCATTATAGTCACTATTGATGTAGTAATATTGAACAAATGAACCATAAGAATTCAGGGCACTCTGTGTGATGTCTAAATCATCAGTAAATATTAGCTAATTATATAAATGATTGTCTCCAGTGTTTTAACAAATAACAAGAATTGGATTGTGAAGAGTCTTTTTCTCACGGACAGACCACCTGTTCCCTACCTAATCTTGTGGGATGAAAGCTACGTTTTCTCACAGATAAACTTTAGCGTGTGAACACTGGTAATGAACTATTTACATGTGACTCTTGTATTGGCTATTTAAAGAGATATGATTTTTATAATTTGTGATTTTTTCCCCCTGAGACATTTCTGGAATAACCAGAGGGCATAGTTTTGGGAAAATAAAATAATGGCCATACTTGATTGTATGCTAGAAGTGAGCACTTTGATCTGATGTTTAGAAATTGCTGCATTGTATTTTTATAAAGATTATTCTCCTACCCGCAATTGTAAGTTTTTAGAAAGAGTTCTGTAAGAATGTTTTCTTGACATTTTCTAATACTGTGAAATGTCCACTTAATAAGCCATCACTGTAAGTACATGCTTTCAAGTTGAAAATGTACTGGCACTCCAGCATAGTGCTACTTCCCACAAGCTGAAATCTCTATTAAAGTAATTTGTCAGATTTTCAGAAAGGCCGTCTCATGACTAAAGTGGCACACGGTTCCATTGTAAGGACTCCGTACCCCTGAGTCCGGCCAGTGACATTGACCCTGAGCAGAATCATCAAGCATGGATTTCACTGTTGCTTAATTTCACTTAAAAAAAATTACAACCGTACCTGTTTGTACATCTTTAAAAGTAAAACAAAAATTGGCTTGAAATAACAGTATAGGATATTTGCTTCTATTTTTTTTTAAAGGACCATGTAGTACTAGGTAGATCATGCAAAGTTATTTAAATATCCACATTGGCAACTATAAATCTGAGTTACTTGCAGCAATTGGATTGAGCTTATGCTTTATATATAAGTCTGATTTCTGAGAAATACATACTCTGATTATTTCTGATCAGGCTGAAAGCTTACATTTGTATCGCGGGGGTAAATTAGTTATAGATTCTGTTTTATTGTGTTCAGTTGCGTTGTTTTCCATCAGGGGTGCATGTGAAATTTCTCCATTTATTAAATTTCAGATTATGTATTTCCAGCCCGTGTAGGGCTCTAGACAGACATTTCCCCCCCATACGTATAGCTGCAGGTAAACAAGCAATTTTAGCCCCGAAAATAGCTTCTGCTTCTGTCAACACGCTGTTTATTCTTTCTCGGAGATAAAAAGTTCAGTTTTCTGATATTTGTACCAAGATAAAGTCAGTAAACAAGATTAATACAGTGTGGAAAAGGTTGTCAGCAGCCCTGGCAAAAGGGAAATAAGTTAGCTGTACAGAGAACACACTGTAAACTGAATAAAAGTGTCAGGTCCACCAGGAGATAATGTGATCATGAACCCTTAACAAAGCATGACATGGGCCCGGCCGGTTTTTCTGGCAGCCAGGGTGCGGAGAATGGATTACTGCATCCCGGGGATCCCTCTGGAGGAGCGTGAAAACCGCATTTGGAGGCGGATGCGGGATGGAGCCCCGGAGAGGAGCCACGTGATGGCGGGTGGTGCTCAGGCCGCAGGGTTGTTAGTGTCCTGGACAGAGCACGTTTGCGGTATTTGCATGTCTTGGGACTGCCGACCGTATGCTGGCATCCTTGTTACCCAAGTGCTCCAAGAAGAAGTACGTATCTGAAAATGGTAGTTTGGGTTTTTCCCTCCCAGCATGCCATTTTTTTAAAGTCTGTACTCTAAATGGCACTTCTGGGGTGACAGGGTATTGCGTTTTTATTACCACGGAGGAGAGCAAGCCTTGTGATGTACGTTTCTGTCCCGTTGATTGTCATGGTGGGGTCATTCTTGCATGGTGTGGCTGATGTTTTCTTTGAGAGCCTCTGTCAGACAGGAAAGTTGTGAATGTCTTTTTCCATGGGTGTAGGTTTCATTATGAAAATGCTCTTGAGCCGAAACCAGTGTGGCTCAGTGGTAGAGCATCGGTCTGCGGACTGAAAGGTCCCAGGTTCAATTCCGGTCAAGGGCATGTACCTTGGTTGCTGGCACATCCCAGGTGGAGGGTGTGCAGGAGGCAGCTGGTCGATGTTTCTCTCATCGACATTTCTAGCTCTCTATCTCTCTCCCTTCCTCTCTGTAAAATATCAATAAAAAATGTTTAAAAAAAAAGAAAAAGAAAATGCTCTTGAACCTTTCCTTCTTTACCTGATTTGTAAATAAAATATTGCTCTTTTCGGCGCAATTACATGTTGTTGTGTGTAGATACACAGATGATTCCTAACCTTGTGGGAAAGCTTTACAACGTTTTATATTTAGGAATGAATGACAGAGACATTGGTCTGGGAGTACCCTTTGTCGGGGAGATTTTGTTTAGATGTTGAGACCTAATATCAGATTCACTCTATATTGAGTGAATGTTGAGACCTAACATCCGTTCACTCTAGAGCGGATGTCCTCAGGTGCGCTTCTATCCATCTCTGTCTCTCTAGAAACGCACCTGTGACTGTTTCCTGTTTGAATTCTCCCTGCAGGGGACCACTGCGGGGCCAGCCAGTAACAAGAGGATGGTTCACTTCTCCCCGGATTCTCACCACCACGAGTGAGTGCCCACCAACCCGTGCAATCTCCTTGGGGGTGGTTCTGCGTCTTTCTTTGTGACAATTGGCAGCCATTGCTGGTGAAGGTGGTTGCGTTTGGTTCTACCTTAAGAAAGAGTCAATATCATATACCATGACAGGGGTGCAACATGACCCATTTTTAATGACAGGGGTGCAACAACCATTTCAATGCGTCCCATGGAGAAATTTAAATAGTGGTTTTAGGTCCAGTCCTTCTTTTATTTGTGGTGGAACTGGAAGCTCACGTAACAGAATTGAAATGTTTCCAGATGACACATGAAGTAGCATCAAGACCTTTTCCTGCATTCTGTCTGAATGGCTAACGTGAGGACTATAAGTGACTTTTTCTCCCGACGTCTCAGCTCTCTGCTCCTGAACAGCATCAGCTGCGAGGGGCCGTAATGTATTTCCATTTAGCAACAAAAGGAAGAGAGACTCATTCACTACATAATTCACAAAATTAAGTAATTGAGCTTTGACTTGGATGAATTATTGGGTAAATTTCTAGGTGCTAATTCTATTCCTAAATACCTCTTTGTTGGAAGAGCTTAAATACATTATATACTTTGGCTCAGGCCCATATGTCTCCTGTGGAGTTGGTTGAACTTGAGAAAGGCCATAAAGTATGGAAAGACGTGAATTAATTATTGAATTTTTTCTGGCAGCTAATCATATTAGGACCCATTGGATTCTATTTTTTAAATCCATCCTTTAATAAATAGAAAATTTATAGTTCAAGTATAGCTTATTTTATATAGATTAATATAAGTATAATTTATGTGATGTAAAATGTTATTTATATAGATAAAATTTTATATAGCTATTCATTTTAATAGCTGATTTCCTTCATTTTTATGATTCTACTAGAGGCTTGGTGCATGAAATTCATGCACTTGGGGGGTGGTCCCTCAGCCCGGATTGCAAAAGGGCACAGGCCAAGTTGAGGGACCCCACCCGTGCATGTTTGGGGCCGGGGAGGGATGCAGGAGGTTGGCCAGTGCGGAAGGGCTCCATGGTGAGACTAACCCATCTTGCTCAGTCCCAATCAGCCAGACTCCAGCATCAAGCTAACCTATCAGTTGGAGCGTCTGCCCCCTGGTGGTCAGTGCACATCATAGCGATTGGTTGACTAGTTGATTGCCCCCTGGCAATCAGTGCATATTCATAGCAAGCAGTTGAGCAACCTTAGCCTATCATTAGCATATTACACTTTGATTGGTTGAAGGGATGACCAGACATAGCCTATTAGGCTTCTATTATATAAGATTATATAGGACTAGTGGCCCAGTGCACAAAATTTGTCCACAGGTAGGGGTGGTGTTCCTCAGCCCGGCCTGCACCCTCTCTAATCTGGGACCCCTCAGGGGATATCCGACAGCTATTTAGGCCCGATTTCAAGATCACCCCTAACCACCTCTGCCTCAGCCCTGTCACCATGGTCCAAAGTTCTCCAGATCTAATTAGCATATCACCCCTTTATTATGAATGAAAATTCCCTGAATGAGAGTTCGCTAATTACTCTGTTCACTGAGCACAGTCAGGGAGGGGAAGAAAATTAAACAACTGTTGCCCACACTGGCCCTGGATATGCTCATACTGGTCATTCCCACACTGGACATGCCCACACTGGCCCAGTACCATGGGGGGACCGAGCTTGAAGACCACAGAATGTGGTGAGGTTGGAATGAGATAACCCATATGTGACCATGAGCCTGGTGCCCAGCGCACAGCTAACATTTCCTGGCCAATGGTGTCATGAGCCTGGAACGAATGGGTTCAGGTACGTTCAGCTGATGCCCCCAAATCCACATCAAGGGCTTTGTGGAGCATAGCCGGGCGATGTCAGATTCTTTTCATTTTTTAATGTTTTTTAAGACTCCCACCAATCCAGAGGTCATCATTTGTTGTAATGATGCCATAATTAAGTTGTGGTAAATGATAGCATTTGTAGATTTTACAACCAGAATTGATTCATAAAATGAATACAGTCCCAGCAGTTTATGTTAACATAATTAAATGGAAATTTAATTCTAACTGAGTTTGCTTATTAAATTGAAAATTACTGGGTTGTGAGCCCTCTTACATTTCTGTCCAAATTGCTCTAAGTCTAGAATTACATGAACTATCCATTAGAATAAAGCCTATTTCAGGCGCCATGGCTGGCGGCGCATACATTTCTCACAGCCTGCAGCCTGATTGCGGGGGACCATTCGCTTGGGCCAGGTTCCTGCTAACCCCTCTCCTCTCTCCTCCCCAGCCACTGGTTCAGCCCTGGGGCCCGGACCGAGCACGGCCAGGTAAGAACCATTCCAATCCAAAGGAAGCTGCTTAGTCTCCTTCAAATACTTAACTGTCTCCCTTCAGGGCGGTAGATCAGCTTTATGAGAAAAAAATATAAGTCTCAGCTTAGGAGGAATTAATTGTGATCTTGCTTAATACACAGACCACATGAATGAGCCTCAGAGAGCACTGAGTTCCCCCACTGCCACCTTCCGCAGTCACACCTGTCTCCTCCGTGAACAGACTCTGGGATTCACTTTGTTTATTTGCAAAGTTAAGGCACCAAATAGTACATATGTTTAAGCAATCTGAGGTTATTAATTTATTTATTTACTATTTAAAAAAATATATATTTTATTGATTTTTTACAAAGAGGAAGAGAGAGGGATAGAGAGTTAGAAACATCAATGAGAGAGAATCATCGATCAGCTGCCTCTTGCACACCCCCTACTGGGGATGTGCCCGCAACCAATGTACATGCCCTTGACTGGAATCGAACCTGGGACCCTCCAGTCCACAGGCTGATGCTCTATCCATTGAGCCAAACCAGTTTTGGCCAATCTGAAGTTATTTAAAACAGATCAGCCAGCAAGAGGATATTTTTGCCTTCACCCTTTAGAAGGTGGCAATAGTTTCCTACAAGTGATATTTCTAGATGTGTGTTTTACGTAATCTCTTATTCGTCCATGTGACAGTACAGTGATCAGCTGACTTAGCCAGAACTTGACATTCCCTTTAGTTAACTTTACACATAAAGTTCGTTCTTTGCAGCACACTAAGGTAATTAAGGGCTTACAGTTTTTATATGTTTTATAAAGCATAGATATCTTAGACTTGGCATCCTGGCCAAGCCTTTTCTGTTTTGTTATTGGTGATAATTTTATTATTTAAGGGGGTCAAAACTATGACATGTAAGGAGTACATGGGAATGATGGACCCCAAATCAACGGAGAACATTTCTCCAGAGGGGTTGGTAAGAAGTAGGGAGGTGGGTAGAGGGGCTGGGCATGGCAGTGATAATTGGAAACTTCCTGTCCTGGCCAGGAACCAGTAACCACAGTATGATGAGAGATGCTTGGGACAACCACAGAGGGCGCTGTACGCCCTCCGTGGGCCACGGAGGGGAACATGCAGCTTACTGAGGCAGAGAGCATAGTTTAGGAGTTGCTTAGTTCTCCTTTTGAAGGCTGAGGACATTGAGATGCTGGTTATGAGGAGGTATGAAGTTATTGTGCAGACGTTTGAGTTATTACCTGACCAGTGGCTGCCAATATTAACTGCCCCCCCAAGCTTGAATGCATTCTGAATATCAGGTAGTAAATAGAGGTTTGCAGTGGAGTAAGAATTCTGCTCTTGGCTTCTTCCTTTCAAGTGGTAGGGATTTGACTCTTTTAGGAATCTTGTAAAAATATCCTGAGTAACCACAGCAACTCCTCACCCCATCAATAAGAGTAACAACCATGATCCACAAGGAACACATCTCTTCCTGGTTTCATGCAACAACTTGTAAAACTGTGTTGATTGCCCAGCTGGTGTGGCTCAGTGGTTGAGAGTTGACCTATGAACCAGGAGGTCACGGTTCAATTCCCAGTCATGGCACATGCTCAGGTTGCAGGCTCGATCCCCAGCCAATGGATGATTCTTTATCACTGATGTTTCTATCTCTCTCTGCCTCTTCCTTCCTCTCTAAAAATCAATAAAAATACTTTTAAAATAAATAAATAAAGTTGTGTCCCTTTTGTGAACCTCCCATTGTGCTAGGCTCTGTGCTTATGAATTTTAATGCAATTCTTATGTGAGTCCTTTTTTAATATACACCTGCAGGTCACTAATAAGGAGCTTGTGTCTCCGTTTGGCCTAAGTCCAGCAATCTGAAAGTTGGAAGGTAAGAAGCACTTCGCACCAGATTCAGAAATTCTGTTCGTAATCAGAGTTGACACTGTTGAGTCAGAACCTGAAAAGGGACCTCACTTGTGACACGGATAGGAGTTCAAGGAAACAAGACAGTTAGTTACCAGGAAGAGAAAGTTTCTCATGGCCCATGTACTGCCTAAGCGTGCTCACCAGAGCAGAGCTCAAGGATTCTTGTCTCTGAAGTCTTGACCAGACACCCCTCCTCTCCCCACCACCACCCTCCTGTGCCCCAGTTTTCATTCTATGGGGTGTGGCATACACCTCCTGTGGCTCTTTTCATATACAAATATATGCTTTCTTTACATTCTGGCAATAGTCTGGGTTAATTTTTTCAAATTTGCCCCTTAAAAATATAAGTTCCCACCTTAATTTGTTAAATTCATGACCTAAAGATCTAAGTCTATATCTTTTGCCTGAGTTTGATTGTAAATTTGCGGAGTCACAGCCAGATTTTTAATTTTAGTGATAAAGTGAGAGAGAGTTTTGTGATGGATGCCTAATGCAGGTGCATTGTGTTAAATAATTTCAGTATCTGTCCCTTTTTATATATAAGGCCCATGGAAACCATACATGTGAGGAAGGAAAGAAGTCCCCATATGAATCTAATAGAAGGAGCCCGAATGTTGGAGTTCATAGCAGTACTGTTTCTTTAAGTTCCCCAGGGTGGTCCCTCTGAGTACCAGCCAACCCCTTAGCCAAGACACAATATTTATTTTGGTCATTGTAGTCACATTTAAAAAAAAAACAAAAACCTAAACTATAAAATTCTCTTCTTCTCTCAGAATATTGTGTTAGGGATTTTGAGTTCGTTGTTTTAACTGTTTTAACTGTTTTAACACAAATCACAAGTACAGGGTTCATATATCTGTTTTTTTTATCTTAAAATTAGGAAAGTTAACTACTACCATTAATTTAAGGTGGAGGGAGAGATTTCATCACGCCATCTCTAGCTATCTGTGTCACAAATGTTGGTTTGAATATATACACATATATATATTTTTTAAAAGACACTAGGCTTAGAAATGCCAAAGTAATTAACTTTTTTAAAAATTTTCAGAAACAATTTAGTTTCCATGGTACGAAGTGTTTCTAAATGGAAACACTTTCAGATTAATGGACTTCAGATAAATGGTTTATTTATTCTCTAAGTAGTAAAGGATGAGATTCGGCTTCAGCTACATATCAGATACAGGATCTCCCTCCCCACTTCTTTATCTCATTTTATTTATTCATTCAACTAATATATATTGAGCAATACAAAGAATCCAGACACACGGCTGGACCTTGGCTACACAGGCAGATTGAATAACGGAAGCAAAGGACCGATGGGGAGCAAGAATGGGATCCACTCCCCAAACTAAGATGTTCAGTGTGGCTGGGATATATATTGTAGAAGTAAGGAGGTGAGGGTGGGGGAGAAGGAAGTGTATGTAATAAATGGCGAATCTAGGAATGTAATTGAGTTGTGAAGGGTGGTGAATGCCTTGTACGAGAATGTGGGGCTTATCTGGAGAGAAGCTGGAATCAGACCTTCATTTAGAATTCCTGGCTGCAGGGGGAGAATGCATGAGCTGGGGCAGGGAGTCGCGTGGCAGGCTGTTACCAGTGAGAGGAAAGGGTGTTTGGACCAGATTGGTGGTTGTGGGCTGGCAAGAAGTCAATATTTAAGGGAAATTTAATATGTACTTATTTAATGGAGACACTCCGGAAAGAACGAAAGCTCTAACGTCCTTTTGGTGATCTAATTAAGGCCCGTACCTTCTCCAAGAGGACCAAATGCTGCTAATAACGGATTCTGAGTGATGCCGTGGGACAGTTCAAAGCAGTTTTCATTAAAAGTCCTTGGTGCCGGTCAGACAATGCCCACTGACAGGCAGGCTCATTAATGATCACTGTGATTGTTGCATCTGAACCGTTTTCTCAGCCCGTCTGATGGTCATAGTGCTATGGTCTCACGTGGTTTGTGTTATTTAACAGAGCAGCCTTCCGGGTAGATAGTACTGTTCTCTCCGTTGTGTGGATGGAGACTGGGACTCAGAGAGGTGAAGTCCACAGCCTGAGGTCGCACAGCCTGTGAGTGGCAGGCCTGTCACTGCCCCGGAGACGTGTGTGTGACAGGCACAGCTCTGCCCTGTGCTGTTCCTCCGAAGTTGCCTGTTGCTGCTGCTCTCTAACGGGTCCGGCTTCCCTTTAGCTGTACAATCATTTCCGGCGTAAATCAGCTACAGCCGGAGTGAAGCCACAGTAAAGAGAATTGACTTCTTTTGCTTCTTTTCCAATAAAGTATGAGAGGGTAGTGGACGGTGAGGCATTTTGAGATGGCAATCAAGTATGCATATTCCTTCTAGGTATCTGTTTTAACGCCAGTAATGTCTTTGAAAACAATGCTTTCACTGTATTTACTGGTTAGGCCAGTGAATCAGAGAAGATGCTATGTCGCTTGTGTGGGCCTAGGTGGCAAAGCCTCAGAAAGGTGCAGTGGCAGAGGGTCCCCGACCCCCACCAGGACCCCCCAAAAAACGGGGCTGGAACTGGTCCTAGACCCCCGGCTCTGGGAAGCCCCAGATCACCAGATCTGGGGGGCATTTTTGCAGAGTAGTCTCTGTTGGTGAGAAGTGAGGAGGGAACAAAGCGATGCAAGTGAAGGAAGGGTTCCCTTTGAATGATGACGTTTCTGTGTCCACAACTTTGTCTTAATTCTTTGGACAGCATCAGCTCCTGAGAGACAGCCGCGCCGAGAGGGGACACAAGAAAAGCTGCTCTGTGAAGACAGCCAGCAGGTAGGCAGTTCGAAACCACTTCGCTCTCATCTCTCAATCGTCTGCCCTTGTCCCCGCGCTAGCGACATGCCGTGGTGAGGGCGGTCACTTGTCTTCGGTTCTAAAGAGCTGACTTAAACTATGTTGTGTGTTGCTTGTAAGAATATAGCTGAAACCGGTTTGGCTCAGTGGATAGAGCATTGGCCTGTGGACTGAAAGGTCCCGGGTTCGATTCCGGTCAAGGGCATGTACCTTGGTTGCGGGCACATCCCCAGTAGGGGGTGTGCAAGAGGCTGCTGATTGATGATCCTCTCTCATCGATGTTTCTAACTCTCTATCTCTCTCCCTTCCTCTCTGTAAAACATCAATAAAATATATATTTTTTAAAAAGAATGTTATTCTTTTTAGATGCCATCAATAGAATAAAAGGTGATGAAAATGCCATGAACAGAATAAAAAGTGATGAAAAACAAAGACTAAGATTTTAAAAGAAAGGAAAATTTTCCTTCTCCCATAATTCATGAATGTTAGTTCGGGGTCTAGAATAATTATTTCCTTTTTAATTTTCAAAAGGAGAGTTAACTTGATTCTGAAAATGTAAATGGTACTTAGACCCCATGAGAAAGCAAAGTACTTATTAATTCTTATAGTATGTGACCAGGTATATAGAAAATACGTTCTTTTAAAAAAGTGCTTCTAGGTCCTTGCTCATTTTCTATTACTGAGTTGATAGGAAATGATCTTTTTTTTTTCTTTAATGCAAATAATTTTCCCGTTTATTGCTTTAGTGCTATAGCTTCAAAGTTTACATGTGGCGATTCTGAAGACTTACTTTGCATTTAGATAAAAATGGCTGTCATAACCCTGAGCAGAACGAGATAACAGACCTCAGCAGCCACCATTGCATCCCACGGCTCCCCGTGGCTCGTGTGTTAGCCACTATGTTCAGATACCCATGCAGGCCCCATTGCTTTCAAGTACCATGTTGTAGCAGCTAACCCAACTGAGAACCCGTTAGATACCCGCCGAAGCAAAATGTCGATTCTGTCTTACAGCCCTAATGCTGCAGCAGCAAAAAAAGTTGGACATCCGGGACAGTCACCATAAAACCAATATATTTATCCCCAGGAATATCCGATCCTTTTGCTCTGCCTTCACCTCATTAGAAACTACAATTAAGTAATTTCACCTCGTGTCTCAGGTCCTAACCTTTGCTTAGACCAGAACGCTCAGGGTGGCCTTCCCCAATTGGAAGTCAGCACCACATGGACTGAGCGATGCCCAATACTAGGCGGTGGAATGTCCAATACTAGGCAGTGGAATGTTCATAACACATTTCAATGTTTAGTTCCTAGTCATTAGCCTGTACTGTTCTAAGAATCCATACAAAAAGACTGACAGTTCACAGCAATTGTGCTGAATTACTTAGATTAAGTTAAGACCTTCCCTTCTGTGTTGGGTTTTGTTTTGGGGGTGTATTTCTTTGGGAGGGGGAATTTGCCCTCCTTCCTTCCTTACATGGTTTTTGCCATTTACCACTATGAAGCACCAGAAGCAAAATCATCTTAGTAGCCTGATACATAATATGAAATCAGATAAAAACATGTTTACATTTTTATTGCCATTATTATTAACTTCTACTAACCATTTTAAAATGCCTTTTTAGAAACCTGTATTAATTCATTTTACTTTGATCTTACGAGTATTACATTTTTCATCTACTTAGTGTGGAAAGAGCTGATAATCCCTGGAGTTATGCGTGCTATAATTTCTTATAAATATGCTTTTTTTTTGCCATCATCATGTCTGATTAATAGTGAAAAGTCTTCTAAAATTTTAAAAATGACAATAGATTTCATCAGAGAATCAAAACAAATGCCATCACGTTCACACCTTCTTACACATACATTCACACACGCTCATACACATTCACTCAACACATTCACACACTCTCTCACAGTCACAATCACATTCTCTCTCTCTCTCTCTCTCTCTCTCTCTCTCTCTCTCTCTCACACACACACACACACACACACACACACACACACAGTCACACACACACACAGTTTGGAAAGAACATTTCTGTTCACACTGACCCAGCCCACTCATTTCCATATGATGACACACAGCACTGTATTCTGCTGCAGATGTAACAAATACAATTACAGCTGTTCTTTATTTGATCTTCCAAAGACGCAGAGATGCTGGCGGATTCAGTGTGCTCAGTGCTCCCCATAGAGTCATCTGTTGTTTGGGAAGGAGACCTAATTTGCAACGGATACAAAACTATTTGTCATTTTGCAGCTTTGCCAAAAATAAATGAAACTATTAATTACGACATTTTTGAGCAGCTGCTAATAAATTGGGAGAGGGTAACTGTTCATTAGAGTGCTGGCTAATGACACGGACGGATGCTTTTCAGAGGCGTACATCAACAAAAGTCATTGCTGCCTCATTTCTATTATTCAAGATGAGAAGTTAACTCTCCTGTGTTAATAAATGTAGAAGTTTTAACAAATCCTCCTTTGTTGTACTAACACTAATGATCCAACGCCATATTGTAAAGCAAAGATATAGCACCAACATTATGTTTTGTGTATTTTATGTTTATATGTCCAAAACAATTGCTTGAATCTGCTTTTAAATACCAATTTTAAAAATAAAACTAATAATGCTTTATCATTGTTTCTTTCCAGACCTACAATTAGCATTACATTTCATTGTTCTAAAAGTTTACCCAGTCCTTCAGATAGAAAAGCATATTTTAAATTATTTTAATTCGTCCATATGTATGCATGAATGAACAAACAGAAAGTCACATACTCCCTTTAATTAGAATGTATACATTCCATATTTTTTTAATTGGAACACATTTAATTGCATGTGTTCTAATTTTTTAAAAAATCTGAATAGCCTCTAGGTGTAGACGTACTTAGACTAGACTAATTGGACACATACCACATATACAACATAAAATGGGTTCGAAGGCATTTAATTCATCTATTTTACTCTACATGACCAAATTATCGTTGTAAGAAGGCCATATTCTCCCATTGCTGGCTCTCGGGCCTGCTGTCCATTTGGCATCCTGAAATCCTAACCTCCCCTGCCGGAACTTTAAACTGATGATTATAGACTTATTTGACATTGTGATGGCACTAAATAAGATTAGTTATTAGCCCATTCGAATTCTGCAAGGTTGCCTTCCGTGGGATCTGAATAGCCCACACGGAAAGGGGTGGGGGGGTGCCATTTGAAAACGTGTCACATGTCCAGAGTGTGGCAAATGGAAGAGCCACGGAGCACCCCCCGGGGAGGCGCTCTTTCCTGAGATCTGGCAGATGAGCTCGGCTTTTCCAAATGCCTAACGGGCACAGCTGGGCCCCTCCAGAGCGGCAGTTGCATTTGGCCATCGTCGCTAATATTGGAACATAGCCGCTGAAAGGTGTTCCCGTGACCCAAGCTGCCATAGAGTTGTCGCCGGAAGCCTTTAGGACAGGTGTCTGTCTCGTGTTTGGCATGCTCGGAATTGGTGCTGTGATTAAACGGGCGTGGGCACAGAGGTCACCTTTCACACCCCGGGATGGGTCCCCTGGATGCCAGGAGGCGCACCTGCAGGGCCGGGCACCGCAGCTTGCGGCCCCGCTGCTTCCAGGGTATAACCTCATCATGCGACGTCTGGGTCCCTGTTCGTCCAGTGGGTATGCCTGTGTACCAAATACCCCCCCAAACAGCAAGCCCCCTAATCTATTAGTAAAGGAATCCCTGTAAAAATTAATATTTTAAATTGGCCACTCAGAAAGCAGCAGATGCTACTCGACAGTCTGAACCTGAAGGTCCCCGGACTCAATCTAGGAAGTTCATCCGCCACACGGTAGACACTTCCGGTTAAAAATAGAACCTTATGTATCTGGAGAGCAGATCACGTCACTCCTGGACTCAGAGGTGTGTAACTGCTCGTAATATAACAAGAGTCATCCTGCAAACTAAAAAGTTTAACGCGTAAGTGTAACTAGGACATGTTAATGTTATATAGTTCATAATTGAAAAATAAATTAAATACTAAACCTTTAATTGTCACTTGTTTTAGCTCATTTTCATTATATTTCAATTAGGAGACAATGTAAAACTAAACTTAAAAATCACAAAAGAATGTCCCAGGGAGTTAGAAATATGTTTTGAAAAGAATCCATTTTTTTATGATCCATATTTTCTTTAGAAACAGGTTTTCGTCACTCTGTAGTGATCTGTTTGTATACCAAGGTGTTGTTGGGAATTTACTTTTGTTTATTTCATATACTTCTGATCAATTCCAGCTCATGCCCAATTATATTACACTAAATTAACATAATTCAACAGATGTTGATATTTAAATGTTTTCTGGCATTCCCATCTTGGACAGCTGTCTTTGAGCTTGGGGAAAAGGCAAACATTTAGAGTTAAATGCTCAACATATGCTTAAATTACTAATTAGAAAGATGGAATAAAAACTATGCATTATCCTTTCTAAGGACAATAAAGCTCAGATAGGGATTTCTGTAATCTTTTTACATCAAGTTATAGTCCAGGGTATCTACCGCCCAGAAGAGGTAGACTTCACTGTTACTTAATTTTAGTTCTCATCGTTCAAAAATTACTGAGTGGCTCCGTAAGACTTGAAAAACCTATAATGACTTTATATTGTCAGTCTTACGAGTTGAAAAGATGCATTTTCACTTACGATGTCAGGATGATAAAAGCCATTTTAAACAATGTTATTGTTACATTTTTCATCATGCAAAAATAAAGAAAAATAGAAACTGAATGGATACATCCCTGGCTTAGATATTTATCCATGTGTGGCCACTGTTGATTCCCTACCCACTCCTTCCTCTAACCCCGAAGCCCATCTATTATTGCAACTGGAATATATTAATATGCTTCCATAAAATATAGCTACCTCTTTTAAAAAATTTTAAAGAAGCCACAGTATCATTATCACATCTATAAAAGAAAGCAATAATTGCAAGTAATTTCTTCATGTATATGAATATACACTGAGTGGCCAGATTATGATGATCTCTGAACGCATAATAATCTGGCCACTCGTGTATTTGTATCTCCAATGGGTACCAAAAGTATTCTAGACTTTTGCTGGAGATCAACCACCTATTTGCCCTTAACTTTCTATCAGCTATTGCAAGGGGGAAAACTGATCAGGTGCATGATTTATAGTTTCTTTGATATCAAATGAATGAGGTACTCAAGAAAAGTACACTGAGTGGCCAGATTATGGGTTTAGAGATATAATATTAGCATTTCCTGGTTTTAAATTCTCTTATATATTGTTTGAATTGGAATCAAAGTGAAATCTTCCTATTATGATTGATATCTATCTCTTAAGTGCCCTTTGATTTATAAAGTCTCCACCTATCACCCACTCCCCCCTTTATTTCCTTGGAATTTTATAGTTGAAGAAGTCAGGTTTGTCCCATAACGTGTCCCTCATCTCAGGAATGTTGCTGGTGTGATCCCCATGCCATCAGTTAACATGTGCCCGTCCCTGGCGTTGCCTGTGATTGGTGTTTGGGTCTAGAGAGCTGATTAGGTTCTATTGGTTTTGTTTTGGTTTGTCCTGTCAGGACTCTCTCAGTGGCACTCCTGTACACTTCTCTTGCTTCCTGTCTCTTTATCATATACTAGAGGCCCGATGCATGAATATTCGTGCAAGAATGGGCCTTCCTTCCCCTGGCCTTTGCTCTGGCCAGAGTCACCTTCTCACGCTGGCCAGAGGCCCGGAGCAGCACCTGTGTATGCAAATCAACCAACCATCTTTGTTGGGTTAATTTGCATACTCACTCATGATTGGCTGGTGGGCGTCACAAAGATACTGTCAATTTGCATCTTACTCTTTTATTAGTGTTGATTTGTCATAACCACTGTGCGATAGCTATTCAGTCATTTGGCATTTTGCTTCCGAAATTTAAAAAATTATAGGGGACACGCTTCACTGTTGTATAAATGCGAGGAAAGACTCCTTTATATTCGAAATTAGTTTTCCTTAGGCATTTCTCCATGTAAATTTAAAAGCAATAGACCTTCCGAATATGGACAGTAACAGGCCTGAATTAACAGAACCATGAAGGCTTTTGATGGCAGAACTGTTCCGGAGTGTAAGCTCGTGCCCCCTAACTGTGCCAGCATTTCAGCTGGACGGAGTGGGGTGCGTCTCCAAGTTCTCTTCCTGCTGGTTGATCATTAGGGCTCAGGCCATCCTCACAGCCTCCGGGCAGCTCACCTGGCTATGACCATCCATTTCACAGTCTAGGAGACCCTTGCTAACAGGTCTGTGAAAGTTTTATAGACATAATGTCCCTTCATCTGCCAAAAAAACGATCATGCAAGAGGAGGAACTGAGCGGGTTATTTTCATGAAGTTACATTTAGTAAAATGCAGAATTCTGTCGGAAGAGGACTAGGGTCTGCATAAGCATTAGACGCTGGCTCACGTGTACAAGCTTGGTTTTGCGGGCATGCATCCCCCGGAGCCTAAGGCATGGACCCAGTGTGTTCTGTGGTTTGCTATTTCTGTAAGTAAACATTTACTTACGATAGAAATTGGAACCTCAATTAAAATATTGACTATCATAAACATTAGTTCATATAAAAGCCCTGCCATGCCTTGTTAAGTTTCATTCAATAGCCATTTACTAGTAATATGTGCCTGTGTCAGCCACGTTTGTAAATACTAAGGGGAATTTACTTACTTAAAAAGGTAAATCAGATGTGGGGCCCACAGCCTTCAGGGGATGTACAGTGCGGCGAGAGTGTTAGATCATGTACACACACAGGGCTGCAGTGGAAGGGAGAAAACACTGTGGTGTGAGTGAGAGAGTATTTTGGCAGAAGCAATCAGAGAGGGCTGCCTTGAGGAGGTGACATTTCAACCAGGTCCTAGATTCCCATTTGAACTCCACCAACCAACAATAATTTAACCTAAATTCAAGTAGCTGATACGAAATAGGGACGCTACCTGGCATCTTCCAAGTAGAAATAACGCCTCCCCTCCTTCAGAAGTTTCAGACATGCTGGCCTGTGATGACAATACCCTGTGTTTATTACCTCCTCGACGTGGAGGGCAAAGAAGCCATACTCAGCCGATGTACATTACAGCATCTAGAACAGCCATGGGCAAAATCCCAATAACCAAATATGTCTAGAACAGTCATGGGCAAACTATGGCCCTAGGGCCAGATCCGGCCTGTCCAGCTGTTCTATCCAGCCCTCGGACCAAGAGAGGGGAGGGTTCTCTTGCTCTCCCCTCCGCTCCTTCCCCAGCAGCCCAAGATGAGAGTGCCAGCGTGGTCAGGTTGCTTTTGTTCTGGCCCTCCGGTCCAGTGTAAGAACCCATGGTGGCCCTTGAGTCAAAAAGTTTGCCCACCCCTGAGCTAGAACTATGACTGTAAAATGCATCCCCGCTCAACAGGGCCACCTTCCGGAAAATCAAGTGACCCAGCCCAGCCTGGAGCCCGTGGCTTTTCCCACTGGATTCACCTATCTGTTTGGTAAATACACTGATGAACTCGGGCCAGCAGGCAGCCCCATTGTCTGTTTTCTGGAGAATGTAAAAGAATCACGAATGGATATGTTAGTTATTTATTGCAACTCCATGCGATGCGTGCAAGGAGGGGCCATCTCCTCCCCCGCCTCCCTGTGCCCCGGGTCCTGTCTGATTTGGGTGCTCACACCCCCAAACAGGCCACGTCCCGGGCGAGCTCCGGGGTGTCTGTGCCCCTTCGGGCGTGTCCTCTCACCTGGGGGTCCAGGACCCCTCACCTGCTGGCTGGAATGCTCTCTGAATATTGAGTCGGAATCTTTTCCCACATGATCAGTAGACTTTAACCCCAGGAAATGAAAACCGTATCTTTTTTATTTCTCAATCCCGTTTTATGGCAGAGGGCACGGCATGCATTTCATTCTCAGGAGACATTTATTAAATGGAGGATAATAAACTCGGCTGAATGATGTAGTGAGGAAGAGGGGGAAAAGTGATTCTTTTGAGGCAAGCGTTTCTTGGCTCAAATACAATCTCTTCATTTTTGTGTATGTCATTTTTTTTTTTTACAAGTAACAGTTTTCCTGGACTATGAGGGCTTAGGTTATTGGGAGGATTAAACAAGATAAAGGACATGAAAATAGTTAGCATCATAGTCGGCGCTCACTGAGCTTGGATGTTTCCTGTAAGTCAGATGATCAACTCAAAGACTGAAGAAACCGACATGGATTCACAATAATAATAAAGATAATAAAATATATTCTTTGCTGCCCTTTTCACTCCATCATTCCCTGAAGCTGGTGAAAGAAAGAAACTCATCCCCCGCTCCATTTGTTCTAAGTGAACAGAACTGAACTTGAATCTTGGTTTAGAGCAGGTCTGGACAAACTATGGCCCGCGGGCTGGATCTGGCCCATTCGGCTATTCTATCCGGCCCGCGGAGCCGAAAGAGGGGAGGGTTCTCTTGCTCTCCCCTCCGCTCCTTCACCAGCAGCCCAAGAGGAGAGTGCCAGCGTGGTCAGGTTGCTTTTGTCCCGGCCCTCCAGTCCAGTGTAAGAACCCATGGTGGCCCTCGAGTCAAAAAGTTTGCCCACCCCTGGTTCAGAGTCACATATCAGGAGACTAGAATAAGAAGTCAATTCAACAAACATTTTCAAATATTATGATACACTGAGATGGATGACATGGATATGAAAATGCAAGGACTTCAGTTCGAAGAATTAAGAATATTAGGAATATCTATATTGTAATTCTAGGTACCGTATTTGCCGGCGTATAAGACGACCCTTTGGCCCTGAAAAATATGCCTCCAAGTGGGGGGGTAGTCTTATACGGCGAGTATATAACAAACTCTGTATTTTTAGTGGAAATGTTAGGGGGTTGTCTTATACGCCCAGTCGTCTTATATGCCGGCAAATACGTATTTTTCAGGGCCAAAAAATCGTCTTATACGCCGGCAAATACGGTATTATAAATGGCAACCACGCCAGGCTAGGGAATTTCTTAGTGCTGTTACCAGAGAGAATGTGGGATTATGTCTGATTATACAGTCTGATTTATTTTATTTTTTTTAGCGTAAGGTTCAAGTACCAACATCCCATTTTTAAAGTGTAGACACAAATCTTCTTGCATTTCATGGAGATATCCAAAGGAATTATGTTCATTTTGAGTACTTTTTAAAAAATCTCTCCTAAGTCAACACTAGATTCATTTTATCATGTTTAAGGAAATTAGAATAAGCTTATTCTTAAACTAAACATCAGCGGTATGCATATTCCAAAACTATATGGTTATAGTTAGAAGTCAAGTAAAATAAGTCAGCATCAGTTTACTAAGTGCCTACTACCCTAGCGGCCATGGTGTGAAGAATGAAAATAGTACTCCAAGCCGAACCCGGTTTGGCTCAGTGGTAGAGCATCGGTCTGCGGACTGGAAAGTCCCAGGTTCGATTCCGGCCAAGGGCATGTACATTGGTTGTGGGCACATCCCCGGTGGGGGGTGTGCAAGAGGCAGCTGGTCAATGTTTCTCTCTCATCGACGTTTCTAGCTCTTCATCTCTCTCCCTTCCTCTCTGTAAAATATCAATAAATATATATTAAAAAAAGAAAAAGAAAATAGTACTCCAAGATGCCTCAAGTATCTTAGCTCCTGCTTGGAGAGACAAAATCCAAATCTGAACTCAGGGGAAATGAATTTTCCTGTTTCCCCCCAAAAGGTGGTCTGCTCCTCTAATCCTTTAGATATATTACATTGTGTAGTGATTTCTTGTTCCTGTGTGTGTGTGTGTGGCTCTGAGCCCTGATGGTAGGCGCTATCTCACTCTCCTGTATTTTGCCTGATGTGCAGTCTAGTCTTGTTAATTATTAAATGGATGTTTTTGAGTCAGTTTACATAACGTTTCAAGGAAGTAGACGTATTATTTTAAAAAACGCATGATGGATTCCCAGTGAACAGTTGTTCCAGTTCTAGTTGAGTAAGCACGCATTGCGCTCCCTGATGGAAGAGAAGCAGCCCTACGTCCTGTGAGTTTGACAGGGTTCTGGGCCTCAAGTGGCCCGCAGTCTGTGTTTGACGGGCAGACCCCTCCGCTGCAATCAACTTGAAGCCACCTACAGGACGGGTGTCACGGCAGAGAGGTGCACAGATGGGTATGAAGCACAGAGAAGAGGACTTGGACGGGTTGCCAGGTTAGGAAGGTTTAAAGAAGAGGAAACACTGAGGTTGGCGTGTGCTGGGAGAACTTGGGGGGAGAAGGAGCAGACGCTCCAAGCGAGGGGGGGGGGGGCAGGAAACAGAAGTGGGTTGAATGCATTGCTCCTGTGTTCACACGTGTCGTGGGAACTAAGATGTAACAGCAGCTCTTCCGAATAGCTTTTTAGGAAACTCAGTGGGGGACTGTCCCCGTCCACTTGCAAAGAGCCCATTCCAACACCTGCCTGAACCGCACCAAGCATCCCACCACCGTCCCGGTGCCGTGGGTGTCCCAAGAAGAGGCACAAAAGGTGGAAGCATGCCAATGAGCTGTCTGGGGGCACAGACATCTGCTGCTATCACAGGCGAGGAATGACATGTTAGCCAGCTGACCCTCGGAGCCTCGGATTATGCTTGGAAATCCGCACAGGGGAGAAGCAAGACACTTTTGGAGTAGGAAGTGCCAAGTGGAGGCCAAGAGAAAACTCACTGCGGTGGACTGAGAGCCAGCCAATGGGTTTCAGAGTTGCAGCCACTCTGGGATTTACACCGAGTTTTTGAAATGAAAATGGGTGCTTTCCGCGTGCACGCTATGACCCATCTAAAGCAAACCCAACCAAACATTAAAGAGAAATTTAAAATTTCTATTAGCTACCAAAAAGTACCTACTCGTTATTTAGAAATGACCCTCATGCTGAAACCAGTTTGGCTCAGTGGTAGAGCGTCAGTCTGCGGACTGAAAGGTCCCAGGTTTGATTCCGGTCAAGGGCATGTACATTGGTTGCGGGCACATTCCCAGTAGGGGGTGTGCAAGAGGCAGCTGGTAGATATTTCTCTCTCATCGACGTTTCTAGCTCTCTATCTCTCCCTTCCTCTCTGTAAAATATCAATAAAATAATATATATTAAAAAAAAGAAATAACCCTCATATATCTTTCTGAAAGCATATTGATAGCGCTGAAATGGAATGGCTGTGTACCGTCCCACGTTTATCCGGTGGGGGTTCCGTGACACCCTTCAAGAGGCGAGCGCCTGCCTGGTACCCCACCAAGTGCCCTTCATCAGTTCCCCTTGACCGAGGGACCCTGGGTGAAGGATTTAACTTCCCTGGGCTCTGTGCTTCTTATGTAGAGTGGAAATGGCAACGCTAGTGAGATGCACAGCTAGCAGTGCTTCGGTGTGCAAAGGTTTTACAAGGACGGTTTCTAAGTAAAACCTTTAGAAAGACCTTTAGGGTCAGTCCTGGTCCTATCACAGTTCTGGAAGGTAAGGAAAATGAGAGAAAGGATGTCTCACATGCCACTGATGGGTAAACACCCTCCAGCATGGCCAGAAATGGGGACACGTTGGTTTTTTCTGAGATCTGGTAGGGGAAGCAGAAATTGAGGCATTGGGGGTTGGGGGGACAAGTTCTGATTCCATGACTCATCCCACACGCATGTGAGGCCCCAGAATCCACAGCTGACCTCACACCCCAGCCTCCTTGTATGGACCGCCTGACCGTGCCCTTGACCACCAAATCCCATTACTTCCATAGTGTGCTATTTTCTAATCTACCTCGTTTTAACTTGCATTTTTTGCTATTTTCTAATTCACCTGGCTACGACTTGTATCTCTTGTTGTTGTTGCATGCTCGTGGTAAAAATAAGACCCAGAAACAATGAGAGGAATAGAGAGGAACGCTCCCACAGAAAGCCACCACACAGAAGGGCTGTGACAAGAGAGGGTGAGGCAGAATAGAGCGGGGGGGGGGGGGGGGGCGGTGACGGGCCCCCCAGTCCTGAGTTCAGTGCGCTTTGTCAAGTCAGAGTCGTTCAGAAGGGACGGGTCAAGGGCTGAGGCAGAATGGTTAAGTCCAGTGGCCACAACCAGAGAGAGAAAAGTGCCCAGACCTGGTCAGGGTGTGACCGACACCACCAAATGCAAAGGGTCCTCCGTGCACAAGAATGGGCTTTGCGAGCAAATGTCAGAAAAAAACAAGGATTGATGCCATCCTAGGACTTGAGACAGAGGACCTCTGCCCAGGACGGAGCTCCCAGCCCCCACCCCCCACCCCCTCTCTGCCCCATGGCCCTGCAGTGACAGGGACCGGTCTCCCAGCCCCCACCCTCCCCTCTGCCCTGACGCCCCCCGCAGTGACACGGTGGCCCTGCCTCACTTCCGTGCAGCTGGCGCCCTGTCCTGGCTGATATTTCTCCAACTGACAGTGAGTGTTGTTGCCAGATGCCGCGGCCCGTAGTCACATCTGCTCGCCTCTCCTCTGCCGCTCGTCCGGGGCTGCTTGGGAAACACGTTCTATCCAGGGGGGCAGCTGTAACGGGCCTCATTCCCCGAAAAGCCTCTCTTTGTAAACACCCAGGCTGGAGAGACATGCCCCGATGTCTCCTCTTTAAGGCCACTGTGTCTGACACGCTGCGTCCATCCTCCGAGCCCAGGTCTAGGTCAGAAGCCAGGTTCCAGGCGAGATAGTTCTCCCCGGACTTTCTCCTTCTGCCTCTTGTTTTTTGAGTTATTTTTTCCCCCTTTTGGATAAACACGTCCATTTCCCACCACTACACTCTCTGAAGGGATGATGGGATACATGAGTGAAGTCTGTTTCAAGAGAAAGAAAAAGTGACTTCTTTGCAAGCTCTGCTTTTCTCATATTTAGTAGGAAATTTAACCATGAGTGTATGGGAAACTATGTTTTAGGCCATAACTAAACGCCAGGGCTTTTGAATAACAATAACGAGGCAGCATTCTTCCCTTGTCCTCTCCACTTACGTACTGTGTCTGTGACCCCCAGTGTTGAAGGCATCAGTAGATACGGAATCATCAGGCTTGGATTCGTCTGCCCTCTTCTCCACCATAAGCCAATCCTATGAACAAGGACTCTGATAATATCAGGGTTGTCTGGTAATTTCCATACGGCACTTTACAAAAGGGTCTTAAGCATTATTCTTATGTGACTTTGTGTCTGTTGGTAGGACAAGAAGTTATCATTTATCAGAGCACCACAGCCAAACACAAACAAACAAATGGCCAACTCTTGCCTCCACTCATAACCCAAATGCTCAGCTTTGCAAAGGCCAACAACTCATTTAGACCAAAGCAACAAGGCCGCCTCTGAGACATTCACTTATTTTAAACTAAATAATAACTGCTATGTTTTACATGAAAAGTGACAATTAAATGACAGGGTAGACCAGCCATGGGCAAACTAAGGCCCGCGGGCCGGATCTGGCCCGTTCGGCTGTTCTATCTGGCCCACGGAGCCGAAAGAGCGGAGGGTTCTCTTGCTCTCCCCTCCGCTCCTTCACCAGCAGCCCAAGAGGAGAGTACCAGCATGGTCAGGTTGCTTTTGTTCCGGCCCTCCGGTCCAGTTTAAGAACCCATGGTGGCCCTAGAGTCAAAAAGTTTGCCCACCCCTGGGGTAGACCTTTGTTGGTGGTGTGTATAGCATCTCCATTGCACCGTCGAAGGGAAAAGGGGGGAGGGAAAACCCTAAAGGGGGGATCTTCCCAATCCATAGTCCGGATCCCTCCCCACCGGGGCAGGGAGTCAGTCCCTGACAATTCCTGGACTGCGGTGGGCTGTTCTTCTCATGGCTCAGGTCTTCAGATTCTAGAAAGAATGGTTTTCCTTTGCTTTCTGTGTTCTATAACTTGGAGTTGAGAAGAAATCACCCATGACTGCAAGGGTATCTTCTAAAATTATAGTTTTCTATGGAAGCACAGATTTTTTTTTTCCCCAACTAAGGGGGGGGCACATCAAATGCCGCCTGTTATATAAAGACTAAAAGTAAAATTTCTGGCAATAGTTAATAATTTTGGTTGTGCCTGCCACTGCCATCACTGTTCCTAATTACTCCCGACCCTATGTCTTCTGCTCCCTGCTCAGACTTAATTCTCCCAGTAGGAGTTGAACATTTCATTCTCTGGTATCTTCCGTCTCCTCTCCCCTGCTCTCCGAATTTTCACCACCACTCTGGGCTCTTTTGCTAAGTCAGGAGTAGATACTAATACTTGCTGAATCAGTGAACTCATCAATTTTAGATAAAAAGCATGTATCTTTTCTGGTACTTTAATGTGATTGTTTATTTCTATGCTTCTCTGACATTGCAAATTTATTTTAAATTTCTATTTTTTTAATTTTAAAAGTAGATGTGATCGTAACCATTGACTTTCCTTATCTCTGTGAGCCATAGAGAGCACCACAAAAGCCAACAAAAATGTTAGTTATGCATGTTAATGAACACTTTGACATATATGTGCGATAATATGTTTCCGCAAAGTTAAGTCATTAACTGAGTGAACTAATTTTTCAATCTATCCACTGAGCCAAACCAGCTAGGGCTTATAAATATTTAAATAATTATAATTAGTTATTTTGTTCCAGGGAAACACTATGCACTCACTATAACGGAAAGGAAAACCAGACAAATGCCCATACCTAACTGGTAATTAACTGAGGAATTCTAATCATATGAATTATAAGGACTGATAGGTTTTCAGGGTGTATTTCTTTGCTTGTGTATCGCCCCTTGAATTAGCTTGATCATTAATTGTACTTTACTTTGCACCTCACAGATAGAATTTACCGTATTTGCCGGCGTATAAGACGATTTTTTGGCCCTGAAAAATACCGTATTTGCCGGCGTATAAGAGACTGGGCGTATAAGACGACCCCCTAACATTTCCACTCAAAATACAGAGTTTGTTATATACTCGCCGTATAAGACTACCCCCCACTTGGAGGCATATTTTTCAGGGCCAAAAAATCGTCTTATACGCCGGCAAATACGGTATGTTTAATTTTATTCCATAACTCCCAAGGTTTCATAACATTTAAACACCTGAGTGCATCTGTATGAACATATATTTGGGTTCCTAACTGAATTGATATTTTGCTTTTCAGTTTTTCTCTAATAAGCTGGATGTTTTCAATTGGGTTCTATAAAACTTGAGGCTACTACTACATATCTCTGTGAATTACTAAAAGAGCGAGTGCTCCCATAAATGAAACGCTTGGCTTATTTCTGCTTCATGACCATCAGACACAGTCCCACACCATGTCAGGGACTGAGATCCCGGAAGTGGACAGGTGTCTCTGTGGCTTGAAGAATCTGAAAACCTTTATTGCATCCTTTCCATGTTGATATTGCTTTGTCTTGGTTTCCAATGGGCGATTTCTGATTTCCCCAAATCTGTTTAATCAGGAACCCACGACGAGGCAGAATAATCTAACTCTAACTGGTTCCAAGAATAGCAGAAGGTTCTCATATGCTGTGTCTTTCCCAATATGATCCAATACCCCATTAGCCTGTTCAGGAGCAGCAGACCGGCATTAATGCATTCCTAGGATGTTGCTTCACCTAACTGGTAATTAACTGAGGAATTCTAATCATATGAATTATAAGGAAGAGCATCGCTGTTTCCTTCTTCCTATTGAAAACGTCTTAAGAGAATTCGCTGCCGCATAATATCCTCAAAGAAATTGATCATACTTTTCCTGTAATAAATGTTCTTCTGACAGTAAAGCATTAGTAACCAATTGATAACCTAGCAACAATATTGTGATCTCTTTAGATAATTAATCTTCGCTATTTTCCTGTCAGAAGCCACGGCGCTTGATTTTATGTTGAGCCAGAAAGATTGCCAGTTTTGAAAATTAAAAAGCATTCCTTTTATATTATTCATCCCAGTAACAATTTATGGAGGCGCATTTAGCTGCTGAACGCTTGTCAACGAACGTAATTATGTTTCGATATAAACAAGATTGGTGGTTTGACGATGCCGCTCCATCTTGGTGGAGAACCTTTGGATTTCGGTTCAGATTGGATAGCTGTGTGTTTGTGTATTATGCTTTTTCTCCTTTGTTGATAGTTTTTTTTTTTTTTCCTTGATAATTGCTCCCAGGCAAACCAGCATGCATTTGGGATCCTTGTGCATGGGAGACGTCAAACGGAGGAGGAAGGCAGCACCCTTGCCTGGACCGCCTACAACAGGTAAAAGGAAGGGGGCAGAACCCACGGGTGGGGTTCATGACTCATCAAGAATAAAATAGTGATTCTTCTTAATCACTGTGCTGAAGAAGAGGCATGGTTGTCAGCAACTGCTACATCGCTTGCATTTGGTGTAGGATGGATGCATGTTCCTTCTGTAGAGGTTTCAGGCTGCCAACAGTGAAGTGTTTGCTATACACCTGCCCCAATGCAGTGTTTAGTGAGAGGCATTGAAGGGCACAGGATCGTCAAAGGCTGTGTCTGTGGCCTCAGGAAATGTAGACTTATTGGGGAGCAGGGGGAGGCATAAAGGGCAAATAAACCCAGAAGAGATTAATAGTAATAAACACAAAAGTTCAGGCTCACCTAGCTGGCGTGGCTTGGTGGTAGAGCGTTGACCTATGAACCAGAAGGTCATGGTTCGATTCTTGGTAAGGCACATGCCAGGGTTGCTGGCTCAATGCCCAGTGGAGAGCGTGCAGGAGGCAGCTGAGCAATGATCCTCTCTCATCATTGATGTTTCTATCTCTCTCTCCTTCCCCTTCATCTCTGAAATAATATGAATTATAAGGAAGAGCATCGCTGTTTCCTTCTTCCTACTGAAAACGTTTTAAGAGCATTCGCTGCCGCATAATATCCTCAAAGAAATTGATCATACTTTGAAATAACACACACACACACACACACACACACACACAAACACACACACACAGAGTTGAGGCTCAGCCTCCAAATGCAAGTAGATGGGAAGCTGGCCGTGACTGGGACCGTCTGTTGTGTAGACCCAGCTAGGCAGAGTCCTTATTAGATAACATTCGCATCAGAATAAAACATCTCTCAGCATTTCCACCTGAAGAGTCATGTCATTGGAAGAGCATGTCATGCTAATGAGAGTGGCACAGGGAACCCACAAGTGCTGACAGAGAGAAGTCACTGGACCAGAGGGGACAGGGAGCCTTTCTAGAGGGGCAACGACTCCAGCGTGGCTGAGGGAGATGAGTGAGATGAGCATGTACCGCAGAAATCTCACGCAAGAGCAGTGGTAGGGGAGGCAGAGATGGGGGACCAGTGGTGGGGGGAGCCCACTGGGCATTAAGAAGTGGACGTCCACAGAGGAATGAACAGCAGCTGGCATGCATGTGATGCAGCCAGATGACCATGAGAAAACATTCTCAGGGCAGATTCTCGGTCAGTTACAAAGAATAGCAGTCTTGATCTCTTGCATGGGGTCCTTAACCATCCAGATTTATAAACATTCTCTTAACTTCATCCGGGAAACCCTTTGTAGGAAAAGTTTTTTTTTTTTTTCACAATTAATTATAGACTGAAAATGATTCACGTGAACAGCAGAGTAAGCAGTGAGAAGGGGAAATAAATATATATAATATACATACATATTTATGTACACACACACACACACACACACTTTATATGGGGATTTTGAGGTTGCGGGGGGAAGATGTAAAACTTAAATTCTCTATTTAGGGGACCTATCCCATAGTTCACTAAAAAAAAAAAAAAAAAAAATGGAAGAGTAATTTAAAATTACAACACTCATTATCCAGTTTCCTCATCCATATAAAGGGCTACTCTATGAAATTATGCCTGTGGTTATAATACCTCATCTTTAGTTGTATTGAATTTTCAGAACTTGGACATTAGGAACACATGTGTGTAAATGTGTTTCTTTTGATGTAGAATAATATTTACCACTTTCTGGGTACCTACTGTGTATCAGAAACTTCATTATTTCATTTTATCTTGCAACCACTTTATGAGCTGGTCATTATTTTCACTTTATGCCAGAAAATTAAATTTCACAGAAGTGTGAGAATCATCTTCTCTACCTATGAAATTGATGGCAAAGGGAGGTTTTGAGCCCACACCTGCGTGACCTCTAAACCCATGTTCTGTGGACAACTTACTCAAGACCATTTTGTAAGCCTATATGTGTGAAGTCAATCTCATTGCCTATGCTTTCTTGAACACACTAGTACATATCTCAAGTTTCATAGAAGACTCATCTAAATATTGCTATGCAGAGATACAGAATATTAATTAGAGGACTTCTAATATATTTCTTTATGTGGGAAAATACAGCCAATTTCAGAGCAAATGCATGTCATAGGTTCTTCAGTTCAAATCTTTCATAGGCAGGTGTAGGCTTCTTAAAATGCCCTTGTTCCATTGAATGGGCCCCTGAATTCTCTTGTCTCCCAGTGATTAGTGGCAGAGACAGAACAATTGTAGGAATGTGTGTGCAGCACCTTCATGCCAACAAAAAGGAGAAACACCAGCTGGGTCAGGCCCTCACCCTCTCAACATATGTGCAGGGAGAGGGAAAATACAGAATGGTCAAGGAGGGTGATGTAATTATTTCTGCGAGGTGGTTTTAACGTTACTATTCATAGTGCCAGAGGGAACCACTTATACGGAGTATGTGTTGGAAATTATCAGAAAATTAGGCACTTTTCGCTTTATAATCCCAAACATTAAACTTGAGCCTAAAACATTTAGACGCTCACACCAGCATGTTCCAGATGTTATACCTCTAAACTGCTGTGATTTTCTTAAGATTCTGGATTTTTATTGTACTACTAGATTTTTTTCCTTCCCTTCAAATTTCCTTAAAGAATAAAACTCATAGAAACTCTTTGTGATTATTCAAAAAGCAGTGTCATCAGAGAACTGTGTCACACATTTCTGGAACAGCCTCAAATCCATGCACACCAGTTCCTCTCAAAGAGGAGGAGAGTGAGGTAATTTGAAAGAGCTAAGCTTCTAAAATAATTTCTTCCAATATTAATGAATCAACTCCGAGGTGAAGACTATTATTCAAATTCAAGTAAGAAATGCTTTTGCATAAATACACGTTGATAATGAGGCCATGAATCCTAGATTGTCTTGTCTTTGCAATTGTCATTTTCAGATTCTGGAATACAGTCAGTCACATGACAAAGAGTCAGTTATATCTGTCAGCTTCCAAAGTTGAGTTAGCAGGTAGAATTAAAGAAGTTTTTTTTCACCTTTTCATAGACCCTCTGTGGACCTCTCCAAAAAACACATTGCATTGAGACACGTTTTTCACAGCTCCTGCCTACAAGCCAACATTGCATCTAAGCTGGAAAAATGCAGGTGAAAGATCACCCTCATTTATAATATGGAAGAGGAGCTAAAAGCCCAACAGCTTGAACATTGTTTAATGATTCACTCTGATTTACATGTGAACTATTATGCAGTCAAACAGCAGGTTAAGAAAAGATTTACCAAAAGAATTGTCAGAAAATCAGGCCCTTTCTATTGATAATTCCAAACTGGAATACAATACAATAATTTAGGACCCTAAATATAATGTTGTAAGTTGTATATGTAATAAGTATTGTTTTTTAAAAAAAAGACTTAAAGTCTTTTATGAAATTAATAACCCAAAGTGCGATCTTCTTTCCCTGCTCACTGTGTTGAAAATTGAACTCACCCCATCTTAGCACCAGCATGAAGCTTACGTTCATGGCGGCATAAGGCTGTGCACTAGCCAGCGCATTATCGCGTGAATATTTATTAATTGTGACAGGAACACCAAGTTTATTTCACTGCTTTAAGCTTATTTACGGCTCCTTCACCTTTGTAGTTTGTATTGACAAAGCAAAATGAATATTGATAAGGTTGGGTATTGATTTTTTTAAACGTATGGCTCGTTCCCTGTCTCATTCAAAGTCACACGGGCAGAGACGGTGGGTGTCGCCACGCGGCGAGGATGTAGAGTTGCTATTCTCAAATTGAGAACTGTTGAAGCAGGAAGGCTTGCCAGCAGAATGCATTTTATTGTTTGAAAAATGTCATCTGTAAAGGTGAAGAAAAGCAGTGAACAAAATAGGAGGAATATTATTAGCGCATTTTTAAAAGGCAGTCAGCAGTTCTGGTTATGGTTTGTCTGTGTTGGTGGTAGAAGTCATAGCTTACTGAGGATTTGAAAATTAAAAGATGTAAATATGCTTATTGCTATTATGGCTATTATCTTTTTGAAATGTTTTGTCCACTATACATTACTAAACTCATTGCTATCCAAAATGAGTTTTTGCTATTACTATTTTGATTTCTAGTGAAATAATATCAGAGGGAAAACTGTCACCAGAGGAGTCAGTCTTTTTTCTGTACATTTAAAATTATACAAAGAGATACCTATTGAAGTTTAATACTCAGTCTAGATCAGCCGTGGGCAAACTATGGCCCGAGGGCCAGATCCGGCCCGTTTGGCTGCTCTATCCGGCCCGCGGAGCCGAAAGAGCGGAGGGTTCTCTTGCTCTCCCCTCCGCTCCTTCACCAGCAGCCCAAGAGGAGAGTGCCAGCATGGTCAGGCTGCTTTTGTTCCGGCCCTCCGGTCCAGTGTAAGAACCCATTGTGGCCCTCGAGTCAAAAAGTTTGCCCACCCCTGGTCTAGATATTGCTCCAATGTAACAGTGTCTGTTTGTTTTTAATTTATCCTTATTGTTGAAAGTATTACAGATGTCCCCTTTTCCCCCCATTCGCCCCCTTGCACCTCACTCCTGGCCCCTCCCCAGGCATTCACCACACTATTGTCTGTGTCCATGGGTTATGCATATATGCACACAAGTTCCCTGTTTAATCTTTTCCCACCCCCTTCTTCCCTCTGAGATCTGTCACACTGTTGCATGGCTCCGTGTCTCTGGATCTGTTTTGTTCGTCAGTTTACTTTGTTCCTTAGGTCCCACAGGTGAGTGAGATCATGTGATACTGGCATATTTCGCTCAGCATAAACAGTGTTTTTATGAACATCCAAGTTCTTGGCAAGAGGCTGAGTTACAGCTTTTGTGCCTTTTCAACTCTTTCCTTTCATTCTACTGAAAGTTTAGTCCTATATAATAAAAGACCAATATGCAAATGGACAGAGCAGGGGAACAAACAGTCGCTATGATGTGCACTGACCACCAGGAGGCAGACGCTCAGCACAGGAGCCCCCTGGTGGTCAGTGCTCTCGCTAAGAGTGCATATCATAAGTTTCATAGAAGACTCATCTAAATATTGAGCAGGAAGCAGGCAGCCAGTAAGAAGTGAGGGGTCCTGGACTGCGAGAGGGTGCAGGGCAGGCTGAGGGACCCCCCCAATACACAAAATTTCGTGCACCAGGCCTCTAGTAACAAAATACCCTTCCTGAATACTTAAGGCAAGAGCGTCAGGTTGTAAATTATAGTAATGGCTGAAGATTTTTAAACATTGCACTCTTTATTAAAAGTTGCCCTGCACAGCCCAGCCAGTGTGGGTCAGTGGTTGAGCATCCAACTATAAACCAGGTTCATAATTTTTAAAAATGAAATAATAGCTGAAACCAGTTTGACTCAGTGGTAAAGCATCGGTCTGCGGACTGAAAGGTCCCGGGTTCGATTCCGGTCGAGGGCATGTACCTTGGTTGTGGGCACATCCCCGGTAGGGGGTGTGCAAGAGGCAGCTGGTCGATGTTTCTCCCTCATCAACGTTTCTAGCTCTCTATCTCTCTCCCTTCCTCTCTGTAAAATATCAATAAAATACATTTTTTAAAAAATGAAATAATAAAAATATTCAACAGAGTATATAAACCTACCACTTTCTGTACTTAATGCTGCTGCTTTTCTTTTTTTTAACAGTCATCAAAACCTCTGACCCTAAGTGAGTTACGGAGAACTGCAGGGCAGTTTAATAACTTAGTAGTTTAATAGCATCACTAGTAATAACAATAGCCCTGGTGCTGGGCTGGCCAGTGACGTGCGGGGGGAAGGATGGGGAGACAGTGTGTGTGGACCACTGAGTGCCTGCCGGGCTCAGGCCAGGAACGGAATCAGGCACACGAGGCGACGTGGGAAGCAGCACGCCACCTCCCCTTTCCACTGGCTGCTTATCCAACATCAATACAACACTTTAGGAGCCAAATTACTAAACAAGCTGCCAATTAGGCTTGCAGTCAGCTGGACAGATTAGCAGCGAGGAGAGGCCGGTACAAGATTTTCATCTCTTGAGCCAATTACGCAAGTGAATTACCATCCGCAGTAGTTTTTGGAAGAGGCGAGGGGAGAGGACCAAACGGGCTATAATAGATACAAGAGCTGCAGCATCGGGCGGGCTGGGAGGGAGCACGCGGAAGGTTATTGCTAAAATTGCCCTAGCGGGAGGAGGGCCTTCCAGGGAAGGACTTAAAGGATTTAGCACTGCCAGGAGCAAAAGACAAGGAAATTGTGGTGGTGGTGTGCTGAGCGGAGACTGAACTGTGCCCTCCCATGCCTTAATCTCAAAAAAATTTTAAAAATGGGATGGAAATCAACAGTATATTTCATTCTAGAATCAAAGTATCTCTCTATTGTTTGGGTGTGTTTTTTTAAGATTGTATAAAAAAGCCATTGCTTTTTTATTTTTGCTTTTTTTATGAATCTGTGTTTCTATGTGAAAACACTTAACATTGGAGACATTTAATGTTTGTTTTTCTTCAAAGTACAAGATAATGCTTTGCTTTATTTTATTTTCATTAAGGAGTGTAACTGGCATTTTTAAAAAGAGGGGATGCGTTCCTTTCCACCTACATGAAAACACAGCACTTGGGGGCCCCTGTCCTGGAAATATCAACGTTTTAAATGTGATAGTGAGTCTGTTTTTCCTTTGCTCTTCACTTGAGAACAGAAATGTATCACACTTGAGCAGTTTTTGCAGGGACATTTTGAATTGGCCTTATTTATCTGAGATTTTGCAAGCACTTGTATCCAAAATATGATTAAACAAATCTGCAGCATTAGACCTCAGATCTGATTTTAGCTTGTACATTGAAATAAATTAATTCGTAGCAATCACTAAAAATATCGGGGCTATGGGAGAGAAGGCTCCTGTACTGTTTAACTGAACAAACTGGTCAGGGGAAGTACAGTAAAAAATTAAAGACCTTGGAGGTCTCTCTTGGTTACCACCATAATCATAATTTCAAAATAAAATTGTAGTGACTTTTTAAATGGTTTTTCTTTCTTTTTTTATTGAACATATTGGGGTGACATCTATATGTATAAAAGGCTAATATGCTAAGTGTCCATCCAACCAGTCGCTATGACACACACTGACCATCAGGGGGCAGATGCTCAAGTGCAGGAGCTGCGATGATGTGCACTAGCCATTTATAGAGAAACCGCACTGTAGACCGGGGGCCCGCAAAGCAACGTTCAGCTTCCCCCAAGTGGGACAGAGGCCCCACTACCACCCTGGAGCAGGCACTAAATCGCTGCCCACACTGCCCAGACCCCATGGTGCAAAATGCGGCTGAGAGCCTAGCCCAGCCCAGAAATGGTGGCTGTGGACACCAGGTAATGACATCACATAGCAACGCCCGGCTCCTTCTCCCTAGCGACTAGCCTCCTTGCAGTTTCTTCAGCCCAGAAATACAACTTGCTTAATAGCCAAGTGGAAACATTTTACACTTTAACCAAATGTCTGTGAATCGTTTTCCCGTGCCTCATCTCATTTGATCCTCCAGAAGTCCTGGAGTAGGTAGATAGGAGACTCAGTGGAATCCCTATTTTCTTTTCATTAGCCAGAAAAGAGAGATTTAGAAAATTTAGAAACTTGACCTGACTGAAAAGTAGAAATGGAGGACCTTGAAAATGACTTCAGGTTTTTCTCACTGCGCAGAATATGGTCAAACACAATTGCAGTTAAATATTTTACCTCTTGTTCTCCCTGAGTGGTCTACAATAATAATCTGCTTCATGTGGATATTTACTGCTGTGTTTCTGACAATTACCTGAAAGAGAAGTTGGGTGCTTCACTGGGCTTGAAAAAGTTTAGCTAAATCAGAAAGCAGGTCTAATTAAGCAAGTTATATCTATCTATCTATCTATCTATCTATCTATCTATCTATCAAGCTCTTGCTGGTGCCCATTACACACATGTGTTTTGATCTGTCATTGTGGATCATGAATTTGGTTGACACTTCTATTATAGAGGAAGGGTGAATAGTGATATTAAAATACTTCTTCCAATTAATTTGCTTTCAGTGTGCATGAACCTGTGCACCGGCCCACTAGTTAGTTAATAAAATTACATAGGTTTCAGGTTTATTAAAGAAGAATTTTGACACAAGACATTTTTTTTTTTTTTTTTGTAAGTAAGAGATTCCCTCCCAGGTGCCTCTATGGAAGATAAACTGAATAGAACATGGTTTTCTTGGCCTGAGAGGGCCTTCGCCTGTGTCAGAACTAACGGCCTTTGTTATTTTACATTTTCAGGATTCGTTGGAGAAAACGCCCAGCCCATCTCAGAAAACAACATAGGGAACCGCATGCTCCAGAGCATGGGCTGGACACCTGGCTCGGGCCTCGGACGTGATGGCAAGGGGATGGCTGAGCCCATTCAAGCCATGCAGAGGCCAAAGGGATTGGGACTTGGATTTCAGCTACCAAATAGCTCTCCCGCAGCCCCCAGCACCCCCATCCCCGCCTCGGGGACATCCGCCTGAGAAGAAACCCTTCACAGTCTTGCTTCGCTTGCTCTGTGTCCCATTGTTCTGGAATCACAGCACAGCTTCTGTTCGTGGAGCAGAAATGGACAAGGCTTCAGACTTGTCACACCAGCTTCCTAACCGCATCCAGTCCTACCTACCGCGGCGACAGAGTTGCGCTTTCATCACAGCTCATGGTGCTCAAGTTCAAAAACCATCCCTTTACATGTTGCCAGCAACTTCCGGCTGTTTTTAGGTATAAAGAACAAATCATTCCTCTTATTTATTTTGATAGCAAATATCAGTAAGGTCTGATGCTTTTGAGCTTGATTCATTCAAGTGTGTGTGTGTGAGGCCCGGGCAAATGTGAGTGTATCCAAGGGTTTCTAAAATGGGACGGGCCAGGGAGGCTGTGTCTCCTGTCACCCTGATTAAGGGTGACTCAGAAGACCCCTCAGTGAGGTCCTAAGCGAATCTGTGATTGAAAGACGTGTCAGTTCCATAATTGTTGAGTTTGGCATTTGTGAGTAAGTACATGTGTGTGTGTGAGGATTCTCTAATGGAGAGAGATACCCATTTGTCTTCTAACCTTGGATAGTGTAGTGTGAAGTTCACAGTTGACCAACTGCAATTAACGTATCCCTCTGATGTTTTGACAAAAATAAACCTCATCCCTAGTATCACCAGAGTGCCCTCAACATTACTTTAGTGCGTGTTTATAAATTTTACCTCATTTAGAACGTAAAGTAATTATTGAAAGAAAAATGTATTTTTTAAATTCATCATAATTGAACTATAAATTCTATTAATCTAGACTGACTTCTACCTCTCTCTTCCCAACAGTTGATTTTTTTTTTAAAGATCAACTCAACTGTAGTAAACTAATTTTAAAATGTAACCATTGGTTTAAGTTAGAATATTGAACCCCTTTATTTGAAGATATAAATGGCTCCCCCAAGAATTCAAATTTCAGGCAATGAGCCAACCCATTTACAAGGTGAACCAAAATGAATGGACCCGACTTGCCCTTTTCACATCTTAGCAGTTTCTTTAAAACCAAGCAAAGCAAGTCGTTTTTATTATGTGCCTGGTAGTCATGTCTGAATCATCTGCTTCAGAATGCTAGAGATTCAAATTGCTCCTTAGTTTAGAAGATGCCTATTGGTTATCTCCTGTATTGGTAATGACCAATAATAATATTCTATTTGTAATGGCCTTTATTGGTTAAGTAAAGACCAAGGTAACACGTGAATCACCTTGCTAGAGGTTTTGTTTTTTATTTGTTTGTTTGTTTGTTTGTTTGTTTGTTTTTAAGGTCTTGGTGTTTTTGGAGCAGTTTTAGGTTCACTGCCAAATGAAGGTGAAGGTACAGAGATTTCTCATAGACTCCCTGCCCCCATATATGCCCGGTTTCCCCGTTATCAACATCCCTGAGCAGAGTGGTACCTTTGTTACAACAGACGAACCTAGCCTGATACATCAGCATCGCCCAGTTTACATTACAGTTCCCTCTTGATGCTGTACCTTCTATGGACTTGGAAAAACGTATAATGACATTATAGCTCCTTACAGAGTAGTTTTACTGTCCTAAAAGTTCTCTTGTGCTCCACTCTAATAGGTTGTTGAAAATCTGTAAATTCCCAAGAGATTTTTAAAGGAGGGAGAGGTTTTTGTGTGTGTCATAAACCTTTCGAGAGTGGTACCCTAAGAAAACACGGCCAATCAGGGAGAGGAAGGCCAGCCTGACCTTGGAAAGCCCAGATTATTTGCCAAATGTATATATTTTTTAAGCATCATCTTCTCTCTTAGGAGGTACTGTGGTAAGAGGACAGTTTGACTAGAGGAAGTAGGGACTGCCAGGGGAGTTGATCTTTGGAAGCATTCTCATTGGGTGAAGTAACTGCTGTTTTGTACAAGCTTGGTACTTAGAAAAGTGTCATTTTTAAAGAGTGCTTTTTGTGAAATACTCCTCTTGGATGTAAAGGGGGAAAGCTTGTCCAGATAGTGGTCTACAAACTTCTTTAAATCCCAATATTTTCTGAAGATCTGAAGCTCTTCTAAAATCCTGGCCCTTGGAAAATCCAAATTTGGGGCCACTGATGCACACCCAGTAAGGTTATCGCGAGACTGGCCCCAGACGCCTGTGAATGTGGCTGGTCCTTTCACTTCCCCGGGTTCTAACTCCTAAGGGAAGAGCGGACCATTCACAAGTGGCCAGGAGCCCCTGAGGTAAAGATTGCAGCCTTCCTGCATGCTTCTTACTGTCTTTTCTACTGTCCCAGTCTTCTAGATGCTCCCTTAACCTGGGTGAGGTCCTCTAACACACACCCCTGCACCCCCTCCCCCATAAAAATCCATCTTTATCAATTCAGTTGATAGGAGAAAGGGCTTACTCTTGGCTTCTAGCGCCCTCTATGTGGCTCGCTGAGAACTTAGCGAATAGTTCCTCTTCCATGGAAGTGCTTAACTACATGGAATCCATGAATCCACACCCAGAGTAGACAAGTGGTGATGTCCAGGCGCCTTCCCCCCCAAGTCTTCCCCCACCCGCCCCCGCTTTTGCTCTCACAGACATTCACCAGAAGCACACACGTCCCTGCACCATTGGGCCCTTAAGGAACAGCAATGCAGACACATGATGTCCTGCCTGTACCCACCTGATCTTAATGGGAGAAGTAAGCACAACTTACAAATGGAACTTTGAATGTAAATCGAGTATCTTTTAAGATATACAGTCCACTCATTTATTTATGTTTCATATATAGCTATAGTTCGTTTTTTACCAGTCACTATGCCCATGGAACCCGAAGCGCCCAGAGCAGTTTATAAGGAAGAATGTGTCATCCACATCTCCTTAAAAAGGTGGTGAGATTTTCCTCCGCTCCTTCCTAAAGCCGCTCTTCTGCAGGAGCCAAAGCTTCCTGTCACACTAATTGGTTGTGCTCAACATTTTGGGGAGCACATCGGTCTCTCCCGTTACTGTCCAAATTGTCCATTCCCCAGCAGTAGCCAAGAGGGGCTGAGCATGAATTAGTACCGTATTTGCCGGCGTATAAGACGATTTTTTGGCCCTGAAAAATATGCCTCCAAGTGGGGGGTAGTCTTATACGGCGAGTATATAACAAACTCTGTATTTTTAGTGGAAATGTTAGGGGGTCGTCTTATATGCCCAGTCGTCTTATACGCCAGCAAATACGTATTTTTTTCAGGGCCAAAAAATCATCTTATACGCCGGCAAATACGGTAATTCAACTTTTTGTCTTTATATACTTACTAGTAGCCCTGCACACAAATCTGTGCGCAGTAGCTTGCTGCTGCCCTCCTATAGCTCTCTGCCTGCTGCCCCCACCCCCTATACCTCCCTCTGCCCGCCTCCCCTCATAGCTTGATGCCCTGCCCCTTCCTGTAGCTCTCATCCCAACTTCCTGCTGATCCGTGATCCAGTCGTTACGCAGTTGGTCATTACTTCAAGGCGTAATGACCATTTGCTTATTACATCTTTATGATACAGGATTATACTTGATACTGGCCAGCCTGTGTGCTGGGCCATTCCCTCTCTCCCTTCTTTTTTCTCCTTCTCTCCCTCCTCCCCCTTCTTACCTTCCTTCCCTCTTTCCCTTACCTCAAATTTACTTGTCAAGGCTCTATTCCCCTTAGATTTGTTGGTTTTCATTATTAAATTATATGGTACCCTTTTAAAAGAAAGTCCACTGCTAGCTAGAATTTAACCAATTAAGTGGTCTCAGCTTTTGAATACACATATTTTTATAACTCGTACTGTGGCTATTACAGAGAAGACAATAGGGTTAAAGATAAACATAATGTATACATATATGTGTGTTGACGGAGCACGCAAGTATGCAACATACAGAATAATTGCAAAACATTGCATCTTATTAATGTCTATTTTAACACTGTCAATTGATACTCTTGTAATTGAACTGACAATTGCTTCTCTTCAATATATTTTCCTTTTGAGCATATGTCTCATAAAAGAGAAAAAATAATTGTTGACATGCTTTTAAAAACCATTGCTTCCTGTACTTTTTCTTTTTTAAAAAAGAAGATTATGTAAATTGGTATTGTAAAATGAAGTTGTTTAGCAAGGAATATTTTGGATTTTTATTTTTATTTTATTTTGGTAGAAAGCTATATTAATAGTACAACAGAGAACGAAGAATAAACTTAATGTTTAAGAATGTTATTTATAAGAAGTCACTGTCTTTGTGTTTTGTTTCCCTCTAAAAGTAATAAAAAAAATAAAGTTGAAAACACTTTAAATTGTTTTTTAAATTGCTACCCATTTACCATTAACGTCCAACGATGCATTTAAATTCATTGTTCATGTTTAAGCCCTGGGAAATGTCTGTTTTCCAAAAAATTTCAGATAAAAACAAGGCTAAACAAATGTTTGACTTCCATTTCTTCTCAGCATTTCGGGACCCGTTTCTACCATGTATTTGTCCTTTTTTTGTTTGTTTTCTCTGAAGCTGAGCTAGACTGACTAGCTGGCTTAGGTCTCCATCCACTCAAAGATTCTAGGATTTCAAATCGCAAACACAGGCTCTCTCTCTGGCCACTTGAAACATCACCAGCCACTCCATTTCCTTCTGCAAAATTATGTTTCTCATAAACATGCTTGGATATTTTAAATGTTTTATAACACTCACCACAGTGTTGAGTTCTGCTTGCCGGAAGAAGCGTCTCGCTTGTAGACGATAACATTTTATCTTTTCTCCCTAAAAAAAACGAAGTAGATCTTGTTAGAGTAAGTGGGTTTCTTTGTAATCCAATAGGTATTAAATACTCATTTATTTAACAGGCTTGCAGTAATATATACTCAACTGCCAAGCGGACCATGAACGCTCCTTCTGCTGGGGCCCACTTAGCGAAGACTCATTACTTGACTCACCTGACATTTTAAGTAGATCCAGATTTGTCTCCAGCAAGTCAGTGCACTGCCTGCCAGCGGCATGATGGACTGTTTTCACTTTGGGTTTTATCTGTACATTAGGACTGTCTTCCATCTCTGAATTGTCAGGCAGGTTAAATCTTTCTCACATTCGCAGACCCTACTCCTGGAGCATCACCCACATGCCCTGTGCTTCCTCCTCGGTCCTCAGTCTCTCGAGGACGGAATTAGGGAACAAGTGAAGGCTTGTTTAGTCTTTGGGTTTTTTTTGTTGTTGTTTGTTTTTTTGGGTTTTTTTTTTTTGTGTGTGTGTGTGTGTGTGTGTGTGTGTGTGTGTGTGTGTTTAGTTTGGATTCTCAGAATAAGTTGCTGGCGTTGTAAATATTAGTATAAAACTTGATTTTTCAGCTATATGATGATGGAGTCAGGACAGTATTCTAAGTAAAAAATACTCCCAAAACGATTTTCCACCTGTTTTCATCTTCCTATTACCTTTCAAAGAAATGATTATTTTCTTTCTTTTAAAATACATTTTATTGATATTTTACAGAGAGGAAGGGAGAGAGATAGAGAGCTAGAATTGTTGATGAGAGAGAAACATTGACCAGCTGCCTCCTGCACACCCCCTCTGGGGATGTGCCCGCAACCAATGTACATGCCCTTGACCAGAATCGAACCCGGAACCTTTCAGTCCGCAGACCGACGCTCTACCACTGAGCCAAACCGGTTTCTGTGAAATGATCATTTCTTTCTGAGGACAGCATTCTATGCTATATAATAAAAGACTAATATGCAAATTGTCCCCTCAACTGGGAGTTTAATCAGGGGGTGGGGCTGGCCAGATCTCACCTGTGCACGAATTCATGCACCGGGTTTCTAGTTCTTTAATAAAAGCAGAAAGGATGAGAAATAGTATACTAACAACATATATACTTAAAAATATGCCTTCCAAACAAATTATTACGTCCCTTATTGAGGTGAATTTCTTCAAATGCCATAGTTAGATGAGCTGGTAAGTGTAGTGGGGAAATGATATAAGGTTCTGTGAGGAGGCTGCTTGGCTAACCTGTGTTTCTTCATTGATGGCTATCATTCTCTATTGAAACCATGGGTAACCCATGCTGGATGTACAAGGCATGGAATTCACAAAATAATGTTCTGAATGGCTGTGAAGCCTTGGGGAGCACGCAGTCAAGGTGTGAAATGTGAATATTCCTAATACGGTGGCTGTGGTGTCTACAGGTCCCTGGCAGGAAGTACAGTGTTCCACATCCTGTAAGGCTTGGCTCTTGTCCCCTCCTGAATCTCTTTATACACCTGTCCTTTTCCTGGATCACTTGGACTTCCTCCCCACATCTTCATCTGCCTCACATGTTTTTATATATATTATTGATTTCAGAGAGGAAGCAAAAGAGAGAGAGAGAGAGAGAAATATCAATGATGAGAGAATCATTGATTGGCTGCCTCCTGCACCCCCCTACTAGGGAGAGAGAGAGAGAGAGAGAGAGAGAGAGAGAGAGAGAGAGAGAGAGAGAAACATCAATGATGAGAGAATCATTGATTGGCTGCCTCCTGCACCCCCCTACTAGGGATAGAGCCTGCAACCTGGGCATGTGCCCTGACCAGGAATTGAGCTGTGACCTCCTGGGTCATAAGTCAATGCTCAACCACTGAGCCACACCAGCTGGGCTACGTAAGATCTACTTATATACTATATATTAGAGGAATATGCAGATTAGCCAGGACACTGTAACATCATGACCCAACAGCAGGGGCCTGAGGCTGCATGGCACCTGACCAGGGCAAGGGACCTCACCCAGCAGGTCTTGAGGGGGGACCTCAGGCCACGCCCCCCTCCTGGTGCCAGACTGGGGGACCTGAGGCTGTGCCCCCTCACCCAGAGGAACTTGTTAGGGGTGGGGCCAGCTGGGTCTGGATCTCCTCCATTTTCCAATCACGTGTAGGTGATGGGCGGGGACTTGACTCTAGGTCCCGTGATGCACCCCAGATTCCGACAGGAGGGAGATTTTCATATATATTTTACTGATTTTCTTTTATCCCTGACACTTCTATTATAGATAAAGGGCAAATAGCAACATTAAAATATTTCCTCTAATTAATTTCCTTTAAATGTGTATGAATTTCGTGCACCGGGGCACTAGTATTTTTAATATCACGCGACAGTCTTTCCCAATGAGAAGAGCATCGCTGAGCCTGGGGGACACCAGCCTTTGCTGACTGCCCGGCCATCGGGCTCTGCACGCGGCCCCCCCTACCCAGGCAGCTAGCAGCAGATTTCCCCACTTGGGGAGTAATTGTCGCGCCCCAGTGACAGATGTGCAATAGAGAGCCGCTTCTTCAGGAAAAAATTAACAGGTTTGTGCAGTGTGTCAGCTCGCTCTTTTTAGTGCTGGGAGGTCTTGGCCCCATTATGGGTGATTTAGAAATTGAGGCGAGCCAGGCCCCGCTGCTGCCCACGCTGAAAGCCTTGGTTCGGGGGCCCTCATCTGCATTCCGGGGCTGGCTCCCCTGGAGAGATTGGTGGAGCCCCTCCGGCCAGGAGATGAGTGTGGGCTGACAATGCCTTGATTTGTTGAGAGCAAGAATAAATGGGTTTTTCAGGAGATGAGGAAATATCACCATTACTGGCCAATTTGCAGCATTTTATCTGTGCTTCCAACATGTCACTTTTGTTATTGTTGTCTGGTAATTACATAGTGAAACGGAAAGAAAACAAATTCTGGTTACGTATTCCGGCCCGATTGCAAAATCATATCCTGATAAATGCCCATTTATGATACACGCGGATGAAAGGTTCATTTTAATTCTGACTGGCCAGCTCGGCCATAAATAGGATAGGGGATTAAATTTCAGAGAATCTGATTACACAGAGCAAACGGTCTTTCTCTCCGCTTTTGTACAGATCCTGGAAATTCTGGGAGGTTCGCTCCATAAGGCGTTTTCACAAACAGGATTCTCCTCCAGACAAGACAAAAAGGGGTTTCAGAATCGCATTCTGAAAAGGAGGAGAAGTTGGAGGGAAGCCAGAGAGCTGTGTGGTTTTGAGATTTGTCCATCTTACATGGTCCTCAAAAGCAAGCGGGCTTGTGGTGGGCCGAGTATTTCCTGCGAGGTGTAATAGCTCTGTGTTTTGAAGCTTATGTCCCGGGTTACTTCCCCAAACTCACCAAACCCTTGGATGCTAGAAATCGAATGCTTTTTCTTGCGTTTGCTCCTCTTCCAAAGATGATTCTCCCTCCACCCCTTTTCCCCTAGCTCCCATTATTGTAAGTGGATGCTGCTTGAGGAGTTTAGCTGAGCAGGTAGATATCAAATAGCATATTTTTTCATGGGTCTCTTGTTGCTTATCTCCTTTAAAAAATATATTTTATTGATTTTTCTTTTTTTAAATATATTTTATTGATTTTATTACAGAGAGGAAGGGAGAGAGATAGAAAGCTAGAAACGTCCATGAGAAACATTGACCAGCTGCCTCCTGCATACCCCCGCACCGGGGATGTACATGCCCCTGACCGGAATCGAACCCAGGACCTTCCAGTCCGCAGACCAACGCTCTACCACTGAGCCAAACTGGTTCCGGCTATTTTATTGATTTTTCACAGAGAAGAAGGGAGAGGGAATAGAGAGCTAGAAACATCGATGAGAGATACATCCATCAGTTGCCTCCTGCATACCCCCTACTGAGGATGTGCCCGCAACCGATGTACATGCCCTTGACCGGAATTGAACCTGGGACCTTTCAGTCCACAGACCGACGCTCTATCCACTGAGCCACACCGGTTTCAGCTGCTTATATCTTAATCCCTTCTTTCTGCACATACTGGTTTCCCTATTTCCATTCCTTTGTCTATGGCATTCCTCTTGCCTGGCTACAAAGATTCCCGGTGCTACCAAGCTTTTAACTTGTTTGTACCTTTCTAAGCACCGATTAGCGGACTAATAATAATATTAAACCAGCACAGAAGCAGTGTATCCACTTTTAGTTACACCCTGCACAGCGATCACTGACCCACAATTGAAATTTGACTGGCTGAAGAAATGAGTGAATAATAATAATTTAAAAAAAAAAGAAAGAAATTCTATAGGCCCACAGGTTATAACCCCCAAATTAGGAATGTTGAAACTTGCCTCAAATGTTTGAGAATGCCCCAATCAGAATAGCTGCCCGACCACTTAATATAAGGGGAAATACTAAATAAAATGCAGCGGAAAGGCGTGGGAAGATTGCACTCAGGGATGCCTCTGGCCCATTTTCTTAACTGAGAGGGTGAGTTTGCAGAGACCCGTGAGCAAATTGTCTGCGTTAGGTGCCAGGAGAGCAGGAGATCACACTCCCTCGGGCGGGCGCAATTCCTTCGCCAGGCCAGCTGGCATTTCACGCGTGTACCTGGTGTCACACCCGCTGGCAGCTGTGTTGTCCCGACTTGGACATAAAGGATCGACCGGAGGCATCCTCCCAGTCCCCGGCGGGATGATAAATCCCAACTTTAACACCAAAATAAGCGGTGAATTGAGCTCCGGCTATGCTTAGACTCGTGTTTAACTCAATCTCCAGGTTGTCAGGGTGGCGGGCGGAGGTCTCTGGGCAGGCTCAGGATGGGCTTAAGCAATACGAGGCTTTACTGCTGGCTGCCCACCGGGGTGCCCCCATCCCAGGCCCTAAGTCCCCCAAAATGGTGTTTGAAATCTGAATAAGCGCTCAGCTAGCGTCTACAAAATTGTGGCCCGTTGTGCGGGAATTAGGAAGAGATCCCGTGTGTCGCTCTGTGCTATTGGCGAGCATCCTCGGAGACACGGGCTCTCGGTAATAAGCCCTCATCGGAGGCAATTGTTCTGGAAGACGGTCTGGGCGTCTGATTGCAGGGTCTGCAGGCTCCAGACAGTAGGGATGGCGCCGCTTAAGCCTCCTCACTTATTGCCTGCTGGCGTGCAAATATAGGATTTGGCCATTTAGTCTCTCTGGCGAGGTACACACACTCTGGGAGGTGACGGGGCTGTGGCTCTCTGCAGGCCCAGAGACGAGAGGGGGCCCGGAGAGCCAAAATCACAGCCAGGGTGTGGGGGCGGCCCGCATGCATAATCAACCCGCAAAATACCGGCCGACGGACCCCTTGCAAGAGTTGAACTCTGGACTCCCCGCCACGGAAATAAAACAAATACATGGAAACGAACGGCCAAATCCTCATAAATGCAGCAAGGAAGCAGCTGGTCACCGAAGGACCACGTTAATAATAGGAATACACACAGAACCAAAGCTGGCACAGAAAGGCTTAGAGCTGTTAAGAAAAGAAAAGAAAAGAATTAGTGTACAGAAAGGGATCAAAGCTACACTGGTATTGTGCCAGCCTGCAGCGGAGGAAGGCAGGAGAAAAGAGATTTCAAAGTCAGAAACCATCCTGACACTGCCCAGAGCATGCATGAACATACTCTCCCAGATGAGGCTTGGAGTTTCACGCTCCTCCTGCAGTGGGAGAATCTCTGTATTTGCAAAAATATTGATGATGAACAGGGTTCTTCGTGCAGGGGCGTCCCTGATGACCCCATGCTTGGCCGCTGAGTCCTCATGGAGTTGTCAACCAGCGTTCTTTGCCGTTAATGACATTCCCATGACATTCCCATGTGCCTCTGTGATGTAGCAACCTGTCTGCGCAAAGAGGCTCGGGTCCCTTTGACAGAATATTGATGAATCATGACAGGATCTGGATGCATGTGCCATGTAAACAATGATGGCTAAAATTTAGGGTGTTCATAACGCTGTGTGGGCAGCATGGGGGCTCTAGATCAATGTCAAACCTGCCCGTGTCTGGGAATTTGGGGCGCAGCCTGTTAACTTTGGTCCCTTCCTGGCCCCGTGGGACGATCCTCCTACAGAGGGCGGAAAGGAGACCCTCAGAGGCCGCGTGGTCTGCTGGAAAACGCAGCGGTTCAGGGTTGGAGTCCCGGTGGTTGTGGGCGGCCTGAAAAAATTGTAAAGCCTCCGTTTTCTCTCTTCTCCTGGTTCCCACTTTCCCAACTGGTTATAATGAAGATCATTTGAAATAACATCACATGAAAACATTTTTAAAAAGTATATGTTGCTGAAACCGGTTTGGCTTAGTGGATAGAGCGTCGGCCTGCGGACTGAAAGGTCCCGGGTTCGATTCCGATCAAGGGCATGTACCTTGGTTGCGGGCACTTCCCCAGTGGGGAATGTGCAAGAGGCAGCTGGTCGATGTTTCCAACTCTCTATCCTTCTCAATTCCTCTCTGTGTAAAATCAATAAAATATATTATTCTTAAAAAGTATATGTTTATCGATTTCAGAGAGAAAGAGAGAGGGGGGAGAGAGAGAGAGGAACATCAATGATGAGAGAGAGTCATTGATCAGCTGCCTCCTGCATGCCCCACACTGTCCTGGGATCAAGCCCGCAGCCCAGGCACGTGCCCTGACCCAGTACTGAACCACACGATCTCCTGATGCATGGGTCAATGCTCAACCAATGAACCAAGACAGCCGGGCCATAAAAACACTCTGAAAATTGGCCAAAACCAGTTTGGCTTGGTGGTAGAGCCTTGGTCTGCGGACTGAAGGGTCCCGGGTTCGATTCCGGTCAAGGGCATGTACATTGGTTGTGGGCACATCCCCAGTGGGGAGTGTGCAGGAGGCAGCTGGTCGAGGTTTCTCTCTCATTGACGTTTCTAGCTCTCTATCTCTCTCCTTTCCTCTCTGTAAAATATCAATAAAATATATTAAAAAATAAAAAAAAACATTCTGAAAATTGAAATGTTAAGGAACTGTACAGAAGAGTTAATGCCAGGGACCCAAATAATTTTTATGTGAAGCTATCGATGTTCAAATAGTAAAGATACCTGCTTACAGAGGTGATTAAAACAGGTGTGTGCTTCTTCTGATCTTTAAAGAAAATCAAGCCTTCCAGACCTACAGGTGGAGGCAGACAGACCCTGTAGTCAGAGGGGACAGGGTGTAAAAAATGTACACATGGTCTGTCCAAAATCTAGAAGGTAGTCTCATTTGTTGAGTACCTGGGGTATCTAGTATTGAGAAAATTGTCCATATTTCAAATGGCAACATTTTGTATTCATTTCAAATGCAAGTTTACAGCAATAGCGACAACTCATATGCCACATGTCACATCCAAATGGGTAAATATTCACAGCTCAAGCTGTGTTTTTGCTTTTTTTGTTTGTTTGTTTACACGACAGTCCCCGCTGTAGATAGTGTTAACATTAACTATAAAAAAATTAAAAATGGTTTCCCAATTTCCTTTGCTGTTCTTTGCTACTGTGGCTGATTTTTTTATATTAGAATCTCCGGGTTTTTTTTTTTGTTGTTTGTTTTGTTTTTAATATTCCTGTTTTCTCGTGTTCATTCTAAGAGATGGTTGTGAGTGTCGACTCGTTTGAAACATTTATGGAGAGAAAGCGCTTCTTCAAAAAGTCGGCACTGGATCTGACAATGATCGCCTGCAATGAATCCCTTCTCAACATCTGTGAGACAACTCTCCCTTTTCTTCCTCCACTTAGTTCTAAGTGAGAGATCTTAAATACACTCAGCGAAGCTTCGCTCAGCTTACAGAGTATCCTCATAAAAGCTAGGATGTCAAAAACAGTCAAGTTTCTAATGCTTGTCTTTCCTGGTTGAAGTAACACACACAGCAAGGTACCAAAGTACCATTGAAGAACATATCACCCCCTGAAATCCTAGCTAATCTTGTGTCATTAAAATATTTCTTTCTTTTCATACTATTTTGTTATTTTTATAGAGAGCTTTATAATTTACCCACATCTCTTAATTAAAAAAAAATTTCTTCTTAATCATTGAATCATGAAAATACAGGCAGGGAAGGGTGAGGTTGGTATTTTAGAATAAAATGTTTTAAAATATATTTTATTGATATTTTACAGAGAGGAAGGGAGAGAGATAGAGAGCTAGAAATGTCAATGAAAGAGAAACATCGACCAGCTGCCTCTTGCACACCCCCCACCGGGGATGTGCCCGCAACCAATGTACATGCCCTTGACCGGAATAGATCTCGGGACCTTTCAGTCTGCAGACCGACGCTCTACCACTGAGCCAAACCGGTTTCGGCTTAAAATAAAATTTTTAATGCCCAGGTTGGTGTGGCTCAGTTGGTTGGAGCATCAGGGCATATGCCCAGGTTGTGTGTTCGATCCTGCACCTGGGATGGTGCAGAGGCCACTGATAGATGTTTCTCAGTTTCTTCCCCCACCCCTTGCCTCTATAAAACCAAGTTTTAAAAAAATATTTAAAGTAAAGAGATATTTGAGCTATTAAGTTTTAGCAGCAAAAAAAGTACACACAGCACTCCTATGCAAATGTTTACCACTGCTTTCTAACAGCGTTGTGGCTACTTTTTCACTTTTTCTTTTATTTTTTAGGTGAACAAATTTTCTTAGTCGATGAAAGACTCTGCTTGGTAAGGTGTCTCAAGCTTACAAGGGAGCTGGCATCTCTTGAGTTTGACACCTGGCGGAACAGATGCATATAGACGGTGTGGGGGGCCCGGGTCCCCAGGAATGCCAGAGGGCCAAGTCCTTGGCGCCTTCCCAGACCTACCCCTCGCCTTGGGACCTGGACAAGAACGCCAGGAGACCCCACAGACAGCACTCTATTTGGCAGTGGACTTGAATGAAATGATAATAATTATTGATCCAACAAACTATAATAGCTTTGCCTAAGTCCTTGGGGACTGTTGTGCCAATGTGTGCGTAGGGACCCTTAAGTACTGCTTATTAATGTTTGACAGCCTAACAGCTCCAGAGGAGCGGTTAGAGACCACGGGGTAAATCTGTCCGGGTTCTCACTATCCGGGCCCCCACCCGTCAGAGATGGCCACAGGAGGCTGAGTCAGACAGTGCAAAGCATGCAACGGTGCTGGCACTACAGAACAACGTGGCCGCACCGTCCAAGGCCAACAGGCAGTGTTCTCTTGAAATTCGTTGCTTCTCCTGCTTTTCTCTCTTTTATTTAAAAAAAATGTTTTTATTGATATTTTAGAGAGAAAGAGAAAGGGAGCGGGAAAGAGAGATAGGAACATCAACGATGAGAGAAAAATCATGGATCCGCTGCCTCCTACCCCCCCCCACCCCCCCAACTGAGGATCCAGCTCACAACCAGCGCATGTGCCCTGACAGGGAATCAAACTGGTGACCTCTTGGCTCCTGGGTCAACGCTCAACCACTGAACCACACCAGCCAGACTGCTTTTCTCTCTCTACCATCATGCTTGTAATTCACTCTCTTAGACATTTCAAGATAGTGTGTACAGTTTCTTAGTAGCTTTACCTCTACTTTTTGTAATCTATGCCTACAGATTCCAGAACTGTAGTAAAAGAATTGGCTATGTGGTAGTCTTTACAATGACAACAATCAAGTCTGAAAAAACATATTTCTACAATTTTTTTACGTTGTTAAATATTTCATTGTAGAATGCCAGCCATATCCACAGGGCCCAACTGGAAAAAATGAGAACTTTTTTTTTAGTCTTCATGGCTAACTCTGGGGGCTTTGTGAGCTATGGTACGTTTCACGGACACATTTTCAGCTGCCTTTGGAATAACATTGCAATGGCTGGAATGCTGAGCAAACTATCCGGGGTGTTTCACTCACTCCCATGCTCATGGTTTTCCTTTCATAACCGAGGTCCGCGTAGATGCTGATGAAGGCGAAACCGCTGTGTGTGGCCAGCGCAGGTCTCATTCTGAGTCATCCCCTTTGGTTTGCAAACCTAACCTGGAGGACTTGACTTCCGAGGCCCCGGCTACGTGGCCACAGGGGCCCAGGAGGGCTTACACTGCGTCTTCCCAATGCATCCTGGCATGGCCGCCTGCAGCCAATGACTTCTTTTTAACTGGCAGCCTGCCTCCCCCGGACGGAGGCAGCAGATTGCCTCTTTGCCGAGCACTTAGACGAGGTAGTGATCTAACGACAGTGGACAAGCAGCTGGGAGCGGGGCTGTCAGCCTGTCACGCGCTGACAAATCTGTTGTTCACATGCAGGCGGGACGTGTGGGCTCGCGTGCCAGCCGCGCCATCCATCTCTGCGGGCCGCTCCCCGCACCCGTGGACCCCGCGCCATCATCACATCCCTCGGAAGGTGCTCATTTGCTTTTTTTTGTGATGGGGCCCGGCAAACGAGACACGTATGATGGCCAGGCTCCTGTGTGTTTCTCTTTCTTCCTGCGACACACTGCGACGGCCTATGGCATTGTCATCAAATCAGAGCTCTGAATGGCTCCACGGGGCTCGACGGAAAATCCACAAGGCAGAAGGAAGGGCGCATATGAGTGGTGTGTGGAGGGGAAAAATTTGAACAAAATGTCAAGTTTTTTGTATTGTTAGTTTGGGTTTTTTTGTTTGTTTGTTTGTTTGTTTTGCTTTTTGGGGGTGGGGGGTGTCTTTTATTTCTAGCAGATTTCCCCCAGAGCCACTGCATTTGGGACGGATTCTCTCTCTCTTACCGTTTGTTGGTCCTTACCTAGAAAATCTTAAAACAAAATTCTAGCTATCGATTCATGAGTTGCATCAGTTAAGCTATATATGTATATATTCTTGTTGTCTTTTTCCTTTTCTAGCCACAGCTCACTTTATTTCTCTGGAGGGAAAAAAGAGACTAAACTCATCAGAATGAAGACTGCAGTGTAGAGTATTTAGTGGTGTTTGGTTTTTTAAAATGTATTTTTATTGATTTCGGAGAGTAAGGGGGAGGGAGAGATAGAAACATCAATGATGAGAGAATCATTGATCAGCTGCCTCCTGCACACCCCCACTGGGCACTGAGCCTGCAACACCAAGCAATATCATAGTAAATCTTTTAGTTAATTAAATTATATATGTGTGTGTATAAAAATTATCTATATATATATTATAGAAATATTATAGTAAATATAAAATGAAATTATATATATATATATATATATATATATATATATATATATATAATGGTCTGACATTTAGGAAATTCTTTTATGGGTCTTTTTTTAAAGTAGCATAATGTGAATGTACTCTTAACTGAGGAAACATCGTTGATTCCTTGAAATATTATTATCCCCTCATTTTACATTGCTCTAAGCTATAACACAGCTTTAAGCAAGTATTCTACTTTATTACAATATGTTTCCCACGTTTTTATAGCTCTGGATGAGAAGGAAAGTGAAAATGCTCTATGTTTAAATCAGTAGTGCAGAAAAATAGGAAAAAAATTGATTCATCTTTTGGAAATGAAGTTGTCCTAATAGAAAATAAACCATAAATATTCAAGAGGGCTAAAGAACTCTTGTCGACTTTATTAATATCCACATGAACTCTTTTATATACTCTCCCATGTTAAGACTGTGCCTATGTTTATATATAATGATGTAAATTCCACCACCATCCCCATTATAAAATTTCTGGGTGCTCTTTATTTTGCTCGGAAACTGGTGATTTCTGATTCCCAGAAAGACTACCTAATAAATCTTCACTGCAAATGAATGACTCTCTGAATGCAATACTAAATGGGGCAGGCATACGAAAGCCACCGCAATGGGTGTGGAAGACCATTTTGGCATGGCCTTTGTGCAAAGCCAGGTACTGAGGTCATTCCTCTTGCTTTCTTCTGGCACCGGATTGGTTCGTATGTACAAAATGCCCCACCTGGCCCTCGCATTCTCCCATTCCCATGCCCACCTGCCCTCCCTAACTAACCTTTAACTTTTGTGAATAAAACCATACCAAGAATTCACCTTTCTTTGTGGAACTCTGGAATACAAACACAACAGTGATGCCTGGCCAGTGTTGCTCAGTGGTTGGGCACCAACTTACGAACCAGGTCACAGTTTGATTCTCAGTCAAGGTATGTGCTCGGGTTATGGGCCCGATCCCTAGTAGGGGCAATGCAGGAGGCAGCCAATTAATGATTCTCTCTCATCACTGATGTTTCTCTCTTTCTCTCCCCCTCTCCCTTCCTTTCTGAAATCAATAAAAATATATATTTTAAACAAGAACATAACGGAGTTGCCAGTGGCAATACAGAATGCCAACTTCTCTTGTTTCCTCCTAAACCTCCCACCTGTCTCGGCTTCTCCCACTCTCATTGTCCCATATGACTGCAACAGCATCATGGCTTGTTATGTGTCTGTGGGTTCCTTACAGGAACATCTTTTATTCATGTCTGCGTCCTCCACACGTGGCATAATAGCTGTCACTCAAGACGTGCGTAATAAATGGGTACCGTCTAGAACAAAAGACAGTGGTTTTCACTCATCCTTTCCACTTGAAATGATGATTTCGAGTCAAAAGGTATACTGTCAAGTTTGGCTGGAAAGACAATGTTCCTTCACAGAATCCAGATCCCTTGTCCGCTATTTAAAAAAAAAAATAGAAAGAAGAGAAAAAAAGAAGAAAGAAATATCTTGATCATCGTCCTGACCATTAACCCAACTTAACGCAACCCACAGGATCCAACAAGTTGGCTGATGTTTGAGACCGTTCATTCATTACACACTAGTCCTGTCCATTTCATCTGTCGATTTGGTGGCATAGTCTGCTCTGGGGATTTTCCTTACCTATATATGCATCACCCCCAATGCCTTTCATCACTCTGAAATCCCACCTATCTCTGGGGTTAAGAGCTCTGTTAACGGGGGAAAAGCTTTTCCATACACAGCAGAGGTTCCTTAAATCCATTCAAGGCATGTATTTGGCCAAGTCCCTGGTCCCCTTCCCTTTGCTGCTTGCCTCCAAAGGATGGTTCTCAGGACATCTCTCTGTCTGCCACCATCCTTCCCTTCCCGCTCACTGGGACACCCAGAGCAGCCACCTTTTGTGTTACGTGTGGCATCTGATCCCAGTGCTGAGGCCATGGAGAACAAGAACGCGTTTTCTAGACCCTCTCTGTGTGCTACTGCAACAAGTAGCCTCTCACGGCTTATCTGACATTCATCCTCTAACCCAGCCGGGGGCAAACTACGGCCCGCGGGCCGGATCCGGCCCATTCCGCTGTTCTATCTGGCCCATGGAGCTGAAAGAGCGGAGGAGGGTTCTCTTGCTCTCCCCTCCGCTCCTTCCCCAGCAGCCCAAGAGGAGAGTGCCAGCATGGTCAGGTTGCTTTTGTTCCGGCCCTCCGGTCCAGTGTAAGAACTCATGGTGGCCCTGGAGTCAACAAGGTTGCCCACCCCTGCTCTAACCTCAGCCCTGAAAGTAAGCAAAGACAAAAATAAATGCGGGGCCATCTGAAGACGCACTGCACCAGCAAGGTGGGCCGTGGGCACGGCTCTACCCACCCAGCTCTATGGGGGTTGGCCTCTCGCTGGCTGCCTCCCGGCATTCCCCACGGTAGCTTTTGTCTTCTGTCCTTGTTCATGGCCGGCTGCCTCTCCCTCCTGGATGACTGGGTCCCCGGATCTGTCTGTGGAGCTCCAAACACAGACATCCTCCCACCAGACAGGCAGTGGCTTCCTGGGATACTAATGAGCCCTGGGCTATTTATGGGGTCTCTCTTCGCCCATCCCCCCCTCCCGCTCTGGTCCCTGAATCCCCTCCCGCCCCCACCCCCAGCCAGAGGGCCACTTCTGCTCCCTCTCCCCCCTGCCTTTACCCAGAGCCGGAGAGGGAGAGGGGAATTATTTATCGCGCGTCTGTTGAAAATGAAAGGCTTTTCCATTTTAATGAGCACTAAATAGGTGCGAGGAAATATTGTTCATTAGCCATAATCTGCGGAATTGCTTGAGTGAACTTCCTTTGGAGGCTGCTCTAAACGGGGCACTCAAGTAAAGCCGTTTGTATGGTAATTAAGGGAGCATTTTTTCTGTCAACATCTGTGCTGCTATTTATAACGAGGGAGGTAGGTAGCTAGCGGGAAGGGGTAGGTCCTGAGGGTGCCAGTGGTGACTCCGGTCCCTATTTGGGCCGGAGGTGGCACCGCCTTTTCTTCTTGGCACCTCTGCAATCGGGACAAGCTCCCCTTTCGCCTTTTCTCTCCACTCAACCTCTAATAATCTAAAACCAACCAAACAAACAAACAAAAACGTTTGCCACTCTTCCTGGCTGGGCAGAATTATCTCCCTGACACCTCTTCATTAATCACACCCTTCACTTGGCAGGCCAGGCAGGGAGATGCAAGCTGCTCTGGAGAAGCGAGAGTGGTCTTCGGCGTCGTCAGATGCTTTCTCTCTGACTGTCATCCGTTATCCTCCCCGTTGGCGCCTTTACACACACACACACACACACACACACACACACACACACAGGAGCGGCGAGATCTCTGGGTGAGAACTGGGGGATTCAGGGGAGGCAAAGATCGCGGGATTTGGATGCCTCCAATTCCCGCTCTTGTAGGGAATCGGCCATCTCTCCCTAATACGTGATGTACAGTCAGCTCAACTGGTGAGCAGCCTGTGATGTGTAGGACCATTTGCATTCTTCTTAATTACAGAAAGGCCTGGGCCTCTATATACCCCGGACCAGAGAGAGTCAGGACAGGATGCTGATCTGGAACATTCCAGAGACAGACAGTCAGGGGAAGGGGGGTTGGTTCAGTGGGTGGCCCAGCTATGCTGAAGCCAGAATCAGGAGACACAAGAGCGGGCAATCAACAGATGCAGACAGCCTGGAGGAGGGCTGGCAAGGGGAGCTGGTGATCCCCACAGTCAGGGCTGGGGCCGGGCGGGGCTCCAACGCTAGGGGGCGCTGCAGAGCAGCAGCAAGTCAGGCTACTGGTGGAGGAGCTACCCCTGAACACCTGGTGGGTCTTTCCAAATCTTTTCAGACTAAGGGCAGAGCTATTCCGAAATCCTCAAGAAGAGTTATTGATTTCCCTGACTGTGAAGGTTATAGCAATACAGGGACAAGGGGTCAAGCAGATTCTAACTACTGAAGGAAGACTTGATCACTGACCAACTAGACAGGGATTCTTTAAAAAAAAAAAAAAAATATATATATATATATATATATATATATATATATATATATATTATTGAATTTTCACAGAGAGGAAAGGAGAGGGACAGAAAGCTAGAAACATTGATGAGAGAGAATCATCGACCAGCTTCCCCCTGCACAACCCCTACAATGTACATGCCCTTGACCGGAATCGAACCTGGGACCCTTCAGTCCGTAGATCGACACTATCCACTGAGCAAAACCCGTTTCAGCTAGACAGAGATTATTAAAGGCAAGGAAAATGTTCTCTTGATCTCATCCCTTCCCTTTCTTTCCCTTCCCTCCCTTTCTTCTTTCTTTCCTTCCTTCCTTGGAAGGTACTCAAATATCTTTTAAATGAAAAAAAAATACACAGTTGAGGGTCTGTCGATCAGGAGAATAACAAATAATGGAATAACAGAACAGAAGAAAGAGGGATAATTGTCAACTTTCCTCCTCCTGGGGAACTTACAGTTAATCAGTGATTAGTAAAGAATCAACATCCTTAATGTCACTGGACACTCTTGTTCATCTCACTCAAAATCTTGAATGGAAAATACACTGAGAAGCTCACATCAAGTGTCTACTGAGAGAGACTACGTGTACACACGAGCTCTACTTAGTTCTGACCAAGGTTATCACACTCTATCGGAACCTCTCCTCTTTATTAAATGTCATCTTCAGTGACAGCACTTGTTATTTTGCACAGTATTTCATTCCTAGGCTAGTTTTTGTATCGACTATATTTCTGTTTATTAATGAATTTTTGGATTCTGCATCTTGTACCACGGCAATGTCACTAAATGACTAATTTTAAAAAGTGAAATAGACACGAACAAATACAGAAAACTTCAAATGAGTAGAGAAAACTCACACTTGGAGGTAATGTGAATAACTCAAATCTGCACCTGGCCCCCCAAATTGCTATCCGATTAAAATAACTGCCTGGCCATATTTGATTGGTATAATTGGGCTGGAAAACCCCTCTTATGTAAATGTTGTGTACCCCCATGATCCAGTTCCAAATGTGGTCTATAAAACAGTATATGCGATATCCTTGCAGGATGCGACACAAAAGTTAAACCACTGAGTGGGTGGAACAGGAGTGCCATCTCTAAGAGCTCTGAGATTTACTTTTTCCCAGGACCCACTGCCAGCATGTAGATCCATGTTATGCTTCATCGTGGCCCTCAGGGTGGTTTTAAGTGTAGCCAGAGAGACAGATTTTAAGTCAATAAGTATGATAAAGCCTTCTGGATTCCATCACAGGTGTGTGCATTGGATGGAGTAGTAACATGAGGAGATAATTGTCAACAGTACCTGGGAGAAAGGGGCACCAGCACACTATATGGGGAGTCAAGACCTTGGGGGTGAAGGTACAATGAGCTGTGAGGGTCAAGGGTAGGAGTCATGTAAACATTCTGAGGAATTTCCCTCTCCGTATAATCTGTAGGCAATAGAGAATCACTGAGAATTTTAAGAAGGAAAAAACAAACACCTGTCTTATTGGAATCTTAGACCCCTGGGCCACAGCAGAGATGGGACTAGGGGAGTAGAAGGCTCCAGCTAAGAAAAACCAACCGGGAGTCTCATTTTAATAGAATTATTTTAAATTTCTTAACATTACAAACTTGGAGAAAAACACATAGAGAAGACTAGGATAGTAACCAAGGCAGAGAGGACGAGATTCAGAACTAAGGCAACAGCACTGACAACAGCACCATGATAGAGATGAGAATGTTGATGGTCTACAGTCACGGCGTCTGTAGAACTTGGCAATACCTTCCCAGATCACCTGTAAACCATAGGCCTGCACTACAGGGAAATATGTAGCAGGCACCCAGATATCTGGCCAAAGAGATAAGGGGACAAGGGGACTTAAGCAAAGAATCTGGCCAGCAAGTAGAGGGCACTAGGTGCAAAGCAAAGATTTTTTTTGGCCGAAGACATTCTGAATCATGGTTCTGCTAGGAAAGGAAGAACAGAAGAATTCTTGAGGTGGGGGTGGGGAGGGAGAGAGAGAAACCCAACACCTTTCTATTAGGAAAGACTTAATCTTGCCTAGATCCTGGCAGAAATCCTGCAGGAAAAGCTAAGCATATAATAACCTGCCCTCTGAGATCCACACACTGTTCCACATGACACAACAATTGAAATATTCAAGAGACAACATATAGTACAATAAATGGTATATAATTATTGTCTCTAACTATTATCGGTCTTATGGCACTCACTTTGGCAAACATATTGCTCATTGGAGGGAAGTTATATGAAAGCATGTTAAAGTTAACATGTGAACATTCTTTATTCACTCAGACATTTGACTAACTTGTTTAAAAATACCTCTCTCCACACTCTGCTAGTAAGACATATTTCATGCTCTCAAAAAACAATTACAACTTGAGAAATTCATCTGATTTTGCTTAATATTTAATGATTTCATAGTTTTACTTAATTGTGAAAGTCAAGACAAATTTAGTATTTTAATTTTGGGGACAACATTCTCTGGAGAAGAATAATCCTTAATATTTACCAATTCATGTACTATATAGCATTAACTAGATCAGATAAATGCCCACATTTAAACATGTTAAATGGTATATCCTATAATATTATTTATATCAATATTATAGATATAAAATATACATTGATAATCAATATATGACATGTTTATTTTACAGTAATGTTCAGACAATGTTTATATTCTTTGGGCCATAACAAAGTTCCTCAGGACCAAATTTTGTTTTGTTTTTATAATGTTAACTACACCATTATAAAATGAATACATCCTCATTAACAAAAGCCATAAACAAAGTCTTTATTTTGCTTATGTATAGGACCATTTGGATTTAAAATACTCAAAGCACCTCAACTGGGTGATGAAATATCTTTGTTTTATAGAAAAGTAATTAATTTCCTACCTCAAACCTCTACATGCTTATAATCCTATCTTGCAACAGAATTTCATCTCGTTAAAGAAGTGCGAGGGAAAAAAAATGATTTTAGGCTATGGAATAAAAAAGAAAATATCAGAATGTAACGTGGTGTTTACTGAACAATAAAAATAAACTATGTGCCTTTTCCAATGGCACGCTCCAAGCCGAGGAGAGGGTGACACAGAACAGGTATGAGAGGCATAAAACCTACAGGAAGCAGTCTCAGTGCCCTTTATAAAGCTCTTTTCAAACACGGGTGCACCAAGGATCATAGTGTTCGCATTAACTACTCTGCTAACTGTAATTCAGAGCAGCTTGGCTATGCTGGGACCCATAATGTTCCAGCAGATGTTAACAGTGAGGGAATTGGAAGATTACGGAGGTCCATGGGTGCAATAAAGCTGCGGTGGGAACGGAAATATTGCCGCGGCTGTTATGTTCTGAGTGCATCACATTTACTGACAAGGAATACATGAGTGATAGTGGGGGCCCAGGGACTGGAGCTTCATACTTACTGGTCAGCAGCCTATAAATTCCATAAATTAAGCAAAGTTTTATGTGTTCTTCGTTTCTTTGCAGACTGATCTTTCTCGGAGGGCCTTTGTTTCATGTTAATTCCACCATCAAAGCTTTTGTTCGACCACGCTATCCTCTTTAGGAGTGTATATATCCTCACCCGGGGTGTTCTGCCTTATATGCAACCCCATTCTTTTAAAATCCTGGCGTGATCTCCATGTGGACCTTCAGGCAACCTCACCATGTATTTATTTTTAATCATGGGCTCTATCCATCTTCCGCCCCTTACAGAAACTCCATCCTTGTCTGTTTAAAAAAAGATCGTGTTCAGCTTATTTCTCCCCTTCACGATCTGACAGGAACAAGTCGCGGGGAGAAAATTTGGTTAAGGGCGTTATCTTCCCTCGTGCGAAGGTCTGCTCCACTTATGGGGGACCGATGCCCAATGGGCATGGTGGTTCATATATGCCTTGGCTTGACCTCCAGCTTTTTAATATATCTTATTGATGTTTTACAGAGAGGAAGGGAGAGGGATAGAGAGTTAGAAACATTGATGAGAGAGAAACATCAATCAGCTGCCTCTTGCACGCCCCCTACTGGGGATGTGCCCACAACCATGTTACATGCCCTTGACCGGAATCGAACCTGGGACCTTTCAGTCCGCAGTCCGACGCTCTATCCACTGAGCCAACCCGGTTTTGGCTGACCTCCAGCTTTTTAAATGAGGCTAGACAATAGCCCCACTGGACCTCAGGACAAAGTTTAGAATGTGAGAGGCAAGAATGAAGTTATCCTATATAATAAAAGCCTAATATGCCAAGTGTCTGGTCATCCCTTTAACCCAGTGGTCGGCAAACTCATTAGTCAACAGAGAGGCAAATCATGGCTCACGAGCCGCATGTGGCTCAAGAGCCGAAGTTTGCTGACCACTGGTTTAACCAATCAAAGCTTAATATGCTAATGATATGCTAAGGCCATTCAACCGCTCGCTATTATGTGCACTGACCACCAGGGGGCAGTCGGCCTGTTGACCAGTCGCTATGATGTGCACTGACCACAAGGGGCAGACACTCCGAGTGGTAGGTTAGCTTGCTGCTGGCGTCTGGCCAATTGGGACTGAGCAAGACAGGCCAGGCATGCCCTGGTGCCCACCTCAGCTGGCTAACTCCCCACGTCCCTTCTCAGCCCCAATTGTGCACCAGTGGGGTCCCTCGATCTGGCCTGTGCCCTCTCACAATCCGGGACCCCTTGGGGAATGTCAGAGAGCCAGTTTCAGTCCAATCTCGCAGGCCACGCCACGGGACCCCACTGATGCACCAGGCCTCTAGTTCGTTTATAATACAACCAAGTCAGCAACCGTTTTCATGTTGGAAGTTATAGGAGTTAAACAAATAGTTCTGGGCTGCATGCAAGGGAAGATGGCACCAGAGTTCCCTGCATCTAGTCAATCCTGTGCAGACTCTTAGTCCAGAACTTCTTTCAAACAAATTCTTCGTCCATCACAGGAGGTGTCAAGGATAGAAGTTATGCACTCTTGAAATGTAAGTGGTGAGAGCAGTGTCCATTGTCTCGCTGGCACTATTATCTTTTAAGTCCCAATGATCTCGTGTGTGCACGGGCGTTGCACCTATAAATCAGTAGAAGTTCATTTGGCAACGTGGTAGGAAGTCTTTCTCAACAGTGCGAGGCACTGAGAAAGCAAACAATGCCACGCATTGCTTATGGCGCGCTGCTTATGAAGAGGGAGATGCCCACGCAGCCCACGCAGCCCATGTGACGAGGAACGGAAAGCCTTTCTAAGCTGATAGTCCTATTTCACCGTCTATCATAAACTTAGCCATGCAGGCTTTCTCTCTCCTGCTCCCCTTTTATCGGATATAAATCACCCCTGGCAGGAAGTTTTATGCCTAAGTCCGTTTACTGTCCTTGTTGGTAGCACCTAAATTAATATTCATAAGCTGGGAGAGGCCGAAGAGGATGCAGCAGTAAAACAGCTAAATGCTCCAGCTGGGCTTGAACCGAGTCCCGCCTCCTTGACCCTTGACATTGTTTAATTACGCCAGGCCTGCCATCCATCGCCGATGTCACCCTCGCGCCTGCAAATCACTGGATGTTAACCACAGAATGTCCAAGACATGTTGTCACATGGTTTACAGTGTTTGATCAGTTCTCTGCGCTGCCTCTCTCCTCCCCGCTTTCCCTGTTGCTAATCTCTTTCTCGGGAAACGTTCTTCATGTGCCAGATGATCTCTTAGCTAGCTACCTGTTCCTGTGTCAGAATGAGTCACCGGGAAGCCTGGTGGGCTTGGTGACTGACAGCTTTACCATAAGGGGACTAGTCCATTCCTCTGGGGATGCCCCATGACAGAATCTTATTTTATCCTTGTCTTTTCCCTTGGATTACTCACATTCCTCAGTCTCCCGCCTGGCAGACCGAAGTCTGCATTTTTGTCATTAAGTGAAAAGGAGCTGGGGGTCTCAGTGGTCAACATCCTTTCACTCAATGGCTGTTTATTTATTTGTTTTTATTAAAAATATTTATTGCCGAAACCGGTTTGGCTCAGTGGTAGAGCATCGGTCTGCGGACTGAAAGGTCCGGGGTTCGATTCCGGTCAAGGGCATGTACATTGGCTGCGGGCACATCCCCGGTAGGGGGTGTGCAAGAGGCAGCTGGTCGATGTTTCTCTCTCATTGACGTTTCTAGCTCTCTATCTCTCTCCCTTCCTCTCTGTAAAATATCAATAAAATATATTTTAAAAATATTTTTATTGATTTCAGAGAGGAAGGGAGAGGGGGAGAGACATAAAAACACCAATGATGAGAGAGAATCATTGATTGGCTGCTTCCTGCATGACCCACACGGGAATCCAGCCTGAAACCTGGGCATGCGCCTTAACTGGGAATCCATAAGTGACCTCCTGGTTCATAAGTCAACACTCAACCACTGAGCCAGGCTGGCCAGGCCTTAATGAGCCACTGAGTATGGATTTCCATCCTTGCCTTGTAGACTTGTGGTCTAGAATGCAGAGTCTCTGGACGGGGATCTGAGAGGGACCCTCATGTGTTGTGTTGAGGAAGAGCTGTTGGCTTGGGGGTTAATTGCTTCTTAAAGACATTTTCAAAAAATTCTCTATCACCCCCACCTACACCCCTGACTCTTAGGTGCTTGTTGCCTCTCCTTCCTGAGACCAATCTCAGGTGAAACCAGCCTCGCTCTTCGCTTCCCTCAAGACAGGCCCAGGTCTCAGCCTCCTCGGGTCAGCCAAGTCCAAGGCCACTTCCCCACCCACTTTCCACTTTGCCAAGGATTGATTCCCGTTTGGGTCCTGCACCTCCTCTCCCACTTTCTTCTCCTTGGCAGATTTATGCCGGTTTCCTGTCCTCACTGTCACCGCAGTGCGGCTTCCGAAGGAGGCTGACACAGACAGGTGTGTTTGTGCAATAGATCTTCTTTTATTACGTATTTGACTTGGAAAACATAGGAACTAAATCTGCGAAGTAATATGCATCATCCTTCTGGGTAATGCTGCGTTTTGTCAAAGGCAAACTGTGATGTGAAATAATGAGATTGGCTTTCTGATGTGGCTCATAATCCACCTCCAAAGGCAATTTGAAACGATCAGTGTCAGAATGCCGTGGGCAACAGCTGCCTGCTTAAGATAAGTGGCTCACCTCTGAGGGGCGCTTCCTTCGTCGGGGACAACGCTCCTCGCGCTGTTTTAATTCTGGTTTTGTATAAAAGGCTGCTTTTCACTTCGCTCGGATAACGATCGAAAGTTGCTCTCCGGTGCATGTTGTCAGTGAAATCATGGACTCCACCAAGGATCTCCGGGAAGCCCGGAGAGGTGGCCATTGAACCACTCCACCCAGAAAGACCTTTGGGACTTGAGTAAAGAAGGCACTTCTTGAGCCCTAACTCAGGCCACGTGAACCTGAATATCTGGAGGGTTTGGGCCTGGAATTAGATTTTTAACAAGCAGATGGGTGACTTTTGTGCGTAAAGTCCAAGAAGCTGGTTGTGCCAAGAGTAAGGATACAAATGGAAGCTCACAATCCCTATTTGAAAACCAATCAATAAAAGCTTACAACTCCATCTAGAAATTGTTTAAAATAATACATTGCATTCTCTTACCTTCACGGGTATCCCTTCGTAACGAAGTGGAAGAACAATATCAAGTGTAGCCCTCCCAGGCTTCCTGAAGTTCCGGGTAAGAGATGGACACAGGAAGAGAGCCTGCCCCGACCCCCGCCCCCCCCCCCGAGCCTGGGGTCTGCCCGTTCTCCTCCCACCCCAGATCCAAGTCTCGCTGGGAGCAGCCCAGGAACACATGCAGGGACAGTCCTCCACCCAAGATCTGGGTGCAGCTCGTTCACAAGTAGCACCCCTGGGCCAGGGGTGAGCACATCAGGTAACAGTCCCCCTCAGGAGGCTGGGTCCTAGGGAGAAGCCCGGGCAGGTCCAGGCAGGTCCTGAGAGTTGACTCAGGACCACGTGGGTGGACAATGCTGGATTCTTCTGTTTGAAACCATCTAGAGGAGTGGTCAGCAAACTCATCAGTCAACAGAGCCAAATATCAATAGCACAACGATTGAAATTTCTTAGGAGAGCCACATTTTTTAAACTTAAACTTCTTCTAACGCCACTTCTTCAACACAGACTCGCCCAGACCTTGGTATTTTGTGGAACAGCCACACTCAAGGGGCCAAAGAGCCGCATGTGGCTCTCGAGCCGCAGTTTGCCGACCATGGGCCTAGAGGGAAGAACCCATTTCTATTCCTGTCCTTCCTTTCTTTTAAGGGACATGCAAACTGGATTGCTCATAATGCTCTCTATTCCGGTACGAGTTTGATAATGATATTTTATTTTATTTCCATTTCTGTGTTGTACTTGGCGACGCCAATAATACACAAAGATGAGACCAGACTGTAACACCCATTAGCATTAAAACTAACACTGGGCCAATAGAGGAGTCAGTAAATGAATGTCAGGGAGCGATAAAATGCATGATGGAGAAACGCTATTTCAGCCACCTCTCATAGACAGAAGCTGGCCTCCAGAAGATGTATGGGCCTAATAAATCAATGGGAAGGAATTCCAAAATGGATAAATCAATACGCAAGCAGTCCCAGAATCCTACAGGTATGTGACAATGACCCATCGGGGCCTTTAAAACTCAGCCAGGAGGTGTAGCCAGGATCGTCTACAATGACAGATGAGCAGAAATGATGAATATCTCTGCGGAGGATGCTGGCCCTGTTTGCATTTTTCTCCCCACCAGCCTTTGCACAATGGTAACGAAAACTGACTTTGAATACTAAAGAACAGTTTCCTATGGAGGTTCCATTGCAAAGCCACACACCAGGGAAGATTCCCCAAGGAATTAGTTCAGGTTCATAAGAGATGTTAATATGCATATAGGAAAGATATATTGATAAATATAAGTAATGATATGCAAAAAAGTATTTGTAATACAGATTTAAAAAAGAGGCTACAAAACTATATTTATATATACAATCTGATTATAATTATGGTTTAAATAAATTTAAGAACTATTAAGTCAAAAGATGCAAACTTCCAGTTATAAAATACCGTATTTGCCGGCGTATAAGACGATTTTTTGGCCCTGAAAAATACGTATTTGCCGGTGTATAAGACGACTGGGCGTATAAGACGACCCCCTAACATTTCCACTAAAAATACAGAGTTTGTTATATACTTGCCGTATAAGACTACCCCCCACTTGGAGGCATATTTTTCAGGGCCAAAGGGTCGTCTTATACGCCGGCAAATACGGTAAGTAATTCATGGGATAGGGGTAATACAAAGTATGATGATTACAGTTAATAATACTATATTGAGTATTTGAAATAAATATTAGGGAATATACCAATTAAAATATGTCTAGGTGTCTTTTTGCATATTTTTCTATATTTCCCACATTTTCTAAAAGCACCTGAATTATTTTTACAATAATCAGAAAAAAACTCTTATTTTAGTTGTTTTCCATTGACCTCTTAATTTCACTTCAGAGAATCTATCTTAAAGATATAGTCCAAAATACATTTTAAAAATATTCACAATGGCTAAGGTGAAAAAATAGAAACTTGCTAAATGTCTGACACTAGATTGAGTAAGGAAATTATAATACATAATAAAATATTTAGGAAGCCATTAAAATTACAATTTTGTGAACTTTTAACAATATGAACAATATATATTAATGTTAAGTAAACAATTACTGTATGATATTGTGCATAAGGTATAAATATTCATAACTATAATAACAAATGCTCTAAAATGCTAAGTATGGTTTAACCTTTTTGATGGTAAGTCATTCAATGAACATTTATTCTTATTACTTTTATTTTTCTAATATTCTATCTCAAACACAGTTCACATGTATAACTGGGTACTAACAAGTGAACTTGACTATTTTTAAACCTTTCTTTGGATGTCAGTCCGTTATCAGCAGTGCTTTTTCCTGCACAAATCACACCCAGAATGTCCTCACCAAGACTATGTCTCATTAAAATGCTACAAAAACTTAGAGATATGAGTGACTCAATCCGAGGGCAGGAAACTTCTCCATGTTTTTCATCTTACCCAGTTTTTTTATGTTATCTTCCCTCCCTTTCATTTTACAACGTGTTGAGTGACTTCATTAAGTTTTCCAAAGAATAAATTGATTTTTCTTAGAGCTCTTTGCCTCACAAATATTTAGACAATTTTCATAATATTGAAGGAACTTATTTTAAACTTGGTTTGGGAGCAGACACAGTTAACTACGGATATGCCTTGGACTCAACTGGGTGGGTCAAGGACCCTCAGGCATAAGTAGGCCATGCCTTTAGGAGATCACGTGGCCACAGTCAGTGTGTTTACAGGAAAATGAAGAGCACAATTACTTTGGCCACTGAAGTGGTGGTGTGATCATCCAATGGTTAGCCCCCTTGCTAGATGCTAGGGACATAAAGATGGGGAAGACTCATGTGTTGTTTGGTTAGCATTCCTGTGACACACAACACCCGACTCAAGTCCCTTCATCTGCTCACTCCTATGCCTGGGCAACATCTACTCCAGCCGCCTCTGAGAACATTTTACATTTAATTTTCTGTAAGTTGCCCATGCCTGTCATTAGACTAAGTTTTATTGAGTTCTTTGTTTATTTCTTCCTAAGAATTCTTTACATATTTTGGATATTATTGCTCTTTGCTCTGCATATGTTGTAAATAATGTTTCCCCAGGTTTGGGCTTTTGCTCTGATTTCTTTTGACACAGTGGTTATACATTTTGATTTGGTTAAATTTATCCAGTTCCATTCTATGTCTTGCTTAAGAAAGATATCTGTATGCCAGAACCGATTTGGCTTAGTGGATAGAGCTCGGTCTGCGAACTGAAAGGTCCCAGGTTCGATTCTGGTCAAGGTTATGTACTTTGGTTGTGGGCACATCCCCAGTAGGGGTGTGCAAGAGGCAGCTGACCGATGATTCTCTTTCATCAGTGTTTCTAACTCACTCTCTATCCCTCTCTCTTCCTCTCTGTAAAAAATTAATAAAATATATTTTAAATAAATAAATAAATAAATAAGACACAAATTGACTGTACCTTTGTGATGTCCACCAGCCAATCAGGAGTGAGCATGCAAATTAACCCAACAAAGATGGTGGGTTAATTTGCATACACAGGTGCTGAGCAGCTGGGGACTGTACAGGATGCTTGCATCATTGCCATGGCATAAGCACGATGCAGGCATTCCGCACTGCCCCAGCTGCTCCGGGCCTCTGGGCAGTGTGGGAAGGTGAAAAGGCAGCTTTGGGATGAGCGAAGGTGGTGCTGGCAGCCAGGGGAAGGAAGGCCCATTCTTGCATGAATCTTCATGCATCAGGCCTCTAGTCAATTATAATGAAACTTTACTAATAAAGGGAATGCCAAAATCAGCCTCAAAACTCATCTACCTCTCTGTTGTTGGCCCAAAGCTTAACAAACTATCTGTACTCTCAGCTTACTAGGAGCTAACCTCATAGACATATGTTTATCAGCCTGTATGGGCAAAACATATTCATCTAGATTTCACTCTCCTAGGATTTTGTGATGCTGGACTAATGATTCACTTTTGCCTTTATTCCTTAAAAATAAAGGTTTGCTTAGCAAATTTATGGTGTAAATAGGCAGTGAGTACCTTTAAGCTCCTTTGAACACCTTTTTAAAGGGGTTTTAGCAAATTAATCTAATGCAAACGGTGATGCCCATGCTTGTGCTGCTAATCTGTTCAGTAAAGTGAGAGGGGGCAAACTTTATTTTGTCAATTAGTTGGAGTGACTCTGAGTATTAAAATGCACTATACTGCATTTCTTGTAAAGAGTGCTACACTATAAACCTAGACTTTTCACCAATTCAGGCTTTCCCCCATTCTATAGTATGAGGACACGACTTTCCACTTGTGCCTTCAGTAGTTGGGGGGAGGTTTCGTGGCTGGGTACCACTGGTTCTTTGACCTCAGGGACTGTATATACTTGGTCAGCTCATACTGGTACCTGAATATGTACGCGGTCAGCTGAGACCTCATCTGGGAGGAAGAGCATTGTAGCCTTCTGACCCAGGGACCTAGGGAGACTGCACCGGTCTGTCTTTCAATGACAGAGAAGAACTGCCATTGCTTAACAGGACGATGATGTGCCCTGATCGGCTATGGGATGTCAGGCTGCCATTGCACTCAACTTCTTTCCCTGCTCTAGAAATGCCACATTGTCTGAGAGTGTTCGCAACCAGACATAGCAGGTGGCAACTATCGATGTGCCCTTTCAGGTTATCTCCAGGACACTGAGTGCATTTAGAGGGATCAAGTTGACATTTGTGGTTATGATCATTCATATTCTCGTCATCCGCCCATTGATCTAAGACACTGGTCACATCAATATCTAGAAGCCCAGTGACAAATGTGACATCTGAATGATAGGCAAAAGCGCAAGTGAATTTGCCATTTATTATTATAATTATTGTCGAGTCAATTTTCCTTTTCCCAATTATGGGGGCGGCATTAGGCTAGAGAGCTGTCAAAAGGAAAGATATGGCTGCCTAATGTCATGGCAAGCTGTAGGAAATATTTTGATGTAAAAAAAAGGTTGTCTTTCAGCATCCATATCTGCCTCCTTCTCTACTGTTTCCTCCATAACCTAATTTTTTAAATGACTAAACTTATATTTTTTTGAGGTGTTGGTCACATTGGATCAGATGCTTCATAAACTTTATTCCTTTTTATGCACAGGTGTATTTGTCATCTATTGCTGTGTAACAAATGATCCCCAATGAAATGGCTTTAACCAACACACCTTCATTATTAATCAGCATCTGGGGTCAGAAATCCTGAAACAACTGACCTCCCAGGATTTCTCAAAAGGTTGTAGTCAAGATGTCAGCCCAGGTTCTCTCCCAAGGTTACACTCAAGAAAACAACTTGGGACAGATTTTCTCCCAAGAAAACTCACATGGATGTTGGCTGGTCTCAGATCCCTACTGGCTGTTGGCTGGAGACTTCGGTTCCTCGCTCCATGGGGCTCTCCCCAGGGCAGCTCACAGCTTGACCCTTGGTTTCCCTTAGAATAGTGAGCTAGCAAGAGAATGAAGAGACAGCTCTTGAGATGGAAGCAATGGTCTTTGTGCCCTGATCTCAGAGTGGCATCTCATAACTTTGCTAAAAGTAAATCACTAGGTCCAGCCCACACTGAAGGGGAAGGGATTACACCCAAATTGAATACCATGAGGCAGAGATCATTCTGGGCCATCTGAAAGGCTGCCAGCTACCCCAGGGCAAATAGAGAGGGTATGTTTCCCATTCCTTACATTGAATCATATCATTCTGATGCTCCCCATGCCTTTAATCAATACATAATATTGCCTCTCCAGATTAGGGGGACATTAGCCTCAGGTGTGCCAGAGTCAAGTTTTACTGTCTCAGGTATGAACCTGTACCTGAACATGTACTTGGTCAGTTCAGAACTCACCTGAGATAAAAAATAAACACATCCTGGCTGCTAAGAATTAATCCCAGGACTAAAGCACTACAGTTTATAAATAAACCCTTTAGGGTCTGACATAGCTGGTTTTGCTCAACTACTGGCTTTATTGTTAATTATTTATGTGAATTTATTCATAATTTTTAACATCAGTGAACTTTTCTAATTTATCAAACTGGAATAAAATCACTTGTTTCATATTACCTATTTCATAGAACTCATTAGGATCAAAAGAGCCCAAACCGGTTTGGCTCAGTGGATAGAGCGTCGGCCTGCGGACTCAAGGGTCCTGGATTCGATTCCAGTCAAGGGCATGTACCTTGGTTGCAGGCACATCCCCAGTAGGGGGTGTGCAAGAGGCAGCTGATCGATGATTCTCTCTCATCAATTATATATATATATATATATATATATATATATATATATATATATATATATCACACACTGAGTGGCCATATTATGATCTCTGAATGCATAATAACCTGGCCACTTAGTGTATAACCTATATAATAAAAGGCTAATATGCAAATTGTCCCATCGACCAGGAGTTTGACCTGCAGGCTGGCCAGTTAATGGCCCATGTCTCCTTCCCCTGGCCAGACCCCAACCATGCACAAATTCATGCAACGGGCCTCCACACACACACACACTCACAGTATATATGGGGGTTAGGAGATAGATATATATATATATATATATATATATATATATATATATATATATATATATATCTCCATATCCTATGGTAGGATCAATTGGGTTGGTACCTGAGGATGATAAAGGTGCTTGGATGGGAAATTAATTTTAATATCAGATTGTTTCTGTCTCTCTCTTTTCTATTTATATACCTCTGAATTGAATAGCATGGCATGAACACTACTGTAATTAAGACAGAAACCCGTTCTATCCCACCATACTTTCCCCATGTCTTCCCCAGACTCCTATTATCTTGAATTTACTTCCTTACTGAACCCATAAAACCCAGTTCGTTGAGGTGCAATTTTGCTGTCCCCAATGTCATACCTCCCTCCAGAGGTCAGACTCACAAGACACCGAAAGGGGTGGAAGTGAATGGACGCAGAGGACAATTTCTGTTTCCTCTCTGTAGAAAGTTTTTGTGAGCACAGACATTTCTTGGAGATAGTCTGTTACAGAAAAATCTCAGCCCAACTTTCGATAACATGTGTTTTGTTCCGCAGCTTATCTAAAAATGTGAATGTTGTTGGTATTTGGTTTCACACGCTGAAGGGTTAAGAGATTAGCTGCTATGTATCCTTGGGCAGATTATGATCATTGATTTTTTCCCCCGTAAGCTGGTTTTTCAAGAGGAATGGTGGCAGGCTCCATTGCTCCCGCAGACTTATGGACAAAAGACACCCTGTGTGTGACTGAATAGAACTTGAGTACTAACTCGTGTCTTTAGACTCTGATGAATACATTGCTAATTAGATTAGATTGTCTGAACTTTATAAAACAACCACTATGTGAAAGAACTTAGGTAAATATTTCCATCTCTATTATTTAATACATCGCCATTACAAATCATTATTAATCGTTATCATTTGCTCAGTTCAGTGGGTAAACTTAAGAAGGCTAAGTGCTTTCCCCAAGGTTGTATAGACAGTAATTCAAAGAGCCAAGATTAGCACTCACATCTTCTCACTCCAAGTAAAAAGCTCTTTTGGTTCTATGTCAAACATGGATAGAAAGGGTGGCCACATGTTTTAATGTCTGCCATTAATTACATAGGATAATTAGAGTTCTGATGACATTGGTTCTTCATTCGTATTCCAAGGAAGTACTTTCACGGGTCTTACTGTTCTGCAGGAGAGCAACAGGCATTTCTACTTTAACCACTTGTATACCATATGCTTCTATAAACGCAGGTGGTGGGGCGGACCTTTTAAAATTACATTCAAAATAGCATGGCAGTTAACTGGTTAAATTCCAAATACTCTGCCCATTTCCTTACCCAAATTGCCTGCCATTAGAACTACAAGATTAGCATTTGAGGATGAGGTGTTCCATTGAAACCAGTCATGGCTGGGGAAAAGAAAACACAGGCAACTCTTGACTAACTAAGGTAACAGGGGACAGGAAATGTGTGCACACCTGAGGTCTGCAGTGAATCCTTGTTCTGAATTCTAGCCTGCGGTTTCAAACTTTTTCTAAAAAAAAAAAGAAAATCAATCCAATATTTCCTGAGTTCCACTAGGAAGAAGCAAAATTAAACGTTATTAGGTAGAATTAGGTTCATCTATGATAAAGGATAATCCCCAAATGGTAAGTCAAATGGATACATGCTCTGCCATGTAAAATCAAGGTGGAGCTTGAAATGACTCCATGATTTGACTTACATACAATCAATTCTCAATTAGCTAAATCAAGGAGGTATAAGGGCATGGACAACCACAGATTACATTAATTAAAATCCTCTCCTATTTAGTTTTGACACTATTGCACATTTTGGGCAACACTGATTTCTGCATAATTATATATTTTTCTGTTAAAAATGACACGTCTGCATATTTTGATGATTCATATTCCATCTGGGAAAAAAAAGCTAAATCTGGAGGGAAAAAAGCCCAATCTGGAGAAACCAGCCTAGAAATGGTGCTGGGTAACCCACATGCAGATAACTGAATGCCATTTTGTCTACCACCTTTTTAAAAGATTTTTAAAAACTGATTTTATAGAGAGAGGATGGGAGAGAGATAGAAATATCAAATGGTTGCCTCCTGCATGCTCCCTGCTTGGGATCGAGAATGCATGTGCCCTGACTGGGAATCCAACCATTGACCTCTTGGTGTATGGGTCCATGCTCAACTACTGAGCCACACTAGCCACGCTGTCTACCATCTTTCATCAAAAAGGACTTGCGGCCATTTACAAAAGTGCATATGACACCATGTAATTTAGCATTTATTATATTTGTTCCATCAAAGCCTCTTGCCAAGGTAGCTCAGACATTCAGAAGTTAGGGGTATTTGTCTTTGGAAAGTTTGTGGCTATCCTATATAATAAAAGCCTAATATGCTATGACGCCCACTGATCGCCAGGGGGCAGGCGCTCAATGCAGGAGCTGCCCCAGCCTGCAGGCCCCAGGCCAGCCCCCTCAGAGAGAGACAACTGGCGGTGGGGGTGGGGCTGGCAATCGGGCATCACCAGGCTGGCCAAGGCAGGTGCCAGCAGGGCCCCCGACCCCCAATTGCTCTGCCAGTCGCCCCACAATCGCCCCTGATTGCTGGCCAGGTCTAAGGACCCTACCTGTGCATAATTTTGTGCACAGGGCCTCTTGTTCAAGATAAGCTCCTAGTATGTATAAAACTTTTACAAATAAAGAAAATAATACCTCCCCCACGTTATCCATAAAAAAACAACAGCTCTTGTGAAAGAGACTGACAGCATCTGTCAGAACAGTTTCTTTGAAATGCTTTATAAATACCATCAAAAGAGCTAGATTGTTCTTTAACAGCCTTGTTGTCCTAATGAAATCACTCAGCTTCCTGCTCTTTGCTCCAAACACCCCCAAAGTTGGGCAAAGGAAGTCCCATCTCCCCAAATGACTCTAAACACCAAGTTTGGATGACAGATTAATGATTGGATCTGCCTCCCCATTAATTTATTTGCAGGAGACACCTGTGCCAATAACCTCGTTAGGGTTTGGAGCTTGTCCCTAGAAAGGCATGCCTTTCCTCTCTCTGAATCTGCTTCCCATAATTCTTAATTACTTTCTCTTGCCTGGTGGGGAAAAGGCACATGGCATGGAAAATTTTATAGGGTCTAATCATTAACCAACTCTGTTCTTGAGTGGAGTGAGAGTATCAGAGAAAACGGCCTGTCCCAATCCCCCTAGCTACTTTCTAAACCCATTGGCCAAAGGAATTTTCCATGGGCATTTTCTGCTTGAGAGTTGTTCTCTCAAAGATAGCAGCGAACACTTTCAGAACATTTAGCTTGTATCAGGCTCTGCTCTGGGCCTTTTATGCACAATTCATTTACTCCCTCAGCAACTCCGTGAGGAAAATTATTGTCATTCTTGTGATTTTACAGATGAGAATACTGAGTCACGGAGAGATGTCACTTGTCCCGATGGTGGAGCCAGGATTCAAAGTGAAGGTGCCCGGCTCTTACAACCATGCTCTACCTCCTCTAGAACAGATACATCGTGGAAGAGAAACACAACTTTTGAACTTAACCTTCTTTGCTTTTGAACATTTATGCAAACTATCCCTTCAGCATCACAAAACCAAATTGACCAGTGGTAGAGTAAATATTCCAATATCATTCCAGCAGCTGACAGTCTGTGTATTTAGCTCTCACCTTCTAGTCCTGTGAGTCTCAGTCTTGGCTGCACACTGCAATTACCTGGAGAGTGTTATAGAATCCTGATGCCATATTTTCTCTCTCTCTCCCTCCCATTATCTCTATCTATTCTAAATCTCTATTCATCCATCCACTCACCCATTCATCCCGCTACCCACCTTATAATATACCATCTCTATCCCTATTATTTATCTCTATGTATCCTATCCATCTGTCTGACTGTGAGTCAGTCTATCTATCTATCTATCTATCTATCAATCTATCTATCTATCTATCATCTATCTCTAATCATGATATAATTCCAAATAATGCTAATGCTATGAAGAAAGCTAAAATCAGGAACAAGAGTCAGGGTTGTTGGAGAGAACCTTATTTTAAAGAGGATGTCACTTCTCTGGAGATGACATTTGAGCAGAACCTTGACTGCAATGAGGGAGCAAGTTTTGCCGAAGTGAAAGAGTGTTTTAGGCAGAAGAAACTGCAAGTGCAAAGGCCCGGAGATGGGGCAAGGTCCTCTCACCTTGAAGAACCAGGAGCTCAGGGCGGGAGTGCCTTTGTGAGGTGGAGCAGGTGAGGTTGTTAGAGGTGGTCAGGCACCAGGTGGTGTGAGGCCTTGCAGATCATGGGGAGGAGTTTGGACTTGGTTCTGAGTGTACAGAAAGGCCCTTGGACTATACTGAGCATTGGAGTGATGTGAGTGTACTTATATTTTTAGAAGGTCACCCTCTCCGTATGTGGAAAGTGGTGTGGAAGGAACAAGTACAGAAGATTGGGGACACTAGTCAGGAGCCGTATGTGGTCTTCTGTGAGAAAGAGGCCATTGGCTCAGGCTGCGGAGGGAGCTGGGGAGGAAGGAGAAAAGATATGGGTCTTGTCGATAGACTGGACTTGGAGCAAGAGGGAAAATGAGGGGTCAGGAATGATTCCCAGATTTCATGGCAGAAAAATTGGATAATACCATTAATAGAGGTTACAAAATAAAGAAGGCCGAAACAGGTTCGGCTCAGTGGATAGAGCGTCAGCCTGCAAACCGAAAGGTCCCATGTTCCATTCTGGTACCTTGGTTGTGGGCACATCCCCAGTAGGGGGCGTGCAGGAGGCAGCTGATCGATGTTTCTCTCTCATGGATGTTTCTAACTCTCTCTCTCTCTTCCTCTCTGTAAAAAAAAAATCAATAAAATATATGTTTTTAAAAATAAAGACGACACAAGAGCTGGATGATTCTGGAGTTGAAACAGAAATCAAGAGCTCTGTTTACGACAGTAAGTTTTATTTTCCTTTTCCACACCAATATGGGACTGTCAAGTGGAGAGTTTAAAAATCAATGGGGGGGAGGTGGGGCGGAAACCGGTTTGTCTCAGTGGATAGAGCGTCAGCCTGCGGACTGAAAGGTCCCAGGTTCGATTCCAGTCAATGGCATATACCTTGGTGGTGGGCACATCCCCAGTAGGGAGTGTGCAAGAGGCAGCTGATCGATGATTCTCTCTCATCGATGTTTCTAACTCCATCCCTCTTCCTCTCTGTAAAAAATCAATAAAATATATTTTTAAAAATATCAATGGGGGGTTATTTTTCTTTCTTTCTTTTTTGTGTGTGTACATTTGAAACAGTGTCAATAAAAGTATCTCCTTGAAAAAAAATTAAGCCTATAGCTCATGAAAGATGTCAAGCATAGAGATATAAATCTAGAATTCACCAGGGTACAAATACCATATTTGCCGGCATATAAGACGATTTTTTGGCCCTGAAAAAATACGTATTTGCCGGCGTATAAGACAACTGGGCGTATAAGATGACCCCCTAAAATTTCCACTAAAAATACAGAGTTTGTTATATACTCGCCATATAAGACTACCCCCCACTTGGAGGCATATTTTTCAGGGCCAAAAAATTGTCTTATACGCCGGCAAATACGGTAAGTGATTTCTGAATTCTTTACAAACCATTCATAATATTTTCAAAAATACATTAACTGCTTAACTATTTTGCTTATGTGCCTTAATCAAACTTAAATATGACCAAAAACATTGTGAACCATTTGCAGGCACCTAGATTCTCCTTGGCCCATACCAACATTGAAGTAAATAGATTTATTTCCCATTCAAAGCCCCGCCCACTTTCCCCCCATTTTAAATTCAAATTATTTTCTCATCTCCTCTTAGCTTTACTAGACGATTCCCACTCCCCACAAGCCAAATAATTTCAGAAGGGGATTGTCTTTTACAAAGACACTAAAATCCTTCAGTGTGAGTTGAGCTATGAATGTCTAGGGATCCGGGTGGTTCAGTGAGCTAATGACTGCCTCCTCACCTCTGGGATCCATGTTCTAATATAGCCTTTGATTAAAGTGGCTCTAAATCTTCCTGATGATCCTTGCCCTTATTATAAAGTGTGCGCCATGCTAATTTGTGTGCAGATACTTGAAGAAGTTTTTTTTTTTTTTAATCTTTCATGCAACTGCCTGCCCATGGAACTCTCCTTAGTCTGGCTTTCTTATAGCTTCTACATGTGAGTGCATATGTGAGAGTGGCTTGATGAGAAACAGAGATCTGGCACTCATGTGTTTAATGTTAAGGCTTGTGGGTGGAGATGTACTTGGTTCTCAACATTTTCAAGGACCATCTTGGCTTCACTCCACCTCCTCCTCCTCCTCCATCTTCAAATGGTTGCATAAATTTTTAAAAAATATATTTTTATTGATTTCAGAGAGGAAGGGAGAGGGAGAGAGATAGAACCATCAATGAGGAGATACATCACTGATTGGCTGCCTGCATGCTCCTTACTGGGGATGGAGTCTGCAACCCAGGCATGTACCCTGACCAGGAATTGACCCATGACCTCCTGGTTCATAGGTCAATGCTCAATCACTGAGCCACACTGACTGGACAAGGGTTTTAATTTTTTTAACCTTTATATTCTGATCCTAACCAAAAGAAATTATCAGATTCTTTAGTCATTTTTCTTTCAGGTCAGAACCAAAAAGATATCCTTACAATGTTTATTTTCCCTTCTCTGATTTGTTAAAAATTCTCCCTTTTTCCCACAAATACAAATCCCACCCAATTTTTAAGATTCAACTCGTGGAATCTTTCCTCATGGAATTTTTCTGGAAAACTCCAGAATTTGCTAATCTTTTCTCTGAACTCCTGCAATATTTATATTCTAATCCCACCAAATCTTGTCCAACAGTGCTAGCCTCTGAGAATATGGTGTATGTTACATTGCTTGGTATTCTCTGGTGTTCTGACCTGGGTTGCACACAGAAAACACATACTTGTGGATTTCATGTAAGACTAGCTGCATCAATCTGGTTGTACTGAAAAAGCACCTGACATAGGAATTTCTTTGATAATTTCTACACAAAGAAAACCAAAATCCAACTTTCTGAGATATATACAGCTTTAAAGAGGTGTGTGTGTGTGTGTGTGTGTGTGTGTGTGTGTGTGTATCTATGCTGTAGTTATGCCCAGATGACTCTGCCTTCCAGAAAATTCCATGTCCAATTGTGACTCATCTCCATTCCACCAAAGGCCCCACTCTCACCCAAAGGCGTAGAGGACGATGAAGTCCAACTTGTCAGGAGTTGTTACTTGCTAGCAATAGATTTACACCTTTGACAGAGCTGTCAGATTTTTGTCCCCAAACCAAATGAGCACACAGACTGATTTTCCTCCTTCCAGACTGGAGGGCAGTGCTTGCATCAACTCTCAGAAACAGTTCACGTTCGTGGCTCTGCACTACCATAAGCTAAAAAGAGAGGGTGCCTCTTCATCTGGGGTTCATCACACTCCTAGCAAAGGTGTTGTCACACACACACACACACACACACACACACACACACACACTAAGCATGATTCCCCAGAGGGGGCCATGGAGGTGGTAAAAAGAGGTTGGGAGCCAGACCATGTACATGTGTAAACCCTTAATAAACAACATTTAAACACCCGAGTCTGTGTTTCTACAATTAATGAATAGGCTAGATTAGTAAATTTGCTAAAGAAACACCCTCTGAGACTTGCAGGGACCAGCTTTGTAAAAGACCAAGTAAGAAGAGATTAGTCATTTCATTAGATTAGTGATTAATCACTTATAATGTCAATAGATGCCCTAAATGAGACAAGATGAGTTGAAAATAATAAACAGTAAAAGGTGCACAAAGGTAAGGGGTCAAGAGGTGGAGGAAAGTGATTCCCGAGTGGAGCCAGGCTCAGCTCAGGACTTCTCACTTTAAAAACGTCAAAGAAAACATCGCTTGTCCTGGTTTTTATTACTAATAGCTACGGGGTAAATAATGCCGGGAAAATCTCCTTTGAATTAAGAAAATTTTTAAGGGAGTAATTCTGGGAATAGAGAGTATCCTTGATACACCCAACCTTCCCAGTCATCTGCATACCAAACATTCTTCCCCTTCCCCCCCCCCGAAAGTAACACTCCCTTTCCCTGACCCCCCTCAGTTTTGAGTAACTATTGACATGCATCACTGTATAAGTTAAAGGGGTACAGCATGATGGTTTGATTTACATATATTGTGAAATGATTACCATAATGTTTAGTTAACAGGCATCATCTCATATGGATATATTTTTTTTAAAGGGAAAAATGCTCCTTGTGATGAGAATTCTTAGGATTTATTCTCTTACCAACTTTCCCATATAGCACATAGCAGTCTGATTATTTCTCATGATCCTGTGTATTTGTGTGGTATCAACTGTAATGTTCCCTCCTTTTTTTTTAAATCTTCTCTCTTCCTTCTTCAGGTTAAAGGTTTGTCAATTTTATATATATTTATTTCAGAGAGCTCATATCGATTTTTTTGTCTTTATTCCATTTATTTCTGTTCTGATCTTGATTTCCTCTTTTTTTTTCTGCTAACTTTGGGCTTAGTTTGTTCTTCTTTTTCTACTTCATTGAAGTGTGAAGTTATATTGTCCATTTGAGATCTTCCTTTTTTTAATGCAGGCAGTTATCACTATAAATTTCTCTCTTGCCACATCCCATAAGTTTTGGTGTGTTGCATTTTCATTTTCATTTGTTTCAAGTTGGGTTTTTGTAAATTTCCCTTTTGAGGGCTTCCCTTCCTCCACCACATCACCACCCCAATAGGCTTTTCGGGAGCATACTGTTTCACCTCCAAATACTTGTAGATTTTTCAGTCGTCTTGTCAATGATTTCTAGTTTCATAGCATTGGGGGGGGGGGGAGCGCGCGGAGATACTTAGGATGACTTCAATCGTCTTAAATTTGCTCCAACTTGTTCTGTGACATGTTATTAGCGCTGGAGACTGTTCTGCGTGCCCTTGAGCAGAAGGAGTCTCCTGCTCTGTGGGATTCCATGTCTTGTTCCTGCCTTCCGGGTTCATTTGGCCGAACATGGTAGTTCAAGTCCAGGAGTCCAGTGTTTCCTCATTGATTTTCTGTCTGGATGATCTATCCGTTTTCTTTTTTAGAAATCTTTATTGTTGAAAGTATTACATATGCCAAGACTGGTTTGGCTCAGTGGATAGAGCGTCGGTCTGTGGACCGAAAGGTCCCGAGTTCTATTCCAGTCAAGGGCATGTACCTTAGTTGCAGGCATATCCCCAGTAGGGGGTGTGCAAGAGGCAGCTGATTGATGATTCTCTCTCATCGATGTTTCTAACTCTCTATCCCTCTCTCTTCCTCTCTGTAAAAAATCAATAAAATATATTTTAAAAAAGAAAGTATTACATATACTCTCTTTTTCCCCCCATTGACCCTATATAGCCCATCCCCACCCCTGCCCCAGGCCTTCACCATCCTGTTGTCTGTGGGTTATACTTGTATGTATAGATGCATACAAGTTCTTTGGTTGATTTCTTCCCACCCACCCACCCTCCCCCACTGTCCCTCTGAGCAATCTATCCATTGTTGAAAGTGGAGTACGGGAGTCCCTTACAATCAATGTCTTGCTGTGTATTTCTCTCTTTAGATCTGTTCATATTTGCTGAATGTCCTTTATGCTTCAAGTCTAGTTTCAATTTCCCTACCCAGCCTCAAGCATGTGCTCAGACACAATCCACCCAACAGGACAGTTGCCGGCTGCCAGCTTCCAGACCTCAGGACACAGATGTCCTACCCAAGTGCCTGGCGTGTCCTACTTTTGTTTGCCTCCCAAGGAAAACAAGTATGCCGCCTACTCGGGGAAAGGAAGTCAGGGATTCACGCTGGTTATGTTTCTACTCAAGACCTCTGTCCGGCTGCGGGTGATTGGAGCACAAGCTGCTGTGTGTCCATGAGGCTTGCTTCAGCCCACCCCACCCCCACTGTGGCTCTGACCCCCCCTCCCCGGCACCATGTTCATCACCTGGAGTGAAAGCCGACAGGAATGAGCAGCGGACACGCACGCATTGTCATGCATGACCGGCCAGCAGCCATCAACGGCAATTAAACACGGAGAGCCGCGGATCTCTTTGGACAGGTTCAAGTTCCCTGGCACTGCTGTGATTAGATGTTTTGCGCTGTTTCCCTGTAGTCAGGCTGTGACATACTCCCTTCCTCTTGCTCTTTTCGCCTCCCCTGGGTGCCATCCGGGCGCTGCCTGACCACCCAGCACAGACGTTTAGATAACTTCGTGTCAGCGAGAGAGGGGTCCAAGCGGGGGCAAGAGGAACCAAGCCAGAAGAGGCCCGACCTCAAGGGAAATGGGGTTTGACAAATGACATTATTGCCCGGATGCACGGATTTACCTTCGTAGGTAGAATAACCTTCCCTCCCAGAGAGAATTCCTGCCGCTGCTTCCTTTCTCTGTGTGGTAACTTATATCCTGAAGTGGGTTTACAATTTGGCTTCTTTATTATTTTATTTTATTTTATTTTTTAAAACATTTTATTGATTTCAGAGAGGGAGGGAGAGGGAGAGGGAGAAATAGAAACATCAATGATGAGAGAGGAATCATTGATCGGCTGGACTACAAAGAGGATGAAGGTTGGGTGCCCCATGTCACGGAGAACATGCAAACATATCTAAACATAAGAGTAAATGTGAGGACCTGGGAGGCAGGGTCCACGGGGTGAGATTCTGAAGTCACAAAATTATAAGGGCATCTGGATACACAGCAGACAGAAAAGAGTACCTATTTTGCTTTGACAAAAGTTGTAAGCCTTTATAAACCTGTAATGAAGGGAAAGGGAGACTCTATAATGATACTCAGAGGTAAGAGATTATCAATTAAATTACATTAAATTAAAAGCAAAGTGCCCGTGTTCGCCATGTTCAGATGTATGGAATGTCACGAATGGCGCCCAGTGGGCTGTGTGTGGCTTTATTATTGGGAACACACACAACAGATCTATCCAGGCTGCTCGCTGCTTCAAGGTGGGCCGCTTTTACCTTTTAAAATATTGAGGACGTTTTTGGAATTTAACTCAGGAGATTGGGAAGGCACAGCTACTGGATTTGGCTCTGAGTTAGGAAGAAATGCATGTAGCTTGCAACTTAATGGATCCCCCTTCGCATTCTTAAGATCCTGGGATGAAAAGTTGGTGCCGTAGACAAACACGAGGCCCTTCCAGGAGATTCCAAGGATAAGAGACTTGAATTGTTTGAACGTGAGGTCCTTACACTTTGATAGACAATGGGGATTGCTTTCTTGCTGAGGAATAGTCTCTGCAGGTACCCTTGGGTGTGATCTCTGCCTGGTTGCCCCTAACTGTCCTCCCCTGCAGACCTGGTCGCCCCCAACTGCCCTCCCCTGCTGCATCACATTGGCAAAGATATGTTTTTTTGATGTGGCACAAAATTTTAATCATTATGTGTAATTAGCCATGAGATTATTTTTTTTTAAGTGGAAAATTGCTGATACTATGTCCTGTTCCCTTGAAAAGATAGTTCTCAGGTCTGGGGTTGCTTCATGGTTGGTGGGCTTAGTGGGGACAACACGCTGAGTTATGAGGGTACTGTGATCCTGAAGTTTGTGAAAGTGTATGACTGCTAGGGTTGGCTCAGCCCAGGAGCATCTGCTCACAGGGCCGGAGCTATCAGGACCCCCCGAAGATAAACATCTTAATAGAATAGGCATGTCAGATCTCCACTATCTCGCCACAGGAAAACACTCCTGGGTAATCCGAAATGTTTGGATCATCTCCCCAAATCCCTCTCTAAAACGTAACACTGTCCCCAGACAGTGAGATAAGTCTGTAAGGGGGAAAATGTTCCACTGCAGATGGGAAATGGAGAAGAGGCGGGCATTTCTTATTATTTTGGTGGTTATTTCTTAAACAAACAACTCACAGGCGTAGAAAATGAGTTATTTATTTTTGCCTCCGGTGGCCCCATCTCAGAACAAAAGCAAATGTACTATTAATTCTCATTTGCAACACTCGTTTCATTCCCATCTCAATTTACTTGGTGGTGGTGTGGATATGTGTTTAGGATCTATGGATGTTACAATGGAAAGATTGGATTTTCTTAAAACAAAATGTTTATGAGATTTTTTTGGTTTGTTTTGTTTTTAGAGTTCACCTGCCTTGTTGTAAGCGTTCCCCCTTAACCTGCAAGATGACAAATTTAGTGATACCTATTCTTTTGAAAAGCGACTCCCTCGTTTTTTTTTCTTTTCTTTTTAAGAACATCTGAGTATTCCATTAACTGCTAGATTGGTTCCACAATGTCTTTGTAATGGCTTTTTGCCTCCTGGGGGATTTCTCTCTATCTTATATCCTTAATTAATAAGTTCTTTACCAATTGCCACACAATAATGGAGTGTTCTTTTAAGCTTGGGGAGTGTGTTGGTGCTTGTTAACTCATTCCAGGTCCCCGTCCCAGAAAACCTGGGTGGAGGCCTCGGATGGAATTTCTGTGATCGTAACTGCGGGTGGTCTAATCCGAAGAGAAAGGGATGGCACCGCTGACTCTCCAGCTTTCAAATGAGTCCGGGCAGGTGACTACTTGTGATGGGAAAGGCTGAGCAGCAAATACCAGCACTAGCTGCAGGAGAACAAAGGTTCAGAAAACCACTCAGATTCTTAAGAATCCTCAGGAAAGAAAAGCCAAAATATGATGCTGCCAGTCCCCTGTCATCATGCATCAGACCACTTCCTGGCGGCCCGTAAGATGTAAGCCAAGGGATGGATGTCTCATGTCCTTATTTACTCATTCATTCATTCATTCATCCCTCATATGTTCATCAATTTTTACATGCCAGGCTTACACTGACAAAGAGGAATAAGACACGAAGAACAAAGTCTATGTCAGGTGTCTCCTCAGAAGACCGGATGATGAAGAGAAATATGCAGAGAGGAAATGACTGGTTAGCTATTATGCAGCGAGACAAGACTTCTCTACCCAGTGCCCTAAGGCATAAGTTATAATTTAACGAAATGTTCACCTGAATTCTTTCAAAGGACTAAGGGAGTCCAGAGTAAGCTTAAATGCCCCCACCAACTGAGGTAGGAGAGGGCGTGGTGGGGTTTAGGAAGGGAGACCTTGCCAATTTATTAGGAGTTTGATACGATTAGAGAATTCTAGAATACTAGAGATGAATGGCAGTGAAGGAATAGTTTGTTTCTCATTCCATAGAGTAGGCAGAGAGAGGTTAAGTGCACTGTCTAAAGTAAAATAGCCAATTAGTGATAGTATGACTCTTGCATTGTCGTTTACTACTTACTAATCCAGTGATGTCCTACAGATATTTCTGAACTCAAGTGTCAAAATTCATCTGCTTCATTCACGTTCCCTCTGCCTACTTTAGTCATTGCCTGGCATTCAGACAATATAAACAGCCACCCTCCAGATTTTCTTCTCCTGATACTTTTTCGCTCCATCCACTGCACAGCCCCATACAGAATTCTCTTCCTTATTCAGAGCTTCCTATTCCGAAATCTGTGCTAACGCCAATGCTCTAATGAAGAAAGGCCAGCTGGGTCCAGCATTCAAAAGCCTCCTGGGTCTGCCACAAACCTCTCTCTCTCGACTCTTTCTACGTTTTCTTATGACTCCCATGTGCCAACGGCCCCAATCATGCCTTTTTCAGGCCAGCTCTGTGTTTGCCCTTGGTTCCCCCTCTGATCCCATTCAACCAAAATGAGCTAAGTACGGCATTAGGTGTTAAAAATACAAAGTGGGTCAAGATGGATGTGGCTTCTGTCCTCTAGGGGGCGATGTTCTAGTGTAGAACCTGTGGCTAGAGTCTGTTTTTAAATATTAGCATTTGCTTTGTGGGCTACGGTCCAGAAAAGACTGGGAAACCCTGTTCCAGCAATTGACTTAAATGCCTTCCACTTCCTCCCCTATCAAAGTCATATTCATCCTTCAAGATCCAGATCAAACACGAGCTTCTTTTTAAAAAAAATATATTTTATTGATATTTTACAGAGAGGAGGGGAGAGAGATAGAGAGCTAGAAACAGCAGTGAGAGAGAAACATCGACCAGCTGCCTCCTGCACATCCCCCCACTGGGGATGTGCCCGCAGCCAAGGTACATGCCCTTGACCGGAATCAAACCCGGGACCTTTCAGTCCGCAGACCGAAGCTCTACCACTGAGCCAAACCGGTTTTGGCAAACATGAGCTTCTTTTTGGAGCTGTCCTAAATCCCTCCCCATTGGTGATTTCCCTTCTTCATATTCATGGACTTTATACATTCATTGGGTCAGTAGATATTTATTAGCCTCCCACTACCAATGCCAGGTGTGGAGGTAAGTGTTACAGTTACAGCAATAAAGAATATGGGACTTCTTCATCAGACCACAGTATATGGAGGGCAGGGACCTTTCTTAGTTATCTTGATAGCCTCATCTGGTTTAAAATAATATATATTTTTTAGTATTTCACAATCTTTTAGTTTAATTCCATAATACGCTGGCTTAATGTAATGTTTTATAATAATGGCTTTTCATGCACTCTTATTTAATCATCACAGCAATCAACAATCCTATGAAGTAGTTATTCTTGCCACCCTCCATTTACAAATGAGAAAACCGAAGCGCCGAACTGTGAGTGAACTTCCTCAAGGTCAGCTGGGTGGGAGGTGGCACAGGTAGTCAATAAATGCTTCAGGAGCTGAAGGGTGTCCTGTGATGGATCACATCTTGAGGGGTAGGTGATATTTAAATTTTAATCCCTGGGAAATAGCAGGCATGTTTTATATTTAAAAAAATCCCAATAACCAAAAGTGTCTAGAACAGCCATGGACAAACTACGGCCCGCGGGCCGGATGCGGCCCGTTCAGCTGTTCTATCTGGCCCGCGGAGCCGAAAGAGGGGAGGGTTCTCTTGCTCTCCCCTCCGCTCCTTCACCAGCAGCCCAAGAGGAGAGTGCCAGCATGGTCAGGTTGCTTTTGTTCCGGCCCTCCGGTCCAGTGTAAGAACCCATGGTGGCCCTCGGGTCAAAAAGTTTGCCCACCCCTGGTCTAGAACCTCCTTTGTTCCAAACGAAAATCTAGATATTAACTTGGGGAACAGAGCAATCAACCATTTGCCCAAGAAGCACGAGACACACAGGGTGCATCAGCAGCATCCACGCAGGAGGGGTTTCACTGGGGGAGAACTTGGCATCCCTTGCCAAGGAGTGATGGGCGTGGTTCTGGCTGCTGCTGGTTAAATCATCCACCCACCTGAGGGAGGGGGCTGGACCAGGGGGCCTCCTGAGGCCTCTCATTCTCTAGAGCTCTGCTCTGACACCTCTGCGTGGACATCCCATTCTTCTGTAGACAATCCACAGTGCCAATGGGCCCACCTGCCTCTGCCCTCTCACTGAAAGGCACAATCTCTCCGGAAAAATGATGAGGCAAGAGCAGATATGCCACAAAAAAAGAAAAAAATTGCAAGAAGTTACAAAAGGACTGAACCTGCCGGGGGCATTGGGGGCGAGGAAGAATGTAATGGCCTGAGCTGGACGGTGGCCAGGAAACAAGGATTAATGCGCAAACAGGAAGGCTTGCATCCGGGAGGAGCTGAGAGCAAGCCTTGAGGACCCAGCTGGCCAGGGTCTGCGGGTTATGTTTCACTAGATTCCTGCCATCCCTGGGAACAGAGTGGCCCCTTGCCGAAAAGGCAGCTCCAAACTGGGTTGAAGAACAGCATTGCTTATGAAGGCATCGGCATTATCAATTACTCTGGACAGTGTAGGAAGCAAAAGGGATTTAAGTGTTGGCAGGATTATGAAACGCAGTCCGGTGTGTGCGGGGGAGAGAGGGAGGGAGGGAGGGAAAGAGGGAGGAAGGAGAGGAGGGAGCGCTATTTTAGGAACCCAGACAGGTTGTACTTAGAAACTCCCTAGTGGCTCTCAAATCTTGTCCCTTCCTTCTCTGGCCACATCCACCAACTGTTCAAGGTTTTGGGGCCTGGTCTTTTTGTCTGGATTGTTGCAATGGGGACACTGACCCCTAGGGGGAGCTCAAGCTACCCTGGTGGGTTCTATGCTGTAGGTTGGTAGGAGAAACTCAATGTTGCTTCAAATGCACAGTTAATGAGCCTTGTGGCAAGAACCAAAATGTCTATGGCTGTTCTTCTGTAAGAAGCTGCCTGTTAATTCTATTTATCTTGTGCTGTGGCAAAGCAGCTTAGGACTTTTTATGAAAGACAAAAGAGTTCAATGATTAAAAACACAGGGTAGCCTAGCCAGTGTGGCTCAGTGGTTGAAGGTCGACCTTTGGACTAGGAGGTTAGGGTTTGATTCCCGGGCAGGGTGCATGCCTCAATTTTGCGCTCAGTCCCCAGTAGGGGGCGTGCAAGAAGCTGCCAAAGCAATGATTCTCTCTTATCATTGATGTTTCTCTCTCTTCCTCTCCCTCTCTGAAATTGATAAAAATATATTTAAAAATAAAATAAAAACAAAGAGCATGTCACGAGGGTCGGGGAGGGATTGGGGAAGCGACTGCTCAGCGGGTTCAGTGTCACTAGTGGAGAGTGGTGGTGGGGGCACAGCCATGCGGTTTAATTAATGCCACTCATTGTGCATTTAACAATGGTTTATAATTCAGGGGTGGGCAAGCTTTTTGATTCGAGGGCCACAATGGGTTCTTACACTGGACCGGAGGGCCAGAACAAAAGCAACCTGACCATGCTGACACTCTCATCTTGGGCTGCTGGTGAAGGAGCGGAGGGGAGAGCAAGAGAACCCTCCGCTCTTTGGGCTCTGCGGGCCGGATAGAACAGCCTCATGGGCCGAATCCGGCCTGTGGGCCTTAGTTTGCCCATGGCTGGTTTTTATGTTAAATTTTGTTGGGCATGTTACAATTAAAAAAAAACAAACGTGTTTCATTGTGGTGAGGGGAAAAAACCCCACAGACAAAAAAACACGCACAATCTTTCTAGAGAATGCTGGGGAAACGCAGAGAGTAAAACCTGGCTGGCATTATTCACCGCTCCTAAGGTGATCAGTGACCTACAACTCTGGGAATTCACCACCGTAAATATGCAGGGAGCTGAAATCTCCAGCGCACTTTCGCTCTCTTCTCTTTTAGCCTGCAGCAGTCATCAAAGTGCCATCTGACGGAGGACGGAGCACTCAGCTGCTGTAAGCCTGGATTTAAACAATTGCTCACGGTGCAACCTGGCTCTCCCAGGCGAGCCATTCAATTGCCAGAGCCCATTGGCCAGGAAGAAGTGCTCTGGGGACCACTATCTGTGCTCCGAGGAGGAGCCCCGGTACCCTCCCTGCTGGCTGCTTGCAGCCCGAGCAGCAAACACTGTCGGTTGGTTCAGAGTTATCTGCAGGTGTCATGGTCCAAATCAGATCTGGCTGCCACGGGGCTGTGATTCCTGTGCAGTCTTGCTTTGTTTCCCTCCACTGCTCCTTCCTAATGAGTTACTTGTTTAGCTCTCAGAGGACCCCGAGGGACATCTAAGGAGCATGGTGACAAAGCGCTGAGGGGCTCAGCCAGGCCTCCTTTGTCTCCTGTGCTTGTCCCTGCCTGTGGCTGTTGCTGACACCCAGACAGATGTCACCCAGCCCGTGTTCGGCCAGCAAGACACACACGATCAAAAGAGCAGATCAGTACAAGCTACTTAAGGACTTGCGTCTTGAAATCGTTTCCATCGAAGCACTCAGCGCAGGTAATGCGTAGTTATGCATTTTGTTGAGTTGAAATGACTTCCCACATGTGGGTGAATTCCGCGAGAGCAGCAGCCATGAATATTTTGTCCTCATTGAACCCCAGGCCCCGGCTGCTGGCTGTACTCACTCACCCAGGATCACGACATTTGCTGAAACCCGCCAACCTCTTCAGAAATCTTTATTTTCCTAGATGGCTAAGGAGTTAAAGCTGACTCCACTGACTCCTTTCTTCAATTTCCCTTTCTTACAGGTCAAGGAGTTGAGTCCGAGAGTGACATGACCGGCCTGAGGTTACATATATTAGAAGTAGCATGAACTTCGAGAAGTTCATTCGTATCAATTCTATTGTTTTCTCTCCGTGTCCCCAGAGTTCAAGAGGTTCCTGGTACATGGTAGGTGCCAAGATACAGTGCCAGGGAGCACAACTGGAGATGCATTGGTTAACAGCACCAACCCAATGGCACTTAGCTGAGACATCAGATAATTAAAACCAAAACATCTGTGGCTTGCTTTGCTGACACCCTCCACGCCTCAATGCTATTCAGTACCCACGTCTGCTACAGTTCTTACCATATTAGATACCTTTAAATATATATATATATTTATATATGTATTGATTTCAGAGAGGAAGGGAGAGAGAGAAAACATCAATGAGGAGAGAGAGGGGATAAAGCCTGCACATAACCTGGGCATATGCCCTGACTGGGAATCGAACTGTGACCTCCTGGTTCATAGGTTGCCGGGCAGTATTTACTATCCTGTATATCCTATATAATAAGAGAGGAATATGCTAAGTATCTCTTATGCTTTGAGGCGTAATGACCAACCGCATAAAGACCTGATCACAGCCCAAACCGGTTTGGCTCAGTGGGTAGAGCGTCGGTCTGCGGACTGAAAGGTCCCGGGTTCGATTCCGGTCAAGGGCATGTACATTGGTTGCGGGCACATCCCTGGTAGGAGGTGTGCAAGAGGCAGCTAGTCGATGTTTCTCTCTCAACGATGTTTCTAGCTCTCTATCCCTCTCCCTTCCTCTCTGTAAAATATCAATAAAATATATTTTAAAAAAAAAGACCTGATCACAGATCTGCGGGAGGGTGGGGCAGGGAACTATAAGCAGGCTGTGGAGAGCTATGGGGGGGCGGGGCAGCAAGCTGGGGAGGGGGTAGTGGTGGGAGGAGCTACAGGAGGGCAGGGGTCGGGCAGAGCAAGAGAGCAGGGACCTACTGGCGCACGGATTCGTGGGGAGGGCTACTAGTGTTGGAATAAAACTTGTTCTGCAGCCACCATACAACTGCCAGCTCCTAGGGAAAGGTGCCTACTCCTCCTCACTTCGCTGTCAGCCTAACACAGTGCCTGGCATGTGACAAGAGCTTCAGACACGTGTATGGGCGAGAGAACCGAAGGCAACGGTGAACATGTGCTGCCCACATTCCTGCAAGCAGGTGTGCCAAAGGGGGCGTTCTTTCCACACCCTGGTCTCCCAAACACAGCAGGGAACAGTTAAGGATAATTAAGATGGCGGGGAATGTTTGCAGGAGCACTGGTACCATTCATTAGGCCCTAACCACAATCACGTGTGTGTGTTCAATGAGGGAAGGGGCAACGCGTGAAAATGCCCAATACGCGTGGTCAGCAAACTGCGGCTCGCAAGCCACATGCGGCTCTTTGGCCCCTTGAGTGTGGCTTTTCCACAAAATACCATGGCCCGGGCGAGTCTATGTTGAAGAAGTGGCATCAGAAGAAGTTGCTTAAAAAATGTGGCTCTCAAAAGAAATGTCCATCGCTGTATTGTTGATATTTGGCTCTGTGGACTGATGAGTTTGCCGACCACTGCCCAAGACCAGGAGACCTGTGTGCGGAGGCGTGAGGACTGAGATCAACGAGGCTCTTTGTTGGCGGGGAGCACCCGCTCTCCACATGGTGTTCACTGTGAGCGCCGAGCGCATCCTGCCCGTTATCCAACGTCCAAAAGGAATAATGTGGTTTTGCCCAGGCTGAGGATGCGGCAGCGGATTCCTGGAAGCGAGGCTGAGGAACCCTGCCCAGCCCTCTGCAACGGGTTTGGGGAGGGCACTGCCACTGTGAAACCAGGGGGGCAGGTTGCTCGGTGCAGGTCCTGGCTGTGAATAGGTTAGGTGTCCGGAGTCCCGGCAGGGGCACAGCCTTTGAAGTCAGGGTCTCCTGGACATCGAGGCTCTGTAGCTTTCGGACATCGAGATGTCCCTTACGTGGCCTCATCAGTGAAATGCAGCTAAAATCCTGGTCGGTCTGTGGATTCGGTGAGGTGATGGATGCAAACCACCCAGCGCAGGACAACGCGTGCGACAGATAAAGAATAAGTAGCTAGTAGCTATTATGATGCCACCAGCAACTCCCTGGTATTTTGTAAAATCACAGACATTTTTAGAACATATAGAAAAGGGGTAAGGGGTTATCTTACTATTTTTATTATTTCATTTATTTACTTATTTATTTTTGGGTTTGTTTGTTTTTTTAATTCTCACCTGGGGATATTTTTTTCCATTGATTTTTTAGGGAGAGTGGAAGAGACAGGGAAAGACACAGAGAAACACCGATGTGAAAGAATCACATCTATTGGTTGCCTCCTGCAGGATCCCCAACCAGGCGCACCCCCACCCCCACCCCACCCCCACCCCACTCGGGAGGAGCCTGCAACCAAGGTACCTGCCCTTGAGCGGAATGGAAGGAACCCTTTGGTCCACAGGCTGACGCTCTATTCCCCGAGCTAAACCAGCTGGGTCAGTGGTTGGCAAACTCATTCGCCAACAGAGCCAAATACCAACAGTACAACGATTGAGATTTCTTGTGGAGAGCCACATTGTTTAAACCTAAACTTCTTCTATGACCACTTCTTCAACATAAACTCGCCCAGGCCATAGTGTTTTGTGGAAGAGCCACCCTCAAGGGGCCAACGAGCCGCAATTTGCCGACCACTGAGGAGCTAGAGCATATCTTACTATTTTTCATAAAAAAAACTTAGAAAGACCTCGAGCAAATGGTCAAGGAACATGCCACTCGCTGGTGAGGAACATTCTAGATTTTAGACCCTAGATAGAATCCAGAACCTAGAACATTTATTAGGATGCTGTTATCTTTTTTTTTCTCCCACCAGGGGAGTGAATATTGTCATTCGGAATAAACCCACAGTGGACGTGGCAATGGAAATCAGCAGTTATTGTTATGTATGATTATTGGTTCTCATGAGGGAGCAGCTAACATGGACCGGAAGTCGTGCTCAGAGCTGTAGGAAGTGCACTTCCTCCTCCCGGGGACCGGGGGGGACTTACCCTCCTGCAGACACCGCTTCTTCCAAGCAGGTGCTCTTGGTGCTGTGGTCCCCACATCCGCACTTTTGCTTTCCCCCGCTTTCCGTTACCCACATTCAAGAAGTGTGGCCCGAAAACATGAACAGAAAACTTCCAGAAACGACCAGTTCCTAGAGGAAAAACTCCAAAAAAATAAACAGTTCTTATGTTTTACGTCGCTGGGGCCAGGCGGGTGATGAAATCTCGCCTTCTCAGCGCCACCGAGGCTGACGGGCCTGATGAACTCTCGCGATGCTTTGCTCCGTTCCCACCTGCAACGTGGCTCCTCCCTTTGCCCGGCGTCTACACGCTGGACACACTGGACACACTGGACACGCTGGATTTTGCTTTTCCCGCTTTCCGTTACCCACGTGCAAATGTGGCCCGAAAATACAAACAGAAAACTTCCAGAAACAACCAGTTCCTGGAGGAAAAACTCCAAAAAAATAAACAGTTCATGTTTTACGTCGCCGGGGCCACGCTGAGAAGGGTGATGAAATCTCGCCTTCTCAGCGCCACCCAGGCTGAAGGGCCTGATGAACTCTCGCGATGTCTTGTTCCATTCCCACCTGCAACGTGGCTACTCCCTTTGCCCGGCGTCTACACGCTGGACATGCTGAACACACTGGATTTTGCTTTTCCCGCATTCTGTTACCCACGTGCAAGTGTGGCCCGAAAATACGAACAAAAAACTTCCAGAAATGACCAGTTCCTAAAGGAAAAACTCCAAAAAAATAAACAGTTCATACGTTTTACATCGCCGGGGCCATGCTGGTGATGAAATCTCGCCTTCTCAGCGCCACCCAGGCTGAAGGGCCTGATGAACTCTCGCGATGTCTTGCTCCGTTCCCACCTGCAACGTGGCTTCTCCCTTTGCCCGGCGTCTACACGCTGGACACGTTGGACACGCTGGACACGCTGCCCACGCTCCCTCACGCACGTCACGTCAGTTACGTCGCAGCCGCGCCCGTGTTCGGGGCAGCCGTGCTTCCGTTCCAAGTCGCCCCTGTTGGACTCACTAATGGCCCCGAGGCCGAGGGGCTAGGGTGGCGGCGCGGGTGGGCCCCCGGGCGGTGCCCCAGAGCCGCCACGAAGCGCTTCTTTTCGGGGAAAAGGTGAAAGCTCTCCACTTCCTAAGGCGTTTTTTGTCGCCTCACGTCATCCCGACACGAGAAGGGTGAGTACAGGGCACTGCGAGATGGGGAGAGAGGCTGCAGGCGCGTAGCTTTGATTACAGCAGGGCGCATAACGGTTCTCTCTCGGGACTAGTTATTGTGGTGACTGACCCCTCTTGCTGTGCCGAACGTATACATTCGTCTGTATCAGAATGCTTCTGGATGGGAAAAGCAGTATGGCGTGTGGTTTCAGGCATCCATCAGGGGTGCTGGGGGTGAGGGGGTTACTGTATTCTGGGTGGTAAATGTTAGAAAGAGAAAATGTTGGAGCAGCTTCCAGAGAGGCCGTGGACTACAGAGTCATCAGTGCTGCCACCAGCCCAGGCCTTGAGATAACGGTCTACCTACGAGACCGGCCCATCCCGGACTCCTCATGGGCATATAAGCCTGGGGACTGGGTCTGCGTCAGAAGACACCGCCAGGAGACCCTCGGGCCATGTTGGAAGGGCCCCTCCGTCGTGGTCCCCACGACCCCACACCGCCCTCCAAGTAGCCGGCGTGGCAACCTGGGTCCATCACACCCATGTTGGGCCAGCAGACCCCCTCCGTGATCCTGGAAGGCTTCGTCATCAGCCGACCCACGATTGGGCCTATACGTCTCATGACAAGGGGGAGGGGAATGATAGAGTTAAACTAAATTGTCCTTCTGTAACGTTTCTTTAGTTCTGCAACTCCTCCTGCTGTCCTTCCCTGTAAACCATGAGAATGTAACAATTATACAAACCTGCCAATAGGAGTACAGGGAAGTGGACTCGGTCCAAATTAGGCAACCTGCATGGTGCCCATGCGTGATCCTGCCCCCTGACCAATCAACAGGACCACAAACGCTCCCCCTGCCCGCTGCTTTAAAAAGCCCCTTCCTCCCAAGGCTCGCTCTCTCTCGCGCTCTCTCTCTCTCTCTCTCTCTCTCTCTCTCTCTCTCTCCTCTTTCTCTCTCGCCATTGCACTGGTGATTTCTGGGGATGGGAGCCCATACTAGTATGGAATAATAATTAAAAAAGACTCTTTAGTTTTTTACATCGGACTCGGCTCCCTGGTGGTCCTTGGGGATCTTGAAATCTGGGCATCACAGTAGGTACTATTATCACCCCATTTCAGAGATGGGAAAACTAAGGCTTGCAGACACAGCAGCTCAGGGATGAGCCCCGGAGGTGCACACACACACACACGAAGCAGAAGCAGCTCAGCCAGATCACACTGCACAGTGCCCGGGCCGGGGCTAACACCTCCCCCCTCCCCGTCCCCCCGCATACCTTTGTGGCTCCCCATACATATAACAGGGAATAAATAACCCTATCACACCTGCCGCCCCGAGTCCCGGAGTCTCAAATCCCTAAACACTGCTGTGTTTACGGACCCATTTGAGGACTCTTCCGTGGGGATGGTCCTACGTTCAAAGCTCCGTGCCAGCCCCAGCGGGGAATGTAGAAATAGGCAAGCCCTAGGTTTTGTCCTCAGACCAATTGGCAGATGGCACACGGTAGCGAAAGAAAGCGCATTTGGGTTCCAAGCTAGACACGGGCAAGGAGCAGACATGCTGAGTAAGGAGTAAGTCTGAGTGGCTCTTAGCTGGGGTCTGGGGCAGACTCGCTGGGGGGGGGGCTGCTTTTACATCCCCAAACGCCCCCCCCCCCGAGTCTAGCCCATCAATCCAGGGTGTTGTCTCCTCCCCAGATGCCTCGGACGCAGCTGCCTTGGCAAGTTGCGAATCTCATTTGAAATCATAGGTTCACCTGGGCTGCTCTGTCCTTTAAAAAACGTCAGCTTCTCATTTGAGCTATTAGCAGGAATATCTTTGGAAAAGCTCTTCCCACAACGTCTCCACTCCCTCCCTCAGGGTTTCTGATTTCGGGGTGCCCCTGCGGCCCAGGCCAGCTGGTTAGGAGGGAGGGTGGGTCGGATGAATTTGCAGGGTCTTGCCATGCGGTTTAAACCTGACCGCTATGTTCGTGGGGAGTGAACCCAAGAACTCTGTGTTGCTTTTAGATATTAGTATATGGTTGACTTTTTGTGTGCCTTGTTTTTACTCAAACACTTCATTTCAGAACCCGGCTGGTGTTGCTCAGTGGTTGGGCATTGACCAGTGAACCAGGAGGTCATGGTTGGATTCCCAGTCAGGGCACATGCCGGGTTGCAGGCTCCATCCTCAGTAGGGGGCGTGCAGGAGGCAGTGGATAGATGATTATTTCTCATGGATGTTTCTATCTCTCTATCCCTCTCCCTCTCTCTAAAATCAATAAAAAAATATTTTTAAAAAACCAAGTAGCATAGTACCAGGAATAACTGCACTCATTGAGCTGTAACTCTGTTGCGATGCCTTCCAGTGGGATATCTGCCAGTCACTTCTTTTTTTTCTAATATATTTTTTATTGATTTTTTACAGAGAGGAAGAGAGAGGGATAGACAGTTAGAAACATCGATGAGAGAGAAACATCGATCAGCTGCTTCCTGCACATCCCCCTACCGGGGATGTGCCCACAACTACAGTAAATGCCCTTGACCGGAATTGAACCCAGGACCTTTCAGTCTGCAGGCCGACGCTCTATCCACTGAGCCAAACCGGTTTCGGCTGCCAGTCACTTCTGATGGATGGGAAAGTTCGAGCATAAAATGAGTCAGGTGACCCTGACCCTGGCCCTTAGCACATACAAAACCACCGTATGTGAGAGCAACCTGTTCTCCCATCTCGTGGAACTTTCTGAATGTTCCCGTTTTCTTTTTATTGTTCTCCATCCCCTTAATCTGAGCGAGAACGTGCATCTTCTCCTTCCCCGGAGATCACCAGCCTGAGTGTGCGCATCCACCAGGCTCAGTGTGGTCAGGGTAGAAGAACGGGAGTTTAAACGTCACTGTGAGGTGCAGGGCGGGCCAGTGCTGTGACATACATGAGGAGCCAGGAGGCAGAGCTCTGGTCTGGCCTCGCCCACCCTCCCTCTCTGAGTGATGGGTTGACACTCTTGTCCTCTGTCCGTGTTACTGTTTCTGTCACCCCTGGAAACCAAAGCAGCACGAACACTAAAAACAAAGCAAACAACAACAGACACCATGAACTCAAAATAAACGAGTTCTTGCTCAAGGTTCTGTAAGTGGATTCTTCCCCCAAATGTGACTTATTTCCCTTTAGTCTCAGAGCACCAGGCGGGGTATCCCTGCCTGTTTGTCTCGGGAGAATATTATCTGGTTTTGAACATGTTATATACTCCATAACCCATCTTTTCACCGTGGTGGAAACATTTCGCTTCTCTTTACTTGCTTTCCCTCCAAATATAAAATACACACCACGCCGCACGGCGGACCCCTCTGTACATCCCTGCTTCTGGTTTTCTGTCTTTTCCCCCTTTTCTGGTGCTACTTTATAGCATATCCATGAGGCTTTCCACAGTGTTATTAATATTTTATATTTATTGTCAGTCTCTTGAGCCACCCCAGAAACATATATTACCTCTTTGCAAGATTTAATCTCACCCTTTAGTGATTCATATTCTCAATGGTATGCTTCCTACTTGGGGGGAAAAAGAAACACACACAGCAAAAAAAAATTCTTCTTCTTCTCCAAATTAAAGCATTCTGCACCCAGCTAACGGTCCAGGACTTGGCCAGCAGTGGATCGTGGACAGTGAGGTTATTTATACTTTGTCCTCCAGGGATTCAGAGTTTTTCCAAGAAACTTTTGGAATTATTTAACTCACCTGTATTTATACTCCTCTGGAAGTGCCTTAAAATATAGACTTTAATTAAATTAAAAATGTAAGCCAGCCTGATTTAACTTTGCACGGCCTCATAGGCAAAGTTTGCTGGGCCAGCAGATATGATAAACTCAATATCATGGGATCGATCGGCCTGTCAATGAGAACAGATTATGTTTTAATATTTCAGCAGTGTCACTCTAGCCACACACCAACTGTTCGTGTGCTAATCGAAAGTGATTGTTATCTGTTCAAAAATGCAATCAACAGAGCTCGTTGGGAAATAATGTTGGCTAACTCGAGTAACAAACTCCAAAAACATGAGCTTGATTGATAGATTGATTTAATTATCACCGGAAGATATGTATGTTATTTTTATTGATTCGAGGAAGAGAGAGAGACACACACACACATCAGTGTTACAGAAAAACATCTATCAGTTACTCCTATACATGCCCTGACCGGGGATGGAACCCGAAACATTTTGGTGTAATGAACTACTCTCCAACAAACCAGGGAGTCACCAGGCCAGGGAAAGCCTGATTTATTATTTTTTTAAAAGTATTTTTCTGTGCTGATTCTATAATATTTTAAACTAGTCTGTCACCTAGCTAGAGCTTTTGGCTTCAACCCTATCGTAGTGATCTCAGTTTGCTCTATACTGCAGTGTTTCCCAAAGTGTGGTACACGCACCCCGGGGGTACGGGAAGAGTTTGGTGGGGGTACGCGTTGCACCGGAGTTTGGTGGGGATATGCATTGCACCGTGCTTAGCTGCGCCTGATTCTACGTTCTCATGAGTCAAATCAAGACAGTCTCGTGAGGCGTGAGATGGTCTGGTGTGCAAATAAATGTTATTTATAATATAACTTTTATTTATATTTTATTATGAATAATTTTACTTTTTGTTTATTATTTTGTGTATGTACCAAAAAAAAAATAAAAAAAAATATTTTGATTGTTATTAAAATACATCCTTTTTTTTTTTTTTGACGAGGGGTACTCAGTGTTACGAAAATTATAGAAGGGGTACCCCTATGTCAAAAGTTTGAGAAACAGCTGAAACTGGTTTGGCTCAATGGTAGAGCGTCGGTCTGTGGACTGAAGGGTCCCGGGTTCGATTCTGGTCAAGGGCATGTACCTTGGTTGCGGGCACATCCCCAGTAGGGGGTGTGCAAGAGGCAGCTGGTCGATGTTTCTCTCTCATTGATGTTTCTAGCTCTCTATCCCTCTCCTTTCCTCTCTATAAAAATATCAATAAAATATATTTTAAAAAAATAAAATATATTTTTTAAAAAGTTTGGGAAACACTGCTCTATAGCATATGCAGTTCAAAGCATCCAGGTCTGGATGGCAGACAGGCCCATTCGGATATTAGCTCTTGTCTTTCCTTGTTGTGTAACCTATGGAACAAACATTCCATCTCTTTAATACTGTTACTTAGCGTCATACCAGGAAACAACAACTGTGCTTACTGAGCTATGGCTATGTTTTACCCTAGTAACTTTCAATGGGACATCTGCCGATCATTTCTGATGGGGGGCAAGTTCATGCATAAAACATGTCAGGGATCCTGGCCCTGGTCCTTAGCTCTGTGCAAAGCCTCATAATGCCACAGCCGCCTGTTGCAGCAGGTTCTCTCACATCCTGGAGACCAGGTGCAGAGCGTGTGAGTTTAATAGAAGATCAGGTGTTGCTGGTGGTCCAAGGCCAGTGCTTTGTTGCTTTAAATAGGCATGTCATCATCATTGCTTTTCAAGAAGCATCTTATCTTCCTGCAGGTGAATCTTTAAAAAAAAAAATATATATATATATTATTGATTTTTTACAGAGAGGAAAAGAGAGCTAGAAACACTGATGAGAGAGAATCATCGATTGGCTGCCTCCTGCACACCCCCTACCGGGGATGTGCCCGCAACCTAGGTACATGCCCTTGACCGGAATCGAACCTGGGACCCTTCAATCTGCAGGCCAACGCTCTATCCACTGAGCCAAACCGGCCTCGGCTGCACTTGAATCTTAATAACGTTTCACCTGGAAATATTCAGCCTGTGATTTAGGAGCCCTTCTTATATAATAAATGGGTAATGTGCAAATCAACTGAACAGTGGAAGGAACAGTCGCTATCATGCGCACTGATCATCAGAGGACAGATGCTCAATGCGGGAGCTGCCTGGTGGTCACTGTGCTCCCACAGGGGGAGCGCTGCTCAGCCAGAAGCCGGGCTCACTGCTGGCGAGCGCAGTGGCCGTGGCGGGAGCCTTTCCTGCCTCCACAGCAGCACTAAGGATGAGGACTCCCAGACTGCCAGAGGGCAGAGGCCAAGCTGAGGGGACTACCCCCACCACCCCAGTGCATGAATTTCATGCACCAGGCCTCTAGTATCTCTATAATGTCTTCTTTTGTATGTCCTTAGTACTCCACTTTCATATGGTGGCGGTGATGATTGCAGTTGCCCTGCTTTTGAAGATCTTTAAGATAAACTGCCATGACCCCAGGAATTGGACAGAGATGCCTTAGTCTGGAGTTTAAACTTCAAAAAAGTAGGGAGCATAAAAGAACAATCTGCTTTCCTGGATCTTCTCTTTGTTTTAATAAGTAATGCTTACCCAGAGCTTACTGATACTATGATTCCCATTTTACAGATGAAGAAACTGAGGCCCACCCCCCCCCACCCGGGTTGAATGTCTTGTGCAGCGCACACAGCTTGTGAGGGTCAGAGCCAAGACTCACACAGGGCACGTTGCCTCTTGAGCTGGACTTTGTGAGCTTTGGCCCGTCTCGCTTCCTTCCGTAACAGGAACAAACACTCCAACCCCATGTTTTATTTCCTCATTTGGGATTCCTTCCGCCTCTTCAATGAACCTGAATTTATAGATTCCTGCCAACCTGACCCGCCTCTCTCCAATCGGCAGCTCAGTTAGGTGACCTCACTGCAGGTTGCCCCGGAATTCCTGAGCGCTTCCCCTTCTGCAAACACCTTCCTAAAACTATCCCATCAGGGTTCTTTGTTTGTCAGGGAGGGTTGTATAAACAACATACGTTTCTTACTTTTCCAAGTTAATAACCGATTGTCATATAAATACAGGATATAAATATAAGGTGTAATTAGATGGTTTGTCTTTTCATTGTTGAGTTTTAAGGGAACTTTATAATTCTGGATCCAAGTCAATTAGCAGATATGCGTTTATAACTATTTTTTTCTCCCTGTCTGTGGCTTCTCACTTTCTCAGCAGTGTCAGGGCAGGAGTTTTTCATTTTCATGAAGTCTGATTTATCAATTTTTTTATGGATTATGCTTTTGATGTGTCTAAAAAAGGCATTGCTCAGACCAAGGTCACCTAGATTTTCTCCTATTTTAGCTTCTCAGAGTGTTGTAGTTTGTATTTTACATTTGGGTATTTGATCATTTTTAAGTTAATTTTTGTGAGAATATATATATATATATATATAATTTTTTTTTTTGCCTGTGGATTTTCAGTTGTTCCAGCATCATTGGTTGGAAAGACTGTCTTTGCTCCATTTTTTACCTTTGGTCCGTGGTCAAAGATCAGTTGACTATGTTTATGTGGGTCTATTTCTGGGCTCTCTATTCTGTTCCATTGATCAAATTGTCTGTTCTTTCTCCAATACCCCATTGTCTTGATTACTGTAGCTTTATTCCAAGTCTTAAAGTCAGGTGGCGTCAGTTATCTGACTTTGTTCTTCTCCTTCAATACTGTGTTGGCTATTCTGGGCCTTTTGCCTTTCCATATAGATGTTAAAATCAGTTTGTCAATATCCACAAAATAACTTGCTGAGATTTTGATGAGGACTGTGGCGAATCTATAGATCAAGTTGGGAAGAAGTGACATCTGGACAATGTTGCATCTTCTTCACATACGTGGCACATCTCCCCCCTAATGTAGATGGTCTTTTGGTTTCTTAGCAGAATTTTTATAGTTTTCTTCATACAGATTTTGTACATAATTTTTTAAAGATTTACACCTAAGAATTTATTTATGTTTTTGGTATTAATGCAAATAGTATTGTGTTTTTAATTTCAAATTCTAATTCGTTGCGGTATCTCATAAGGAAGTTATTTCTCTACATCAGATGTAGATGTTGAAGATCATATTTATTACGGAGTACAGCTGGATTTGAGGCTTTGGATACGACCGTGCATTTCTCATGTTATAAAGTGGATTTGACCCGTGGTTGGCAAACTGCGGCTCCTGAGCCACATGTGGCTCTTTGGCCCCTTGAGTGTGACTCTTCCACAAAATACCATGGGCTGGGCGAGTCTATTTTGAAGAAGTGGTGTTAGAAGTTTAAGTGTAAAAAATTTGGCTCTCAAAAGAAATTTCAATTATTATACTGTTGATATTTAGCTCTGTTGACTGATAAGTTTGCCTACCACTGCATTAGACAGTCTTGCCTATCCATGTGGGCATGACTATGCAGCTGCAGTCAACTACCGAACTCCCCCCAGAAACATCACTACAGAGAGGAGATGAGCATATGTTCTGAGGACAGGCCCTGCTACAAAGGGAGAGAGAGAGAAGGCGGGAGAAGCAGACTCAGCCTCCCCATCAGATTAAGTTGCCTCTTTGCTCAGGGATGGGAGCAAGTCTAGGGCCTGAGAGACACAAAGGTCAGGAGTAGAGAGAGACAAGGAAATAATCCAAGCAGAAGCCTCCCGTCGGAGAAGCAGGAGACTGCCAAATAGAAATTTTCTCCAAAATTCCACACTAGCCCCTCCAGTTTGAAAATGTATATTAAAAAAATCAAGACAAAACAAAAGCTAAAAGTGGCCTCAAAACATAATTTGCTCTGTGTGTGTGTGTGTGTGTGTGTGTGTGTATAGATTCCTTATATCATGTATATCAACCTTTCATGAAATCAATCCTATTTAAGATATTATATTGTCTCCTAAGGTCTGGGACTTTTAGATACATAGTGTTTCACTAGGAATTCTGCGTTTTTTTAAAGTACTATTTACTAATAAATTATTAATCACTTAATATGGACCAAAAAATCACAAATAAGAATTTGAAAGGTACTTATGTCATTATCAGAGTTCAGAATATATATATATATATATATATATATATATATATATATATATTTACACACACTAGTATGCCATATATATATATATATATATATATGATATTGTGTACATATATATTTGAAAATATAACATACATATTTTATAATCTGCTTTTAAACTCCATATATCTTGAAACTTTCTACATCATTAAATCATTTTACAAGATACTATTAATATCTGAATAGTGAAGTTAGACTACCATGTAATAAAAATCTATGTTCATAAATCTTTTCATGATTGTCTACTTATTTCCTCAAGTTACAACTCTAAAATAAACTCTCTGCATCCGTAGGTACGCCCATTGTGTAATCTGTTGAAAGAACATTTTGTCAGTCTATGTTCTCACTTACAACTATTAATGAGTTGATTCTCCCAGTTTCTCAGTTACTCACTGCAACTAGATTTGTCACTTTTTCAAGTTTTTTACAGCCATTTTGGTCATTCGTATTGAAATCATCCTGGGGAAACAATGGAGTGAATGCAGAGTCAGTGTTAGGCGGCTGCTGAAATACAGAGCTGACCTGCCAGACAGTGTGGTGCTGGCGGTGTTTTTCTCCAACTTCCGAAACTCCCCGGAGGAGCTGGGACTGCTTCCTTGGCTAAATGCCGTATGGAGAGAAACTCCTTAAGCTCTGAAATACCCTGTGCCCAGATCCTGATGGACAGCGAAGTCGGTGGTGTGACAAATGGCATCTGACATCCAGGAAGGGACACATCCTGAAAAATAAATCCATATCTCTGGTCCATCTCTAATTTCAGGGGACAAGCTCTTGTGCAAGATCCATATCTGCCTGTGCCTCCCGCAAACACCAGGCCTCCGCTCTCTGGCCCTGTAATCAGCTCGGCGGAAGCCCAGCCACGGCCCAGCCCGAGTGAAACTTTGTTCCCATAAAGAGCCGGACATACCGCTCCTTTAAAACCGATTTCTAAGAAGAAAAATGTCAGTACATAGGCCATCAGTATAAAAACACATATTTTTGCTGGTTTTTAAAAGTGGATTTAAAAAATATATTTTTGCAATTACATATATATTATGTAATTGCAAAAATATAGTTTTTTAAACAAAAAACAGTTATGTAAACAAAATATATATGTTTTATATAATATACAAAATATATATGTATATATAAAATTTCCATTGTGTTTGGGCTATCTGAAAAGAATATTTATAATAGACTTTTAGGTTCTTAGGACCTTTCTTATGAGTAATTCAAAAAAGCAAAGTAGCCGAAACCGGTTTGGCTCAGTGGTAGAGTGTCAGTCTGCGGACTGAAAGGTCCCAGGTTCGATTCCCGTCAAGGGCATGTACCTTGGTTGCGGGCACATCCCCAGTAGGGGATGTGCAAGAGGCAGCTGGTCGATGTTTCTCTCTCATTGACGTTTCTAGCTCTCTAGCTCTCTCCCTTCATCTTTGTAAAATATCAATAAAAATATATTTAAAAAAAGTAAAGTACTATTAGAAATTACATATGTGTTCATTCCTTTTATAGACATTACTAGAGGCCCGATGCATGAAATTCATGCAAGAGTAGGCCCTCCTTTCCCCAGCTGCCAGCACCATCTTCCCTCTGGCACCTGGAACCTGGGCTTCTCTCACAGCCCCAGCTTTGACTGGAAGGATGTCTGAAAGACGTCTGGTCTAATTAGCATATGACACTTTTATTATCGACTAGAGGGAGTGCACGAATACGTGCATCAATGGGATCCCTTGGCATGGCCTGTGGCATTGGGCCAAAATGAGCTCTCTCATATCCCCTAAGGGGTCCCAGATTTCAAGAGGGTGCAGGCCAGGCCAAGGGACCTCACCAGCAAGCTAACACTCCACTAGCAAGCTAACCTACCCCAGTAACAAGCTAACCTACTGGTCAGAGTGTCTGCCCCTGGTGTTCAGTGCATATCATAGTGAGCGGTTGAGTGGCCTCAGCATATCATTAGCATATGATGCTTTGATTGGTTGAACAACCAACCAGTCAATGGGACACTTAGCATATTAGGGTTTTATGATATAGGATTGAGTTCCTATTATGTGCTAGCTTATATTTGGTACGAGAGATAGTAAAGTAAATAATATTTGAATTCCAAAGTTAAGAATCTTCCAATATGTGTGGGAAAAAAAATGCTTAATGTCATTACTCATGTGGATGCCTCTTCCTTAGGCAGAGAAATCAAATAGAAACCACAATGAGATAACCCTTAAACTCATTAGGATGACTACAGTAAAAAAGATGGACAATAATAAGTGCTATAAGGCTGTAGAGGAATAAGAAACCTCATGGTCAATTGTGAGATGGTACAGCCACTTGGGACCACAGTTTGGCAGTTCCTCAAAATGTTAAATATAGAGTGACCATGTGACCTAAAGATTTCACTTGTAGGTATTTATACCTAGGAGAACTAGAAATATATGTCCACACAAAATCAGTACATGAATGCACATGGCAGCATTATACATAGGAATCGCAAAGGAGAAACAATCCAAATTATCATGATAATTTGTCATGAGAACTCCCTCTCCAGGTCCTAAGATAACTGGGGACACGACTAAGCAATGTGACCAAATGGGGTTGGGAACCACTGTTTTTGGTAGATTGCACAATGACAAAATTATTGTCTTATTAGTTTCCTCAGACATAAAACCACTGTACATTTCTCTGTCCACCTGACTGGACTAATCTCTGATGAGCTCTTAGAATGGAGTCCTGCTATTCTTTTTACTCTATTCCATGTCTACACTCTAGACTTATGTCTATAAACTCTATACATTTTCTAAGTTATGTGTAGTTTTTACAGAATCCAAAGAAGAGACTACTATTCCTAGATTTCAACAACTTTTAAACAAGCTAAATGTACCAAATATATTACAAATAAATGCAACAAACAACAATAACCAAACCCTAGCATTTTGAATATCAGTAAGTTTTCATCTAGAGAAAATTTAGTTGAGCCCAAGAATATAGAAATGGAAATTAAATGGTGTTAGATACTATACAATTTAACTTAAAAAATAATTAACTTGCATACCATTCCATACAACTGATTATTTTTAAGAAGATTTGACTCTGGCATGATAACAAGAACCAGCCTGACTAAAAGACATTGCACCTTGGAGAAACTGTCAGTGGTTTACAAACATGAAGGGAAGAGAATAGGTGTCTGAGAGGTGGGTTAGAAGGTAATAGGATTTTGCCCTACTATGGAAAACTTAAGCTACAGATCAGAAAGCTTTTATGTGATATGGCCTCTTGAGTGACAGATGTCAATAGGAGTTGAACGGTGGTGAGGTCAGTATGGATTTTTTCCCAGGTCTCTTTGCTGCCTTTCCCTGTCATGAGAGTTGTCAATTTCAAGTCACTTACATACATTCAGCTATTTTACTGCATCCATAGGTTTAAGAAGAGCAATGTGGTTATAATAATTATTTGTGTTAAAAGTTCTTCATCTCTATGCATGCCAGGTTGTGAAATGCTTTCAGCACCATTGAAAGCTTCTTGCTGTTAAAATTGGTTAATAACCTGCAAGAAATGTTTCCCTGACATTTGGATAATTCCATCTTATCATGTGTTTTATGCTTCCTTTAATGAACAGCAAATTATTTTTGTTTAAAAGATTTTCACTTACTCTATTGTACATTTTTTTTCATCTGATTTAGAGAAAAATCAATTATTTTAAGAAGAACATTATTCCTAGTAGTTCATTTAAGTAAATCCCTACTAAGTTAAATGGCCGTATTTTCTCCTTATTTATCAACTCTTAAGAAAAGAGCTATAATGTCCAGAAGTGGAATATAATTTGCTGTTGAGGAAATGGCATTGATTTTTCTGTCGGTTAAAGACTGCTGCTTGGAATGCAAGAATAATATGTTAACTTCTGCTGAAACTGGTTTGGCTCAGTGGATAGAGCGTTGGCCTGTGGACTGAAAGGTCCCGGGTTCGATTCCAGTCAAAGACATGTACTTTGGTTGCGGGCACATCTCCAATAGGGAGTGTGCAAGAGGCAGCTGGTCGATGTTTCTCTCTCATCGATGTTTCTGACTTCCTATCCCTCTTCCTTCATCTCTGTAAAAAAAGCAATAAAATATATTTTAAAAAATTGTTTAATATATTAACTTCTACTTGATAAAATATACTTGATATGAATTATTCTAGAATAGGAGAAAGAGGTGGTTATTCCCATATTCGATATAACCAGCTTATACCTGATATAACAAATACTCAAGTGGGTATAGAGAAAAGCTGCTAATTTGGAGTAATAATAACCAAAATAATAGCCTACAATTTACCTGCATATCATGCTTTGAAATATATAAAACGCTTTTACATACATGTCTTATTTTAATTACTAATGCATCAATTTCACACAGTGAGTCACGGGATGGCTGAAAGAGAAAGACTGCTCCTATAATGTAAATTAAATTATAGTATACATTTTAGTGCTTGTCTGTATGTGATCCAAATTCCTAATGCCCCTTTATTTCATTTCATGAGGCACTAACATTTGATTAGGGGGTCCACAAAACTGTCAAAATATGTACACTACCAAAGTATAAAAACTAACAAAATATATGAACTTCTCAAGGGTAAGGAGCATATCTTATTATTTGTTGATTTTTCTATGCATGTCTAAATGTTAACATGACACGATCAGTAACTATTTGGTGTTCTCTTGCTATCCAAGGAATTCAGTATGGAAGGCATATCTGTTGGAAACGTAGGGGGTTCCCCAATAGCTCCTCTCACTTCCAGCTGATTCAGGACTAATTGAGAGAGACAAGGAGTGAGGCAGGTGCTCGAGTGGATGTGGTCAGTTGTGCATAATGATGGCTTCCCTCGCCTCTCTCTCTCCCTCCCTTCCTCCATATATATATCCTCTCTGAAGTTATATATATAACTTAAAAGTTTATATATATATATATATATATATATATATATATATATATATCCTCTCTGAAGTTATATATATAACTTAGTTAGAAACATCAATGATGAGAATCATTGATTGCTTCCTGCACGCCCCACACTGGATATCAAACCCACAACCGGGGCATGTGCCCCAACTGAGAATTGGAATGTAATCTCCTGGTTCATAGGTCGACACTCAACCACTGAGCCACACCAGCGGGGGCTAAGAGTCTGTCTTAATGAGGAGGTGTCCAGTTCCACCCCTTAGTGTTCACCATTGCACCCCTTACTCTTCCCCATTGACCCAAAGCATTGCATCTTGATAGCATTGTTTGTAGGCTGTAGGACTGTCATTGGTCTTGCTGTCAGAATCGCACTCAGGTCCCCAGCAGTGAGTCTCTGTGGTATGTTCCCCCTCTTCAGAAGTGGGGGTGGGGAGAAGCTTGGAGATTTTTCCTTCTTGATCTAAGCCACGGGTGGAGAACCTTTGTTCTGCCAAGGGCCAGTTGGGTATTTATAATATCATTCACAGGCCATACAAATTTACCAGCGGAATAATTAGCCTGCCGTATTTGGTCAAACATTTAATTAATTCACCCCTTTTGCTTGGCAGGGCCAGACCAAATGATTTCTCGGCCTTATATGGTCCGCCCATGGACCGCCTTCTGCAGCACAACCACAAGCATGCTTTGCAGCAGGTCATTCCTCAGAGGATCTGTTGTGACGGCCCTCCAAAAGCGACAAATCTTCCTTTCCTTTTAGCAGGGAAATTACACGCATCGAACCTAAAAAGGAGAATAAGAATTCCAGTTGTTATATGTGAGATGCAAATAAGATCCAGCTCAACCTGATGCGACTCCTTTTGAAATGCAGGAACACGTAATTTGACTCTGCCTAAATTATACCGTGAAACTTACTTGATGTGATAAAGAGGCCCTTTGACTTACACATAGTTTATGTTTTGAAAGGCTCTTCCTGATCCCATTTGTTAGCAAATCTGATGTGACACGTTCAGTGAATTAGGGCATAGCATCTTGCTAACTTATTGTTTCCCTTCTATTTATATCATAATTGTTTACTTCTTCCAACCCTCTCAAAACTCTCACATTTATTACACTTGTATTAGGGTGAATAACTCCCACGTAAGCAGCAAGGCCGTGAGTATACTGTAGACTTAACACCTAACTCAATGGCCAACATTAATATGACGACCATTGTTCTAACCGTTTGTGCTGATAGTACAGGTCACGTTTCTTGCTCTGTCATAGCTTTCCTTTAGCCACAAACCTCTTTACTGCCCATGGCCTCCAACTAGATTTTTAAATTTTTAATATACATATGGATGGAAAAATAGTAGCCACTGGCGAAGGAAAATGCGTACAGGGGAACTGAGTTTGGTCATAGCACATGTACAACATCTCATAGTACTACTGTGCAGAATACTGTTCTACGTAATTACACTGACATACTCGTGGAAACTAGAAGTATGCAGTATGAATCAGACTACATGAAGTATGTGAAAGAATTACAGGGGGCAGAATAAAAATATTAATCCATTCTAGAATAAGGTATTTATGTCACCTCTAGGTTACTTTTTTTTTTTTTTTTTTTTTACAGAGAGGAAGGGAGAGGGATAGAGAGCTAGAAACATCGATGAGAGAGAGACATCAACCAGTGCCTCCTGCACACCCCCACTGGGGATATGCCTGTAACCAAGGCATACATGCTCTATCCACTGAGCCAAACCGGTTTGGGCCACCTCTAGATTACTTAATAGTGTATGTATGTGGGGGAGTAGACAGGAATAATATTCATCTTGGGAATCAAAAGCAAAATGTGGCCATTGCAAATCTTAGTTGAGCTGGGTTGATAAGAAATTACCAGTAATTTCATACCAACTTATACTGTTTAAGAAAGAAACTCTTCTTTCCATCCCTATTGCTGCATTCATAGTCATGTGACTCCTGATTCTTAGGGGTTGGAGTAACTGGAAAAATTGGGAAGTTAAAGGTGGGGAGGGGGTGAACAACTTAGTTCCATCTTGGGAGCAAGCTGCTCACAGGTCATTGCAGTGTCTTTCCTCATACCTTTATCCTATCTGGGTAAAGGGGGCAGGCAAGTCCCCTGATTTACTTCTCCCAACCCTCTCAACACTCACTTTACCCTCCCAGTCCCCTTAGTCCTGCCTGGGACGGGGCAGGCAAGTCTGCCTGGTTCTCTCCTTCAGTCAGCAGGTCCATGTGACCGACAATACTGCCTATGATATATTGCCCAGCTCACCCTCTATCAGTCATAAAAGGGACGTTTTGCTTTTATCTGCCGACTCTTGTCTTCTCCCTCAATTGGTTCAGAATTCATGGGGGCAAAAGGAAAGCTATTTATTATTTTCCTTTTTCATCACTGGCAGCGTCACTCAGCCATTCTTTCTTTTTGCGTTTTGTTTTGTTTTTGTGTCCTTCTCTTGTGGGATCACAAACCCAACTGCACTTGTAAAACACACGGAGACATGTATTTTATTTAAAAAATGTGCTCCTTCCTCACATCTGCAGTTCCCACAGGTGCCACTGTGTGCAGGCTACTATACACTTCCTTCTTAATTCAGCTTGTCTGCTAATACACTTCCTTCTTTATTCAGATCGTCTGCTATGCATTTTCCCAGCCGTTTCCACGCAGTTGCTTTACTGTGTCCTGTCTGGTGCATTCCACCTCTCCGGGACATATTTTAGGTTTGTCTAGCTCTTCTTGTTGCATTTCTAGCTGCCACGATTGCCAGAATGTTTAGAGAGAAGATTCATCTATCATTTCTGTTATCATAATTTCAGGTAGTTTGCTGAATTTATCTCCCCAGACAGGGTATAGAGAAGAGCAGAGAAAAAAAAAGGCAACGAATGCTTATAGACAACCACATTGTGAGAACATTGGGTTCTCTACTCTGGATAGCTTATTCTGTTTTGTGACAGCAAAGATCTCCTTGGCAATGATAGACTTATTTTATTGTATCCTGTGGCTAAACATTTTCGAATTTATTCTGAACAGCCATTGTGGATGCTCCTCAAATCGATATTATGAATCCGTTTCCATGTATAGACATTGGTATCATCTTGTTTTGCTCTCCACTTCCTTCCTTGAATTGCCCCAAACACAATCCAGCATTTCTGTTGACTGTGGCAGAAAAACCTCCTTTGGTTTGTTAAATATCATAGATGGGTTCTAATGGATGCTTTATTTAGGATTTTGATTCAACTAGCTGATTTTTAAATATCAAGTTCTGAATGGGTTTGCTGTAAAATTGACTCTATTTTGTAGCATCAAGTGACTCAATGGCCATCCCATTGCCGATGGTCATGCTGAGTCACCTTGGCCGTATGTGCGTTCAACAGTTCAGTTCAACAAACATTCCTTGAGTGCTTGTTATGTGCCGTAAATGGTGCGAGACCAGAAACAAATGCATGCTCCCTTTGGCATCAGTCAGGTAACTAGTTACTTCTTTTTAATATATATATATATATATATATATATATATATATATATATATATATATATTATTGATTTTTTTACAGAGAGAAAGAAAGAGAGAGATAGTTAGAAACATCAATGAGAGAGAATCATTGATCAGCTGCCTCTTGCACATCCCCCACTGGGAATGTGCCTGCAACCAAGGTACATGGCCTTGACCGGAATCGAACCTGAGACCCTTCAGTCTGCAGGCCAACGCTCTATCCACTGAGCCAAACCGGTTTCGGCTAACTAGTTACTTGTAAGTCAATTTGACTTACTGGCCCTCTGAAAATACATTTGTCTGTGTAGGGACTATCTTTCCTGTTCTATCCAACCTACAGTTACTGTCACGCTCCTTATTGTTTATTTAAAGAATTTCTGGGTAGAGACCCTTTCCTGAGACTGCCAAGATGGCTGGTGAGAAGGAACATCCGTGGATGGGCAATTTGGGGTTTAAAAGTAGTAAATGAAAAAAAATTAATTCCTGCTTTATTTCCCATAAGAACTAACATGACTTAGTGTATGCATGTCTCTGATTGTGCTTTATGCTTTATTGGGTTTCTGTTCTGTGAGGTAGAGCCACATCCAGTTGTGGAAACATCCAGATCAAAGGAATGAAGGGCATAGGTCCTGTTGGTAGTTTAGTGAGTTGGAAACTGTTGAAATCATAAAGAATTAAAAAAAAAATACAGCCAAGACCGGTTTGGCTCAATGGATAGAGCGTCGGCCTGCGGATTGAAAGGTCCCAGGTTCGATTCCGGTCAAGGGCATGTACCTTGGTTGCGGGCACATCCCCAGTAGGGGGTGTGCAAGAGGCAACTGATAGACGATTCTCACTCATCGATGTTTCTAACTTTCTATCCCTCTCTTTTCCTCTCTGTAAAAATATCAATAAAAATATATTAAAAAAACAGAAACAAGTAAGGTAAGGGTCTTCATTCATCTGCATCCTTGTAGTAACTGATGGTTGTTTTATTGGAATACACATTAGTCTCCAGCCCAGTAAGTAGGAGATGGACCAGTGGTTCCACTCTAATTATGAGCAATGTATTTCTCCCCTCCATTTGGGCGGTGCAGGGAGGGTGAGAGCTTCCAAAAATGCTGGTTCTATGTGAGAAGTCTGCCGGGAACCTTCAGTTCTTTGAAACGATTGCTTCTTATAATACCCAAGACGGGACAGGATGCACTCAGAGTTCTGCTTTGGGACCTGAAAGTGAGTCTGGCTGGTGGGCCTATTTATAAAGTAAAGCTTTTGATTAAAAAAAAAAGTATCTTGCAGCACATCTGGCCTGATTTAGGGGAGTTTACAGAAACAGTGTATTTGCCTTCGAGGCCTCGTCTCCAGGGGTTTGGACGTGCTGAATTATCCATGGACATTTTCTAGACCTGAATAGTACAATGCCCTTGCCTTTAGTAGCTTCCCCCAATCACTAGACACGAGCTTTTATTTTTAATGTGTCATGTTACTTTTCTGATGAGTCATGTTTCATTGCATCATCTTTGGCAGGGAAGAGGCATGCCATTTTGCTGAAATGAGTTACAGCCCGACACTAAAGCAAGCCACATGATAAAGTACCTGGTTAGAAAAGTCACCTGACCAATAGGCCTAAAATATCAAGCAGCTGCCATGGAAGGTACGGAATGTTCACAGCGCGACGGAGCAAAGAAGCCCCATGCAGCATGAATCCCATTCCCTCCGCTGTCCCTTTAAGGACTGAAAAGCCGGTTGCTCCTTTCTAACACTCTGCCAATGTGTCACTCTGTTTTAAAAACAATAAATCACTTTCTTCTTCCCAAACGTCAAACACATGCTACACTGAAAAGAACCCAGCTTGGAGTCAGAAACATTTGGGTTCGAAATCCAGACAGGCAGTTTACCAGTTCCGACTTCAGCCAAGCTAGCTGTTCTCCTGGCTTCTGTCTCCTTATCTGTAGAGCTTAGTAGAGTTATTGTGTGTTTTGAAAGAAATAACAGATGGTTGCCCTGGCCAGTTTTTCCCAGTGGTTAGGGCATTGATCCATAGACCAAAGCATCTCAGATTTGATTCCCTGTCAAGGACATGGACCTCAGTTGCAGGTTCCTCACTGGTAGGGATGCGTGTGGGAGGCAACCAATCCATGTGGGTCTCTCACATTAATGTTTCTCCTTCTCTCGTCCCCTTCCTCCCTTCCACACTCTCTAGAAATCAATGAGAAAAATATCCTTAGGTGAGGATTTCAAAAAAAAGAAGAAGAAGAAGAGAGAGATAGCAGATGGAAGATGCCTAATGCAATGGCTGTGGAGTCAGAGAATAAGTGGAAGGAACTTTTATGCTTGCTTCTTGTTACCCTGCCTCTCATAGATGGATGCCTCTCTCCATGTGTTGTATTTATTTAACCCAGTCAACATTTCAAGTCTCTTTGTAGAGTATCATGAATTTGTGTGAAAATATGGCATAGGACCAAAACTAGGAGTCAGAACCAATCACTCGGTATGTTCTGTCTAGAATTTCCTTTTCTCTGTAATGTGCAGGAATTAGGGATCATCCCGGAGGTCCTTCCAGCTCCGACTTGCTGTAATTTTATGATTTGAACTTTTGAGAGAGGTAATGCCAGATCGAGGAAAGGTTGGGTCCCTGGTTACTCCTTTAATCGGATAGAAGCCAGTTAATGTCCAGTGTGTGGAACAAACCTAATTGACGAAAGATTCCCATAGAGAAGACTTACCAGATAGCTCGCTGGCTGGGGAACACAGTAAAGATGTAAGTGAATGGTCAAAGAGAGAAAATAGTGCCAGATTTGATGGTGACTTCTTATCAGCATGGGAAATCTTATAGGCATGTTGGAAAGAAAGCTAAGTTCTTTTGTACAGACATTAAAGTTATCTAAAATGATGGCTAATTGACATCTATCTCAAAAGCTTGCCATAAATGACATGAAATGCTAAAAATTAAGACTAACCATTGTTAGTCTTAGGGTGACGCTAGTTAGCCTAAGGTCTCTTCTTTTATCATGAAAGTCAGCAATCAGGATTGTTTGAGAAGCATCAACATTGTTCAATATTGACCATATTTTATGACTGACCTGTTCACCAAACACAGTGGTTATTCTTCAAAGGAAAGCATTTTATAGGGGAGTGAGTATGGGCATCCCCCAGATGAAGACGGTATCTTTCAGAGGGATCATGTTTTCTGAAACATGAGATCTCTGCAGGGTTGGGAACTGTGAGGGGACCTTCTGTCCTGTTAGAAAGGCGTGTGGGTGGTAGAAGGACCCTGAAACTCTAAAGAGAGGACATATTACAGAGTCAGCATTCTGCACACTTGCTAATGGGTAGCTACAGCTTTGGTAATGATGTACTTAGCAGCTCACTGGAAGCCTACTTTTATCTGTAAAATAAGGGATAGTAAGAGTATCTACTTGATGGGATTGCTGTAAGGATTAAATAAGGCACAGCTTTGTACATAGTATTTCAGAAGTGTAAGCTAGTAGTAGTAGTAACGATAATCAAGTACCAGGAGTTCTTGGAAACTTTGAGGAAATCCACATCACCCAAAGATCTCATATTACCAAGTCTAAGTAAGGTATTGGTAAATCTTCAACCATATTAGGATTTGTTGGTTTTATATTCAACCAAGGAGAAAGAGAGCAACTAATAATCCATTAGGGAATTTTCAAGCTGAAGAATAAAACGCTGGTTTACATCCATCTTGAGAGTTGTAAAAACCTGTTGTAGAACGCTTGCTTCTTTAATGGCTATTTAAGACATTTCTTGTCATTTGGTAATCAGAGGGAGAAAATTGTTATTCACAGTTTGAAACGGGGATTAAGCAGCAGAAAAGCATTACCTAAATCTCAGTTGAGTATACAGACAAGGTCATGAGTGAAGACATAACTGAATTTGAATGAAATCAAACTGGATTTGAAGAGAAGAGAGTTTGTTTCTCGAAGTGAATTTTTAAAAATAAATGCCATGGCTCCTTTAGGTCCTACATTTGTTGTAATTTCTGTGCTCTCTCACTTTTGAAATGAGGCATCTACTAGAGATTAGTAAAGGCATCCTCAGACACTTCATTGCTTGGACTTCTTTGTCTTTAACTACTTCAAGACCATCATCTGATTCTTCCTTTCTGGCTCTTCTTAGACATAATATAAGTTTCCCCTGAGTCAGAGAAGCAAAGCCATCCTCACCATTGCCCTTGCAGAGAGAAGGGACCCTCTCTCCTCCGAACTCTCCATTCTCAATGCTTCCCTTCAGGGACCACCCATGCTCCAGGCTCCCCCAGGTGTCATGTGGAGAGACACATTCTTCATCCGTAAGGTGTCAACAGACAAGTGGATGTGGGCTATTAATCCTGAGTTAGGCAGGATCAGTATCTTTTACAATTCTCAATCCATCATAAATATTATGTCTTTGTGGGAACCACACTGGTGTTTACTGGAGGACTTTCTTCCCAGACAGTCCCCGGGATTTTGAGATTGTTTGGAAAGGATTTCATAGTTTCCTGGGGAGTCAGATCCCCTCCACCAGAGCCTGTTATTTTCCTGATAAAAATCCTCTAGTAGAAAACATAATCCTAATGTACTACCTCATTTCTCTTTAATTTCCAGTACTTCCTAGAGTTACCTTGTTGGTCCCTATGTAGCTGTCCATGCATAGAATTGATATCATTCATAGCTTCAGAGAAAAGGCAGAGCCAGGCTCACAAAGAAACTCGGCTCTGGTTTTCCTAAATGAGGTTTTCAGAGCCTGTAATAGAGATACTGGTCTGAAAACTCAAAGGCCTTTTAAAAATATATTTTATTGATATTTTACAAAGAGGAAGGGAGAGAGATAGAGAGCTAGAAACGTCGATGAGAGAGAAACATCAACCAGCTGCCTCTTGCACACCCCCTACTGGGGAATGTGCCTGCAACCAAGGTACATGCCCTTGACTGGAATCGAACCTGGGACCTTTCAGTCCACAGACCAACGCTCTACCACTGAGCCAAGCCGGTTTTGGCTCAAAGGCCTTTTGGTTTGCAAGGGTTCATCTTATGAGAGAGAGTTGTTTGGGGGCCGATGTAAACCCATGGTTGGCCTGGGTATATCTTAGAACTAAGGCTGGGGCTCTTTGGTGTTAGGGTTCTGTATTTTTTTCTGTGCTTATTGTTGAAGCCCAGTGCACTGAGGGGGCCAAGGTGAGCAGGTGAAGAGACGCAGAGGTTTCCTTTAGCTAAAAGGAGTGGGCCATGAGTATGGTTGGATGCAGGGTTTTGGAAGAAGATGAGGCTGAACGTTCAGAGGTCAGAGGATGATGTGCCCTTCATGCCATCCTAAGGAATTTGGATTTGATTTGAACGGGTCACAAGAATCCAGCAGTAAGGATCATTTGTTAAGAGAGGTGCATGCTATTTGAGTTCTAGTGTTAGGAAGTTAGGAAGGAAGTATAATAATCCAGGGATTGCATAAAAGGGGTCCTTAAATGCAGGAGAAAGAAAAACAAAGGAGGTTCATGGGATGACCCCCATGTTTCCATCTGAAGTACTGGTGGTCTCATTCATGGAGCAATGGAACCAAAGGCAAAAAAAGCAGTTGGCATGGTAGGGTGGGGATGACGATGGCATGAATTTTGGACATTTTAGGTCTGAGGGGGCAGTTGGAAGGACCTGAGGATTTAGGTTTGAGAATCCAAATTTGGTGCCAGAAGAAGCCAAAGGCCTGGGTGAGATCGATAAATCTACCTTTGCATGCCCAGCCTTCCTTTTTGTGATTGAATTCTTAGGGATGAGTTTTGAATTGGATTCAAAGTTCCATTCAGGTCACCACTTCCCAGGTGAAGAAATTGGGACCAAACCTCAGTGCCACTCCAGAAGGTCGTCCTCCAGCAAGGAACTCATATATTTCTTTCTCCATTCAGCAGAGCTTAGCTAGTCCCACCTTACTTCTTACTAAATTATCATCTTCTTTATCCTGTTCTTTACCTCTGCCTCAATACTCCTTGAGACATTCTATGAAACAAACTCTCACACAGTGAAAACTTAGAGCATTACACAATGTGTCCATAATATTTGACATCTTCACATTGCAAAGACATGTCATCGTAGGGCTATAACAAGTAAAAGCCTTACTTGATATCCTTTAAAAACCTCAAAAGCAGCATTTTTAACCTTTTCTTTATCCTCGCATGGTTCCATATTGGAATTCTGGCACATCAAAGGAGTCTGCCGGGTGTTTTTATAGCTACAACACGGTGTTGAAGTTGGGTCCGGATGATCTATAGCGGTACTGATATATTTTTTATGCTTCATGTACTAAATTTTTAAAAAGTTACACCTGCAGATTTTTATCTGTGTTCCATCAGCATAAACGCTCCGGGTTCAGCACTTTTCCGTTCTCCCATGAAAAGTGATGAGGTCTTGCAAGGGCTGGGGGTCATATGATCCGTCTCAGTGCTGTCTTAAGCGGAGCCAGGAGCAGGGGCATAAAGTGCGTGCTATTTTGGCCACACTTTATTGAATTCCCTCTCCAGATGCTCTACATATTTCACAGCAGAATTAGTAACAGCAATCGACGTGGAAGACTGTAAATGTCCCGTCTCCGCTCCCAACTCCCAGACGAGTTCCCAGCTCCTCCTCGCTGAAGATGATGACAAACTTATTCCGTCCACCTGACAGTGCAGAAAAGCCATGTGTTTAGGGACTGAGGAGCTCCAAGCGGGGAGCAGGGAGGTTTCGGGGAGCATCATGGGAATGCAGAACGTTAGGCTTTGAGATCTGAGACTTTTCTTCCTTTGCTTTGCGGTATGTGCCAACGAGCTAAGAGGCAGCCAGTAACCCTCAACCATGCCATTCCTCTCCTACCCTGAGCCCAAGCAGGATTTGGCCTTTTTCTTGTAAGCTCACATAGGCCTTCTGTAAGCCTTTGCATCCAAACCCCGTTAGCAGGTAATTTGCATAAGCCATTTCTTGAAACCATTTCCTGGGGTGAGCCTTAACTGGGCATCTCTATGGTGTTCCCTGAAATCAAGTTACCAGGATTTTAGTTTTCATTAAAAGCTGCAACCTAGCTTAGCAGTTTCACCCAAGGGAAGTTAATGCTCCATAATATTCATAAGAGCCCCTGCCTGTGGGAGGTGTATTTAGAAGTTTCTCTTTCTGTGCAGCTCTTTAAGGCGCATGGGTCAGTCTCATTAGCATGCATTCCCTCCAATACGGTGAATGACAATCGGCAAATAAGTCCAAACTCAAACTAAATTTCCGTTTTTATGCTACAAGATGGCAATGAAGCTCAGTGCTGAACTTCAAGACTCTGTGGTATGAATTATTGGTTAGCTATGTGGCCACCGTAACGTGGTGGCAACTTTCAGATATTTCTCACCTATTTATTTTCCTGATAAACTCTCTGAAAACACCCGGTAGAGCCACGTTCTAGTCTCATAAGCCATTAGTAATTTTATACTTTCTGTACGTGACATGTCTTTCTAATATCTGTCCTCTGAAGAAGTAGAGGTGCTAGATTCGTTTATGTGAATAATATATTAATTTTATAACATGCGTTTAAAAAATTCTATGTCTCTTCATTTTATGATTATTTTTGGTGTTTATACTTTTGGCCAAAAAAAAGTCAGATTATCCAATTATTATAAGTAGTGGCCACTAATTCCACCCCCACCTCTGCCCACCCCAACTGTTTAAGCTATTGACTGTAGAGATCATCAAGCTTTGGACTATCACTCTGATGAATATTGTCCCCGGGAACAACAGTTTGGAGGAGTTTAACAACAAATTCAGATCTGCATGCTTGATCCAGTTGATGAAATTATTTAAGGTGCTGACAGAAATGAATTGACAGCTTTAGTGGCGTCAAGTTGATTTGAGTCACATCACTTCTTGTCTTATTTTGGCTATTTATTTAAACGTTTGACTCATGGGTTTTGTTTAATTTCAGGGGAACATGCTCTACCATCCTTAAATCTCTCTAAGAAAAACAATGAGTATTTTATTTTGTTGATTGATTTCAGAGAGGAATGGAGAGGGGAGAGAGATAGAAACATCGATGATGAGAATCATTGATCAGCTGTCTCCTTACATGCCCCCTACAGGGGATCAAGCCTGCAACCTGGGCATGTGCCCTTGACTGGAATTAAGCCTGGGACCCTTCAGTTTGCAGGTCGACACTCTTTCCACTGAGCCAAACCAGCTAGGGCGAAAACCAGAGAGTTTTTATCCTGGAAGTTATCTTGAGAACCTGCTTAGAGCTGCCTTCAAGCTGAGACATATCTCCATCTATCTACATGCTTTTATTTTAAGCCTCCAGAAAGGACGGTTTCACAGCTGCCCTCAGTATGAATTATTCCTTTCCTACATCCAGAATGATATGAATTCTCTGAGGATTCTGCTTCCTGTCAGTACTTACACGCACTTATTTCACTCCACAGTCCACAGTCGTAGCCCACTTCCTGCTCTTTCATCCTGTACAGAAACCCTTGTATAGAACTCTGACTTCTCGCCAGTTGAAAACACATCCAGAGTTTCTTATCCAGCTTTCTCCTTTGACCAGGAGCTCTGAGGATGCTAATGCCCAAAGGTGGGGGTGGCGGGAGGTCCCTGTTATCATGCAAGCCATTGCTAACTCTGGACCTCTGACTTTGTAATTTGTTCTTTATGGACTCGCCTGCAGCCAATCAGCAAAATCAATAGTCTTTGCTGAAAAAGTAAGCCTGTGCCAGTGTGTCGCCTGACAGGTGAAGATACATGTGTTCACCAGGGGTCAGGGGGCCACATCAAATTTCTCTCTGACTCCTTTTCAAAAGGCTCAACCCATTTAGGGAGCATTTGTCATTGGAAAATGTTGCGGCAGGGAATACGGGGGTAGGGAGGGTGGGGGCGGGGGTGGGGAGCCGCTGCTCCTCTCTTCTCATTTAATGATGTTTGTTTTCAACAGCCTGTTCAATAATGTCACTGGGAAGAAGTTATGTGAGAAGAATAAAGTGCTTAGAGTCTACTTATTTATTCATTCATTCATTTCTGTAGAATAACACTAGCTGCTGCCTCCTCATGTGTATTAATTCCGTGGCGGGTGTCCAAACATTTGTTTGTGCTATTTCTTTCCAAGACATGGTAGGTCTGTCTCTCTATTGCGGTGGGATTGATTACCTGTAGTTTAAGTCAGAGGGAAGGTTATATGAGCTTGATGGGAGACACACAATCTCTCAGCCAACATTATGGTAGGACGTAAATCCACTCCATAATTTGGCTTCTGCTAAGATGCCAAGAATCTTTTTTTTGTTTCTGCCTCAGAATCATCAAACATCAGGCAATTTGGGAGAAGGATATAAAACAAAAGACTAATGAGCTAAAGTGGATTCCAAAGAACTAAAATGAAATGGGCTTTTAATCTGTGATGATTTCCCCCCCTATCATTGCCTTTTCCCATTCGGCTTCCATGCTCTAACGTGTTTGAGCGTTCAGCTCAGAATATAGTTTCCGCACAAGCAGAATGTCTTCACCTGGTGTTACGTTGAAACAAGTAAGTCGCCAGTGGTTCTCTTTTTCTTTTCTTATTCAGGGGCTTTCATGACAGACCATGAACCTAGCAGGAGCCAAGGAGGGTAGTCCATCTTGAGACCATCAGAGGGGAAGCATTGTCAGTGAGGAGTTGACAAGAGCTTTGTGAAGATACAACAAGATTGTTCCATGATCACATTGACTCCTCTGGTGAGGAGTCAATCCTGCAGGCTCAGGCGTACGGCAATGACATAATTTGGAAGCCAGATCACAAGCTGAACAGGAGGTAACTAGTTCTCATTTTTTGGCTATAAGTACCAAATAAAACTTTATTGGTTTTAAGGGCCAAAGTCTCCCCTCAATTCCATACCAACAGAGGATAGCAATTTCAGTCACTTGAAAAATGTTGACCCAAAGGTATGCAGAAAGGGGAGAACGCTTTATTGTACCAACGATCCAGTGTTATCCAGGTCACTGTGAGCCCTAAGACAGGCTAGTGGGGCTATCCCACTGCTTTAGTCATCGTCTACCTGTAACCCACCAATCTGCTGAGGCCTCCGAGGGGCCCTTCAGAGGAAGAGGAGAGTTCACATTCACAGAGTTGGAGCTGGAATTCAAAGCAGCTGTCTTAGACATCCTATTGCCTATCCCAAATTTGTATCCAAGTTCTACAGAGCCTCATTCACCTGCCTTTTACACACTTTCCTCTTTCCTTTGGCCACCGACAGCTATTGTAAGAGACCAAGAAAAGGAAACCATTGTTTGGATCTTTAAAAATTATTATTACAGAGCAATATTAGCACACTGGTATTTTTCTCTTTTTTTTAATGATTTCAGAGAGGAAATGAAATCAGCAAACAACAAAGGCAATTTTTTTTTTAACACATAAAGTGGAAAGTTCTAAAGAAATTTGCATTTCCTGTGCTGGGCAGTGTCAGGTTATTTTTTTGGACTCAAATCCCCTATGTCACACCAGGGCAGGAAGGGTAATGTTTATAACATCTGAATCTCTGAACCAGCACATAAAAGATATCAGTGTTACTTAGCTGAGACGTGAATAAATATTCATAACAATGGCACATGCATAGCTAATTGAATGACTTTTGTTAATATTAAACTAGATATTCATGGACATGTGCCTTTTTCTATAATGAAAATACTGCCTTGGGCTAGTTTTGTTTTTCTTGTCTAGAACAATTTATGTGCTTTCACTGAAATGAATACAAATGCTTATTCTCATGACAAAAGAATTCACCATTAATTTGAGCAAAGAATTTCTTTATTCCCCTTGTAGTATACTTTATGGAAAAAGCAAACCCCCTAAAAACTATCTTAAAATTTTTGTTCCCACATTATGTTTGATTTCAATAACACATTCAATGGATCGAAATAGAAATTTCCAAGATTATTATCACCAGAGGTATGGTGATCAAGTCCTTAGGAGATTTTTTTTTTTTGTAAAGTGATGAAAACAAAGGAAAACAATAAAATGTCTATGTAGCTGTTTATATGAAACTTGAATCTACTATTTTCCTTCCTCAATTTTTGTGTCTATGTCTTTTTTCCTCTTCCCTTCATCTCTCCTGTATGCAAAGCAATGGATATATTTTTTTATTGGCTGCTTAGCATTTACTCTGACTTCTTTTTGGAAAGTGAGCTCTTCTCTACTGTGACTAGTCCTAATTGGGACATATTAATAACTTGCGAGAGTCCTAGTAATACAGACCATGAATTTCCTCAACACTGATATGTACTTGTTGATTTCTCTTGGTTGGATGTTTTCAAAATCATATCTTGGCTCTCTAACCATGTCCAAATGCTTGACATCGGCACCGTGTGAAAAATTTGATTTTAAATAGATTAAGTTGAGAATTTGTCTACACAGAAGCAAAGTTAGAATACTCCTATTTTTGTTTCTCTGCTGATGAGTATTCAAGTTGGCTGAAAGTCATGGCTAAGAGTTTTTATCTTTTCCTTTTTTCTGAGTGTGTAGCTTTGGCTAGACTCTAATGTCTGCAAACATAGGAATGATACTTTTCTAGTTCATTACTGGCACATACTAGGTGCTTACCAATATTGATGAGTAACTGAATCCTGATTTTTCTTCTTTGCCTCCACTATAAGCCCTTAATGGATCAGGTTCTGTCTTACACTCTTTGATACCAATCTTCTTTACCTCGCTCAATGTGTAGCATGCTGGTAACTATTCAGAAAATCCTTTCTAAAGGAGGAATACATGTGACCAACTATCTAGTGGAAATCTGAGTTCAACTGATAAGATTAGTTTCTGATTTATGGAGCCATTTTTAAAAGTGTGCATATTTGGAAGTCTTAATTATATATTTTGGTCAGTTGTCACCTTCTTCCAGGGGTACCTTTGGCTTCACATTAGTTCAATCCCCCCTATTATGCCTCTCATTGTCTTAAACATCTCTTCTTTTTAAAACTTAGCGCAATTGTGATTTCACACATTGTGTATGACAATTTAATACCTATAGCTCCACTTAACTGTGAGCTTCCTCAGGATAGAAATAGTATCTGATGAGGATGGGGATGATGATGATGGTTGCTATGGTCTACTATTTATCACTCCCCCACCCCTGTCCCCAAATTTGTGTGTCAAAGCTCTAATCCCCAGTGTGATAGTATTTGGAGGTAGAGCCTTTGAGAGGTAACTAGGTTTGGGTGATATTGTGAAGTTGGAGCCCGTGATGGGACTAGTGTCCTTATACAAAGAGGAAGAGACCAGAACTCTCTCTTCCCCTGTCCTGTGAGGACACATCAGGAAGGTAGCTGTCTTCAAATCTGGAACAGAGCCCTCAAGAAATGCATCTTTCTGCACTCTAATTATGGATTTCTCAGTTTTCATAACGAAGAAAAATAAATGTTTGTTATCTGTGGTATTTTGTGATAGCAGCCCATGTTGACTAAAACTATTATTATGAATAGTTTCTATTTCCCAGCCTTTAGCACTTAATTGGAGAAAAACATGACATTATGGGCAAGGAACTGTGAAAATTTTTGACACAGGCCCAGTCCCTGAACACATATATCACCTGAAAGCCATTATTTCAAATAATTAGGCTATTTCATGCCTTGACATTTCCTGACACTTTCTGAGGTTGGCACCCAGCGTGACTGTGGCTTTCTCTTATTAGGAACCTACAGCTCTGTGAGTTGCCATGTGCCTGAGCTGCTGTGAGTGCCTCTCTGCCCGCTGAGCTTTGCTCTAGACAGTCTATTACTCAGGCTGCCCAGCTGATTGTGTCACTGTACATGGACTTGAGTCTTACCTGCTGTCCACCTCACAGGCTGCTTCCGCTGACAATGCTGCTTCCATTTCCAGACAAGAAAATGTTACCAGTCCTACTTAAGGCTGAACAGGGGCATAACTTCTATGGCCAATCTCTTTTCCAGGGCCTCCTTAGTTGAACCCGGGTTGTATTTCTGGGTCTCTTACCAGCAAGTTGCCAACCAGGCCAAATAGTCCGCTGGGGAACTGGAGAAAAATGTTCAGGGGCTGAGTCGGAGCTTGCCAAGTTCACAGCTCACCCTGACATTTAGTGGAAACATTCTGTGCACTTAGCCCAGATCCCAGCTCCCTCCCACTTGGGTTAGCACGCTGATTAATTCCTTCCTTGCAGGATAGAGGTCACTGAACCAGAGTGCGTGCTCACGGCGTACGTGTGCCCAGGAGACAGATTTTCCCTGGAAACCTTTCTAGAGCCCAGATGGTCGGTCTCTGGAACCGGGGGCCTTCTTGGGGTTCTGGTCTCTGAAGAGTTTGCCATAACATTTTTGGATGTTATCAATCCTCCTTTCAGACAAAGGCTGGTGCCTCTTGGAGTGTGCCATTAGGAGCCCCCCAGCTCCGGCCTGCGCTGTGGCTCAGTGCACCTATAACCTCTGGTGAGAACAATTGAAATGCACCATTAATCCCTTGATGGTCACGAGTGAGTCGCTATACCCTCTGGGGTTTCAGTGGTGGCGCAATTGGCATCCACTTTCTCATGATTTAGCAATGAGGCCAACAGGCTTTGACTCTGCATCTTTCTTCTTCTCACAGTTTTGCCCGCGATTCAGTTTGTTAAATGTTGTTGTTTTTTTCATGAGAACTTTCTTCAGCTTCATCTACTCGAGTGCCAATACTTGGCCACAAGCATAACATTTTGGCCTCTATTTGAAGGTGAGCATGTAAGAGAAAGGACAGGGTCTTAGATGCATCTTTAGTGCTAACGACATCCAGCGTGGCACCTAAAAATTTGGGGGTGATCAGTACATAAGCAGAATTGAGTAAAATACTTTTAAATCTGCTAAAGGTAGAGCTCTGTATTTTCCTACTACATTACTTCAGTTCCTTTCTTTGGAAGTTAGCAATTGTCATCATTATCATGACACCATTTCCTGAGATGTTGTGCTGGTCATCATAGAAAGAAGATTTTATAAATGTAGTTTGGCAGCTATAGAAATACAGTTCAAGATGGGGAACATTGCCCTGGGTCTTGTTGCCAGAAGCAACCAACTGAGCCACACTGGCCAGGGCAGATCATTTGTTATTTTAAGTAAATGTCAGTTAGAACTACCAGGACATACTCCCCTGCACCCCCCTAGCACCAGGGACTCTGGGATCCAGGAAGACTACTGTGGCCCACTGGATTTCAGGAACTTTTATTGATCTCATGATGCCTACTGGAATCTTGGGAACAGGCAATAAAATCTCACAAGTCCAGTTTTCAGGAAGAAATTTTCATAGCAATTTTCCCCAATTCATCCCACTCCCCAGTTACCATAATAATCTTCATCCCAAAATATGCTGCACATGATAGAAGAAATAAATCTGCCATTATGATCCTAGCTTCCAATTCAGAGAAGATTATGCAACCACATCCCAGTCTTAGCTGCTGCTTAGGAAGACTTGGTATCATGTGACCATGTACCAGCTCTCAAACACTGGAAAAGTCACATGTGCATCCTTCCCAGGAGGCCTACCCTCCTCAATAGATAACAAATACAAAAGTCCTATGTGCCAAGTAAGGGGGAAAGAAAAACTACTCTTTTGTAGAAGCACTAAGCCAGAAGGGACTATTAAGTATTTCTGATAGCTCAAAGATACGATAACAGACAGACAGCTGTCAGAGGGGAAGGTTATTGGGGGGCTGCTTGAAAAAGGTGAAGGGATTAAGAAAAAAATAAAACAAACTCAAAGACATAGTCAACAGTAGTGTGATTTACCAGAGAGAAAGGGGGAAAGTAGAAGAGGGTAAATGGTGAGGGAAGGAGACTTGACTTGGGGTGGTGAACACAATACAATATACAGACAATATGTTATTGAATTGCACACATGGAACCTATGTAATTTTATTTACCAATGCCACCCCAATAAATTCAATAAAAATAAATAAATAAGAAATGAGTAGGTGAACGATTACATTTATTAATAAATGAATCTGATAGTGTTTCTCTTTGGATTGCAAATGTTTAATAGCAATAACCCCATTGACTTTTTCCCCCTAAGTAACTTGAATTGACCGTGATTCTAATTCCTAGTCTTAGGCGGCTCTTCATTTCTCTTGGAACTATTCTTAACTGCTTGTTGGATTCCTTTAAAGCATAGGAGTTTTGTTCCTTGTAGCGACTATATCTTGAGATGACCTGAAGATACAAAGATATGCTTGTCTGGGAGCCAGGCGGTATCTCTTATGTAGATGACTATTTCTCCTAACCTCACCATTGAAGGGATAGTCTTGGATGACAGATTGGATTCTGGAAGAACTCTTGAATCCTTCGGTCAAGCAGTCCGGGCACTCCAGATTTCACCCCGGATAAGAAGCTGCTTAGTCAGTGGGCACGGCTCATTTGCAGGCTTCCCCAGAAGACACCCTCCACTCCCAGGCTCAACAAACTGGGATGTTCATTAAGTCAGGATTACTATTTGGCCCCGGCAGACAAATGTGTTTCCGGAGTAATGTTGCTTGTACATTATAGAGTGTTATATTGCTTTGTTTCAAAAGACGTCAAGTGTTTCTTGGTGTATTACCAAGAAAGCAACATTAATCCTTCTGGCCTCAAGTAGAAATACTTTTTCAGCAAATATAGCTGTGGGATTACATCATTCGGGGGATATAGATTTACACTTCTTGCTGCCATAAATCTCGGTTTTTATCAAGTTTTGTGCTTTATCCGATGAGTAACAATACCTTTTCAGTGAATATAGCTGTGGGATTACATCATTCCGGGATAAGATTTACACATTTCACTGCCATGCATCTAGATTTTCATAATTTTTTATCCTTATAGAATGGATAACACATTCTTTAAGATTTGCTAATTCATTCATTCATTCATTCATTCAGATTTTTTTTTAAAGTCAACACTCAATACACATTTATTCTGAGTGTTTATTCTCCTTTCCTTAGTTCTGAGTGCAAGTTCCTTGAAATGTTTAACAGCAATAACCCAACTGGCTTTTTTTCCACAAGTAACTTGAGTTGACCATGATTCACCTTCCTAGTCTTATGAGGCTCTCTATTTCTCTTGAAACTATTCTTAACTGGTTGTTCCAAACCAAAAAGGGCCATTTGCATTTTTCTCCCAGAATGCCTCACCACTAAATAATTCCTCAGGAAATGTTAGGAGCGGAATCCTCTTTGGTTTCTATAAGAGAGGAAAACAAATACAAGTCCTTTAATGTCTGAGTGGATGTGCTCTAATCTCCTGCTCAGGGTTACTAATACAGCGGGTGTTTACAGGCTCAGAAAAATAGTTTTACAAAGAAAGGGCCTGTCTAGCTTCTTCTCTTCTAATGTCATAAGAATAAAAATGTTCCTTCAGGAGCTTCTGATGAGGCCTGACTACAAGGCGGGAAAATTCCTGGCCTTAAATCGGTCAATCAGCTCAAGGGACAGAAAGGATTGTATGTGGGATGCATTTTATGACCAGTATCCTGCTTAAACTCTCAGGAGCAGAGGGCCAAAGTTTTAGGGGTAGGAGGACTTGATTTTTATTTTATTTTTTTAGCTATTAGTTTTTAAAACCAAGATATATCCATAATCTTAGAATGCGTGCATTTCTTAGATTCAAAGTAATTAAAGCAAGGAAAAATTATACCAGTGTTGGTAAGAAAAAATAGCACGAATAGCTGAAGATAGGATAAAAGAGGACAATTGATTAGAGCCATTTAAACAGGGTTTTGACCAATAATCACAGTGAGAAAAAACTCAAATCAATTGGCTTCATTTTTATCGAATGTGGGACTGCACAGGGGTCAGTCCCCGACAACCAGAATCCAGTCTGTGTTCTCTTCTGAAAGCAGTAGACATAGTTCAGCACTTGTGTTGAGTGTTCCTTATTTCACCTAAACCAGTCAACATTTAGTCATCTCATTGCAACAGAGTTCTAAATATCAGAGATCTACTTGTGTGTGAACTTGAACTCATCCTTGCTCCTAGATGGTGTATTCATGTGTGCATGTATCATAAGTGGGCAAATAGCTATTTTAGGGTCTTCATGCTTTTCTTGCTTGAACACCAACAAATTCAGTCCTGATAAGGTTATGAGAGGGGCACCAAAGCAATGTTCTTTCTGTCCTTTACCCCCTATAGCAATCTAATACTCAGGGCTGCCATTAAACTCTGCCTCTTCCAAAGACGTCTGACAGCTCCAGTGTACTGTGTCTCTCTCCTCTGGACTCGTACAGCACTTGTCAGAGGTAATACTCGTCATTGCTGTGACATATATCACGTATTAAAGCATGCCGTGTTTGCTCAGATGTTGTGTGTGCACGTGCCTTACCACTCAAAGTGGAAAGTGCTAGCTATGGGCAAATTGGAGTACTCTCTGCCTACAAATGCCACACAGCACTTGGCCCAAGACAAACAGGGCCGTTTATTTAATTTCTGGAAATCAAGCAATTGGAAGGAACTAATTTTCCACTTCAATTAATTGAGACGACTTGAGTCCAGAAATGCATTCAGAAATATTTTAAAATATGAAGACCTCTGACTTTTGGGAAGCTGGCCAGAGATAACATACATAAGTCAGTTAAATAAAAAAAAAAAAACACGTAAGCACTAAACTACATGCTGCAGACTAGAAAATGAACAGAAGGCAAGCTAAAATCAAGAAGGCACTGATGTTAAATATGAGATTATGCTGGGCATGGAAGAAGTGAGTAGTAAACACATACTCAGTTTGTTGACTGCTTGACTGACTAATTTATCAATTGATACATGTCAGGAGTTTGCACCTTGAAGAGTAATGGGAACTAAGATTGGGTGCTGCAGTACTTTCTATTGCTGCATAACCAGGTACTCCCGAACTTAGTGACTTAAAACAACAAATGTTTATCTCACACATTTTAGGGAAGTAATGAATCTGGGAAGGTTTTAGCCACGTGATTCTGGTTTAGGGTCTCTCCTGGGATGGGGGCAAGACACAGGCTGATGTCACAGTGAAAAGGAAGCTTGCCTGGGACTAGAGGACCCATTTCCGGGATGGCGCACCCACATGCCCATCGGCTGCAAGTCTCAGTCTCTTGTTGGCTGAAGGCAGGGACCTTCATTCCTCAACACATGGACCTCTTTGCTGGGCTTCAAGGTGTCCTCACCATGTGGCCCCTGGCTTTCTGCACAGTGAGTGGTCCAAAGGAGAAAGAGAGCTCAGAAAGGAAGCAGACAATTATTTTGCATATTCTGTTCATTAGAAGTGAGTCAGCAAGGCCAACCCCTTGCAAAGGATGAGAATTAGGCGCCAACATTTAGAAGAAGGAGTGTTGAAGAATTTGTGGACACCACCACAGATACTAACAAATGGGAGTCAAAGCAAGAATATGGGTCTAAATTCACATTTTTCTCACCAGACTCAGGAAGACATGTGCTTTGTATGCAGCTCTAAACCCCATAAACATCAGCCATCATTAATCAGTTGAATTATCTCGCTGGTGGATTTTTCAACTGGCCTTGTCATAAGCCAGCAGAATGATGTGTTCTCTTGATTTACACAAGATAAAGGGAGGTCAGTCCTAGTCAGTCCTACAGGCTCCTCTGTCTACATCCCCATTTCCTTTTACCCGAGGAAATGATGGGGTGAGAATATGAAACATAACATTTATCCCCTTTCATGACTCTAGTGTGCCTATTGTTAAACCCTGCAGAAGAATCAGGAGCTTAATAAAATGCTATAAAGCAAAAAGGAAACGAAGTCCCTAGAGTCATTTAATATGAAGTATTAAATTTAATTTTCTCGGGTATTTAATAAGAGACTTTATTGGAAAGTAAAGTACCTACTTGAGATTTATGATATTGGCTTGGTAGTTTTAGTTGTATCTTTATTCTTACATCTTTAAAAAAAAATGCCATCCTCCATCAACAGGCGAGCTTAATACATCGGTGATGAATTGTGGGTACAGTTCAACTTATTACCACATTTTCAAACACGATTCTAATAGTACCATTAATTAATTAATTAATTCAACTGCTGCTCAAATCTGTTTTACCTGCTTTTATCTGTGGTTTGGGTCAGATTGTCCTTTCTCACCACTCTTTTGGTAAAATATGACCTTAGATTTCTTCTGAAGAACAAGCTCTAACAAACACATCAAGACCTCTCTATTCTTAATGTCAAGGGTGAGCTCTGACGTCCTAACTCTATCAGTACATCTTAGTCCTGGGGCACAGAGATAGGAAAGAGCACATGACCCTAGACAGGTCAAGGAAAGACTGCTCAGGGCTCTTTATCCACCATTGTGTGAAAAGGCAGCTTAACTTCTTTCCTTGGGAGCCATGTTGCCATCACATGGGAGGCCTTGCTTCCAAATGTGGAACATATGGCAGTGAGCATCACAGAAGGAATGAACAGAAGGAGGCAAAGGAGCCAGTAACACTTCCTGGGCTCCTGGATCCAAAGAACCAAAGCCAGAGTTGAGTTTTCTGTCACTTGAAATGTAAAATATCCTAACTGATCAAATATTTTGTGTTTGATTTAATTGACCTTTCCCTCCCCCCCCCCTACACCTGTATATTTGTTGGCTTTCAAAACTCGGTGTTTAAGCCCTAGCTGGTTTGGTTCAGTGGATAGAGTGTCAGCCCATGGACTGAAGGGTCTCCAGTACAATTCTGGTCAAGGGCACATGCCTCAGTTGCAGGCTCGATCCCGGTCTTGGTTTGGCCTGTGCAAGAGGCAACCAATTGGATATGTCTCTCTCACATAGATGTTTCTCTCTCTGTCTCTCCCCCTCCCTTCCACTCTCTCTAAAAGTCAATGGAATAGTATCCTTGGCTGAGGATTAACAAAAACAAAATAAAACTCTGTATCTGTAGGCAGCACAAATTACATCATCAGGTGCTCACTGGCCATTTCTCAAGACTCGCATTCAAGTAAATATTATTCCGTTGGAGTTGTCTCCTCTTTATGTGGGCTTGGAATGAAAGAGTAGGGTGATTTTTTTTAAATTAAGTCTCCATGTGGTGCATGTCCTGTGAGGCTTGTGTTTGTCATGCTTATGGTGCATTCGAAAAACACTCCCTAAATTCAGCCTTTGAATTAAGATGTAACCAAGCTTGTATATTCATTAGAGAAGAAAAATTCTCTTCGAAGAGGTTCAAATTGTTTATTGATTTTCATTTCTGTGCTCAAAGGAAGCCTGGGTAAGTCCGTCTCAGCACAGTCCCCATGGGATAAACAAGCCAAGAAGTACATCACATTTAAACCCACCCCAGCAGCTGCCAAACAAAATGGGAGGATTCTTCTAAAATTCTATTAATAAATAGTAAGAAGACTAGGACAACCAAGCATCTATTAGGTGTTAAAATATTTATGGAATTTGGTATTGAATCTAAATTTAAGGTTTCCCAGTATTAGGTGGGCTCACAAATACTGAGGTTTTTTCCCCCCCCCTGTACTTGATCAAGCCTCCCTCCCTCCTTTCCGCTCCCTTCCCTCCCTCCCTTTCTAAAGTTACTTCAAAGATCTCTGTCTCCTTAAGCTTTTAAACCCATCTCTAGCTGACACCCTGATGTCTCCTTCCCCAATACAAAGGGGGTGGTGTATCTTCCTCACCCTCCTTCATAATGATGTGCTGCCTGTACATCTACATTAATGGTGAGTTCACCTCAGACCTATGAGAAAAATTCACTCTGCTAAATACCAGTATTTTCATCCACTTGCTTACTAACACGAGGACTTTAACTGTGCTTTCAAACAATTGCAGGCAATAAAACTAGGTCTATTGAAAACATTCTTTTGCATTATTGTTAATAATTATTGGCCTTATTAAATCATCTTATAATAACTAATACTCTTTATTTCAATACACTTATCAATAAATCATCCATTTGCACAAAAGATAGCCACAAAAATGTCTGATCACATGACCCAATGTGGGAAAATTTGGGTGATTTCAAGATGTGGAGATTAGTGTCTGCTAATAGGTGAGTCTTAACCTATAAGAGAAGACATGCAGAGGTTTTTAATCATTCAACACTCTTCCCATAGAAATAGGACATTTTTTTTTAATTAGGGTTAGGTCCTAGAAACACTGTTTAGTAGTTCAAGATGACTATAGGTCTTGGAAGCAGTAAGCCATCTAAACCATCTAAACGCTCTGGCATGCCCATGTATTGGCAAAACAAAATCCAATTTAAAATGAAAAGAGTAAGCATGTGTTTGATGTTTTATCTGTATTTAATCTATGTAAAACATAAGAGCAATTATTTTATAGTTTCCAGATATTTGGCTTTAATTTACTCTTTTTCATATATGTGCCTTTAGCTTGAGAGCCATTCTCATCATAGCTTTCAGGAAAACTATATATAAATGCAGGTAAGCCAATTTTTCAAAGTTCTCTAGGGATCATTCGAACTTTCCTTGTGTTAGGATTTTGTTGAATCAAATGTTATTTGAAATAGAGAAAAATAAGAGTTGGCAGCCTCTGGCTCTTCAAAATATATATTTATATCTAAAAATACAGGCCTACTCAACACCTCAGACCATGCATTCTCTTTATAAAGCCATCTCATTAATAAAAAACAGAAAGTTTCTGGATCTAAAGGGAGATTTCAATGCAATACGATTTGTTCAATGTAATATAACCTGGGAATAAGCTAGAAGAACATGTCTCATTTGCAAATTAAGAAACACGACCTATAACTCTTAAGTACAGAAGTTTTATTTATTGCTTAAAAACACAGCAGATTTATTTATGACTTAAAAATTATGAAGTTAATTCCGTTTAAGTATTGAGCTTAGAAATAATGGGTTTAAAACCAATTAAATTAATAACATTGATTTGAAACAGAAAAAAGCTTTTTTATTATTGTCATTATTTTGAACTCAATATGTCAACTCAATCAGTGTTTGTTAATTAAGTTAATTGTTTTGGCTGTAGAAAAATAGACTTTTACATTAATGTCATCATTTGTTTCAATCCCTGGATCAGATTTTCTTCCGTACCAGAAAAGTTTTCTGCTGGTTTGCAAATTACTTGTCCGATTTCCCAACAAGCTGATTTTATTGCAAGGACCCTTATATAGACTCAAGGTCCAGAAGACTCTCAGAACAAATGGAAAGATCAAATATGATTTATGCTGACAAATATGTACTTCTTACACTAGAATGCTCTTACTATCAGAATGGAATATTGAGTCGAATTTTGAAGAGAAAGAATATGAACTAGTATGTATTTCTGGAGGAGAAATAATGCATGTAAAAAACAAACAGAGATAGAAACAAAAAAGTGTGTGTGTGGGGGGGAGACCCAAAAATATGTTTTCCTGGAGGTATAACACCCTACTATAATCTTTCAGTAGAGCAAAAGCACATTTTTTTTTTATCATAAGTGTCTGTTGTTAAAGTCCCTATATTTTACATTAGAAACCTTTTAAAGATATCATTTCCTATCAGGAAAATAAGCTCAGAAAACTAAGTGACTGAAAATCTGTATGTCAGCATGTATTTATAATATGATTGAGGCTGGACAGGTTTCATAGGGACACCATATTGATCCAAGTCATTGAGAATTTGTTTATGTCATTTGTTTACAATACAATAGATGAGACTTGGTTTTCCTGTCTTGAGACCAAAGAACTAAGTTAAGGTATATTCGCACATGGCTTAGACTGCTACCAAATTTTTCACAGATAGCTCTTCCAAGAACTGAAAATTCTGAAATAATTCATAATCTATCAAGGAAGCAGACACAAAAACACAATTATAAAAAAACAAAAAGTTGCAATGGCGGAGATGTGCTTTGATAACCCATAGTGCCCTGGGCCTTCTGTTGCAATTCATCGTGGGAAGATTTAAATAGTGATTTTTAAAAGCAGTTTATAAAGCAAACAGATTCTGTAATTTTATGAGTCTGGCTCAATTATCTTGGCCAAGGTTTTGATGTCAACTTTAGTGTGTAGTCTTGTCTATCTATGGAGCATGTTGGATTGCGGACAATCCAAGAAGAATTGATGCTTTAGAACTGGCCTGATTTTTAGATGGCAAGAAAACGGTTTTGTTTCATTCACTATCATGTGCTACTGAGAAAGTGTCCCCAGCCGTCCTTGGTATACACACTGATAGCAGAATCACTTGCTACAAATTAATTTTGAATTTAGGTTCCATTCTGATATCCTCTTAGAGTGAGTGAGGAGACGGTTCTTGCCAGAGGCCCTGTTGCAATAGTTCTTGCAAAATAAGCACCCATTGATCCTTTCTTCAGTGTACTGCCGAGACCAGCGCTTGACTCTTGCCTTTTGAATGGTGTCTGATGTGCCATGGTGCGCCTTGGGCGTCCACATGCCAGCAAATCTGCAGCTTCCATTCCCAACTCCATTCCTGTGGGTCTGGCCCACTTCATGGCGGTTCTAGATCAGAGTTTGGGTTGTGTTCCCTTTTCTCAATACTCCTCCGCATATCTTTCTGGAAACCATGTCCCCTGCCTTGTTCTTGCTTCATTCTGCTCACTCAGAAAGTAGACCTTACTACTTCTTTGAGATCTACTCCAATCTAATAAAGCATTCTAGAACCACAATATGGGGCTGCATTCTTCAGAGACTCCTGATGCTAACGCTTCCACCAGACTGGACTGTTGGATGAGACCATTGAATCGCCTATCTTGTCTACACCGCTTTGTGGGTGACAGTGGCAGTGCTGGCCACCTCCCCCTGTCAGAGTCCCCAAGCTCATGATCCGGGCCGGAAAGGGACACGGGAGGTTGGCCAGCCAGGGAGGGACTGTGGAAGGGCTCCAGGGCATGTTCAGCCCAACTCGCTCAGTCCTGATCTGCTGGACTCCAGCAGCTAGCTAACCTACCAGTTGGAGCGTCTGCCCCCCTGGTGGTCAGTGCACGTCATAGCAATTGGTTGACCAGTTGACTGTCTGCCCCCTGGTGGTCAGTGCTGCCTTAGCATATCATTAGCATATTACACTTTGATTGGTTGAACTGACCACCTGATGATCAGACACTTGGCATATTAGGTTTTTATTACATAGGATAGTCATTAGAAATAGGTAGTCATATAAAATCAATTTAAGAATACACAGCATCCACCTGGCTAGTGTGGCTCAGTCATTGAGCATCAATCAGTGAATCAGGAGGTCCCTCGTTCAATTCCTGGTTGGGGCACATGCCTGGGTCTCAGGCTCCATCCCTAGGAGAGGGTGTGCAGGAGGTAGTTAATCAGTGTCTCTATGTCATTGATGTTTTTACCACTCTACCTCTCTCTTTAAAAATCATATTTAAAAAAATAGCCAGCACCCATAAAATTCACCTCCAAATTCTCCATGTGAGGTTGTTCAAAATATTTGTTCTCTGCAAGTGTACCTAAACTCTTTTACTTCCCCTCTTCTAGTTGGTCTTGATGTTCATCTACCATCTTAGAATTCATCTCTCTTAATCTCTGCCTTCCAGGTTTTCAAGAACCCCGGTGAAAGCAATGATGAAAATCCGTAATGAAATGCTGTGGAATGCTTAGCTTGGTTTGCTGTAGTTGCTGATGGTATGTAATGACAATTATGTGGGTGCAGTGGGGTAGGGTGGGGTGATGGATGACATTCAGGAACAAGCTCCATTCCCCAAGTCAGCGATGAAAATCTCAACAAAAGATGCAATGAGTCTAAGACCCCCTCCTGAAGGAGACCTCTTGTTCCTCACTCGGAGAGGCAGCTCACATTTGTATATTTCCATTAGTGAGAGATATCCCCCTGGCCATGAAGAGCCTCATCCGCAGGCTGTTTTTTATAGGATGTCATTGGCAAGTTGACTAGCTGAAGAGCATTCTAATCATCAGTGTTGAAAGCCTTCCATAAACGAGCTAACTGTCACCAATGTTCCTTTTTTTTTCCCTCTCTGTCCCGAGTGGCAATAAAAGAGAACAAATAAAAAGAGAAAACTATAATTGGTCTGGTAATTGAGCCATGAAAATGTACTGTAAAAAAAATAGAAACTGAAAGGAAAGCCACAGAAATGGTGACATTCCAAACTATTCAACTAGCATTCCCAATAAGTTACCTGCTCATCCTGGCTGGCATATTTGGAAACAGTGTGTGTGTGTGTGTGTGTGTGTGTGTGTGTGTGTGTATGTGTGTGTGTGTGTTTTCTCTCGAACATTAAAGACATGTCAGCTACCTTTTGAAAAAGCAACAGAATTCACTTTGGATTTCCTCACTTCACCAGTGGTATGTGAAGCCATACCTGAAACGGCTGTCATGTTATTCACAGCGCATTAATTTGAACCTTTGTCCTCATATCAGGGGAATAAAGAAAACCTTTTTCATTATAGCTGGATGAAAAGAAGATCATCCGAAATGTTCCCTACCTCCTCTGCCCCCAGTTCTTTGTTTTCTACCTAATCCCTTATCAAAGGAAAATTATTAACAATTTGTGTTGTAGTTATCATTCTGCTCTGAGAACCTATCCTTACATAAAGAGAGCATGCCTCTGCCATACACTGCAAAACAAAACAAACAACAAACGAATAAAACATCCCAAGCTGGTTCCTGATAGGACCACTCAGCAGAAAGAGGAGGAAAATTGCTAGCAAAAGGAAAGGAGATATTTCATTCCAAGACCTAATTTGTCTTGGAGAAGGATAACTTCTGGGCACAATATGTCACTGTGACTAGTAAAATTTCTTAATCCAGCAGATCAAGCACTGTGGATCATGAAAATGTCAAAAAACTAACCAATAGCGGAGCATTTATTTATCCATATTCCATCATGTAAGCCAGTTCTAGATAGATGTATGGCCAGAGGATAGTCTGTTAAAGTGCTCAATCCCTGATACAGTTTAGTGACAGCCAGGGGTCAGGTCAATGAAGAAATCATCAGGAAATGCCTCATTGTTTATTTACATCATTGAGTCCTGTTTACCACCTGTTGTGCTCCGTAGTCCATTCCTCTCTTCAAGGCACACCAAAAATGTCTGATTTTTAAAAGACGGTGTTATGGAGATAGTTCAGTGAAAGAGTAAAAGGGAGATTTCCTTCGAAGGCATTCACACGCATACCCACATAACGCACAACCACCCAACAAGACCCGCCATCATTTCTTCACGATCCTATAAAAGGGACAAAGGGGAAGACAACTATTTATGGAGAAGGAGATTTTTTTCCCATAATGGCCCCAATAAATATGTTTGTTGTGGCGACATAAATGTGGAGGGAAGACATGCAGGCCCGATGTTGAAGAAAGGCTGGTTCATGTTGAATACATTGGAGAAATTTTCAAGAGCTCTTCAGCCGTGGTAAAAATTATTACCCCTGTAAGGCTGCAAGGACAGGGAGACCTACGGTGGCCCGCTGAGTGAGTGCTGGCCGTTCGAGTTAACGTGCCTGGAGGCAGAAATAATTTACGTACCCAATTTTTTCCAGCATGTCAACAACTGAAATTTCAAGGAGGAGTACATGTATCATGGTCATGGACTACTTGTTTGTACACACACGTGTGTACTCAAGTATAGTCATACACTAGAGAGTTCCCGAAATTTGCTGCTTTTCTAGAAAGAAAGAAATAGAGCAGAGGAAACTGTCCATTTCCCCCGATAAGATCCCTACCAATTCTCTCATATCCCAGACTTATCGGGGGCTATGAAAATAATTAAAAAAAACACAAAACTAGTTACAGATATTCTATGTCTAAGAATGGGGAATAATTCCAGATAGGGGGTTCAAGATAGTGGTATGCTACAAAGCGACTTTAAACTTTATCCTCCAAACAAATTACTACAATTATTAAAGCCAGAAGAATGTATTTTTTTCTTCCAAATACTACTCACCAGGAATAAGATAGTTAAAAATTCCAATTTTACCACGGAATTGGGTTGGTATAAAAATCCCTCTCTGCCTGTGGCAAAATTTATTGCAACTCTGAAAGCTCTCTGCCAATCACCATTATAATCACGAACCTGAACTATTGCAGGTCATATAACCAAGTCTTCAAGGAGAGGATGACAAGATGGATAGGAATTTAATGGATTTATGGTATTAGACAATGAAGAAAAATACCTGTCTGGACTAATCATAAACTTTTCTTTAGCTGCAATTAACCTCATGTTGAAATACTACGTGTAGGCTATGTAACCGATAGCACTTAAGGAAAGCGATGAATGTGGAATTGTCTGGAGCTTTTTGGAATAAAGAGCTCTTGAAAATGAACATTTTCACCAAATAATATAACACTGTGCTTACGTTTAGAATGAGCTTCCAAGACTATTTTAGAGTATTAGTTCACAAGAGAGAGAGACTCCAATATTGGCCTCAGTACCAAAGACAGTGACCAAAACATATCTTTTGCTCAAAAATTGTTAGCTAAATAATTGAGTGGACATGTAAATCATAATGGTTTAATTAAGATAGTTAACTACTTATATATCAATAATTATGAATGATAATTATAATTAACATAGTAATATTTGAAATGAATAAACAATGAAAGAAATTAAAGGATGAGGCCATAAGCTCCTTACCTTTTGTTGCCACTATTGTCGTTTTTTTCTTTTCCTCCCTATTTTACATCCAACATTTAATGCACTGGAACATAGTCGGCCCTTAAACATTTGTTAAAAGTATATTAAATATATAGAATTATTCACAGACACACTGTCTCTTGTAGAAAACAATGGCTGATCTCTGACCCTACACTTCAAACCATGCTTCCCTCCCTCTTCACTCATCTTCCCCAGCAGGGATTTTGTCCCCTAACAGTCAACCATCAGGGGCGGTCTTCCACCTGAGGGGGGCGGGGAGGAATGATCACTTACATTTGGACAAAAGAATGCTTCATCAGATTTCCATATTTCTACATTCTTGGTCCATGAATCTTTACCTATTTTTTTTATGTCAGTGGTTTGAATAACATTTTCATGCACATAGTTTTTAAATATTACCTCTAACTTATCTGTGTCTCAGCCTTGGACCCACAGTTTATCTTGACCTCCAAATGCATATGTCCTTTGACCTTTGATGGCATAAATATCCCCACCACGACCACTACAGATTGAAAAATTTAAAGAACGATTTCAACTCAATAATAGGGAGGGAAATCAGTTGCTTTAAGAAGGGACGAAAGATTTGAACATATAATTCACCAATGAAGATACATAGCCAATATGCTACTAAAATGTCTTTAGTCACGAGGACTAATTTACTTAGGACTAACGAAGGAAATTAACATTAAAACCACGATGAAATGTCAACATATACCCACTAGGATGACTGAAATTAAAAAGTCTGAAAAGACCGCATGTTGGCAAAGATGTAGAGCAAGCAGAACTCTAGGGTGTCACCGGTGGGTGCAAAGTTTTCCTGTTACACTTAATTAAAAGATCATTTTTATGACAACATCGTATTAGGGGTGATAAAAGGATCGTAAATTGCTTCGTGAGGTCACCAAGGAAGTTCCAATGCCCCATTAGTTTTCATTGTCCAGTCCCTAGATATCAACACTCATTTTTATCACAAAGTTCATAAAACATACGACCTTTCTGGTGGCAGTACACAAAGGTTCTCCCATATCATATCCAGCTCGCTTCCCACCTTATGCTTATTACTGCCAAGGGCAGATGTAAAAGAGGGCTGATAGAAATTCTGTTTCTATAAAATGAGGAAGTTCTGTAAAATTACAGATGTACCTCCATCTCTAAAACTTAACGTGTTATTCTGTGACTGTCACAACCCCCTATGTTTGATCATAGACCCACAACCAAAAACATACATTGAGAAACTATCTAAGAAAAAATGCTGGCGAGCAGGGATGATACCATTTAAATAAAGCATGTGAGTTTATTGTTTAGAACAGAAGGAAATATTATTTTAATCTTGTTGCTTTACTTAAAGATGTTATTCTACAAAGATACACTTTATTATAGTATTAATTAAATGGCTTCACACCTTTTGAAAAAATGGCTTTACACCTAGCCAGCATGGCTCAGTGGTTGAGTGTCAACCTATGAACCAGGAGGTCACGGTTTGATTCCTGGTCAGGGCACAGGCATGGATTGCAGGCTCGATCCCAAGTAGAGGGTATGAAGGAGGCAGCTGATCCATGATTCTCATAATTAATGTTTCTATAAAATGACTTTATACAAGTGTCAAAATGGGCTAAATTAGCAGCCATGATTTTATGAAAAACCCATCAATTTCCACAGAAGTGACTGAATTGCCTGTGTCTTTGTTATGTGGAGTTGGACTTGCCTGTTTAATATGCAAAAAAGTCCTAGTGCAAAGGAATTTCCCAAAGTCGGGCTCTCCAGAGTGTCTTTACAAAGCACTGATTTCTAAAGCCTCTATGAAAACGGTTTTATTAAGACCTTCACTGAAAACCTTGATTTTTTTTTTTAATCGCCTGGTCTGTTTCTCTTTCCCAAAGAAGTGATCAGCCCAAACTGTCTGTATGCAACAAAAAGATAAAAATTTCAATTAGGCCCAGTGCTGTTGTGGGCAGAGCACATGAGAAGGGCTCGCCGATAACCCGCGTTACACACTGATGCCTATCAGTGCCGAGACCGCTGCCGAGCCTCATTTCGGGCCCCTTTCTGTCGGCTTGGCAGCCACCGCACCCAATAAAGGCCTAATCATATTAATGTATGCCCCCATCAATTATACATTCAGATTCCCCCGATAGCTTGTCAGGTTTTATTCACCATTTCCCCAAAAATACGCCTATTACAGTTACTGTGCAAATAGTAGCGCTGTCAGAAAGGGAGATTTAAAAGAATATTACTTAAAAGAGGAGGGTTTCCTTAATTTATAAATGTTGTATTATATGTCAGACATGTGCTGGCTTTAAAATCATGTGCAGCGTTAAGGTGGATGTCACATGAAGGACTTTCAGGAGAAGGGGGGGGAACCTTCTCAATCCCTTTGTCATGTTTAATAGTTCTTCAGACCAAACTTTGGTCTGTCTCTCTATAATATCTCGGGTATTTTTATTTGAAGCAGTCATTTGTTTTTGTCTCTCAAATAAGAGGCAGGGATGAGAGGAGACTTTAAAGGTACTATCCTCTTGCTGGCTTTTGTTGTGTTGGTGGAAGGTCTTATTTTAAAAAATATATTTTTATTGATTTTAGAGAGGAAGAGAGATATAGAAATATCATTGATGAGAGAGAATAATTGATAAGTTGCCTCCTGCACACTTGCTACTGGGGATGGGATCAAGCCCACAGTCTGGGTATGTGTTCTGATTGGGAGTCAAACTGTGACCTCCTGGTTCATAGGTTAACGTTCAACTACTGAGCCACACCAGCCGGGCATGGTTGAAGATCTTAGGGAGGGGTTCTTGGTGCATCTGTGTACTGTCTTTCAGATGATATCTAAAGTACGTGGGGAGGCAGGTATAGCATAGTGAGAGGCTCCTTTTTATAGGCAAGGGATGAACAGGTCTTAGCATCCCAGGAACCAGGAGCACTGGGCACAGTTATGCATTAAAGAATAATTCAGAACTTTAGATTCTGGGGTCGGGCAGCAACTTAGCTGGCAGGGAAGCAAATCAAGTCTATCTCAGTGGCCTTCTCTCTCTCTCTCTCTCTCTCTCTCTCTCTCTCTCTCTCTCTCTCCCCTCTCTCTTTCCCTCCCTCCCCACTTTCCTTCTCTCTTTTGTCTCCATGCCCCAACCAGCCACCTACACATGTCTATGTTTATAGGACTTTGCAGACAACTAGTCCTTGATGACCTAATTCTGCATCAGCTCACAGATGAGGTTTTTCAAGAAGAGAAACCAAAATGGGTCCCTCTGTGGTAACCTCAGTGGTGACCGAGCCACTCCATGAAGGGCTGGCGACGTTGGGACTGTTCAGAACATATTGGCCACGGGACAGTCCTTCGTTCATTAAACAAAAACAAAGCTCTACAAAAAAATATCACTCGGAAAGTAAAAAATAATATGTAATACTGGGGCCACTTAATTCATGTACTTACTCAACTAAACCCGAGTACCCATAATGTTCTTACTGTGCAGTCTGCTAGACAAAGGGCGATGCATGTGTAAATCTATGATGCATAGCTCTGGCCTCGGGGAGACCCCGTTCTAGTGTGGGACAGGTGACTAAGCTGACAGCCACAATGCCATCTCATTACAGGTGGTTCAAAGTCTTTCATTGTGATGATCTTACTACCGGAGACCTGGAGAGGAAAGCAAGTACCAGTTGAAAACCCTATAAATACTTTTTTTTTTAAAAAGGGCAGAGACATTAAACTTATATGAGTCTTCAAGGTCTGAGGACAAGATTATTTTGGTTTCCAAGCTTGCCAGACTTCAGCTCTTAAAACTATTAAATCGTTTTCTAAGCAAGAAAAATAACTTGAGTCGATAATCATTAGACTACCCGTCTGTCGCTCAGACCTTAGAAGTAAATAAGCCAGTGCAAAGTGTGCCCAGTTTTTTGTATTTTTTAAAGTTCACAGCACACAGTTTTATTATCAAAATTAGAATGGATATAGGTTTTTAAATGTTGCTTTCTTTTTTTTTTAAATTAAGACTTTATTTTTTAAATTGTTTTAATTTATTAAGGTATTATATGTGTACATAGCTTACCATTGCCCCCCCCCCCCCACCTCCCATTCATGCCCTCCCTCCCCAGAGTTCTGTGTTCATTGGTTCTACTTATATGCATGCATACCAGTCCTTCGGTTGTTCTCTTATCTTCCCCCAAGTCTCCTTCCCCTCCCCGCTGTCATTTGACAATCTGCTTGTTTTATGGTGACTATCTCAGGACCACACAAATAGAATCTGCTCCTCCTCTGGTTCACACTGTCCCCCCTTCCCCGGGTCCCACTGCTTCCCTGGCGCACACGGCTCTCCCGGGGCACATGTCTCCCCCGGGGCACATGGCTCTCTGGGAACACACGGTCCTGCTGGGGCACCCGGCTCACCCGGGGCACATGGCCCCCTGGGACACACGGCTCACCTGGGGCACACGGCTCACCCGGGACACACAGCCCCCTGGGACACACGGCTCACCCGGCATGCCCAGTTTTGATATCCACAAGCAGGAAGGCACCCTGCTTCTGATGACAGAATGAGACTGGAAACTTATCCCAAAGAGGTGCTATTGGGGTTGATTTATTTATTAATTTTTATCGAGACTCAAATAACTCCCTTCTTCAATTTTCTCCTAGCAGAAGCCTGGGCAGGGATGCTGCAGACACGAGCTACAGTTCAAAAGAGAGAGCTCCGCCCGGACAGTGAGAATGGCCTGCCTCGGCACCAGAGGAGGGCAGGAGGTTAGTGCTCCTTCCTTTTTTGCCCACTATACCCAGTGAGTTGTTCTCTTTTTTTAAAAATGGTTGGAGTTTGATGAGAAACAGGTTATATACATAATCTCAGAGTCTCTTCCCTAGATTATTCATACGTTTAAAACAGTACCTTTTCATCATAAGGGCACCTAGCAGCCATACCTGAAGCAGGGAGGGGATCACGGATAGTAGGAAAGACCGCCATCACTCAGTGAGGCACAGAGAAGGACACGGCCTCCCTTCTGCAGCACACCTGCCAAAAAGAAAAGCCAAATCTAATCATATGGAAATATCTGATAAAGCCATATTACGGGGCCTTCTATACAATTAGTGTCTGTACTCTTCAGAAATGTCAAGGTTAAGGTGCAGAGAGGCAGGGGATGTGTTTCAGATTACAGGAGACTAAAGCTAAATGACAACTCGTTGCAATCCACGGCCCCGTATTGCATTCTGGACTGGGGGAGGGGAGAGGGGATAGCCATGAAGGATAGTATTGGCGCAGCTGACAAAATTTGAAAATAGACTGTGAACTAGATAACAGCGTTGTATCAGTGTTAAATTTCCTGATTTTGATGATCATATTCTAAGTATATGAGAGAATGTCCTCATTCGTAGTAAATACATATTGAAGTATTTAGGGGCAGCGTGATGTAACCATTCTAATGTTTAAATAATAAAGGGGAAAATTCACATATTTGTAAAAATTTACACTTAGAAAATTTACATATATACAATTTGTATGTCAAGTGTTACATATATAAATTTATAGGCATGTAAATGGTATGCAAATGTGGCAAAATGTTCATTGGTGACTCGGGGGGAAAGAAAACCTAAGAGTTCATTGTATTTTGGCAACATTTCTCTACATTTGAAATGCAGTGAAAATTAAAAATGTAGGGGATGTGTGCTTATTGTTGAGCACTGGATTTGATCAGCGCCCTTGTGTGGGTCAGGTGGGATTAGGGTGGCCATTTTTCTCTGCCTCTGGATGCTTGGGGTCCATGCCGGCAGTCCAACAGGGACAATGATAAAAGTCCACACAGTGCCGAAACCGGTTTGGCTCAGTGGTAGAGCATTGGCCTGTGGACTGAAAGGTCCCGGGTTCGATTCCGGTCAAGGGCATGTACATTGGTTGCAGGCACATCCCCGGAAGGGGTGTGCAGGAGGCAGCTGGTCGATGTTTCTCTCTCAGCAACATTTCTAGCTCTCTATCTCTCTCCCTTCCTCTTTGTAAAATATCAATAAAATATATATATATTTTTTTTAAAAAAGTGCACACAGAGACTGTGAAAGTGCAGGGAGATGCTCCTAACTCAGGCTTCCTGTGCTTAAACTGCCTTAAGGGATGAAGGGATTAGCCAGGCAATGGAGAGCCATTGCAGTTATTGCAAAGGTGGGAGATCTCGTATCTCTTTTGCCGCTAAGATCTGTTGTCTGCACTTCCCCTCCCTGGGTGTGGGAGGCCACCCTCGGTGGACTGCATCACTTGGGCTCCCCTGCCCTTTGTCTTCCAGCGGCTTGACCAATGGCATTGCACGACCTTCGTAAATGGTGGGGGTTTTGATGGTGCTAAGGAAAGCTGCCCCTGTTACCTAGTAGCTCCCAAGTCCCCCAGCTTTCAGGGTCCCCCCTTCTCCCTCCTGTTTCTTCAGTCCTGCAGTAGTGATGTCTTCCTGCTTGTGTCCCTCACCAGCCTTCTAATTGCCCTGAATTAATAAGTCCTCATTTAATGATTTCCAGTTAAATTCATGTAAGTTGTGCCATGAGTTTTTGCCTAGGACTCTTTCTAAACCACCGGGTGTGGCTGAAGCAGGGGCGTGTGGGGGAATGGTGGGCCATGAGGCTTCCACGGGGCGGGGGCTGGACCAGAAAAGGCCAGCATTGGCTCTTGTCCTCATAGTTACTGCTATGATCCAGACATTACCGAAAAGACACTTGTGTGTGGAGAAGAGAACTCTGTAGGAGCCAGCCTGCAGTTGTATGACATTGGTAAGTGACTTAGTGGGCTTGAGGTCCATCCTCGTTTATGAGCAGAGATTAACCTCCTGGGGTTAATGTGAGGGACAGATGGGGTCGGAGCCAGTTCACCTGGATCCCTAATTCAAGTCAGCCCTCCTTTGCAGAAGACTTCCCTGACCATGTCAATCCCACGTGACTTCTCCCTCCCTCAGTGTCTGTTTTGCATTGAGTCACAACCCAGAGTATAAGCCTCATCGTTCATGATTATTTTGTGTATGCATATGTATATTTGTTTGCTGATTCTCCGGGTCCATTTTAAACTGTTCTAAATAGCCGTATCTCACACAGCTTTGACTCTCTTTGTATTGGGCACAATGACAGTTAAATAACACTTGTTCATTGATAAATGGGGGGAAATGATTTTGAGTGTTCTAGCACTGAATCCTAATCCTCTTCTCTTGTTTTTGACCTCTTCCCCTCTATCATAGAATTCTAAAAGCAAAATGAATGAAAATTTTCCTTCCTCCTTCCATCCATCTTCTCTGTTAGCACCTGCTCCATGTAAATAGCAATAGCCATTTTAGACCTGTTCCATTAGCTATAAGCATTCAGAGAGGGGAATTTGGAAGAGTATCCAGTTCCAAAATGAAGTTATATCTGTGCACCCCCAAAAAGAGTTGGGTGAAACGACAAAGCAAAGACGGGACCTAGAGGGGGCACAATGAAGACCCCTCAGTGCCTGTGTAAATTTTCTATTTATTTCTTTTGCTAAAGTTATTTCCATAACTTCCCCCCACTCCATCCTCTGGGGTACTAGGTCTTTCCACTTAACAAATTTCTCCTTCAAGAGAAATGAGAAGCTTAAAATAAGTAGCACTAGAACTAACATTACCGCAGCTCCTGGTACTTCTCTCACATTGTCTCATTAATGCTCAGGGCACCCGAGAGGTCACTAACATGATGATTATCACTTCTGGAAAAATTAAAATACCAAGGAATCGAGAGGTTAACGGAGTTCCCTGCTCCCTACACACAGAGTTATTGTTGGAAATTGTAAACGGAACTTATTCTAAGGTTCAGCCTGGTTTTCATGGTTTCTTATGCCCCTTTAAATGCCTTCTCTAGTGAAAAAATATACGGATACATAAAAATAATGCAGGCGTGTGCCCCGACTGGGAGTTGAACCATGACCTCCTGGTTCATAGGTCGATGCTCAATCACTGAGTCACACTGGCCGGGCCTGATCTAAGTTTTCAAGCATAGACCTATATCCGGGTCCCTTCTTTGTCATTGTTGATTAACATAAGAGGAACGTCAAAGCTCTTCAAAAACTCCAAGAGAAAGCAGTTATGACAAAGAGCCTACACTATTCCTCAAAAGAATAAAGGCTATTTGGTAAGAATTTACTAGAGTCAAGTGGTGGGGAGGTTCCACTGTGCACATTTCCACACCAAGACTCCCCACCGGAGAGAGACATGTGCCGTAGTACATCTAAATAATGACCCTCCCGACACTGTTTGTTTCTGTCTTTGGGGGCTGTTCTGACTGCCAGCACATCTCAGAGGCTGTATTTTCCTGTGAAAATGGTGTGTGCGTGCGTGTAAATCTCGGGTAGTAATAGCATTGCTATATAAGAAAAGCTGATGCGATGGACCAGGGGTTCTTTCCAAAACCTGTATTGCATCCGTGCTATTGTACCAAGAAATGATGGGCCGGGTGAGTGTCTGTGCTGCCCTTTGCTTTCTTCCAAGTGATGTGTTTTTTCGGCTTTACTGTCATCTGGAGCCCTGTTTTGGAGGGCAGAAGAATGCTTAGGTCATGCTCAGTTTTTATAGCCTCATTTAGCGGAAATGGATCCTTTGGGCCTAGTCTATGCCCGTTGCCTAAATTTAAAGTTCCTTTTCTTGCTGTTGGCTTAATTTATATTTGTTGATGGCACTAGGAATGCAAATAACCACACGGGTGACCTTTAGGAGGCTGTCAGTGCCGAACCGGTTATAGGAGTGACTTGAAACAGAAAGGGATTTTGACATATTTTTAGCATTTCTGCAAATACCTTTTTTTCTCGAGCAAGGGAAGTGTTTCATCACCCAGTAGGTATTCTGGAAACACATAAAGAGCTACTCTGTAGTACTTGGTCGGGGGGTTGCAACACCACACCCCTGATGAGTGATGCGGCGAAAAGGATTACAGAGCCACCAGAATGGTCTGCCTGTTCAGTCATTTTATCACGTTTCTTCCGATCCTGGCAGGTCTGCGTCTCCACCTCAAATGAGAGCGTAATTAGGACTGAGTCATGACCTAATGTGAAGTGATATGTGAGAGAAATAAATTGTTTCTTCATGATCTCAGGGCTCCTGTTGGGGAATTCTGTCCAAGAATCTGTCCAAAATGATGCCTTGGCTGCAGCTAATAATGAAATCAGGTAAATGAAATACCTGGTCTTTTATCAGAGTTTAGCTTCTCTCTGTGGTTCCAAAATTCCTACTGGGTGATTAGACAGTTTCCTTCCTCAAGAAAAAGGTATTTGCAGGAACGTTAATAACGAAAGTCACCCCGTGTCTGGAGGCAACGGTGTTGAAGCTACTTAGTCCTAACATTTTTACTCTGCTCAACCCATAGAGCTAGTTCCATTAGTTTACGTATTTAAAATGAATAAATAGCTCTCGCTTAAATATCAATTTTGAAATAAGAAGGAAATGACTTCTTTGCACAATCAGTTGGGAAAAACGTGGAGATGCCTGAAACTTCACTCATGTTTCTCTCACTCAGAATCAGTGAGCCCAGCTGGCTTGACTCAGTGGTTGAGCATAGACCTATGGACCGGGAGGTCACGGTTGGATTCCCATTCAGGGCTCATAACCCAGGTTGCAAGCTCTATCCCACAGGGGTGGGGGTGTGCAGGAGATAGTAAATAATTCTCTCTCATCATTGATGTTTCCATCTCTCCTCTCTCTTCCTCTCTGAAATCAATAAAATATATTTTAAAAGATAAAAATATTTTTTAAAGATCTGTGAGAGTCATAGACTTTCCATCCCTCCCCTCCTTACAGCAGAGGCCACTTCCCCAGCCCATCACTGGGTCCTGCTTTACTCTTTGAGGGTCAAACTTGACTTTAAACAAGAACTTCACCCAACATCTTAGAATCCATTATTGCCACTGGGGGCGCTCCCGTTTCAAAGACTGATGTCACCACCTAGCCCTCTGTTGCAGTAACCACTTTACCTCAGTCTTAAGGAATGGGTGCGTTGGCTTTCTCACAGGTTGGAGGCGATGCCGATCTCTGAAGTCTGTCCTAGTTACCTAACTGTTGGAGGGTTATGTGGATTTTCTGCGGGGCTCTCACCATCTCCTGGATTTTCCCCACACTCCCCTTGGCTTGCAAGGTGATTGAGTCAGTTTAAGCATTCCAGCCGTATTCTGTGACAGCACGTGTCTCATCTGTAACAAAGTGGACATTTTAGTAATATAGAGTGAATCAGAAAGAGCCCCTTCCCACCAAAAATGGAATTGTGAGTTGCAGAATTATGTCCAGAGAGTGCAGAAATATTTATATTAACTTGTAATTATAAGATAATATTTCAGCTTGATTATTTAAAGCCTGATAAAAATATAGATAGATAGATAGATAGATAGATGGATGGGGCCAAAAGAAGTTGCAGAACATTACAGAGAGGTCTCACCTACCCACTGTCTGGATTCCCACCATGGTGACACCTTATGTAACAGCCTATAATGAAAACCAAAGAAATTTATATGGGAACAGTTAACCGGACTCCAGGAGGAAAATTAAAGACCCACTTATGAGGAGTAATGAGGAATTAAAGGGAACTTTCAGAAAGAAAGATAAAAACCAAGAGTCGGTGGTCTTCCCAGAGCGCTGATTGAGGGGAAGATGTAGGCCTCTGTTTATCAGGAGAAGCCCGTTCACAGGCCCAATGTGGAACGAAGATATTCAAGGCAGTGCCCAGAGAGACGTTTCTTCGGTTTCTCAGTGACTGCAAAGGATGTAAGAGCTGTTCTAAGGTTTACCCAGGAGGAACTGAAAAGAGAGAGAGGAATGGTTCCACGGTGTGCTCTATCGAGTTGAATGGACTCTCACTCCGATTTTCTACTCGTTACTTGTCTATTTCATGTGGCGGTGCCCCCGGGGGCGCTGGCCACCCAGGTGTGGCTTGTGGGCACCTGCCCCAGCACTAAGCACCAGGGGTGCAGGCAGTGGTGCTGCCCAGCAGGGAAGAAGGGGGAGAGGGAAAAGTGGAAACAATGTGAAGAGCTCAGCCCGGAGAGGAGGAAGTCCTAATCCTCTTGGCAGGCGATGAAGCAAAATCCATTTTCCCAGACGACGGAACACGCTCTGTGTGCCAACAGCCAGCGGCCATCCTTCCTTCTAACCTCAGCCCAGGTGGAATGTCACTGCGGCCAACCAGTCACATTTTGTGTACGAAAAGCGAAAACACACTGGGCATTCCAGGATGACAAAGGAACCGGAACTCTGTCTTCACTTCCATCCCTTTCTTTAGACGGAACCATGGAGTCAATTGATAAATGATTTCCAGAGTCCTACTTTCTCCTTTGAATCAATCTCCGCAGGAGCCCCACAAGAACCAGAGAGAAGCGGCATTGCTGGCTTTGATGCGCCTTAGGCCATTTTTGCATTCTGACCTTGTTTATATATTTCCAGATGCCATGTGCAGAATTGTGGACTCAGTCAATAATATAATCCAATCATCAATAAGACACAAACGTCTTGTTTATTAATACACGATTAAAAATGTATATGATAACGATATCGACTGGAGCCAAGCGTATGGGTGACAAGAACAATTATGTGCGCCCAGCAAAAGTCAATAGTCTGTTTAAAAGTCACAATGCAGCCTTTTCTGTTTTCAATTGAAAGTCCACCCGTGGGGCTGGTTATCTTTTATTTTATATCTGAGCTTACTTGTATGACTTTAATTCATTGAAGAAACATGGGTTGTAAGCTCCCGGGGCCTGCACACACAGTAGGCTCTCACCCAGAAAAACCCTTGCCCCCCAGAATTTGTCTTACCTGGTGAGTGTGGAAATCTGCAAATTGAAATAGAGTGTGGAAAACCAAGTATGTTTTGCCTTTCTCATTTGAAGATAGGTAGTCAATAGAAATTAGCCCTGAGTTGTTGGTAGCTTGTACTGGACGCTTTTGTGTCCCTGGCCTGTGTCCCCAAATGAACCTCAGTTTTCCTCCTTAGGTGGCAAAGGAAGGCTAGTAGGGGCTGGAGTCGGACATTTCCCATCCCCCAGGTTTTATCTTTGTTGGCCTTTATATTATATATTGCAGTGATATTATGACCTGTAACAAAGAAGAGGTCTTTGAGGAAAAAACACACACCTAGAATTATTCTGTAAACATAATCAAGAGATGAGCAAATAAAGAATTATTCCCTCAGATCTTCCCCCGCCCCGCCACCATACACACACAATATCCTGAAATCTACTGACACCATTAATATATCTAGAAATGTTCAGTATCAAAAGCCAGTCTGGGCTGGTGGGCACACGGTGGGCACACAGATCTTATAATATAGAAACTGATACCTGAAACCTATATGTTCACGTTGACCAATATCACACCAGCCAATTTAACAAATATATATATTTAAAATCCAATCTGAAGGCAAGTTAACAAATTCTTTTTTAAAGATAAAGTAGTCCATAATAAGCAATAGTTTCTGATTTGTAAAATGTTAAAATTTATGCCAATATCCAGGCAGGTGCAGTAGTTTCTCCATCTTTTCTAAGCTCTGCTGAAGCCTCCACGAGATATTTTTGCTTCCTCTTCCTGCTCTCTAATACATCTCTCCAGAGAGAATTCATTTGGATTGCAGGCCTATACGCCATCTCTTCTGCACCTAGGTAATGCTGCAAGTAAGACATGCACTTTAAAAAAATATATATTTTTATTGATTCCAGAGAGGAAGAGAGAGAGAGACAGAAACATCCATGATGGGATAGAATCATTGATCAGCTGCTTCTTGCACGCCCCCTACTGGGGATTGAGCTTACAACCCAGACATGTGCCTGGACCAGGATGAAACCTTGACCTCCTAATGCCTATGTTGACACTCAACCACTGAGCCATGCCAGCCAGGCACGATATGCACTTTTAAAAATATTTTTTTTCTTTGATTTGCACAGATTCACCACCATTCTTGTTTGTTCCCCTTGTATGGGCAGGGTTGGGGGATGTCCTTTGTCACCCTTGAGCATGAGCACAATGAACCACCAGATCAATTCCAAACATTGTCTTACACTAAACATCTAAGCCAGTCTTAACAATTGGCTGTCCTAATTATCCCCGAAATAATTAATTGAGCGAAATAATGCAGCTGATTAATTTTTTCCATTGTATCATATCAAGGAAGTGTTTTTACTTCTCTTCCCATTGTACTGAATTACTGTTTTAAACATGAAGAGTTTTTTAACAAAAAACTTTGGAGCCATGGAGGGCAGGGGGAATTTGTTCTGTGATATCTAAATCATCTAGGATTTTACTGGATGGCAGAGTGAAACTTTGGTGAGGTTAGACCAGTGCACTGGTAATATTTGCAAACATCTGGAAAGAAGACATAAAAATAGATTATTATTTAGGTTCATGCATATTTATGAGTCATTGTGCATGCACATTTGTACAACACTGCATATTAGTTTTAGGTATTTTAGAAAAGAATAGATGGCCCTAATTATTGTCACTTCATTTTTTCCCTCTAAATACCTTCTCTGGTCCTTAAAAAATAGCTACTAAAAATTGCAAAAAACAACATCCATAATATCTCTAGTAAGATGTCTGTTTTTGTTATCATGATTTCTGATAAGAATTCTTCTCTTTTTCTGTGGGTGTGTAATATTTTTATTTCAGTTTATAATACACCTGTAACATATCTGCATTTTGAAAATCTGAGCCTAATAATTCCACAAAAAAAACCCTGAGTGTGAACAGAAATAAGTGGTGATGTTTTAAAATGCTGATGGGCCCTGGCTAGGGTGGCTCATTTGGTAGGAGAGTCATCCCATAATATACCAAAAGGTTGTGGATTCAATTCCTGGTCAGAGCGCAAACCTAGGTTTCAGTTCGATCCCTGTTTGGGGCACATGTGGGAGGCAACCATTCAATGTTTTTCTCTCTCTCCCCTCCCTCTACCTTCTCTCTAAAAATCTCATGAAAATGTTCTCAGGTGAGGATATATATGCTGATGACAAGTCTCTTGGTTTCTAGAGACTCATGCTTTCTAGTCACCTTGGTTTGATGACCACAATTTAAATGTAGGTTTTTTTTAAAAAAATAATAAAAAAAAAGCCAGCCCGGCCAGGCCAGTGTTGGTAAATAGTTGAGCATCAGCCTATGAGCCAGAAGGTCACAGTTAGATTCCTGATCAGGGCACATTCCTGGGTTGTGGGCTCAATCCCCACTAGGGGGCATGCAAGAGGCAATTAATCAATGATTCTCATTGATGTTTCTATCTCTCCCTTCCTCTCTAATACCAATAAAATATATATAATAAAAAATAGCCTGGGTGACTGATCAGAACCAAACCAAGTGAGAACCCAGTTTCTTTTTTATTTCAATTTGACATTGTGGTTTACAGACCACTGGAATCCAGGGAGAATCAGACACATGGAATGGAAGTGATTAGGGAGGGCTAGTGTTACAGAATCACTTTCCATAATAGTCAGTGGCCTCTGCGCAGCTCATAGGGTGGTGTCTGGAGAAGCAAACATCTTCTAGAAATTCCCCTGAAATCTCTGACACCCACTGCATGCAGGGTGGCCATGTCTGAGCTCTCTTATTTCCAAAACACTGCGTCTGTCAAATATCAAGAAGTGAACCCTGAAGACATAAAGAAGAATTTAATAAAAACGTTTATCTGTTAAGTCACTAAACAAATTAACAAAACATTGATGACTGCACCTCTTCCCAAAATATAGAGTTGAATCGCCAAGGCTCCTTTCTCAGAATAATTCTTTTTATTATATTTCATACACTGCTAATCTGTTCTTATAATTAAAAAGAAAAGACATAACCCGGGAGGCTGGCTACTTCAAACATTCCCAAATCCTCAAGGGAAACATGGCTACAGGCCAACTAGGTGCCGAGGACCTGAAGAACACAGGAAGACTCATGTTTCTTTAAAGTCTATATGGTTCTCCTGTAAGCCACTTACCTCTCCTTTAAGACAGAAGGGGAAGCAAAGAGGAATGCTCGCAGGAACTGATGATATAAGGCAGTGCAGCTGCTAATGCATATGCATGTGTCATGCAAATGTCCCCGGCAGAAGCACATTCTTCAGGGTAAACCTGCAACCAGCTTCGGCCACAAAAGGGTTTCCAAATCAAACTGCTGACTCCTTTCTTTCCCCTTTCTTATCAAAACACCTCAACATACATCTCACCAGGCAAGGTAGATCAAAGAGCCACCTGCAGTCCCCCATGCCTTGCTTCTCCCTGGATATCAGGTGTGGGTTGCAATTTTGCACATCAGTTTGTGAGCTGGAGTAAGTAATATTGTACATTACCAAATGACTACATGTGGTGGTTTTAGTTTTTTTTCCTGACTAAAGTTGTATGTTGATTATACCTTTATCAGACTATAAAAGTGAGCTGGCAGAAGTCTCAGAGGGATGGTGAGCGAGAGAACATTGTCCTCTTAATCTTTTCCATTCTCCTAGTTTTAAATCTGGCAGATCCCACGATGACTTAATAGGAAAAGCAGTTTGAAGTGAAGGACAAAGAGAGAGAGAGAGATTAAGAATCAGGAAAAAAAAAGTGGAAGGAATTCGGGGAGCAATCTTGTCGCATTAAATTTCCCAGAGCTTCCGCAGAGTTAGAGCACGTAGCTGCGAATTTACTGCGACGTAAGCGTCTCCGCGCAAGGGTGCTGCCTGCTTATGGAAAAGTCCTGTGCCCGGGAATGAAAAATGTCAAACCAGACACTTCCCCTGCTACCTGGAGGGGGGACGTTAACCGGTAACTGGGGAGCGATTCGCTCCCACTTGTTTATGGCCGGGGGAAGGAGCAGCGCTGACACTTTTTTATGGGGAGTGCTGCTGAGGCTCAGCACTTGGGAGATCAGGGCTGGCGAGATTAGATGCCGAAAGAGAAATGAGTGCTTGTCTGGGGGATTCACCCGCCTGTGTGCCCCAAGGGGAGGGGAAGCAGATGCAAACTGGGCACTCTTTCTCTTTAGAAGGCCCGCCCCAGCAGAGCGCCATCCATTCTGGATGCAATGTCTTTCTTAGGCTGATCAGCGCGTCTGCAAGCGCCACCTCCTCTCCGTGCTGGGCTCGGAGTAGCCTCCTCTCTGCAGACGGGACTCGCCTGGCCGCCCAGGAATAGGAAGATCGCTCCTGGGTAGCCAGGGCTCCTGGGCAGCCACCTAGCCAGCTAAATAGTCCTGTTCCCTCACCAGTCCGAGGGCGCTGCGCCCCAAGCAAGAGATGCCTTCTCCTTCTCCCAGCCCCGGGGCCCTGGGGTGTGTGGCTGAGCCGTGGAGAGCTCAAGAAGGAAGGCCAGACCCAGGAAAGGCAGCTGGTAGCTCCTTCAATCTTTCTGCTGGCACTCTTGGCCGCAGCTAATTTCTGTTCATGCACAGGGAACTCGCCCATTCAGAGCGCCCGGGCTGCAGACTTCAGCTCAGGCCGAGTCCCCCTGGCTGGAAGGCGCATTGGGTGTGCCCCCTCCCATTCCGCCAGCTCCCCCGCCCAGGGTGGAGCCCCATGAAAGACTGGAAGGAGCCAGCTCCGAAGAGGAGCCGCTCACCCATGCTTTTCCTCCGTTCTTTTCCTGCAAGTGAGGCGCGAGGCGCGGAAACCTGTCCCAGAAAGCGCCCGGCACCCCTGGAGCCCCAGGACACAGGCGATTCCTGGGCGCATCTGGCGGCTCATATACATATGTGCTGCTTCCCAGGTCAATGTGTTAATTAAAGTTGGTCTGAGCCGGTCAGCACGCACTCCCAGATGTGCCGAGCAGCATGCAATTAACACGTAAGGCGCATCTTTTTGAAGAGACCAGAACGGGGAACCCCCCTCCCCCCAAGAAACTCCACTCCGCCCGCCGTTAGCGGGAAACAGTCGCTGCAAAGAAGGGAAGAGTCATCAGGAGACAAATGTGGGCCGCCGATCTGGAAGAGGGTCAGGCTGGCATAAAAAAAAATCCCTGGAATCTATAGATTTTTAAAAAATAAATAGCAAATTGATTTTGTAGGAGGAAGTGCAGGCGCTGGATGGCGTCCCCGAGTTCCCACCCCATGTATATTAAACAGCCGCTGAGCGCTCGCCACCAGTCAGCCCACCGGTCAGCTCGGAGTCCCCGCGCCTTCATGCGCCGCCGCCAGTGGCTGAGAGCAGGGGCTGGGGAGGGAGGGGTAGGGGCTCCGGCAGCCAGATTGGCTTTGCATCCAGGGATAATTACGGGTCTGACGTCCTGGATATTTTTAGAAGTGCAGGGGAAGAGTGAGTGTGTGTGTGTGTGTGTGTGTGTGTGTGTGTGTGTGGACAGCGCCATTCTAGATAAAATACGCTCCTATGAAGAGTAAAAGCGGTGTCTTCATCGTCAGCGGAGGAGCTGGTCCTATTCCTCCAGCTTCCACGAGTCGGTTTGATTCTAGCTGTACTGGTATTTTAATTCGGGTTGATTCATTTAATTGGCCACTTCTCAGCCAAACAAAGACCACCATCTATTAATGCCCGCATTGTGTTCTCTTCTCTTCTCTTCTCTTCTCTTCTCTTCTCTTCTCTTCTCTTCTCTTCTCTTCTCTTCTCTTCTCTTCTCTTCTCTTCTCTTCTCTTCTTTCTCTCTCTCTCTCTCTCTGTCTCTCTCTCTCTCTCTCTCTCTCTCTCTCTCTCTCTCTCTCTCTCCACTCTGCAACTTCCTCACTTCCCAGGGCTTGCAGAAGCCGGACAGGACTTGGTGCCCAGTTGGGGACTTTGACGCCAACACGGAGCCACAGAATCAACTTTGGGTGACGGTCCTTGACTTGTGTCTTTGGCTGGTTTAGTTTCAGGGACCGCAGGTGACTCGTCCCCAACACCACTTTTCTGACCAGCTAACTGAACGTGTCCTGTGGAAAGGGCGCGCCTCATCGATGCCACCCAGTGAAGCACATAACGCATTGGCAGTCCCTTGGCTAATTCACCTGCTCCTTCTGGAATCCTGCGTGTGAGGGAGCCGAGGATGGTGATGGATGGGGAGAAAAGCAGAGAGAAAGAGAGGCATGGGGGGTGGGGGGAGGTAGAGAAGAAGTCGGCTGCAGATCCTCAGAAATCCATCCGATTTGTTGAGCACCAGCTTGAAGAAGGCAGTCTGAGCCGGGATTTGAATGCGGGCAGCGGCATTGTTAACTGGTGTCCACAGACTCCCCCCCACCCCCACCCCCTCTGCCTTCCCGCCGCTCCCTTCTCTTCTCCCTTTGGAGGATACAGAAGGTGAATAAGGAAGCCATTCTGCTAATAGTTTATGAGCCATGAGATTGGAAATGTATATGGATGGGACAGAGCCCCGGACTAAAATCACTGAAAAGACGCGCGAGGCTTGGCGGAAAAAGCTGCCATGTCCTCTCTCCCCAGCCCAGATCGGAATGGGACCGATGGCCTGGTGCCTCTCCGCTGTGTCCCAGGGTGGCAGGTCCCCCCCCCCCCAACTCCCTCACCCCAGTTCCAGGGGCTGGAGCAGAGGGAGATGAATTGGGGGCGAGATAGCGAGCTCTGGAGATAATCCTTATCACCAGGATTTTCCCCCCAGTGACTGGGATGTGAAAAGATCTATCACACCGGGCATCTCTCCCTCCGGCGCCAAACAATAGACTTGAACTTGGCTCTGAAGACACCCAGGGGTGCCGTGCTTTGTCATTTCCTGTCATTCCCTCCTTGCAGGGCCTGTTCCCCCAGTAAGAACACCCAGAACCTCTGAGAAACGCTGCGAGCACCCATTTGACCCTCACACGAGCCAGTGAGCAGGCTCACGCCCTCTTCCTTTCGGGGGTGACTGTCACTGCAGAGCCTGAGCTCAGGGTGGGGAGAGGAGGACCTGAGAGATGGGGGAGGGGTGCGGGTGGGGTGAAAGGTGAGGCGCTCGCTGTCCTGGACCCACTCTTCCAGCCCACAAGGGGTCTCGAAGCCAGGGTACATCCTCAGAGCCAGCGGAAACAGCGGCCCCGAGCCAGTGGCCCGGGAGAGAGCGCCCACAGCTGGCCCGGCATCTGGGATGGGGGCGGGGAGGGAGGAGGAGGGGGGGCGGGATGGGCTGGAGGCTTCCGCTCAGGGCTCCCCAGCAGGGAAGGCAGGAAGAGGGGTCACTAGACAGGTATATAGCAAGGGGAGCACCAGCGGAGAGGAGAGCCCTGATGCCCAGGCCCCTTCCACTCCCCCTGGGAGCGCCCCTGAGCGCTCTGGGCCGATGTAGGGGGCAAGGGGGGGGGTGGAGGCCCCTGGGAAGCTAGGGAAACCCCGCTGTTTGCCAGTCCGAGTGCTGGGGGGATGGGAACTGCCAAGGAAGCTGCCTGCCAGCTAAGCCAGTGGTGCCCGGGCAGTGGGCAGCCCACAGGGAGTCCTCACCTCTGCTGCCACCTCTTCCCTCCCTCCCTCCCTCCCTCCCCCCTGCAACCCCGCCTTTTTCTCTCCTTCCAACCTTGGCTGGATTCATCTGGGGGTAACTGAGAGGAAGCACCTGTGCAGAGTAACGCCCAGCACCCCAACTTCTCAGGGGGAGTCTTTGATCTTCTCTGGGGGAGGGGGAGGGGAGATATTTGATATTTCCGTTTGTGGAGGGGCGGGTGGTGCTGGGCCAGGGTAAGCAGTGGTTCTCGGGCTCCCCCTTCCTCCTCACCTGCTGACCTTCACCTGCTGACCTCACCTGTTGACCTCACCCGCTGACCCTCATCTGCTGACCTCACCTGCTGACCCTCACCTGATGACTTCACCCGCTGACCTCACCCGCTGACCTCATCCGCTGACCCTCCTCACCTGCTGACCTCACCCGCTGACCTCACCCGCTGACCTCACCCGCTGACCCTCATCTGCTGACCTTCATCTGCTGACCTCACCCGCTGACCTCACCCGCTGACCTCACCTGCTGACCTCACCTACTGACCCTCACCCGCTGACCTCACCCGCTGACCTTCACCCGCTGACCTCACCCGCTGACCTCACCCGCTGACCTCCCCTGCTGACCTTCACCCGCTGACCTCACCCGCTGACCTCACCCACTGACCTCACCCGCTGACCTCACCCGCTGACCCTCATCTGACCTCACCTGCTGACCTCACCTGCTGACCCTCACCTGCTGACCTCACCTGCTGACCTCACCTGCTGACCCTCACCTGCTGACCTCACCTGCTGACCTCACCTGCTGACCGCACCCGCTGACCTCACCTGCTGACCTCACCTGCTGACCTCACCCGCTGACCTCACCCGCTGACCCTCACCTGCTGACCTCACCTGCCCAGCCCTAAATCTCTCGAACCCACCAACTGTTAGTTCTCTTGCCCTTGGCTCCAGAAGGGCAGCAGGATCGATCCAGGGAAGCAAATGCAGAAGGTGGGAGCTGGCAGTGGGTGGCTGTGTTGGGGTGGGGGTGGGGTGGGGGTGGGGCGGGGGTAGTTCTGAGAAAGCGCCTAGAAGGGACGGGAGAGCTGAGCTAGCCCAGTTCTCACCCCGGCCCCGGTTCGAGGCCAGAGGGAGGGTGGACAGTGAGTGGTGGTCAGGACTCCGGGGGTCAGACAGACCCTACCTGGAGCTCAGCAGGGGTGTGCGTTGGGGGGGGCAGGCCCTGGGGGGCTGGTGAGCAGGAACCAGGGAACCAGGGCACCGTCTGGCAGGACAGCTTCCTGGCTGAGGGAGAGCCGGCAGCCCCTGGGCTAGTGGGGCAGCCTGGTGTGCGCCCGGCTCCCAGGCCGGCTAGAGCCACAGCCCCAGTCCCCTTGCGCAGAGGGGTGGGGGGTGCTGGCCCCAGGGGTGCGGTTGCCCCGGGAAAGGACTCGCACTCAGGAACTCCCTGAGCCACCTGTGCCCCCCCCTTAACTCAGGGCCGCCTGGATCCCCGCCCTGGATGGCGGAGAGAACCCCAAATCCCAGCAGCTCCCCACTTCCCCTTGGCTGCTGGCTCCCCTCCGCCTCCTGCCGCCCGCGGTGCCCACATGGGGGTGGCAGCTGGGCAGAGAGGAGCCCAGGTGGGTGATGGGGGGGGTCCAGGGGCAGAGTGCCACCCCCCGCAAAACGTACCCAAACTTCTGTAAACCCTCGTACCGTTACATTCCACCCCCTCCGCGGTCCTCCCCAGTCCTGCTGGGGAGCAGCGGGACGGGTGCCGGGAGGGGGACCAGGAAAGGGGGTTCGGCACAAGCAAACGCACGCCCTCCCCTCTCGTTTGTTAGTTGATTCCGCCCCAAAGTCGGCTATTTATAGGCTACACGCGGCCGCCAGCGTCCGAGGCCGCCGGACTCTCCGCTGCTCCCCGGCGAGAAGTGAGTGAGAGGTCCGGGCGCTCAGTGCGTCTGGACCGCGTCCTCCGGTTTGTTTGGTTTGGTTTGCGCCCCCACACCCACACCGGGGAGAAGATCCGGGGAGCCCCGAAGGACCCACCAGGCCGACCATGTGAGTCCGCACCTGACCCCCCTCCCCTCCGCTGCGCCCACGCGGGCTGGTGGCTCCGGGGAGGCGCAGCCACCCACGGCCATCCACGGCCACCCATGGCCACCCATGGCCATCCACGGCCATCCACAGCCATCCGCGGCCACCCACGGCCACCCACCGCCATCCACGGCCATCCACGGCCATCCACGGCCCCAGGCCGGCCTCAACCTCTCCCTCTGCCCCTCCAGCTCCTTTCCCTTCCCTCCCTCTGCTCTCTCCCCTCGCTTTGCTTTCTCCTACATCCGTGCGCCCGAGCCTCTCTGGCTCTCAACTTCCAGCGGAGTTTGCATCTGCTCCCAGAAGGAGACCTGATGGCCTTTCCTAGGAGGCGGCTGGGCTGGGCTTGTGCATTTCGGAAAGAAAACTGTGGGGGTTTGGGGGCGGGATGGAGGGGCCGGATCCTGGCCCCCGGCTGGCTGGGGCAGGGCGAGCGCGTTTGCACGGAGATCTTTCCTTCCGCCCCGGCGCCAGCTAGGGCCGGGGAGGCAGGGCTCGCAGCCTCGCCATCTGGGGCCAGCCCTCCCCACGCAGGGACCGAGGTCTCCATCAGCAGCCCAGCCCCGCCCCAGGCGGAGGGGAGAGGAAGACTCAGCGTAGGCTGAAGCTGGCGGGGAAAGAGGGTCAGGTCCCTCAATTCCAGGGGGAACTGGGCGCCGCGGAGCCTTTGCCTTTGCCCGAGCGGCTTGGGGCAGAGCGCGCCTGCAGAGATGGCAAAGGCGCGGGCGAATGCGGGCGGTCCGTGGGCCTGACCTTGGCCTCCTTTTCTAGGTGTCAGAGCGTTAGATGGCACTGCTGGGTCTTGGCGCTGAGACCTCAGGCCAGCGGCAGGTTCTGGACCCGGCGAGGGTGCGCTCTGGTGCGCTCGTCTATGGAGTGCGTGCGGAAGGGCTGTGCGCTTTCCCAGGTCCTGAGAGGCGCGCAAGGTGGTTCAATCCACCCCCCTCCTCTCCCTCCAGAGTCCAGGCAGGACATTTGGGAAGGGATCAGAGAGGATTGCAATTAACCCGGAACTTGGAAGCGTTTTGGCAGATCAGAGCCCCAAGGTGGAGGTAGAGAACCGCGACCTCTGGCACGGGCGAGGGCCCCTGTACCATCCCCAGATTAACTTCTTACTGACACCAGCCACCAGGGTCTCTTCTCACAGTGCATGTTGCAGTTGGAATCCCCCTATAACCTCGTTTCCTAAGCGCTCAGTCTGCCTCTGTGGGTAGACTGGTGGGGAGCACTGGTCTCAGTGCCCCAGAGAGGGGGCCCCGTGTGAGCACCTCCTTCCTGGTCACTGCATCCGGGGCGGGGTCTGCTTCACTCCCCAGCTCACACTACTGGGAGAGTCTGGTTCTGACCGGATGGGGCCGCTCCTGTCTGGCCCAGAGCTGCCCAGACTCCCATCCCCATGGCCCCAAAGGGCTTCCAAACACTCAGCTGCCAAGTCCAAAGCAGAAGCCACTTTCTGCCCCCACCCCTGGGCCGCATTCGGGGCTGTGTTGGTCTTAGTGCAGCTTTATAGCCCCAAACAGGAGGCAGGGGTCCAGGAATGTCAGAACTCCCTCCCTGACAGTAAATGCCACTCAGCGTCTCCTCACATGTTAGTCTGAGCATGTGGTCTTTTAGTAAAGCCCCAGGGGGGAAAAAGGAAGGAAGGAGAGAAGGAGTAAAAAGGATGTAAGTTAAGAGGAAATGAGAGAAATGATGTGGTAAAAGGAAAGGTTGATTAAAAAAAAAAAAAAGGAATGACCCCTAGTTAACTGTTTTTCCTTTTTGTCCTCCTTGAGAAGAAAATAGTGTTTTCTAAGTCATGAAGTCACCCAAGAACAAAGCCTTCCCCAAGTTCACTGTCGTGGTGGGTAGTAGATGCCTGTCCGGGACACGTGAACTAACATGCTTCTCAGATCCCCAGCCACCTGCAAATACCTGTCCCCACGTTATCCGGGGTTGGGAGGTGGGCGCAGTGAGATGGGCTTGGCATTTGTTGCTCAGTAAATGACATTAATTCCCTGCAATTAGTCTTTGAGTTACCTTACACAAACCTTATTATCCTGGAGGCAAAAGCACAAGTTATTACCTTAGTTTAAGAGCTTAAGTATATAGGCTTCTAATCAATCCTTACAACATTTAAAGGAAACCATTTTACTTCCTCCCAGAATAATCTTCAGACTATAGAGTCCCTCTTAAAAATCTTTATCTTCCACCTTATAATAAGCAACCTGTAAGTCTATAGGTTAGAAAGAAGCCTACATCTGACTAACTAGTTATAAGTCCTCTTACAGTAAGGCTGACTATTAATTTACTTTCAGATTTAACACTTTAACGACAATCTTAGTTTACACTGTAAATATTAGTGAATTCAAAATTTTAAAATTTCTCCTTTTTATTAAAATTATAATTATATTTTTAAAGTATCCTCTTAGGCTTATTTGCATATACAGAGGGATTATGGGAAGTCTTAGCAACTTTCCTAGAAGACTTATTTAAATTGCTCATAAAGACATTGGCTTATTCAAAGGAAGGGGGTTGGCCTCTGGTATTTCAAGATGGTGATCAGTAAGCCATGTGGCCATCATTGCGGCTGCTCAATCTATTCTTTTAAAAGACAGAAAAAAAATCACATTGCAGACAATTACTAGCTGTTTCTGGTCTTTATTAGAATTGCTTATAAAATTTTGGCTTTTCATTTCGCTGAAAACCTTGATTATAATTTAATAATTTAATTTATTTAAGTAATTAAAGTAGGTATTTTCATTTAAAAAATAAAAGCAAATTTACTTCTGAATCTCCATCACGGAAAAGGAAACGGTCAAGTTCCCGAGTGGAGGAGCTGGAGATTAAGAAATTAAAGAAAGAAAGAGACCAAGAGGCAGAAATAGACTCATCAAGCTGGGAGCCAAGTGGGCGCCATTCTCTCTGATGGAGAGGCAGCAAGCTCCTGAGCCATGCAGCAGGTTTATTTTACAGGGTCAAAGGAGCTTATATGCATTCTTAACTAGGTCCTAGCATTACTGGATTTACATATCTAGACCCGCCCCTGCTGACAGGAGAAGCAACTCCATCACCCCTAGCCCTTTTCCCAGCTGGACCTCTGGCTTGGAAAAGAATTGCTCTGCTGGGTGTGTGAGGAGGGAGAAGGCAATGGCTACTTTTCTGAAAGCCAAAGCAATTGCCTTCCATACCCCCACCCCCATCTTCCAGCTAAGTGGTGATTCCTAAGCTGTGTGTCCTTCTAGAGACTTCCCTTCCTGAGAAGTGAGAGCTTAGAGGAGCTGACTATGGTTCCTTCCAGGATTTCATTTGATGCTAAGTCTACAGCATAGCTGGGCAAAGAGCTGAGGCCTGAAAGGGAGGGAATGAGAGAGAACCCAGAAAAGAACAGAGACTCTGTTAGACAAGGAACGCCCACGGTCTCCTTATATGTCTCACCAATGAAACTCCATTTCCCCCTAAAGACTATGACTACTTTCACACATGTTTAACCTTGCACTGAGCCGAGCATCTTTTGAATCTGGCCATTGAATACATGTGCTACCTGCTGAGTCCTGTGCATGCTTCTATCTGACTCGACTCTGACATGAGACACTGCGCATGTGTTTATTTTCATCAAGTTCTTGTTCACCTTCAACAGGTTGGTTTCAGTATTTCTCAAGTTTCCTTACAATAACAGGGCACGAACCAGTTAGGTGCAGCCTCATGGGACAGGATTATATGCACCGCAATTCTCCAGGTGGTTCTAGCTAAAACCACCCCTGCTTTCGCCTAAACGAGACACATACTTGAGATGAAAGTGAGTGTCATTTTTTAAAACCGGAATTATTGAAATATTTGATGTTGTTTCTTTCTGCCCGTTTGGGATACACTTAGTCATGTGAATATTTAAGTAGACACCTCATAAAAAATAAACATGACTTTTTATATAGAAATTGTCTGAGGCTTGAGAAAAGAGCTCAGGTATGTAATACAATTTCAGGACATTGTATCTTTGAAATTCGTCGTCAACCAGATTTATGATCAGAACTTTCCATTACCTTTGGTGTGCTTGTTTACAATTAGGTCCTCTGATGTAACCAGATCTGCCATCAGCCGCTTAACAAGTACATGTTCAAATGAGATGTTTTCCAAATGTACACTTTTTTCAACATTTGCCTTTGCATATCCTGGTTAGCAGGCCATTTTGCAGCCCAGAAAAATTAAGTTTGAGGCATAGAGTATATTCTACACACCCATTTATATAACCTCTGTTTTATTGTTGACATTTTAGTAGTGACCCATGTATATAACTTCTGTTAAGATTATTGTAATTAAAAAGACATCTGTTTTCAGGAGAAAATGTATCTTTGTTTGGGGGGAAGCTTATTGAATAATTAGTTTTCCTCCAGTGTTCTTTCTTCCTTTTTTTAAAAAAAATTGAATTTATTGGAGTGATATTGGTTCACAAAACCATATAGGTTTCAAGTGTACAACTCAATAAAACATCATCTGCGCACTACATCCTGTGCCCATGGCCTCAAGCAAAGCTCATTCAATCTCCATTTCTCCCTCTTTACCTACCTTCACCCACCCCCACCCCCTTTTCCTCTGACCATCACCACACCTTAGTCTGTGTCTATCTGTTACATATATGTTTTTTGGCTAATTGCCTTTTTTCATCCGTCCATTCCCCTCTCCTCTGGCAGCTGTCAGTCTTTTCCATGCCTCTGTTTTATTTTTGTTCATCTGTTTATTTTGTTCATCAGATTCCACATGTAAGTGAGATCACATGGTACTTTTCTTCCTCTGGCTTATTCTATCAGATATATCATAGTTTCCTATTTATGTATGTAAATGAATGGAAAATTAAAATGACTGACTTAGGGCAAATCCTATCCTTCCTCACGCAGAGTTATCAATAATCTATTATTTTAAAATAACATGTAATATATCCTTTGGAAGGGAGAAGACTCTCAAGCTAGTCATTCATCAGTGATGGTCAGACTGGCTAGATTATTGACAAGAAAAGTTTGGAAGAGGAGAGGAGACGTAACATCAGAAAAGTTGAACTTTTGGCTGGCAATGTGACAAGTCAAAAAATACATTGAAGAGCAAAGGCCTAATGATAAATAACCCCGTGGAATAAAGGGAATAGGGGACAACTTGTCAGCCAGCCATGCGCCCCCTACAGGCAGCATTTCGCTGCTTGGGATCAGCTGGGAGATATACTGTGTGACATTACTTAGTATGGTAAGGAGAAACTTCTTGCTTTTCCTACTTGGGGTTCAAGCCTATAATTTTTTAAAGTGAGGCATAATTTCAGATACCACAAAGTTTGGCATTTAAACCACTTGAAGGCCTTCGGTGCGAGTGGCTTTTTACTACATTCACAATGATGTGCAACCATCACCACCACATAAATCCATAATGTGGTCGTCATCCCCAAAGGAAACCTTGTACCACTAAGCAGTCATTCCCCATGGGTTTGCCCGTTCTGGATACTTGATAACTTAAATAATTTAACATTTAACCTTTGCATCTGGTGTCTTTCACTCAGCATAACATTATCAAGGGTTATTCCTGTTGTAACGTATGTCATGACTTCATTTCTCATATTTATGGCCGAGTAATATGCAATTTTATGGATATATCACATTTTGTTTATATACTCCTCAGTTGATAGTCATATTTTTTTTCTTTTTCTACTTTTTGGGCTATTATGAATTAGGCTGCTAGGAACATCCATGTATAGGTCTTGTTTGAGCATACATTTTCAGACCTATTGGTTATCTTCTTACGAGTGGAAATGCTAGGTAAAATCATAACTCTGTGCTTAACTTTTTGAGGAATTACCATACTGCTTTCTACAGTGGCTGTACAATTTTACAGCCCTGTCAACTGTGTGAGGGTTTTGATTTCTCCACATCTTTGCGAGCGTTTATTTTATTTTATATTAAAAAAATATAGCCATACTAGTGGATGTAAGAGGTACTGCACTGTGGTCTTATTTGTATATTCTGATTGACAAATGATGCGATGCATCTTTTTTGTGTGCTTATAAGGCATTTGAATTTCTCCTTTGGAGAAATGTGCATTCATGGTCTTTGCCCATTGTTAAATTGTGTTGTTTATCTTTTCATTGATTAATTGAAGATTAGATCCTTATAAGACTTGTGATTGCACATATTTATATTTTCTTCCAGTCTCCATGTTTTCCACCATCTTTTAAAATATATATATTTTATTGAGTTTTTATAGAGAAGAAGGGAGAGGGATAGAGAGCTAGAAACATCACTGAGAGACAAACATCGATCAGCTGCCTCCTGCACACTCCCCACTGGGTATGTGCCCACAGCCAAGGTACATGTCCTTGACCAGAATCGAACCTGGGACCCTTTAGTCAGAAGGCCGACATTCTACCCACTGAGTCAAACCGGTTAGGGCTCACTGTCTTGGTAATGCCCTGCAATTCATAAAACTTTTTGGTTTGTGATAAAGTCCAGTTTAACAGTAGTTGTTTTAATCATTCCTCAGATTAAACAGAAAACAAAACATTAACGTACCAAACTTTAAAGAGAGAAAAGACTCTTCCATAATGTCCATATGACAACTTTATCAGATACAGATTATCAGGGACTACCTAAGGGTTCTGCTGTTGTTCACGGAAAGGAAACAGCGAGTGCTACGTTAACCTTGGTTTTTAAAAAGTCCTGGGTTATTCAGATAAGTTGTCAACCCAGGTGAATGAGATCTTTTATCTTGAGATGACAACAGTTGAGTGTGTGTTTTTAAATTATCACTATCAAATTCATCTACCAAGAGATTTCAAATAGCCTCCCGTGTTTAAATAACATTAAGGATCTGCTTTAAACCAACAACAACCAGGAAGATGGAAAGGTTAACAGGGTGTCCCTCACTTAGCCATCCATGTCTAACCCAGCCACACACAGGCCTGCGTATCAGGTGATATACTTGTGAGGTTCCTGGGAGAAAGATCTTGGAGTCAGACGTAAGAGAAAGGAAATCATTGCAAAATATGTTATAAAACAAAAATTAGGAAAACAGTAAGACTATTAATGGACAGTATTGGAGGTAAAGACTTTGCCTGTTCTCTCAAATTGGTTGTTTTGGGGCAATTGATTTATGAATTAAAAAAATAAACAGTGGTTGAATCTGGTCTTCATCTGATTTAATTATTTAGCTATTAAATAAGAAGGCTTGCCAAAACCGGTTTGGCTCAGTGGATAGAGCGTCGGCCTGCAGACTGAAAGGTCCCAGGTTCGATTCCGGCCAAGGGCATGTACTCTGGTTGCAGGCACATCCCCAGTAGGGGGTGTGCAAGAGGCAGCTGATCGATGTTTCTAACTTTCTATCCCTCTCTCTTCCTCTCTGTAAAAAGTCAATAAAACATATTTTAAAAAAATAAGAAGGCTTATGGTGAATACTGGTTTAAACATCTCTCATTCCATCCATCAGAAGTCTCCGGCAGATTCTGCATCTGTCATTTTATGGGGTGTACTATTGGGCAACCCCGTTCAACATGTTCTAAGTGTCCATGTACAGACCTCCTGCACAAGCCACACGCACAGCTATCATCCCAATTTTTGGACAAAGGTTAATTATCAGTAACGAGGATGCGTGATACACAGAACCTTACTTTTGTAAATATATGGATGGCGACCAAAGCATTTACTCCCCAGGTTTGCCAACTCTCGAGGGAAGAGTCCATTTTTTGAAGGCCTGGTACCAAGGAGAGGAAATACTGTAACACTCGATGTGTCACAGCCAATGTCACATAGCTTGGCTCTCTCTTCAATTTGGCCAATTCTGTGTCATGGGTTTGAGCCAGATGTTCTGTGGGACAGATCACCAGCCTGTCTGGCATGGATGAACACAGCACAATGGGTCCAGCCCTGGTTTCTATGTTTTTAAATAATCAGCAGAAACGATTTCTGTGTCGAACACTTGCTGGGGTATAGTTCAGTAGTAGAGAATGTCAAAGCAGCTATAAGTTTAATGATTCATCGCATGGTGTGTATGGAGTACCCGCTAGGGTTTGGGGCAGAGTTTTACAAATGCTTCTTCATTATACAAACCTATGACGTGGATAGAGAAGTAGCTAGGTAGTGGGTAGGTTAAGAGACCATTTATGAACCCCACAGGGATGGAAAGCGAGGTTTAGAGATCACTCCCCTTGACCTCACAAGTAGTGAGGGGGCAGAACCCAGCCTTGAGCCCAACCTTCTGATATCACGTCGAGGGCTCCTCTTCAATGATGTCTCTTAATCAGCATTTCAGAGAGTGGGTTCCACCTGAACACCTAAGTCAGAGTGACCTGGAATATTTGTGCAAAATGCAGATTCCTTGGCCCTGCTCTAGAAATACTGAATTCCTAGGACTCATCATGTTAATAGTTTTCTTAAAAGCTTTTTATACACACTAAATTTTAAGCATAGTTGGTCTCAATACTAAAAAAAAAAATCTGAAAATATGTGGTTAGGTTAATTTGACATGAAGTAAAGATAGTTCGAGAAGCATAGAGAAAACAATAAATGCCAGTGCATTATTTTTTTAAAAAAATATGTTTTATTGATATTTTTACAGAGAGGAAGGGAGAGAGATATAGAGCTAGAAATGTCGATGAGAGAGAAACATTGATCAGCTGCCTCCTGCACACCCCCTATCGGGGATGTGCCCGCAACCAAGGTACATGCCCTTGACCGGAATCGAACCTGGGACCTTTCAGTCCACAGACCGACGCTCTACCACTGAGCCAAACTGGTTTGGGCAGCCAGTGCATTCTTAATAGTTCTCTTACAAATTGGGGTTTCAGTAAGAAACTCATAGGGGCCGTCATATTTGGGGAAGTTACATTATTTGAAGTATTCTGTTGAAGTAAGATGTTTTTATCACATAGCTTTATCAAGAAATAAGATATGTTTTTATCACATAGCTTTATCAAGCGTATTCTATGAGGCCCTGTGTCCATGGATATCCCACATCTGCAGCCCTGGTATACATATGGGGTGTATTATAAAAACAGAATCCCCTGCATCCCTATCCCAGGGTAGGTTTGCTCTGACATAATAGCGCTGAGATATGCACTGGGCAGACTTTAGTTAAATAACTACTGTCTGGCTGTCTTCAGAGGCTGGACTGGGTGTGAACTTGAACATGGAGGGGATCCTGGGTGTGTCTCCGGCCTCTCAGCTGGGGAGTTGTTAAGGAGGAAAAATTGTTTCAGGTTCCTCCAGGCATATGAGGCCATTGGGGTTCCTTTGGTATGGGGTGAATGCATTAGTGGGGGACTCATGTCAGTCCCCCCACATATAGGCTATGTATTATCTGAGGGACACCGGCCTTTGGCTAGGTGTCTGCAATATGATTATTTGCTGAAACGTACTTCCTGTCTATGCATTGCCTACTTTTCTGAAGAAGGTTGTGGGGAAAAGGACAAGAATAGGCATTTTCAGTGGGCTGGCTAAGTCCAACTGCTCTTGGCTCTTCCTTTGTTCTTGGCCTTTTCTTCAATGCCTTTCTCTAAACAGAACAAAGTGACTTGGCAACCACGCAGATAACCCAGAGGGGTGTGCTGCCCTGATGGATGGATTTAAACAGTTGGGTTGTTGACAGTTATCAAATTACCCCGAGAGAGCAGCCACATCACCACCTCGATTCCCGCCCTGCGAGTTCTTGAAGAAGCCTCTTCAGAGCTGTTTGTTTTTCTTGGTTATCATCATGTTGAAAGATACTTCATTGTTTGTTAAGTACACGCTTTATTCATAAGCAGGTCTTACCACCCATGCCTGCTCAGGGATGTACAAAGTGAAATAAAGAAATGTCACTGCATCCTCCCACTTCAGGTAGCCACCACCTGAGCACAGACATACCTGGGTCATACTGACTATTCTGCCTTTGGCCAGAAGAGTCTTCTTCCCCTTTTCATTCTTTGTTAGGAGCTGTTGGTCTCTTCCATTCAAAGTCTAAATTCAGCTACTTCTCATCTCTTTGGACAATAGGAGTTAAATGCAGTTACTGTCTTGAGGGAGCTTACAATTTAGGCTCAAAGGTAGTCAGGAAGGGTAAGGGCATAGATTGTGACAACACCAAAGAAATAGCTGGTAAGTGCTAAGTGAGTAAAAAGCACATAGGTGGTGGTTCCATGAGGTTCTTGAATCTGGCCATGAGGAATGAGGAAACACTAAGGACAGGAGATTGCTGTGAGATTGGTCTTTAAAAATGGGTAAAGGTGGCCCAGTCAGTGTGGCTCAGTGGTTGAGAATCAACCAATGAACCAAAAAGTCACCAGTTCAATTCCAATCAGGGCACATGCCCGGATTTCAGGCTGGATGCCCACAGTAGGGGGCATGCAGGAGGCAGCCAAATGATGATCCTCTGCCATAAGTATTTCTATCTATCTTTCTCCATTCCTCTAGCTCTAAGATCAATAAAAACATATATATGTTTTAAATGGGTAGAAGTGGAATCAGAGCAGAAAAAAAAGAAATGAGCTTAGTGGGTTGATTATAAAGGCAAGAATGTGAGTAAAGACACATAAGGGGGGAGAGAGAAAGCCTTTTTGGGACATAGTAGAAGTGTATTTAGGGTGGAGAAAAAAGGGGGAACCAGCAGGAAATAAGTTAGGACCTAACCATTAGACATTCAGCTCCACAAGGGTAGGGGACATACCTTTCTCTGCTCGTCACACCCAATGCCTAAAAGGGACAGACACTCCACAGAATTCATGGAAAAAGGAAGCATAACAAGGAAAGAACAATGAACTTTGCTTGAAGCAGAGTTGGGATAATGTCATAGGAGAGGAGTCGTAAGCTGTATTGGGTCTTTAAGAACATGTCATCATTCGGTAGCCAGAAGGAACACATGAGCAGAGACACAAAGGGAACAGAACAGTGTGACATAGCTCAGTGTAACCGAAGCTGCCCGGGTGATCTGCTTGGGGGAGGGGAACAGTCAAGTGTCAGAAATGAGGCTGGAGAGACTCAGGGACAGACCCACAGAGGGCCCTTTGTGCTCTGCAAAGCAATTTGGACCCTTGCCATGGGAAATCACTGAAGGGTTGTAAAAAGGGAGTGAAATGATCATCAGATTTGCATTTTAGGAAAATCACTCTCCTGGTAGTGTGAAGGATGTCCTTGCTAGGTTCATATCGGAGACAGGGTGACCAGTTAGCCATCCTACAAGTCTGCATGGGAGGCGATGAGGCACAAGCCAGGGCATTTGAGGGGATTTAGTGCAGTGGGCAGTCTCAAATGATAGTTAAGAGATAAAAAATGGCTGGCCACGGAACATAAGGTAAAAGTAAAAACCAAAGTGGGTCATCCTAGTCTCTGGCACCAGGGGGGTGGGGTAGGGAGGTGGGGTTTGGGGGAGGGAATGGTGTGGTCATGAACCCAGTCAGGGAGCACATGAGTGTGGGAAGATGGCTGGCAGGGGGCGGGGTGGCGGTTTCTTAAAGCAATGAGGTCCAATATCTGATGGCCTCTGTGCTAGAATGATGCTTGTCCTCCAAAGTCCTCCTTCACTTTCAGCTGAGAAAGGCCTGTCCATTTGGACTCTTCTAGGTGTCCCTCTGTCTTGGAGACAAGAATGGTCCTTCCTCTGGGTACAGAGAGGGCACCTCTCCCCTGAGGTTCTCCTGACTGCTACAGCAGTGAAGGGAGGGAAGGTCAGAGAGTCCTTTCTGCTTCTGACACTTTCACAAACTCCTTCAGCTTAAAATACTAGTATGGCCAGGGAAAGATTTTGGGGTAGCATGTCCTGGGTCCTATTAGGACAGTGTTCGGCAAACTCATCAGTCAACAGAGCCAAATACCAACAGTCCAACGATTGAAATTTCTTTGAGAGCCAAATATTTTATTTATTTATTTATTTATTTATTTATTTATTTAATGATTTCATCTTACCTTCTGTGTGAAGAAAGTTTGAGTGTCAGCTGAGTGGATAATGCTAAACTTGTTAGTTCAGGTAAAAGATACATTGAATTGGAGTTGTGACCATGGAGATGAAATATTCATATTTAGAATTACATATGGTAGATGAGGGTGAAGGAGGCTTCAAGGGTAAATGAGGCATCAAAGATGGTCTCTGTGTTCCTTGGATGGACAAGATAAGAAATTCTAGAAGGAGATGAGTTGGCAGAGTGAATGTTGAGGTACCTTGGTGGGCATTTAGGAGCAGTCATTTCACTGTATATTCAGCATATTTCTATTACTTCACATAGACCAGATTATAATTACTTTTGTGTGTGTATCTGTTCCCCTTTATTAGAACGTGAGCTTCTCAAAGAAATGGAGCAGCGTTTGTTATTTTTATTATTTTTATTTATCTTATTCATTCTTGTATCCCCAGGACCTATGGCTGTAATTTGCACATACTATTTGTCCAGTGTTTGTGAATAAATGATCTGACTGACCCCCAAAGCTCACACAATTTCTCCCTCCCCAGTAGGAAGCACAAGAAAACATTGTAAAGGCAAGTTGGGGCACAAATGCAGAGTGTTTTAAATCCCCGGCTCAGGAGTTCCATTATGACACACCGTGTAATTAAACCTCGGGTTTACATTTGCTTTCCAGTCCGACCTTTGTTTCAAATAATGCGCCTGTTATTTTAAAAACCATTGACTGTTTACTCAAGGGACACTCTCTCCTAAGTAAATCAAGTCCAACCAAGCTACAGGAAAAGCAAGAGACCGTACAATAGAGACGACTGGGCCCTCACGTTGCAGGATTCAATAAAGTTTGGACGAATCTATGGGAAAAGGGTTGGCAGATTCTAAAGTAATATAACCTTGCCTATTTCTTTTTTCTCTCTCTTTCTTTTATTTATTTTTGTGTACATGTTTTTATTGATTGTAGAGAGAGGGGGGAGAGAGAGAAATAACATACCGTGTTTCCCCGAAAATAAGACATCCTCCAAAAATAAGACCCACTTCTTGGAAACATAATACATCCCCTGAAAAGAAGACCTAGCGCATCTTTGGGAGCAAAAATTAATATAAGACACTGTCTTATTTTGGGGGAAACGGTAGATGTGAGAACCATTGATTGGCTGTCTCCTGCATGCCCACTAATGGGGAATGAGCCTATAGCTAGGGCAAGTGCCCTGACCAGGAATTGAACTTGCAATTCCTCCGTGCATAGGGCGGTGCTCAACCACCTGAGCCACACTGGCCAGGGAATCCCTCTCTTTCTTTTCATCTCATATTGCAGGTGAGCATTCAGTCATTAGGGCAGATCTAGGGAGGGATTCAGCTACTTGCCTGGTCCATTGCTTGGATATGTTCACAGCATGGATGTGAAGGAATTCTGTTAAAGGGCTGCCACTCTTTCTTGGGGTCAGTATGACAGCACGGTATTTTGAATCTGTTGAATTTAGTTTTAACCACACTAACAGCTAACACTATAAATGCCTTGTTTGGGATAGAAGGCGCCTAACTTTCGCTTGTGCAAGACCTTTTTTGAATTTAGTTTGTGCATAGTAATGAATGCTGCTGCTTTAGTTTCACCCCTTATTGGTTTCTTTGAGATAGATATTCATAAGGCCCCATATCTCTCTTACCCCCACTTGGAATATGCAGATAATCAAGGCCAGAATGTGTATTTTGTCACCTTCATGAGCATATGTGTGTGTGTGCATGTGTGTGCGTGCGCGTGTGTGTGAGAGAGAGAGAGAGAGAGAGAGAGCGCACGTGCTTCATTCTCTTCCTTTGGAAAATTATATAACCCCTATCTATCTAATGTGAGCAGAGGGGACAGTGGTTGGCCTGAATGAACCCATAGTTCTTGCAGATCTTAAGGATGAGAATTAGAAGTGAGCATCATGTGACATGGCCCAATCAGATTGATCTTCGTCACTCCCTGTGGCAAGCAGGACTAAGTATAGCTACAGACTCGGAGGCCCAGTCTACACAGTGCAAAGGTGGATCTGGCTGTTGTCCAGTCACTTCAGGCCACAAAGATGGCCACCCTGAATGCAGGCCTTCAAGTTGTCTGTGTTTTCTGGAGAAGTTTTAGTAGAGTGGATAGGAGCCTAGGATGCAGAATCAAGACTGCCGGGTTCATTTCTTCCCGTGGACACTTACCAGTGGTGTAACCTTGGTTCTGTTTCTCAGTTTCCCCACATTTAAGATGAGGACAATAACACACTGCATATGGTTGTTGGAATTACAAGCACTGATATTGGGAAAATGCTTTGAATAGGGCTTGATGCATAGTAAGCACTAAATCATTTCTAGCTACTAATACTGCCTAGGAAATGCCTAAGATGTTGGCTTTACAGAGATGAAGATAGATGTGTGAAAGCAAAGTCAGCACTACTTTTGGCCAAATGTAAAGAATTTTGAAGTTTTAGGTGAAGCATTAAATATCTGTCACCTACTTGGCCTTTGTTAAACCAACTTATTTTAGAGACTGCTTTATTTTTTTTCAAATATTTTTATTTTTTTAAAATATATTTTATTGATTTTACACAGAGATGAATTGAGAGGGATAGAGAGTTAGAAACGTCGATGAGAGAGATACATTGACCAGCCTCCTCTTGCACAATCCCCACTGGGGATGTGCCCGCAACCAAGGTACATGCCCTTGACCGGAATCGAACCTGGGACCTTTCCGTCTGCAGGCCAACGCTCTACCCACTGAGCCAAACCGGTTTTGGCAGAGACTGCTTTCTTTAAATGTTCTACAAAAGGATCTCAAGTATCAAAAATTATATAGAGAAGTTGAAGATTTCAGTGTCATTTACTGAAGGTGAAAAACCTCAAGATAATTTAATTTTGGAAAAAGAAAGCCAAGGAAAATTTACTGGTCTGGACATGCAAATGGGTTTATTAACAATTAAAATAATATTGCCCAGTCAGGGGTGTGCAGGAGGCAGATGATCATTGATCATTTTATCTCTCCCCCTCCCTCTCCCTCTCCCTTTCTAAAAAATAAATCAACTGTTGCCGAAACCGGTTTGGCTCAGTGGTAGAGCGTCGGTCTGCGGACTGAAAGGTCCCGGGTTCCATTCCGGCCAAGGGCATGTACATTGGTTGCGGGCACATCCCCGGTAGGGGGTGTGCAAGAGGCAGCTGGTCAATGTTTCTCTCTCATCGACATTTCTAGCTCTCTATCTCTCTCCCTTCCTCTCTGTAAAACATCAATAAAATATATATATATTTTTAAAATCAACTGTTTATTGAGGGCACTTTTTAAAATTTTACTTAATTTTAAAATTTCATTTAATTCTTGAATCTTCTAATTTTATTTAATCTTCGCACAATCCCAAGGAGCATTGTTATCTGTTTCATTTCTGTGACTAAACTAAGGGTGAGAATGGCAGTGCAGCTTTCTTTATTTTTTAAAAAAATATATTTTATTGATATTTTACAGAGAGGAGGGGAGAGAGATAGAGAGCTAGAAACGTCGATGAGAGAGAAACATCGACCAGCTGCTTCTTGCACACCCCCTACTGGGGATGTGCCCGCAACCAAAGTACATGCCCTTGACCAGAATCGAATCCGGGACCTTTCAGTCCTCAGACCGATGCTCTACCACTGAGCCAAACCAGTTTCGGCGGCAGTGCAGCTTTCAAGGAGTTAAAGCTATGTAGCTCAGAATTGGGATTTGAACCCGGTAATGACAAAGCGCAGAGCCAGTGTTTTTATCTCTATAACATGTTTCTCTCTCTATTGTGCATAGTAAAAACGATCATCAATATGACATTTAAAACACTTTACATCCCCTGTAAGTGAAAAATGTTTAAGTCCAGATTGTACAGGTAAGAAAATGGAAGCTTAGTGGAGTTGATTGATTTGCCCAGATGTATTTGGTTATGGCGTATCCCATCAGTGAGGTACGCCATAACCAAATACATCTTATTTGTTTGTAATCATCTAGAACTACATGTTCTTGTCAATTCCATACTTACCACTGACCCAGAGGGCCGATCTAGGGGGAGAGGCAGCAGAAACATGGATGGGAAGGAGACTCAAAGAGGCGGTAAATGGCGAGGATGTGGGATAAAGCAGACCTGTAACTCTCCGTTAGAAAATGTCTGACTTGGTTGCCACCTTCTCAGTGACATGGCTGTCTCCATTTATTTTCTGTGGTTTTTAAAAAATTAATGATGTCAAAATTATATCAGAGACCATCTATGTTGGATTATAATAAGAATATTCTGACAGGATGGGTGTTCAAACACTAAAGGGTTGTGAGGAACTGCTTTTCTCATAAATTTGTAAAGTATGATATTCATTCCACCTGTTACCGTGTCATACTGTAAGTGTCATCAGGTCAAAACACTCAGCTTTTGGATAAAATTAGTCCAATAGATACTCTGGGAGTTAACTCACTTCTTTAAATATATAAGGCAAGTCATGGGTTGCTATTAGTTTGGTTTGAATTAGTAGCAAATCATTATACTCGACTTGGGAACTCGCCAATGAGACGACAAGCAGAGTTAGGACCTGCCAGTGATTGCCATTATCCGTGCTGTTGGCTTCACCCTTCCTCTTAAGATAATTAAGATATTTATATCCATAAAATGGAAAAGTGCCTGCCTTAATCTATTTTATCTATAACGCCTACACAGAATCCAGACACTTTAACAGGCTGAATGTGAGATCAGGATCTTGGAAAAATACACATATTAATAAACCTTTCATTCAGTCTTCCGTCCTCTCTGTATCCTCTTATCCAGAAATTACCATTGAGAAATAGTCTATGGATTGGATATCATCCTGCTATATATTCATTAGTTTGTTCATTCATTCATTTCTTCATTCATTCATCAGATTTAACATCAAGCAGCTGTTGAATATCAGACACCGTGCTGAGTAGTGAATGAAACGTACAAAGATCTGTGGGCTAATGCAGCTTATGTTCTAGCAGAGAGACAGTGAACAATATAAAGAGGTAAACATATAGCATATAAGATAAGGATAAGTGCTATGAAAATAAGAAAAGGGAAGGGGCTATGAAATGTGTGGGAGGGTGAAAATCAGAACAGGTGGATAGGGAAGACATCCAGGGAAGAAAGTGACCTTTGACTTCTGACCTGAAGAAATGAGGCAGCCAGCCCCACTGAGGTCTGCGGGAAGAGCACTCCAGGTGGAAGGGACAGCAAAGTCAGAGGTGCCATGGGAGGAGCACATGTGACCTGTTTGGGCAAGGGGGACAGTGAAGCTGGGGCACAGAGAACAGAACCACAAACCCAGGAAATGCAACAGAGAGGTTCTGGGGTGGGGGTGATAACTCTACCTGGTTTCTTTTGAACAGGTTAAGCTGTTACATGGTAATGAATAAGACAAGCCGAAACCGGTTTGGCTCAGTGTTAGAGCGTTGGTCTTCGGACTGAAAGGTCCCGGGTTCGATTCCGGTCAAGGGCATGTACCTTGGTTGTGGGCACATTCCCCGGTAGGGGATGTGCAAGAGGCAGCTGGTCGATATTTCTCTCTCATCGACGTTTCTAGCTCTCTCTCTCCTTTCCTCTCTGTAAAATATCAATACAATATATTCCCTTTAAAAAAAGGAATAAGACAAAACGCCAGGAAAATGTTTTGAAAACTGTGGGGAGAGTTGAATACTGGTTTGAGGTATTTGTTTTTGATTTGGTAAGGGATGGGAATTTTACTGAACTTATATATATATATTTTTAGTCACTGCAATAATACTATCAGAGTCAGGAGTGGCATGCTTTAAATAGAGTTCACCTCAAATGGGCCACTCTGTTTATGAAGATTTTTTATCTATATAAACACATAAATATGTACATATAAATTTCCACAGCCAAAGGAAAAGGTTGTGTTTTATGGCATAAAATTATATATTTTTGGCTCTGGCCCAGCAGTCATAAAATCTAACTATTTCCAAGCATAACATCTTAAATAATTGTATGCAGGCAATATGATGGCCTTGTGCATAAGTAGCCAATACTGAATTTTAGGAGAGTTTTAAAAATATATTTCAGCATTAAGTTTGGGCCTAGAGACAGTCATATATCTGATAGGTTACTTCTCCGTGAACTTTCAGTCCCACTGTCTATAATGAAATATTTGTAGATGCATTTAAATGCAACTGTTAAGGAAAACTTGAACCTTTTCCTATGTCTGTTGCTTAATACAACAAACTTTCCAAACTAGGGTCAAGGAGGAAAAAGTGCAATATCTATGCATAAGTTTTAGCTCCCAAGTCAAAGTAGATGACTCAAAATCACTCTCAAGTAAGCGCTGGCATTGAATTCAGATATGAATAGTTGAGTTGTAGTTTGTAGGATACTTGTGTGCTGCACTTTTATTCACTCATCTTTAAATTTTCTGATATAACCTAACAGAATGGCAACATTCTCCTTCTTCTTCTTCTTTTGGATTCTAAGATTAAGCCAGACCATTAACATTGGCCAGAGGATACAGAAATTAGCCAAAGTTTGAGTTCTGCTGTCACGTCTCTTCTTAGCTTGCAAAATAGATGCATATACGGACAGTGAATAATCTAATCAATATATCCAGATCTGTTTAAACTGTCTGTGTCTTAAATTTCTCTTTTCCACATAGGTGGTACACTAAGGGAGAAGGAGACCAATTTTTAAAAAAATATATTTTATTGATATTTCACAGAGAGGAAGGGAGAGAGATAGAGAGCTAGAAACATCCATGAGAGAGAAACATCGACCAGCTGCCTCCTGCACACCCCCCACCGGGGATGTGCCCGCAACCAACTTACATTCTCTTGACTGGAATCGAACCCGGGACCTTTCAGTCCGCAGACCGAAGCTCTACCACTGAGCCAAATTGGTTTCGGCAGAAGGAGACCAATTTTTAAAGCTTGATAGGCATGTAGAGTATGGTGAAAACATAACATTAGATAAAATCTATCGTTTGCCAGTAATTTTTACAGTGTAATCCACTTCAGAGTGACATATGTGAGTTTGACACAGTTCAAAGTCAAGCAAAGAAGGTTGTCACGGGTAAGGCAGTAAGGTTGCAGACCAGGTCATGGTTGTAAGGGGAGGATAACAAAATTGAAAGCCAATGTCCCATGTCAGCAAAACTTCAGGCCAGTCAAGCAACGTGTAACAGGATAGCTGATATTACTAAGAAGACTGCTAAGGGAATTTTTGTTTCAGAAAATCCCTCTCCTGCTAAGAGAGGCTGTTTCTCTTAGAAACCGGGAACTTTTCTTCTGTTATATTCTGTACCTAAGGCAAAACCCATGCCTTTTGCTATCCTGTCAAACCATTTCATAATTAACTACATACTTTCAGGAACTAGTCATAAAAATCACTTAACAAAAGCACACAGAACAACATAAAACACGGAGGCCAGGTGGGGGTGGTGGTGGTGGTGGTGGTGGTGATGGGTGTGTTATGAACCGAGGGTTTTGGAGCTGTCTTGGAGCAGCGAGGGTCAACAGAGAGGAGGTCTGACCTTCATATGCTCTTCAGTCACAGAACCTCCCCTTTGAACCTCCCCAAAGCTCTTTCCTAGATCCCAAGAACCTGGTTTCCTTGCTTGAAAGTTGTTTGACTGTGTTCAGAGACTATTGCATTTAAAAACTTCTACCAAATACCAGGATTCCTTTTTTGTCTTTGGAAGAAAACATGGTTTTTTATTGTTAGCAAAGATGTCTACCATCTTGGTTGCCAATATGGGATGGGGCATTCATGTTTAATTTCTGAGCGGACGACCTAATTCGCCACAATCCGATTCAGTCCCTGTGATTTAGTTCTTGAATAATCATTATATGGCCTCAGATTTCTTTTATTCATCCAGAAAGTGAAATAAGGTGAAGGAGACTCCCTCTAGGAGACACAGCTCAACTTCACATGCTTACAAATCATAGGCCAGAGACACTGAGATTAGTAGGTTGGGGCAGATTACTGGGTTTACCACCCATGGGCAGGAAGTTTAAGCAGGAGACTAGTGCACTAAATCTGTTACTATGGAGACTGGTGGATGCTCCTGTACATCAGGGGAGTCCAGAGATTGCTATTCCAACCAGCCACAGAGTCCATGGAGGGCCAATGAGCAGGGACTATGGTTTTAGGGAGGACCCATGCATGGACCAGCATTCAGGAGTGATTCTATCTAATTAAGGCTCAGGAGGTGAACAGCTCAACCCAAATCTTGGTCCCATAATTACTAACTCCTGACTCGGACCAAGTTATTTAATCTCTCTAAACTCCAACTTTTATATATTCTAAAAAAATTAGATACTGCCTACCTTCTTGGGTTCTAGTGTTGCTAAAATAAGAAAGCACTTAGCATGTGCCAGAAACACAGTAGGAATGCAACATATGATAACAAAATAATTGGTTCATATGATAACAAAATAATTGGTTATGAGGGTTATGGATAGAGCAAAGTGGGGATTTGATAGGAAGAAGGAATTCAGTTACTGGTTTTCCATACCCAGTCAGCACAAGACCGGAAGAATGAGGATATTGACATGATATTTAGCCTTCTTGGATCACCTGTGACTAGGAGTCAAGATGGAACCTGAATTTGCAGGTGGGTCTGATGGGGTCTTTAGAAATGAGAGGGTCACTAGGACTAGTAGTGAGATGGGATTGCATTTTAATTATGCAAATGAATTCACATGGAACCATGCTTCACCCACAAGCCTTCCAAAGCTCTTTCCTAGAGACTAAGATGTCATGTCCACTTTCTCCAAGATTTGTTACTCACTACAGAAGAGTCATCGGTAAAGAAGAGTTTTATGATGAATTTCAAATTGTAGGGTTTATGAAACTGTGTGTGTGCTTTTTCTTGCTGCTGTTGTTGCAAAATGTCAAATCTGACATGTATTATGTGTGGCAAAACTGCTTTTCATCACACGGGAACCACACCGTTTTCTTCCAATTCTTACCAAGCCCAGTGTCCAGTGCCACTCAACACTTGCTGCTCAAGACCCTTGCTTTCCTCATTCTCCACTTTAGGACACTCCCATTCTGTGGCTTCAAAGCCTTGCTTGGGGACCAGTCTGCTGATAGGATAACAATATCTCACTCTCACATAGCCCCTTATCAGTTACAAAGTGCTTTGCCCCTTTGATCTAATTCTTATCTCCTCCCCTTAACTCTTTTCTCTTATTCCATAGATTGCCTTTGTATTTTGTGGGTTGTGTCTTTTGCTGTGCAGGACCTTTTTAGTGTGATGTGGACTCGCTTGTTTATTTTTGGTTTAAATTTGGTATGGGAACTTAATGACCCTAAAGTAATTGAGACCATGGACCAAGCTTGGGAGCAGAGAAACCAGAATAAAAATAAGAAATTGGGCTAATATTTTATTCAGTGTGTGTCTTGTCAGTTTGAAATTGTAATGGACAACTACATATTCTTTTTTAAAGTTGTTATTTATTGATTTTAGAGAGAGAGGAATGGAGGGAGAGGGTAGGAGAAGGAGAGAGAAAGAGAGAAACATTGATTTATCGTTCTGCTTATTTATGCATTCAGTTGGATGTGTCCAATTGGGGTGTTTTGGACCTAAGCATTCATACCCTTTCCCTCCGCCTTTTCCTTACCAGCAGGTTCCTCTTCCTGTAACAAAAATCACGGCTCCATAGACACTGGGTGAGTGAATGAAGGATTGGATTCCTGTCTGTAGAGTAACAGAAAGTTAACTGGGTGGGCTTCCTGTGCCAAGCCTGTCCTGGGGACAAGCCCTTCCTCCCGATCCCCCACATGGAGGTCACAGAGAAAACCTGGGTGAGCCTCAGTTCCCGTTCCTGACCTTCTTCCCAGGGCGTCGGGGTCAGGCTGGCCTGCTGTGTTCTCAGTAAGTGCCTGGGCCAGACTGATGGGCCACCGTTTTGTTACCTACTTCACTGACCAACCCAGGTTGCCTGGGATTGATTGAGAGATGCTATTTTTGGTACTTGAAGTGCAGCCATAAAGGAATGATATTGGTTTTCTTGTGTGAGTCCTAAACCAGCTACGAAGAGGATATTAAAAGAGGAATTCCCAAATGTTGAGAGCAATCACAGGTAGTTCCGTGTCCTCCCCAGATGCCTATAGACATGCTCATTCGGATGTGTGGTTTCCGGTGTGTTTAGTAAACACCAGTTTCATGACCGAAAGAGCCTCACTTCACAGACGTGGTTCTTCTGGATGGAGGGAGAGCACATGCCCTGGCTGGTTTGGCTTAGTGGATAGAGCGTTGACCTGTGGACTGAACCCACATTGTGGGGTCCATCCCCAGTAGGGGGTGTGCAATCAGTGATTCTCATAATCGATGTTTCTATGGGTCTCTACCTCTCCTTTCCTTTCTGAAATCAATAAAAATATATTTAAAAAAAAGAAATAAGGAGAAGCACACCTAACATGCATTTACTGTGACGTCACTGTGACTCTGTGTTTGGAGAGAAATCGGTTGACTGTGTCATCTTCCAAGTGCCATGCCATCATCGCCCCGGCTTACCTTGAATTATTCACAGCACTTTGACCTTGACAGGGACCAGCTCTGCACCGGTGCCTAACATTGTTAGGTCAGAGTGGAGGGGCCCTTGTGAAATGGGGGAGGGCCCAGGGAACATGTGCTGTGAGCTGCCTCCCTTAGAATTCTGTGGGACATTTCTCAGAATATAGTTTGACCGGTGGAGAACCTCAACTTGGGCAGTGGTTGACATTGCACTTGAAAGGTCTGCTGAAATTTGATGTCTTGGCTTGCTCTGGTCACAGGAAGGATAGAGGGAGGTGGCATCCCAAAAATGCTCATCAAGGAGGTGAGTTTTGAAGACTGAGGTTGGGCTCACTCACGCCACCCTCTGGTGATCACCTAAGCATGGATGCTCCAGGGACCATTCCTTGAGGATGGGAGGGCAAATATTAAAGGGAAGATGCAGATGGTTAAGAAGTTGCATGACTTGCCCAAGGTCACAAGAGCAGGAAGAGGTTGAAATTAGACTCACACTCAAATGTCCTGACTCCAAATTTAATGTTCTTTCCATGACACTGACTTTCCTCTGCTGGTTCAGCAACTGGCAGGGCCACATAACTGAGAACATAGTCATTAACTGTGGCATCAGGTGACATCTTGATTATTTTTTCCAGTTGAACCGGGATGCCAATGAGAACTCTTTCTCCCTTCTGAACCCAGGCATGAATGCTGCTCTCACACATGGAATATAGAGAATTGGTGTCTAGCCACTTATCCTATATACCCGAAACTAACATAAAATAATATTGAATAATTGAAAAATAAAATAAAAAAGAAAGCCTGAAGAACTCCAGAAAACTTTGAATAATATATATACACACATATGTGTGTGTGTGTGTGTGTGTGTGTGTGTATAAATGATTGAAGCTTTTATTGTGTCTCAAGTCCATCATTCTAAATATTGGTAGTTATTTTACACTATCCATGTTGTAGACAGCATGGCATTTGGCCTAAATAATTGTGTTACTCTCTTAAATTCAGTTTTGAAATAAACTATTCTTCTGTCAGTGGTTCTTGACCTTTCCAGAGTCATGAACCTGTCTGAGAATGTGATGAAAGTTATGAGTTTTCTCTTGAGAACAATGCCCATGTACATACACACACACACACACACACACACACACACACACACACACACACATTTTGCCTACAACTTCAAGACTTTTTTTTAATTCATCCACGAATTCCAGGAGCTTTTGTGGAGTCTTGGTTGAGGATCCCTTACATGAGATTGTTTTCATTCTTTCATGCCAGAGGCATGGTATACATTTCTATTTTAACTAAATGTTCTAATGGACTTGATCCTAGACAGTTGATTGACTGTAATCCTTTCCCACATTTCGTACCATGTGTTTTGAGTCTGGACTAGGACAGGGTGATGGATCTGCACAGCCATCCTAATTTCTCCCTTAGCTACCTGCAGGATGTTGTGAAGTCAAATAACTAACAAAATGTAGCAGAAATTAACTCAGATTCTCAGCCAGGGGACCTGAGTTCTTGTGTTCATATGCTCTACCAATTTTAACATTTTTTAGAAACACAACTCTGGTGTACTGGTAAAGTGAGGCACATCTGCCATAATATTTGGTTGTATTGGTAGAGTGCCTTCACTTTGACTATTTCATTTATCCTAACAAAGACTTGGTGGGAAGGTCAATAAGTTATAAGCATTCATTGCATACACATAAGTAAGAAAAGGAAAGTGGTAGTTGGCTTGCTCAAAAGTAGTTACATCAGGAAAGATGTGAGAGGTCCCATTCTGATTCTAGTTCCCCGACAGACCTGTGCTCCTCAACTAACTTCATGATTTAATTCTTGAGCCTAAGGCAGCTAGGCAAAAATGGTTGGATTGGATCCATTCATATCAAATGAAGTCTCTATTGCAATCTGACGGTGCTAGAAAGTTAGTTACAGGGAAGTATAGATGGTGGCTAGAAACATTTGGTTGACATGGTAGGTTTTGGGTACTCTCAGTAATTAGTCATTTTATCTCAAATAAGTGGGACCATCATGTCAAAGGTAAATGTGGAGATATTTTTGTATATAGTTTTTTTTCTTTCTGAGATACCCTTAACTGTTCTAGGAATTAGAAATATATTTGTTAACTTTACCTAAGGCCTGCCCCCCATATTTTTGTATTCTTCAAAAGAATATCCTCTTTCACACTTGTAGAAAGTTAGAGCTAGAGAAAATTTAGAAATCAGTTAAATAATCCCTTGTGCAAGAAGGAAACTGAGGCCCAGATGGTGAAGTAAATGCCACAGGACACAACAGCTAATCAGTAACAAACTCAGGATAAGTTCACAGACCTTCTGATCTATTTTATTATTTTTTTGTCAAATTGAAAATTGGCACTGATCTCTCCAAATGGCATTTTTTAAAAATCAATTGCAGCAGAAGCTATTTAAAGAGAAGCAGTGTTGTACTTGGCTCCATGCTAGACCTACCGGAAGAGTCAGGGAAAAACGCATAATCCTGTCAGAAAAGATATAAGAGATGGGAGGAGACAAAAACAAATAGCCCTAGCTGGTTTGGCTCAATGGATAGAGTGTCGGCCTGCAGACTGAAGGGTCCCAGGTTCAATTCCAGTCAAGGGTACATGCTTGGGTTGCGGGCTTGATCCCCAATAGGGAGTGTGCAGATGGTAGCCGATCAATGGTCCTCTCTCATCATTGATGTTTCTATCTCTCTCTTCTTCCTTCCTCTTTGAAATCAATAAAAATATATTAAAAAAATAAATCCCACAAACAGTGAAGGAGCAGTGATGTCTTATGCAAACGTGAACACTGTGGAATATAGAATGATCAATACACCCAAGAATAGTAAATAATGGCTTTGTGAGCAAAATAGGATTGGAACTTGGCCTTGACCAATGCATAGACTTTGCATAGCAAAGGGGCAGATCAGGGTGTTGAGTACTGGGTAATGGCACTGTGGAGTAGGAGCTAACACTGGGGAGGAGATGGGCAGTGGGTGACCAGTACCAGGAAGCAAACCTGCAAGATGCTAATCATTGGGAAGAAAGTTGAATAGGTAGGTAGGTAGGTAGGTAGGTAGGCTGGTCAAGAGCTTGATAGTGAGGAATCCCAGCTGTGTAACTTTGGGCAACTTACTTGACTTCTCTGTGCCTCCATTCCTTTGGGGAAAATGGGAGTAGCAATCACCCCTCTTTCGTGTTGTTGTTGGGATGACTTAGAGTTCCATGTTCTGTGCACTAGGGGAGGTTAGAACAGTGCCTTCCAAGTGTTTGTCCACCTCAGTAAGCATTTCCATGCCCTCTGGATTTGGATGGGGAGTGAGCGCAAATAGGCTACAACAGGATTCACCATTCTATCTAGCGTGAAGCCAGAAAATCAAGACTTGAAAGTAGTCTGAGGAGTCGGGACTGAATGAACAGCAGAGCTGAATTGGATTGAGAAAAATCTACGCTTAGATTCTCTTCAAACCTCCGGGGAACTGGGGTACTCCACCAGTGCCCTTTGCTGGCCACTCAAACCTCGCAGTTCTGGGAAAGGGGACCGCATGCAGGCGGAGGGGTGACAAACACCATGGAAGACGTTCGGGGGAAAACAATAGTTTTCAAGGTATTAAAGTGAGTCCAATTTTCATGGTTCCCCCTCTTTGCAGTGGCCTTTAAGGGTCCAGTTGGGAGGTTAATAAGTAAAACAATTAGAGAACCAGGTTTGGTAGGTTGAATATTAACTAGCCCCTCGTGGGTAGTTACTAAGACATCAGTAAGTGGAGAGGTGATGCCCACTCTGGTTCCAAAAAGGCCTTTGCCTCGTCTGGAATATCCTTGACATTGATAACCTTCAAGCACCGGCCAGACTGCACCAGTTCTTCCTCTTGCCTGTCTTTTTTCTCAATGACAACTTGGCATTCCAGGGCGACAGATAAGCAGGGGCCCATGAGTTATGTCCGATTGCTGAGGGTGGAGAGGCACCTCTCCGATTTGGAATCTGTCTACTGGTCCATAGTTCTGAGACCCCCTGAAGTTTGAATGAGAGAGGCTCTTCCCCAGGTCTTATCTCTTGACCTTGGACAACCTCACTGTCTTCCCTAGGAATTTGCTAGGGATTCTTGGTCCCTGACTCGAAAGGGAAGAGACCCAATAAGGTCCTTTCATTAAACTTAGCCAGCCTCTGAAATAGGTAAACTATTTTTAAACCGCTGGCAGCTGTAGTAATCTTGGATGAGTTTGAAAATCTTTGCTTTTCAGATCTGACACTCTCTCCCATGCTTTGTCATTTGTTGTTGTTATTATTATTAGTATTGGAACCTCAGCTTTTGCTGTCATCTTTCAGGAATTTGGAGTCAGTACACAGCGACTTTACCAATGCATGATGTTGACCAAGGTCAACAAGAGACTTGAAGGGGAGGGGGATCGGGATTGGGGGGGGGGGTGGATTCCAAAACCCATTCTACTACTCCAGATGGGGGATTAGTAATAAAGCAGGGAGAAATACTTGCCAAAGCTGACACTAGGCATTTATTTTTCTGTACCGTCCACCTGGTGATTCATATACACAATACTATGAGGAATCGAAGCTACAGAAAACGCACCACACGACGTACAAATAGCACAAACTCGATATTATAAAGAAGACGTCATCACGCCGCCTCCGATACATTTTCACATTTGCAGAAGTATAAATCTTAAAGGTTATACTTTGAGACCTTTTCTACTGATTCTAGGAAACGGCATTACAAAAATGACAAATCCAGTGATTAGCTGGCAATCATATCCTTGTATTAAAAAAAAAAAAAAAAACTTCGCTGGCCGGTGTCAAAGAATTCCATTAAAATCTTATTATCCTTTCTGTCTTTTCCGGCTACTACCCCGGGTAGGTCGGTGCCAGGAGTTCCCCAATTTCCCAGTCCCTCCGTGCGGGCCCCCCATCTAGGGGCTGGGGCCTGGCTGGTGCTCTCTCTTCCTCTCTTCCCCCCTCCCTCCCTCCCTCCTTCTCCTCCTTCCCTCCCCTCCCTCCCCTGCCCCCTCCCCATTTTAAAAAGGGCTTTAAAGAACATCTCAGGAAGACAAAAATAGCTCCAGTTGTGGAGAGAGGCCTACACCGATTGGGGAAAGGCAACTGAGAGATGCAAGTCAGCAAGTGGCAGCGGAGAAGATGATGCCCAGCGGCCGGCCGTCCTTGTGCAGATCCCGAGCCCGGGCCCGGTGGGTAGGCGGGCGGCAGCAGCGGGGCTGGCTCTCTGCGGGGGCGGTGGGTCCCGGGGGTCCATCAGATCCCATGGATGGAAGGACGGGATCCCCCCCCCCCAGTGTTGGGGGGGGGCTGCAGCGCTGGCTCCAGGCGGCTTCCCCTCCCCCCTCCCCCCAGGCTTTTTTTTTTTTTTAAACGTCCTTTTGCCCAGGCGGGGGTTGGGGGGGGACCGGCGCCGGCCCAAAGGGAGCGGTTGGCACCCAATGTCACCCTGAAGGTAAAGTGAAAGACAAAAGATGAACGCATGCTTGCTTTCCCTTTGCAGCTGGGCTGCTGCTGCAGCGGCGGCGGCGGCAGGATTTAAAGGGGCAAAAAAATAAAAAAACACCCCAAAAAACCCCCCCAAAAACCCTCACCCTCCCGCCCAGCCAGCCACACGCCCAGAGGTGCCCTTCCTGCAGACGCAGCAATGCCATCGAGTCACCACCGGGGATCCGGGGGGGGGGGGGGGCTCCTGAAAAAAATATATTGATTTTTTTTTTTAAAGAAAGAGAGGGAGGGACGGGGAGAGAGAAACGCATGCATGCAAACAGAAACGTGCACATGCACCCACGTACCCGCCGGAGGAGGAGGAGGAGGAGGAGGAGGAGGAGGAGGAGGAGGAGACCCCGGCAGGCAGCCCGGCTGTGCCCCGGCCAAGTTCTCCCTGAGAACGCACACGCACACACACACACCCACACCCACGGCCACGGGCACGGGCATCATGACGTCCCGGGTCACAGCGAGTGCGGACCGGCGCTGCCAGGAGCGGAGGGAGGAGGAGGAGGCGCCCGGGCGCTCCTAGCGGCTGGCTGGCCGCGGCCGCCCCGCGCGCGGGCCCTGCAGCCCGGCTGGCTCGGTGAGTGACAGCCGCCCGCCCGCCCGCCCGCCCGCCTGGGACTCGGACTCGGACCCGGGGCCGGGCCAGAGCCTCCCCCGCGTGCAGGGGGTCCGGTGGGGGGCCAGCCCGCACCCCCTCGCCGCCCGCCCAGGTCGCGGGAGCCCGGGCGAGAAGGAGGAGGAGGAGGAGGAGGAGGAGGAGGAGGAGGAGGAGGAGGAGGAGGAGGAGTGTGTAGGAAGCAGCGCAGTGTCCCTGCATGGGGAGGGGGTTTCCTAGACTTTCCCAGCCAAAGGCACCGAGGGGTCGGCTCCTTTAAAACCCACCCCCCTGACGTCTCACCTGGTCCCCCCCCCCCCCCTGCCCTGCCGCAGTTGTGACCCTGCCAAGGTAACGGTCCCCCGATGATGTTTTTTAGCATCCACATCTGCAGGCTGACATCCCCCGCGGGGGGCATTCTGGATTTGTGGTCCCTGTGGAAAGCCCTTTGCCACCTCCCTCCTCCCCCTTCACTTGTTTAGAGTGTTTTGGAGAAGAAGAAGAAAAAAAAAAAACACAGCAGTTTCCCCCCTCCCTCCAATAACGTGGCCCTAAGTCCTGTCCGCCTCTGTAGACGCCTCACCAAGGTTGCAAACCTGCCAGGGTGTGCTCCACACACACACACACAAATCCTAAAAGCAAGGATTTGTTCCTCCAACACCTCCCCCTCCCTCCCCCTCCCGGATAGAGACTTTGGTGCTGGGCACTCAAGTGAGGGCAGAGTTAGGGCAGCGGGACCGGAAGGGGTGGGGGAGACCTCTGGTCTTCCTCAGCCAAGGAGGGGGTGGGGGGGGGGCGGGGAGAGGAGGCTGCAAGAGTTGAGGGCTCCAAAGTCCTGTGATTGCTGCTGCTGCTGGTCCTCTGCTTGTCTCCCTCCTGCCCTCTGCGCCTCACTCTCTCTCTCTCTCCCCACCCCTTCCCCTCCCCTTTCCCCTGGGGGGGCTCAGAAGTTGCTGGGAGGTCACCAACTACCATTTGAACTATTTCAGACCACCTCCCCTCAGCTACCCCTCAAGTCCTGAGAAGCGTTTGCAGGATAGAACCCGCCCCCTCCCATCCCCCCTGTTTGGTGATGGATGGTTCTTAGAGAAAGACACAGAGGGCAAAGCTTCCCTTCCCTCTCCTCTCTCCCTCCTGCATGTCTGCCCTCCCCCCTTCCCCAATCTTAATGAGCAGTTCTGGAAGCTTCTGGAAGGGCCCTGAGAAAGCCCCACGGTGCCTGGGTGTGCCGGGGAATGGTTGTGTGTGTTTGTTTATGGTGCTGGCTTCGGCCTTGTTGTGGATGGCCACATGGGTCTGCTTAAGCCGGGAAGCACGTCTGCTGTGTTTGTGTTGTACTACCAGAGCCAGTGGCCGTACAAACCCGACACAGACACACGCAGAAAGCAAATGATTCCGCTACCACAGACCAGAGGGCAATGCTGAAAATAGCACCTCCTCTCTCTATCTCATAAAAAACAAAAAAAAAAACAACAGAGAGAAATTCTCAGCGAGTGAGTTCAGAGAAGTTGCTCTTAGGTCCACATATGACCTCCCACGACTTTCATGACACCCCTGCTTAATACTTTAAGTCGAGATCAAGAGACCTGTGGGGGTTTGGAAGTGCCGGGAGCAGCTGAAGACTTGGGCTGGTTGTGAAGGGAAACTCGCTTTTGTTTCTCCTGCTGCCCAGAGACCAAATGGAGGCGTGTGTTTGGAAGGTGCCCAAGTTCAGAAGCAGCAGGCACGAGGGGAGGCAGGGGATGAGGTTGGACTTGGTGTCAGGATTCTTCTTTCTTTTTCTGTCCGGGAGATTGGATGTTGTCAACATGAGTTCACCAGCCGGTGTCATTGTGGGAAAAGGAGGGAAATTCGAATAGTTCTTGAGTTCTCCAATCTGAGCTGAGGAGTGGCCCATAGAAAGAAAGGACGTAGAAACCTTGATGGAGGCCAAGTGCCTTTGATAGGGTCTCTTCCTTCCAATCAGGAAAGGGTCAAGCATATTATGGAGCCGGCCTAGATGACTTACAGACATGCTTGTCAGCTATAGATGACTTGGTTATTTCTACATAATCTCATAAGTCTTAAAACTCCTGTTACGTGGAAGGAGGAGTGTGTGTATGGAGCGCGGTGTCTTAGAAGTAACGTGGTCTGTGGACTGGGGTGGTGAGCATTGATAGAAAGATCATTTATGTTCTTTGATAAATCCAAATAGCTGAAACCTTCACACATGGTATATATCAAAACTACTAGCCTTTTTTCAGGGGAGTAGAGGAACTTTCTGATGGGTGGGGATGTGCTTCAATGAAATAGAACCCATCCATCCATTAGGTACCCAGGTGTGTGCCCCTCAATGTACCCTGAGTGGCCAGATTATTGTTATGTCTGAATGCATAATAATCTGGCCACTCAGTGTATATCCTATATAATAAAAGGCTAATATGCAAATGGTCCTCTCGACCAGGAGTTCAACCAGCAGGCAGGTGGGCCAACCACCTATGTCCCCTCCCCCTGGCCAGGCTGGCTGGATCCCACCCATCCATGCACGAATTCATGCACCGGGAATTCATATATATATATATATATATATATATATATATATATCACACACACACACACACACACACACACACACACACACACTGAGTGGCCAGATTATTATGTGTTCAGTTATCATCATAATCTGGCCACTCAGTGCATTTTGTACATTCCCCCCCCCCCCGAAATTAAAAGATTTGCATTTTCTAACCCAGCACCACTTACTACTTACTGCACCAGTATCTCTCTCTGAAGTGAACTTCAAGATAGTTTGTTTTGAGTTCTGAACTTAAATCAGCATGTAAATGGTAATGGCAGGGGCAGCAACCACGCAGACAGCTGAAGTGCTGTGAGGGAAAATGCTGCTGAGGACATTTCCGGCTGTTCTCGGTTGCCTTGTTTATGGGGACATTTCAGGTGCAGCTAGAATTTTAGCAAGAGCCTGTCACAGGTAATGGGCTTATGTCTGAAAAGGATCCTTAGGTGTCTCTTGTTTCTCCCTCATACACATGCCATGCACCTTAGCTAAACACTCAGGGCAGAACTTTCGTGATGCCTCACCACATTTCACATCTAGACAAATCCCCAGGTCAGTGTGTCACAGGAAAGGGGGTTAATTTATGAATTTCTCCTTTTGTTTACAGGTCTATCTCTACAAGTAGATTAGTCTTGTTTTATTATTACTATTTTTAATACGCTTTTTAAAAATTGATTTCAGAGAGGAAGGGAGAGGGAGAGAGAGATAGAAACATCAGTGATGAGAGAGAATCATTGATCTGCTGCCTCTTACACACCCGCTTCTGGGGATCGAGCCCACTACCCAGGCATGTGCCCTGACTGGGAATTGAACATGACCTCCTGGTTCATAGGTTGATGCTCAACCACCGAGCCACGCCAGCCAGGCTTGTTTTATTATTATTATTTTTTAACATCTTGTGTGTTGGCTGCATTAACTGCAAACAAGTTATATTTGAGGAAGTTCAAGTTTGCCTTCCTGATTGACCTATGAAACTGGTTTCAATTAGACATGGAAAATCGCATTATCCCCACAGAGGGATTTATGGTAAGACAGAGGAATTCTGTCTCAGTATCAACATGGTTGAGGCACTGCAGAAGGAGAGTTGGAAAATGCCAAGAGCCAGGTTAATGAAGAAAAACACTGGTGAGATACTTTTGAATAATAGATAGGTGATGTGATGGTCAACCACAAGATACAATTTTTATACAGGACTTTTTATGGCTTTAAACAGGCTGCATTGTAAACTAAGCTGACTGCTCTATTAGGTCATTTATAGTTTTCAATTATTTAACATCTCTGGCTAACTCATCTTCCATGGTCTTCTTCTGTACCCAACAGAAATACGGATGGTAGTCATTGCTTGTTGTTAGCATGGGGACTTTGCAATGGAGCTGGGTTGAGTTCGAACTTCTCATAACAAGCTACAAAGAAGGCACAAAGGGGAACGAATGTTATGGAAACAGATGGAACCCTATAAAGTGGAGATCCCTCCCGAATCCACAGTGTCTAACACAGTCTGCGTTACCCTCCTTAAGAAACCTGGGCAGTACCTCCCTTCTGGGAACTGTGCATTTGGAAATTCTGTTTCCTTTCCGTGCAGACCTTTTGTTTTCTCTATGGAGCAGGTGGTGACACTTTCCATGGAATCACTGCTATGAGAAAACCGACTAAAAACTTCAGTAGGAATATTGGAATCTGTCATTTTGAAGTAACAATGGACCTAGTTTTGCACTACTGTGATTTTTGTTTACTCACTTGAAATTTTGGGATAAAATAATGTCCTGGGGCCTCTGGGCAAACAAAGACATTTTCTCTGGTCATTTTGCTATTCTTTTTTAAAAAAATATATTTTATTGATATTTTACAGTGAGGAAGGGAGACAGATAGAGAGCCAGAAACGTCGATGAGAGAGAAACATCGACCAGCTGCCTCCTGCACACCCACTTCTGGGGATGTGCCCGTGACCAAGGTACATGCCCCTGACCGGAATCGAACCCGGGACCCCTCAGTCCGCAGGCCAACGCTCTACCACTGAGCCAAACCGGTTTCGGCTGCTATTTGTTTTTTAAAGCTGTGGGCTAATTCAGCTTTTTTTGTGAGTCAGTTGTTTCTTTTTTAATTAATTTATTTTTTATTGATTTCAGAGAGGAAAAGAGAGGGAGGAAGAGAGAGATGGATAGAAACATCAATGATGAGAGAGAATCATTGATGTGCTGCCTCCTGAACGCCCCCTGCTGGGGATCGAGCCTACAACCTAGGCAAGTGCCCTTACCTGGAATCGAACTGTGACCTTCTGGTTATAGGTCCATGCTCAACCACTAAGTCATGAAGATTGGACTGTGCATCTATTTGTAGGTTAGCATCTCAGGACCAATAGGGCCCTAGGAATAAGAGCAGGAAACTATGAAGAAGATCTAAATGCCCCTCACCCTCTCATGCTAGCAGGTGGGGGTGGGGGCACTGTATGAAACTTAAAGGATCTTTCTCTGGAATCATCATCTTTTGATTATTTGGAACCTAATTTACGCTATTAGTTTTGTAACCAATGGTGGTGGTGGCCAAAAGGGAGAGCCAAAAGCTGTGGGGCTTTCTTTTCTTTTTCCTGGAGATTAAATACCATGATGATTTCCAGTGAGAAAGGTCACTACCCCCATAGCTCCATTGCCGTGGACATAAATCCCACCTCCCATCCCAGGAATGTCTACCATGCACAGATAGCTAATAGTGTACTTATGGCATTGTGATCGATAATTCCCACAGAAGAAGAATCAGCTGTAGTTTTAAATCAGGCCTCTATTTCTATTTCTATTATGAAGACTACTAGGTTCATTTAAACAATAGGATGGCCATAGTTACCACAAAAGAGGGTTGAATGCATGTGGAATCCCTGTGATAAAATGTAAGATACTGGATATCCAAAGATATTTTATTCACTATGAGCACTTATAGCTGTTTCCGATGGTGCAGCTGCTAAAATAAACTACCTGGTTGAACTCTATACAGGATGCTGATGGATAAATGTGCTTATTATACTTCCCTTCTGCAAAAGAGTTTTTTAAAGTTAGCAGATATGCACATACGACATGGTAATTTTTCACTGTTTTGAAGGTTCAATTTCTGGAGGCTAACCTGACATGAAGCTTGGCAAAACTTTTGTATTCCTACTTTGAAAGTTACTTATGTAGTAGGATAAATAGTGTTCACAGAGGTCTGTGTTACTAGGGTGGCCCATTTACATCCGATCTCGCTCGAAGAAATATTAGATTAATAAGGTTGATTTTATGACCAATATAATTTATATTCACTAAAACCTATTTTTATTAGCACAAGTAGAGATTGTGAAGCAAATTTCCATATATGTTAAATACTAAGAGCAAGAATAACTAACATTCATAAAGTGTGTTACACTTTATAAGCATACATTACCCATAAACTGTTCTTTAGAAGAATATTTATTGCACTTTCTTACTCAAGAAGGCACTCTGTTTTTACACTATAAACATCTTATGAAAATAGATTCTTTTATTAGTTTCCTTTCTCTCTTCCTCTCTTCCTCTCTCCTTCTCTCCCTTCCTTCCTTTCTTCTTTTTTTCTCTCTTAATGGGAAAACAGCCAGTGATGTGTTTTTTTTGTGTGTGTGTGTGGAACATGTGTAATTGCCTATCACACATTTCTATTAGAAAAGGAGCTGTAACAAGCAATCCAACATGATTTTTGGAATATATATCCTGCCTACCAGTGCTCTTGAGGAAAATGTAAGGTTGCAGAAATCATTTCATGCCCTGTATGTTTTCAAACATAAATCAGGAAAATTGTTAGCGAGTTATAGCTCTTCTTAGAGACGGTGACTATAGTGCTATAGTAAACACAGGCTATATATTTTTCCAAGTTATTATGTGTGGAAAGAAATCCAAAGTTGGCTCTTTAGAGGAACCATTTAATTCAGTTATCAGAAATTCATTTTCTATTTAGTATGAACATTTATTTCCAAGGGTTGCAAAAATGGGACATAATACCTGATGATCCTTTAGATCCATCACCTTCAGAGTTAAGAAACTTGCTCATTTTAGCTAATGTGTAAACTACTAAACATCTGTCTCCAGTTAAGAACCAGTCAGAACGGTCTGAGGTAGAGTTGATAGTCTGATCTTTTACCCTCTTCAACAGAGATCAGCAAAGCTTTGACTCTGTCTCTTCATTTCTAAAAGAGAGGGATTTGACTTGATGGTCTCCAATGCACTTCACCCTTGAATTAAATAATTGATTAATAATGAATGAACCAATGAATTATATTCCTGTCTATTTCTATTCTGTAAACCAATTACTGACTAAAATATGACCTTATGCCATGGCCAGAAATCCTAGTGTGTGGAGTAGGAATTGAGCTCAGGTTTAGTGCCTTGATAGGAAAGTTTTATGAAATTTAGACACTTAAATTTGCATTAAAATATTTCATTTGCAGCTCAATGATTAGATATTAAAAAAACACACTTTTTTTTTTTACCACAAGATAATCTTAAATGCTGATGGCTAGGTTAGGTCATAAAAATCTATGTTACTTTTATTAGAGTGAAATATTGTATATCAGTGATGAAAAAAATGTGCAAAGCAGTTCTGCTATGATACAAGCGATAAACATAATAAAAAGGCAATAGAATTGAATGTCAGTTTATCACTTATTTAGAAACCAGAGGGTTGAGGTTTAAGAGAATGTGTGTGTAACTTCAAGTTAAAAAGATGGATTACAACCATTGCAGAGTTTCTGAGGGGGGTTTTAAGAAATTTTCAGGATTTTTAGCGGTTGGTTACAAAGTCGGTGGCTTCCTCCCTCCCACCCCCAATAGTGTAACAGCACTTTTTCTAAGATTGTCACCTGTGATGTGATTTGTTTTTGTGACACCCAAATGCCTTGAAGAGGAGGAGAGCCAGGGAGAATGGAGGGGAAAATTATTCTCTGAAATAATTGTCCAAGATGTGAGAGAAGAAAAGGTAAAAGGTGGTTGAAGGTATGGGACAGAGGCATATCTGTGTGTGTGTGTGTGTGTGTGTGTGTGTGTGTGTGTGTGTGTGTGTGAGATAGTCTGGTCTGCATTTAACTGGTCTGTGGAGGAGAAACCACAAGGGAAAAGAGGGCAGTGAATGCCTGCACATTCCACATGTGTTAGTGACATGGAAAAGCTTTGGGAATTGGGTTAAAGCATCCATTTTGAAATTTGTGCTGGGCCACTTATTTGTGCCTGTGTGCTTTTGTAACATTATTAAATTCTCTGAATTGGTCTTATCTGTAAAAAGTTGAATAATAAAAGCATCTACTTCCAAGATAGTTGTAGGAGTGGAGTGAGATCCATGGGTATAAAAGTGCTTGGAAGCTAGGATAGGTTTACAGTTGTTCATAGGGAAAGACATCTATACTAATAAAAGAGTGACATGCAAATTAACCATCACTACACCCACAAGCTATGCCCACCAGCCAATCAGGAGCAAGCATGCAGATTAACCCAACCAAGATGGCAGTCAGACACAGATTGAGTAGGAGGCTTGGGTTTCCCTGGCAATGGAGGAAGCCAAGCTTTCTGCCTGCTCTGGCTGGTCATGGGATCTGCTCACAGCTACAAAGTTTCAATTATAGACAATAAATAAATACAACAAAAATGGCTGTGGCCATGGAGTGAGCAGGAGTCTTGGGTTTCCTCAGCAGTGGAGGAAGCCAAGCTTTTTGTCCCCTCTGGCCAGCTTTGGGCTCTGCTCAAGGCTACAAAGCTTGAATTACAGAAGATAAATAAATCCCAGATCCCAGGGCCTCTGCTTGGGTCATGGGGTTATGACCACCACAGGTCCCTCACCCAGGCCACCTATGCCCCAAGAGAACCCCCACACTGATCTGGGATACCTTTCAGGGCAAACCAGCCAGCCCCCACCTGTGTACCAGGTCTCTATCCTATCTAATAAAAGAGTAATATGCAAATTGATCATCACTCCAACACACAAGATGGCTGCCCCTATGTGGACACAGTATGGCCACCATAAGATGGCCAGCAGGGGAGGGCAGTTGGGGATGATCAATCCTGCAGGGGAGAGCATTTAGGGGGGGACCCAGGCCTGCAGGGGAGGGCAGTTAGGAGTGACCAGACTGGCAAGGAGCAGTTAGGCATCAATCAGGCTGGCAGGGGAGGTTAGGGAGTGATCAGTCTGGCAGGCAGAAGCAGTTAGGGGCAATCAGGAAGGCAAGCAGGCGAGCAGTTGGGAGCCAGCAGTCCTGGATTATGAGAGGGATGTCCCAGATTGGAGAGCGTGTAGGCTGGACTGAGGGACACACACCCCTGTGCACTAATTCTGTGCACTGGGCCTCTAGTAATACAAAAATAAGTAACTCAAGTATAAACTCTGTTTCACAACTGTAAACCTACTTGTAGTTGAAAGTGGTAAGGAAAAGTCATTGGGTCAACCAGTTCTCCATGCTGACCAAGTCTTAGGCCATTTGTTTTCACTCCAGCGTGGTCTTTGATAGGCCTGTTTCTTGTCCACTGTGGCCCGAGAACTGTGCTAGATACTTTACATATTACTTTATTTAGGGAGGAAGCAGGAAATAGTATGCAGCTGGCCACTTAAATGCAGCAAGCCTGATAATTCTAACCTAAGTGATGCTAATATGTGAGGAGCATGTTCAGTTTCCTTTACAGATGGCCACAGCTTGACTAAATAAACATGTGAATGACTAACAACGAAAACAATTTATTGAATAATTGTTTTCTTTGTCTCAAACATGGCCTGTCCCCTTGCACTTCTGCATTGGTGTTGATATTTATCAGAATTTCCTGTATTTTTGTTAATGCTGAAGGAACCATTATTTCGCAGTAAATCCTCATATTTAATAATATAAATTCCATTTAAAAAAAGATTTCCACGATATAACAGCACTAATTAATGTAATACATGAGCTGAACTCCAAGTTCCAGATTCTAGACTGATCTCTTTCTAGAATATTTTCTTGTTTTTAATGTCTGATTCACTGATAAATATCTAGCCAATTCTTCCATCGGAAATGGATTACATTTCAAAGCATAAAATGAAGCAGCAGGTCAACAATTATTCAAGACATTTGGGCTGTGCGTACAGACAATATATCTTCAAAAGGCAAATCCAAAAATCTGCTTGGATCCTCCTCTCTCAGAGTGGCCATGTGTTAAGTATTTGAATGAGACGAGTGGAGGCATTTGAAAGCGTTTAGTGCTTCATGAAAGAGACTACACAAGTTCCAGGAGGCAAGGAGGAGTGACCTCGCTTGTGGCCAAGTGCTTGAGAGGTGCGGCCGTGTCTCACATGACTTTGTACCCCCTCCCCTGTGTCTGGCACCGTGCCCCATTCCTAGAGGAGTCTCAGCCAATGTTTTTAAATGCCTGGGTGCCAGGCACTGTGGCCAGCCCCTGACGTATGTGAGTATGTGACTCCTTACATCTTCACAGCAATCTTGTATGGTGGCTGCAATGTTTCCATCGCACAGACGAGGAAACAGAAGTTTGGAGCTTTGAAGCCACTGCCAACCCCATGCAGGTAGCAAGCGGTGGGGCCAGGATAGGAAGCTAAACCCACCTGGCACCCGAGCCCAGTCTTCTCGTCGCGTTCTGCGAGCTCCGGGATGTCAGGGGTTATGATTACTTTTGAACAATAGGCCCCAAGGTGAGCCAAGGCCTTCCTGGGATAATTCCCAGGCTGCGCAGGCAGCTCCTGGGCTGGCGTTCAGACAACTGGAAGCACACGGCCCCGTGATGCCTGCCACGTTGAACGTGGCCTTTTGTTAAGCTGTCAGTTCTCATTTCTGCCCTTTGAAGTGAAATGCACAGTCGTGAGAAAATACCATATAATAGACCATCACCTAGACTTGTCGTTGGGACGGAAGGAAGCGGAAGGGCAGGGGGGAACACAGAGAGTAAAGTGACTAAGCAATGACAGGGATCGAGTTTGCTACGGCAACCAATAGCCCCCGCCCCCTCTGTCTTTTTATGAGTTGGCAAGGTCTAGAATTCTCCTTCTCCCTCGTATTAAGGGTGGTAGACAGGGGGACTTCACTCCTGAGCACACTAGACCATGTCCTGTATTGTATCGCTGTTCCTAGTACTGACATAGTCTTGGGATCCTAGTAGGTTCTACTAGTAAAGTTCATAAAGAGTAATAAGAAAATGGTCCCCCCCCACCGAACAGTCACGCTAAAAGTCCAGTGTCTAAATTTGGAAGCAGCATACAGGTACTGCCTGACTGGTTTGACTCAGTGGTTGAGCATTGCCCTATGAACCAGGAAGTCACATTTCTATTTGTTGTCAGGGTACATGTCGGGGTTACAGGGTTACAGGCTGGATCCCCAGTGTGGGGCGCGCAGGAGGCAGCCGATCAATGATTCTCCCTCACCATTGATGTTTCTCTTTCTCCCTCCCCCTTCCTCAGTAAAAATAAGATTTAAAAACCCGGGTACCGCATTACTCATTCCCTAAATTATTTTTTTCTTCAATGTATCTGTGAGGAATACCAGGGGAGTCATAAAGGCTCAACACGGGATTAGTATCATGCGGATTTGAGGGTTTATAGACAAAAGAGAGAGACATATGTTTGAGAAACGGGGACGCGGTTCTTAAATCCCATGAAGATACAGCCGGTGGGAGGTCAGGACGGCAGAGGTCAGGGCTGCACGTAAGATCAGCCCAGGGAATAGCCACGGCATCCTCAGAGGCTTGTGGGTGGGTAGCTAGCTGTGTTTGGCTTCCCATGGAGGTGAGACCTGGTTGGGGACACATTCCCCCCTCCCCCTCCCCCGCCCGCCCCCCGGCGGTGGAGGCTGCCCCGGGGTGAATTGTGTGAAGTTGTCAAAGGTTGCTCTGCTCTCCAGCACTTGGCACCGGCCCCGCTGAAATGTGATGCCATTGGTTTTCAGTAAAGGTTCCTTTCTGCAGGGCTGCAAACACGGATCAGCTGCTCCCCGTGTACACACAACCCGGGAGCAGACCAACCGGCACACTCCCAGCAGCCTCCTGCACCCCGAGACTGTCCGAGAGACCTCCTCCTCCTCCTCCGCACGCAGGAACTTGGCCTCTCTCGCTTGTCAGATGTAGCACCATGCTCCTGTCATCAGATCCCAGCTAGGCTCCTGGCTGCACGGGAGAGAGGCTGCCTTGAGACATTTGTCCTTGAAACTGCACCAAACTCTTGGAAGAGCCCAGAACGTGTGAGTATGTGCGGATTCAGGCAATAGGGCAGGGCTGGGCTGCAATCGGCCCCCTTATACAATATCCGATTAGCAGAGCTTGGGGGTGGGGGGGGTGGGGGCTCCCTCCGACGTTGCGTTTACATTCATTTTCAATCCGTTCCGAGGCAACAAATCAATCGTGGCTTCTGATACAGTGACTGCAGTAGACGGGGTTGTAGTGTTGTTAGCTTTAACTGTTTGCTGTTCTCAGTTGGCAATGTGATTTGGGGGACGACTCCTGGGTTGGGGGGAGGCAGGCAATAAACTACACAACTTGCCCACGTTTACAAGGTTGATCAGTGTCGGTCATGTCCACCTCCAGGAACAAGTTTGCTTGCCGGGGGGGGGGGGGGGGGGGGAATGTTTGTAAGGAATTAAGCACAGAAATGCACGGGCGACGGAAGGAATGCGTACTGCTCTTGCTCTGAATAAAACATATCAGATTGCAGTTTTAATTTACTCGGGAAGAGTGCGTTAAATTCCACTGAGATTTTTTGTCTTAATTGATCCCTCCCCGGCGCTGTCTGTTTGGTGTTTTGGCTGTCTCGCATGCCTCTGTGTTCCTTGCCGGGATTGCAGTCTGCTTAAACCTGTATGTAGGTGCTCTCTCTCGGTCCCCAGGTGTGATAAACGCTCACTAATGTGGGTGGGAGTGGTGGGTGTGTGTTAAAGGAGGGTCTTCCTCCTTGGAAGGCTTTTTAGATGCCCAAAGTGAATGGCTGCCAGATGCTGACCACAGACTGACTATTCCGAGACCCTCGGTCCAGTCTCAGCTTGTCCAGTTTGGGAACTCCAACCCAGAAAAGCCCACGCGTAGCCCCTTTCCTATCAATTTTTCATAGGCGCCGATACCTGTGCCCGGAAGATTAATTTCTCTCAGATTAGCCTGATTGATAGCTGGACTGTGGCCTCCTAAGAGCTTGCTCTCTGTAACCCGGGGCCGAGCTGCATTCCATTCACCTAGTGAGTGTGAACGCGGGTAACCATGGATCCAGCCACCACCAACCGCCCATGCAGCGACTCCTTGTAAACAATACAAATGAGCCCGGAGAGCAGAGGCAACCAGACATGAAATGATTTTAATAGAAATTACAGTAAAGGGTCATGTGATGTGGTAGCAGCTTCTGTTCAGTTTTAAAGGGAAAGTCTTGCTTTTGTATGTCCCTCCACCCCCACTCCCCCTCATCCAACGCATACCCATCTCCCACCAAACCAAGTCGCTAGGTCTGCAAACTTGGCCGTTCCCACTCTCTGCTCCCAAGGAGAAAGGTGGCAAAGTGTGGGGACTTGTGGCTATTTTAGAAACCGAAAGGGGATCTGGAGACTCCAGGGCGCTCTTCCTGGAAAGTCCTGCTAACCGTGGGCTAGAGGTCCTCTTGCTTTGCAGGAAGAGGAATGGGTAATCCCGTCCCTTAGCTTTTACATATTCAGCTGCCTTTTCTCACCCCTTTTGAAATCTCCGGGGACTCGAATCTCAGTCTTTCTGAAAACCGTTATTCGCTTTCCAAGCAACTTCTGCAATATGGTAATGCAATATGGTAATGAGCGCCCAACCCCACCCCTGCCATCCACGCAGACCTCTGCCGACTTCTGCGTGGACCAGGCCTTCCCACACGGTGTGCCTTTCCCAGGGAGACACCGTGTCTGTCTGCCTTCAGCTCAGACCCTTGGACAGTGTGTGTTTAGTGCTCACCTGTGGTTTGCTGGGTAGTGACGCCAGCTTTGTTTAGTAGAAGGAAACTGGGGAAGGAACTAGTCATCTAACTGTGGAGGCAGGGGACCTAAAAAGCCGGCCGTGGGGGGTGGGCCTGCTTGGTACTCTGCGTGCAGGGCTGGGAATCGCAATCCCGACAAATCACAGGCCCTGGGAGCAGAGGTCTGGCTGACGGTGGTGTCTCAAGGTGAAACAGACCCGAACGGCTCTCCTGAGCCATACCTCCGCCCGCACCCGCACAGCACGTGATGCCAATGAGCGTGTCCGCATGCAGCAAGAGGGAATGACGCGTTCATGTTTACCTCCTTTCAAACATCTAGATATTTCTCAAAAGATGCATAATTGTACATCTATACATAACATCCTGAAGAATAAGATCTCAGGTATTTATTTTCCTGTCAATACTGCCGCTACAATAAATTCAGTCAGCACATGAAAAAAGCATGAGGGTTATGGTTGAGTTATAGCTCAGTAGTTGTAAGAGTGTCTCTCTATCCCCTTCCCCATTTATACTTAGGACTTGTTTCTAGCTAAACTCTGTTGGATTTTTTTCTTTGTTTGTTTTAAATATATTTTTATTGATTTCAGAGAGGAAGGGAGAGTGGGTGAGAGGCAGAGACACCAATGATGAGAGAGAATCATTGATCAGCAACCTTAATACTGGGGATCAAACCTGCAACTTGGGCATGTGCCCTGACCAGGAATTGAACTATGACCTCCTGGTTCATAGGTTGATGCTCAACCTGAACCAAACCGGCCAGACTCTAGCAAACTTTGGTTTCGACGCGTTAACATAGTGCTTAATGGTAAAACTTTTTTTTTTTTAATTAAGCTTTTTTAGATATTGGCATGCCTGACTGCATACTGAGACTGAAGAATGCTCCACAATGTCATGGTTAGCAAGGGCATCCTGGTTGGTTTGCTGGTTAGAAGATATCTTCAGTTATCAAAAAGAAATAGAAAAAGAAGCTCCAATAATTCATGTTGGGGTGGGCGGGGGGGGGGGGGGGGGGAGAAGTACTTTGAAGCCAGTGTGAGAATATAAAGTTTAAGTGAGGATGTGGGTAAATTATAATAAAACCCATTGTTTTTATTTTCCCTGGCTTTGCTTCTAGAAGGTGAGGAACAGGAATGGTGTTGGCCTCAGGATGGTTAGGAGTGCATTCTTTGGAGTCAGACATGGGTCGGAGTATTTGCTCTACACTTTACTGTGTGTGGGATTGTGAGCCAAGTGACTTCGCCTTCAGAGCTTCCAGACCCTCAGCTGCAGATTGAGGAGACAGTACACCCCGGTGGGCAGGTGACAGGGTTAAATGAGATAATGTCTGGCATTTCATGAGTACTTAATAAACTGTTGTTACTTTCACTGTTAGTTTTGACTGAGGAAACAGGTAGTGAAGTAGAATCCTGCCATAGGTATTGGGTCAGACTAAGACTGTTCACGTCACAGCATGGTCCTGTTCTGTGCAGTGTTTTTTATCACATTTATTAAAAGCCAAATTAGCATCTTATGACAGTGTATTTTCATGTAATTTTTTTCTAAACAAAATATATTTAGGAAAATTATTATTTATTTATTTAAGATTTCTCCTACACGGGTGGGGAATGTCTGGCCTGCTTGATTTATAAGGCTCGTGAAATCATTTGGTCTGGCCCTGCCAAGGCATTGTAGGTGAGTTCATTAAATGTTTGACCAAATAGTGCAGGCTGATTTTTTAAAAAAATATTTTATTGATTCCTTACAGAGAGGAAGGGAGAGGGATAGAGAGCCAGAAATGTCGATGAGAGAGAAACATCGACCAGCTGCCTCTTGCACACCCCCTACCGGGGATGTGCCTGCAACCAGTGTACATGCCCCCGACGGGAATCGAACCTGGGACCTTTCAGTCCACAGACCGACGCTCTACCACTGAGCCAAACCGGTTCCGGCAGCAGGCTGATTTTTAAGGTGATCTTTTTGTATGGCCCACGAATTACGTTATAAATATCCAAATGACCTTTGGCAGAAAAAAAGGTTCCTCACCCGTGTTGAGGGTGTTGGGGCAGCATGCTCAGTTTATCCATGATCCTATTGTCTGAGTAGACAGCAGGAGGACATTTAAAGGCATAAGAAACTCATAAGTACATGTATCCTAAAAGCTTAAAAACAGCGGTTACCAGTTGTTCTCAAAGATAATGGTATACACTAAAGCGCAGTATTAATTAACAGGCAAGTAACATGAAGGTTGTATGCTACCAAGGAGACAGGTCTAGAGAGGATTGTCTACACACAACGTGCGCAGGTTGTGTGTTGTGACCTTTGACCTTCCTGGACTCGAAGACCTCTGATTCTCTTTCCTTCTTTCCCCTCTTACTTCTCTTCTTCCTCCCGTCTCTCCCTGTCTTTCCTCCCCCCCCCCCTTTTCTTTCTTCTTTTTGTCCTTCTACCTCATATACATTCTCTCGGCTACATAGCATTTCCTTTATCCTTTGTGAATCTACAAAGCTCAGAGAAGAGAGAAAGCGGGACCTGAGACCCACGGTCTTTTCATGTTGCTCCGGTTTTATAAAAGGCAACTTTTAAGAGGAGTCAGAAAACTCTGTTTTTCTTTCTGCTGCTATTGAACTGGAGAGGCACCTCTGAAGAGACCCGCACACCCCAGGGAAGCCCTGCTCACTAACTATTTGTTGATTCATTGATTAACCCGCAGGAAGGGAAGGAGCCTCGCCCATGGAGACTCCCTTAGTAGTGAGAGCTTTGAAACCCCAGCTCCGCTGAGCAGTGGGGGTGGCTTCTCTGTGACCTCCCGACAACTAATCTCCTTTAAGAACTGAATCAAAGCAGTTAAGGGCTTTTGTCAGATGGATTTTTTTGCCTACAGTTGGGTTTTTGGCAGTTGTGTGTGGAAGGCAACACATTCTTCACAAGGGTAGGAATCTTTTCTCCAGAAAGGAATGAAGAGAAGATGCCAGCAGCTATCTCTGGAGAGGGTCCCTTGTTTATCCCCGGGACCGTTCAGGCGGGGACAGCTGCTAGGTGGTTGACTTTCTCACACTTCCCAGCCAGTCTGCATAACCACCCTTGTATGATGGTCCAGCCAGTAAGAACACAAATGCCGGTGGGCTCTTCCTTACAGTCTTCTCTCCCGAGGGCAGAGAAAAAGTCTGTGATTAGAATTGATGTCATGAATGACAATGGTATTCTTTTTAATTAATTCCCCCCTCCATCCTTCTACTCCCTTCCCCCTTAGCAGCCATCAGCTAGAGACTGCCTCCATATCTATGGGTCTTTTTCTATTTTGTTTTGTTTACTCACTGGTTTTGCTTTTCTTAGATTCCAAGTATACGTGGAATCATACTGTGTTTGTCTTTTTCTGCCTGACTTATCTCACTTAGCATCGTACCCTGTAGGTTCATTCATGTTGTTGCTAATGGCAAGATTTCATTCTTTTTTATGGCTCAGTTATATTGTATAGTATATGTCTTTTAAAAATATATTTTATTAATATTTTACAGAGAGGAGGGAGAGAGGTAGATAGCTAGAAACATCGATGAAAGAGAAACATCGACCAGCTGCCTCTTGCACACCCCCTACTGGGGATGTGCCTGCAACCAATGTACATGCCCTTGACTGGAATCGAACCTGGGACCTTTCAGTCCGCAGACTGACGCTCTACTGCTGAGCCAAACCGGTTTCGGCAGTATAGTATATGTCTTACTTCTTTATCTATGGGCACTTAGGTTTGATTCCATATCTTGTCCATTGCAAGTAATGGTATAATGAACATAGGAGTGCATATGTCTTTCTTTGAATTAGTGTTCTTGCTTCCTTAGAAGTGGAATTGCTGGGTAATGTGGCTGCTCTATTTTAAATTTTTTGTGGACTCTCCACAGTGGCTGCACCAATTTACAATCCCACCACCAGGGCATGAGGGTTCCCTTTCCTCCACATCCTCACCAGCACTTGTTGTTTGTTGATTTATTGATGATAGCCATTCTGACAGGAATGAGGTAATATCTCATTGTGGTTTTGATTTGCATTTCTCTGATGATTAGTGATGTTGATCATCTTTTCATATGACGGTTGATCATCTGTGTGTCCTCTTTCAGAACATATCATTTGCAAATAAATAGTTTCTCCCATTTAGTAGGTTGTCTATTCACGTTGTGGATGGTTTCTTTCTATGTGCAAAAACTTTTTAGTTTGATGTAGTTCCATTAGTTTATTTTGTTGGTTTGTTTCCCTTGCCCAAGGAGATATATCCTAAAAGATATTTCTAAGAGTAATATCCAAGAGTTTACTACTTGTGCTTTCTTCTACAAGTTTTAAGGTTTCAGGTCTTACATCCAGTTTTTAATCCATTTTGAATTTATTTTGTATTTGGTGTAATAAAGTGATCCAATCTTTTTCTCCCTACCTTCCACCTTCTCTTCCTCCCTCCCTCCCTGCATGTATCTGTCCAGTATTCCCAACACCACTCACTAAAGGTTTGCTGTGGGTATTAAGTAAGATTACATATGTATAGTGAGAGAGAGGGAAGTATGCGTAGATACATGTCAGATAGACTGAAGCAACCTTGGAAGTGGATGGTCTACAATCACCATATCATTTTAGATATCATTTTGTCCAAGGCAACACAATAAGAGATAATGGATTTGGAGATTTACACTATGGCATTTTACCCTTTAATCCAGCACAGTGTCCTACTGTATTAGGTTACCTTTTGGGCCCAGAGACATAGACACATGGAGGGGACAGAGAACAAGTACTCTGACATGGCGACAAATGAATTAGAAGCACATTTTTGCATTTTCACTTGTCAACACTGGAGATTTCCTAAAGTCCTGTCGAGCTTTTGCAACTCTCAGCGCAAGTTAGATTAATCTATATGTAGGAGACTATAGGTGGTTAATATTTAATGCTTTTTTTATAGAGTAGTTTTCACTTCTTTTATTGAATTGATTTTTTTAAAAAAAATTGAGCTAAATAAGTCATTTTCTTTCCAATTTTGTAGATGAAGAAACTGAGTAATGCACAGATAATATCCTTGCCATCATAGGCATTCATAGCATTTAAGAGACTCATCCTCTGATCTTTGACCCACTAGAGCAGGGTCAACCTTCCTAATGCCGTGACCCTTTAATACAATTCCTCATGTTGTGGTGACCCCAACCATAAAATTATTTTTGTTGCTACTTCATAACTGTAATTTTTCTACTGTTATGAATCGTAATGTAAATATCTTGGTTTGGGGGTCGCCACAACATGAGGAATTGTATTAAAGGGTCTCGGCATTTGAAAGCTTGAGAACCACTGCTCTTGAGAAAGGTTCTTCTCTGTACTGTGAGGGTGTCTTCTAACTGGTGTGGTTATCATATAACCAACTTCTAAGAAGTTGGGGATACCTGATGGAGCACACACACAGCTTTGTATACAACGGGGGCCTTTCTGGGAAACAGAAATAGAGGTGCTGGTTGGTTTCTCTCTCTCCCCCCCCCCTCTCTGTGTGTATTTCTATTGATTTCAGAGAGGAAGGGAGAAGGAGAGAGAGATAGAAACATCAATGATGAGAGAGAACCATTGACTGGTTGCCTCCTGCACACCCCCCACTGGGGGTAGAGCCCACAACCTGGGCATGTGCCCTATTCAGGAATTGAACCATGACCTTCTGGTTCAGAGATCAATGCTTCACCCTGAGCCACGCAGGCCAGACTTGCCTTCAAGCCTTCAGTACCAGCATCTGAGCTGTAAGGAATGATGTAAGGGCTAAGGTTTAGGATATTCTTGTTTCCCCAGGAATCCGGCCTGGGCACCAGAGAGAATCTTGTGCCCTCTGTGCTCTAGCTCCCCGGGGCCCACCAGATGCTGTGGGCTGCCCCAGATAGTTAGCTTCCTGCTGCTCCCACGATGTGTCCGACTGGCTCTCTGTCTGTTCAGCAGATGGAGTTCCCCTCTGAGAGGTGCTTTCTGCCCTCCTGTCTGCTTTAAAGATGTGGGGTTGAGGAAGTACAGGGCACCAGGCAAAGAGGAGGGGCCAAACTGTTGTGCGAGAAGTCCAGGCAGAGTGGAAAGAGGGGATTGGGAAATCCTCATACATTTCCAAGGTTAAGGCCAAGGTCAGACCACCTTCTTAACTCCCTTTAAGCAGAATCCCTGAAGCTAGGCCACCAGGGAAAGACCCTAAGTTCCTTCTTAGAAAACATACCCGGTAGCTGCCCAGTTACCATTTTCCAGAGTTTACACGAAGGAGGAGGAGGGGAGAGATTGAAAGGAGAGGAACAGGGATGGGTGTCCACTTTTTCCTTTAGAGAAAGTCATGGAGCCCTATGACCAGCTTTTGAAAAAAAAAAATAACCGCTTGTTGAAAAATAATGGTTCTATTACCGCTTCCACTGAAATCGCCTGCAGAATGATTCCTTTCCACGGTTTCTCTAAATGTAGGTATTTCTTCTAATAACACACGATATTTCTGTAGTGAAAATTTATGAAGTCACAAATTATCATCTTCGTTTTACCGCTGAGTTCACTCAGCAAGATTAAGTGGCTTGTTCATGGTCACGCGTCCCATTCGAAAGAGAGCAGGAGACTGGAAATTGGGGTTTTTGAGTCCAGACCTGGACTGGTTCTGCCCGGTAGAGATCCCAGTCTTGTCAGCGCAGGGAGGACTAGAGACGGGGTGTAAAGGAAGTTAGGAGGGGGGAAAGGTGTTAGAAGAAACAACTTGGAATGTCATTTGTGTGTGTGTTGGGTATGGTATCTGTGATTCAAGATGGTGCATAGATTCTGAGTTTATATTGAGCTGAGAAAAGGCTGGAAAAGGGGTAGAGTTAGGGGAAGGACCACTCCCTATCCAGGCCTGAGGCTAACCTCTCTTTCTGAGGTCAGGAAATGCAAACTCTGCTTCTCAGAAGATGGAATTGAGGCAGCTCTAAGCAAAAGGGAAGCGGCCTTGTCCATGCAAGCAGAGTTCCGTGTTTGTCTTAGTCCCCTCCCCTTTACCACGTAATAGAGGAGGAATCTCTGTCCGTCATATACACTGAGCGGTCAGATTATTATGTTCTCTGAACGCATAATAATCTGGCCACTCAATGTGTGTGTGTGTGTGTGTGTGTGTGTGTGTGTATCCTAGTTGAGGGGACAATTTACATATTATCCTTTTATTATAGAGGATATACACAGATTATTATGCCTTCAGAAATCATCATAATCTGGCCACTCAGTGTATATCATCTTAAAAGGGAGGGGGCTCAGTTGACCTTAAAAGGTCAGTGTGGCTCAGTTGTTTGAGTGGCATGCACTGAAAGGTTGTGGTTAGATTCCTGATCATGCCTGGGTCATAGGCTTGATCCCAGCTAGTGGGCATGCAGGAGGCAGAGAATCGATGTTTTGTTCTCACATCCACCTTTTTCTCTCTCTCCCTCTCCCTTTATCTAGCTCTAAAAAAATAAATGAAAAATATTTTTTAAAAAGTGAAAGACAACTAAATGAGATCCAGAGTGTAGATAGACAATATAGCTTTCCTTCATCAGAGCAATGCACATAACACAAACTAAACTGCATTGGCCCGAAGCTTGGCTAAAATACGGCATTTTCCCCCCTTCTTTGGAATGAAACTTTGTAAGTCCTGTGGATATTAGAAGGTGAAATGAATGTGTTTTCTCTCTCATATGAGCTCTGGGTTACTGATATCTGGTAAATAAGGTCCAAGCATAGCTCTGTGTGGTAGGGTGAATTTATTGGCTTGGCTTAATTCTAAGACGGCGATTTTCAATCAGTGTGCCATAAGAATTTTTAAAACATGCAAAAGCTGACTGTTTAGTCAGGGGCACTGACCTCTTTTCCCTTAGACTGTCAAATTAAAAAATGACAGAGCCAACACAACAATAGTCATCCTGTGCGAATGAATCAAAACCATATCTATTTTTCTGTCAGATCAGCCAAAAATATATATTTTGTTTGGTGTGCCTCGGAATTTTTGTAATTAGTGTATGAGTGCCATGAGATGAAAATCACTGCTCTAAGACTCTGATAGAGAAATTATGTATTTGATAATGGCTCAAAGCTTTAAGGTAACTAGATTCCCAGAAGGAAGTCTGCTCAAGCTATCATGAATGCTTCCAAAGTACAGGTTGTGCCTTGGAGAATGAACTCACTGGTGTCATATAGATGCCAGCTTTCAGCCCTCAAACCGGCATTCACCAGTTGCAGCTACCAGCTAATATTTCAACATCATCTTTATAATATTAAACTATTAGTCCTCAGATAAGAGAACAAATGTGTTCAGTTAAAGGATGCATGCTCCCATCAAAATGAACATGTACGCAAGAGCTGTACTTGGTATTTCTCTTTGTTGGCTTATTTAATAATCACCTTAGTAAAGTCTCACTTTTGGAACCCCCCAAAATTACAGGCAAATATGGCCTACAATTCATTTGCTGTGTCACACAGACACAGCACACAGCCAAGGTACAAGATGGAGATGATCAATTCTTATGGATCTCGTGGTGCCAAGCGTTTAAGGCTGTATTATAGGAACTTTGTAATTATTGTGGGTAATCTTGCAGAAAATTAAATGTGGGGTTTGCATATATGAGGAAGTTTGGACTACTTTGCTCACCATAGCTTGTTAGGACTAAGCACCTCACTGGGCCCGGCAGGCTCTGGGTCTCACTTCACTGCTAGCGACATGCCGTTGGCGGCATAAGCGAGCTCTTTGGTGGCCGGGGCGCACCACCTTAGGTTGGAGCTGTATTTTAAATAACCGTGCCTGTAGTTTTATTTGCCTGTTTCACACGAACTCTAGATCAGTTATTTCTCAGCTAAGAGCACATTCTGCCTCCCAGGGGACAATGGGCAAAGTTCAAAGACATGTTTCATTATGACAACCGGACGCTACTGGCATCTGGGAAGTAGAGATCAGGCATGCTGCGAAACATCCTAGGACGCGTAGGGCAGCCTCTCTCACAGCAAAGTCTTGTCCAACCCGACACATCAACAGCACTGAGGTCAGCAAGCCTTGCTCTCCACCCTTCCAGCGTTTGAAAGGTAAGAGACAAGTACCCTGTTTCTCCGAAAATAAGACAGTGTCTTATATTAATTTTTGCTCCCAAAAGATGCGCTAGGTCTTATTTTCAGGGGATGTCTTATGTGTCCACGAAGTAGGTCTTATTTTCGGAGGATGTCTTATTTTCGGGGAAACGCGGTAGCTGCTTCAGTATTTTCAGACTTCTTTTACATGGCTGATTTCATGATTGGAATTTTCCCAACGGAGTGCAGAATAAAGGTGAGAAATACAAACGCGTCACATATTTGCTGTATAGAGAATTTGGGGTGTCATGTGTGTTGTGGCTCGCTGTGTTACCTGTAACAATTGCCATCCCAACAATATCAGTAGCTACGAGGAACAGAGCCAAAGGGTCTGCCCACATACTAAGATGATCTTCAAAGCAACGGCATTGAGATCGCATGGCCATGTCTTTCAGTACTGACTCGTCAGTCCTCCAGTCTGTGTGAGGAAGGGGCGCTCCTCGCAGCCAGTGTGAGGAGCAGAGCAATGGCCATACATATATTTGGAAAGAGGAAGGCTTGCTTTTTCTAAATGCCCCTGGTTGCTGAAGCTTCTGTTCTACGGTGCTATTAAGCTAAAGTGCTTCTCTGGGAAGCTAGGATTGCCATCATAAAGCAGGTTTCTATTTGCTTATGGAGGGAGAAGTCGAAAAGGTTTGATAACTCCCCTCTTGCCAGTTCTGTACCTGGTCTCGTGTCTATCTGTCTTTTCCTCTCCGACATCCATTCTCCCTGAACTGGCCTTCGGGCTGTGTGTAGATGACAGAGAGTAAATAGCCATAGCAGCTCAGCCTTGTGAAAACGAAGTGGTCGCTCACACGTGTAGCCATCACCTTCTGGCTACCTGTCTTCTGTTCCATTTAAGCTCTCCCTTTACAATGCCATCATGAGCCTGGCCAGTGTGGCTCAGTGGCTGAGCATCCACCTATGAACCAGGAGGTCATGGTTTGATGCCTGGTCAGGGCACATGCCCAGGTTGTGGGCTTGACCCCCAGTAGGGGGTGTGCAGGAGGCAGCCGATCAATGATTCTCTTGCATCATTGATGTTTCTATTCCTCTCTGAAATCAATTTTAAAAATATATTTTAAAAAAGAAAAAAGTCATCATTGGGGTGGGTTTGAGCCACTAACACCTGGTGTGTGAAAGAAAAATAGGTAAGATTTCTCTAGGCAAACCTCTTGGGAGATTCTTCAAGAACACATTTAACAAAGGCATTTCCCCCGGAAATGCCATGTGGGAAGTCACACTCCCAGTGGGGATTGTGTGGGAAGGGGGGTGCTATCTATCTTGGCTCCTTCACACCTACTGGGGGTTTCGAATCCAAGGAATCGAGTTTGTCCTAGCTAGCCACCTCAGCTTCGCCGAGCTGGTCTATTGTATTAAACCTCAGTGGCCATCAAAAACCAGGAAGGAAAGCATCACAAATCACCAGAAATACATCAGCATTCTGAGCAGCAGAATTTATGGGGCACTAATGGATATCCTAGGCTATTTGTCTTTCTCGTAGCAGTTGAAACACCTCTGCCTTTTTCTTACTGTAAAAGGCCTTTCCATCACGGAGCTACAGGGTTCTCAACTGGGACTGAAGTTGGAGAAAGGGGGCGTTCTGGTCCCCGTGTTCTTTCATTTCTTGCTCTCTGTTTTGTTTTGTTTTTTTCCTCTTTCCCTTTCTCATTGAAAACCCAAAATAGAACATAAGAAGGATCTATTTAAGTTTGGGGAGTCTGTACAGAGATGGATGTGATTGAGGAAGAGCGTGGGATAGAAAGAAGCGCTATCCACGTATTCTCTTATCTCCTTTTGTTTCCAAGGACCAGAAGCACTGTTTCATTCATAGCAGGCTTCTCAGGGTCTACAGGCGATTCCTCCATGCAATGCAGACAAGCTATTTTGATCGTCAACTTTCAGTGAAATTTATAAGGAATTCTCATGCTGTCCAGCCTGTGTGGCTCAGTAGTTGAGTGTTGACCTATGTACCAATAGGGCATGGTCGATTCCCAGTAAGGGCATATGCCCAAGTGGTGGGCTCCATCCACAGCAGGAGGCAGCTGATCAATGATTCTCTCATCATTGATGTTTCTTTCTCTCTCTCCCTCTCCTTTCCTCTTTGAAATCAATAAAAATAAATTAAGAAAAAAAGAATGCCCATGCTTTGGAAGATGCCTAATACTTGTAACATGTATTAGCTTCATCCCTTCTCAAGCTCCTGGCCTGCACTGCTCTTATTCTCAGTGGAGGAAAGGCCTGACATTCATGTATTCCATTGGGGGCTTTGTCTATTTTGTATATTTTACATCTCAGAGGTTCAATGATGTAAAAACATAGAAAATATACAAAGGCCCACTTGTCATGGGTAAAGGGTTTGGCGGTGTTTGGCGTCACACTACTGTACGTACTACTAGAGACTTCAGAGACTTGACTTAGCACTCTGTAAAAACCGTAGTCCAAGGACTACCAATTTAGAAACCGCTTTGCGCTCATGGAAATTCAGAGGCCAGCCTCCCGCCCAGGGGTTTGGACAAGCACCTCTAGAGATTGGGATCCAGTAACCTGTATTTTTAGAAACACCTCATGTGACTTTCATAGACTGGATGCAGAGTTTGAAGAGCACTAGGTCAGCCAGTGTCTCTCTGGCTCGGTGATCCACTTCCTCCAGCAAAGGGCAGCGAGAAATCCGCAGGATGGTTGTAGCTCCTCTGGTCCAAGGATCCTCACACCCCGGAGGAGTCTGCATCTGAGTCTGTTCCCTTGCTCCCCCAGTTTACTGGCTGCAGTCCTTTTTATGGTAGACCCCACGTGGTTGGGTGACCTAAATGATGTGATAATGAGGCGGGACCAAAGGTCACAAGATTGTTAACATGTGTGAGGAGCTTGTAGGGCTTAGCCTATCAGGTGAGGGAAAGGTTAGCGCACCAACTGTGTCCACACTTCAAAGCACGCAGCTAGTTTGCTGCACTAACTTAATTATCTGCGCTATTGATATCTTGAGCAGACACATCTAGAGCCCGGATCCAGTTACTTCTCAGTGGGAGGCAGCAGGAGGGAGCGGGGGGGGGGGGGGGGGGGGGGGGGGGGGGGCTTGTGCACTCGCCAACTTCCTAAAATGCTTTTGGGAGTCAGCTGGGCTGCGCAGGCCTCTCTCGCTCTCGGATTAAATATAAAAATAACTATGTAAAGCATATCATAGTTTTTCCCTGTCTGCTGAAACGGCAATCTCCTGCGCTTTTTCTAGAACCCATTAAAGAGGGAGGACGTGAGGAGGGGTAACGGTGCGTAAAAGCCCCAAGGCCCACACTCCATAGTCTCACTTGGGGAGAAGAGAGCCGGCCCCCACGGGTACATGCTGGTGGCTTTCTGGTTGGCAGAGTGTTGGTTAAATAGCAAGAGCCCTGTTTGTTCTCACTCGCATTGTTCTTCCAGCTCTCAGTGGCCACATTAATGTTCTTGACATCTCCACCGGAAGCCCGGAAGGGAAAGAAATACAACCCAAACCAGGGGATGTTTGCATTGCCAAGGCCATAAAAGGGCTGGATCTGAAGAAACATTTGAAGCTATAGACTGAAGGGAGGTATTTGTCTCTACCTGATTTTGGCTGATCCACACCAGCCTGGTCCCTGTGGCCACGAAGACAGTAGCTGGTTTGCAAACACTTTCAGCCTCTGCCCTCCCTCTACGGGGTTTCCTGAGCGTGGATTTGCTCAGCCAGGGGCTGCTGTAGCTTTTGACCTTCTCCTAGGGAGCATTTTTGCCTGCATGTCCCTGAGTGGTGGGCATTATTATAATATTTTAATTCTTATTTTTAAAAGTTGACATACCATGTTATATTAGTGTCAGGTACACAACATATCATGTAAACACTGATATCACGCATGAGGTGATCATCCCAATAAGTGTAGTGCCCACCTGACGCCAGATATTACAACATTATTGACCATGTTACCCATGCATCCTGACTGTTTTTATAGCCAATTTGTACTTCTGAATCCCTCCCCCTTTTTCACCTTGTTCTCCTCCCCCAACCTGGCTCTCATCTGGAAATCATCAAAATGTTCCCTGTATCAATGAGTCTGTTTTGTTTGTTTGTTTTTTAGATTCCACATATAAGTGCAATAATATAGTATTTGTCTTTCTCTTTCTGTCTTATTTCATTTGTCATAATACCCTCTGGGTCTATCTATGTTGTTGCAAATGGCAAGATTTCATGGCTCTTGATAGCTGATTAATATTCTGTCGTATATATGTGCCACTTCTTCTCTATCCATTCATCTACCCATCGGTACCTAAGTCGTTTCCATATCTTGGCTGTTGTAAACACGGCTGCAGTGAACATAGGGGTGCTGATATCTTTTCCAGTTAGTGTTTTGTATTTCTTCAGAGAAGTACCCCAAAGTGCTGGATCATATGGTAGAGTTCTAGTTTTAATTTTGGGGGGATCTTCCCCACTGTTTTCCATAGTGGCTTCACCAAGTTTGCCATTAGTGAGAATTATTTTGGAACCCCTGAACATTTGGCTTCCTGCAAATGGTGAGAGACAGGATTACCCAGACCCCTCCCGGCACTAAAATTGAACATGGTGCCTTGTTCTTTAACACCAAGACATAGCCTGCTGTTGAAAGCTAGGATATTTAAAAGGCAGAGACCAGAGGAAACCACTTGAGCTTTTCATCTTTTTCACTGTTGTAATGTTCCTCGCCCAGTATGCCACAGCCTTCAAAATATGGTCATTTTCACAATAAACGTGCTGTGGATGGTGCCAGAGCATCATGCCAAACCAGCTGTGGCATCCTGCATGACATCTCAAATATTAGCACAAATAGAATTAATTCACAAGCTGGGCAGGGGTTCTCAGGAATCCATTTTAAGTTGGCGCTGAACCTGGGCTTGTGATTTCCCCGGGACTGACCGCCCAGGTTGAAAAAAGTGTTTGCCGAACAGGGCAGGGCTGGGCCACCCTCCACCTCCAAAGCCACTCACGCTAATTCATTAACCAGCATTTGGTTTTACATGAGCGAACCTAGGATCCAAAGCAGGTGGCTGTTCCATGTCCTTGGATAGCGGTGAGGTTGTTACAAAAGTTGTACCCGGACCCTGGCCATTTTGGTTCAGTGGATAGAGCATTGGCCCACGGACTGAAGGGTCCTGGGTTCAATTCCAGTCAAGGGCATGTACCTTGGTTGCAGGCTTCATCATCATGCAGGAAGCAACCAATCCATATGTCTCTCTCACATTGATGTTTCTCTCTGTCTCTCCCCTCCACTCTAAAAATCAATGGAAAAACATCCCTGGGTGAGGATTAACAAAACACAACAAAAAGTTGTACCTGGCATATCACTATTAATTTATTTTTTGGGGGGGGGGAAGAGCAAAGATGATGTATTTATCATCAGTGGATTATTTAATGACATAATTTCTCAGTTCATTAAGGATTCAGTCTAGGTCTTAAATTACATCTGGTTTGTAGACACAGAGAAGAGGATACTGACATTATGCATCTTGCATTCAATTGCGTTTAGGGCTAAAGGAAGACTTTCTGTGCCTTTCTGGTTCTCTCTGGCCCTGTCGTTCTATTTCTGCACAGTGAATTTAATAAAGAGGCTATCTTGGAGTAATAATTCCAACAAGCCCTGGCCATTCCTTTGGGGGAAGAGGGCTGACCTTTTCCTGTTTTTAATAAAAGCGTGGTGAATTTGGGCTCACCTTGTCTGCAGTCCAGTGCCACTGTCTCTTTATTTCATGGTTAAGGATGGGCTGAGCCCAATCACTTCCTGTGAGTCAGAGCCTGAAAGTGGTCGGGGGGGGGGGGGAAGCCTCTTATTTACAACCATTTAGCTACTTGGGTTTAAATGATCTCTGGTTTTTGTTGTTAGTAACGTTTTGTTACTTACTTGTGACTTAATAGCCCACCCATCTCCAAAAAGAACTGGGAGAATCCAGCCGGCATGGCTCAGTGGTTGAACATTGGCCTGAAAACCAGGAGGTCATGGTTTGATTCCATGTCAGGTCACATGCCCAGGTTGTGGGCTGGATCCCCAGTGTGGAGTGTGCAGGAGGCAGCCAATCAGTGATTATCTCTCATCATTGATGTTCCTCTCCCTCTCATTTCCTTTTTGAAATATATATATATAAATATATGAAAGTGTATGTTGGCTTGGGAAAACTGAAAGCATTTTGGGAGGTGGGAGCATCAGATGAAGTCAGGAAAGGCGACCCTAGTGGCCTCATAAGAAGGGCTTGGGTATTGTATAAGAACTCCAAACCTACCCTGCATGAGAAATAGGTCTTTGGTGGTTTGTAAGCAGGGCGGTGCCATAATTCATTTTCTGTGTTCAGAACATAATTCTGCCCCCCCCCCCCGCTATGATGGCAATGTCTCTGAAATTGGAGAAGCAACTTTTTCCAAACCTTCCTCCATCATGTACCTCGTTATATGAACCTGGGGACCACGGAATTCATCCAGTTCATCTTTACTGGGTGGCTCCATTAATGTGCTACACAATCAGGACCCATGTCGGCACTGAGTTCTATAAATTCAGACTGGAAATGTAATTTCAGCTCTCACAAGGCCTGCATTGTTTCGGTGATATTATAATCAATGGCTGCGGCTCCTTTGGAAACTCATAAAATGACCTCTTTTGACATTGATTTCTCATCTTTTATTTTTTTCCCTTCTGACCTTTCTTCACCTCTTATGTCTGTTTGCTAAGGCATAGCATTTTATTGCCAGGCACCCTTATAATAACCACAGTAGCCATACATGTAGCTTTGTTCAGGTTACTACTGCCTAAATTGACTCTGCTGTGGCAAGATCTAGTCCTCTCAGAAGGAGACTGTTTTACTTCCATGAGAAGATAACAGAGTGTGCTGTTGAGTTGCCTTCTTTTTGCTTTTAATATATTTTTATTGATTTCAGAAAGGGAGGGAGGGGGAAAGAGAGGGGGGAATATCAATTATGAGAGAGAATCATTGCCTCTTCCATGCCCCCTACTGGGGATCAAGCCTGCAACCCGAGCATGTGCCCTGACTGGGAATCAAACCATGACCTCTTGGTTCATAGGTCAATGGTCAACCAGTGAGCCATGCCAGGCTGAGTTGCTTTCTTTGCTCAAACCGGAGTTCAGAAGGATTGCCACAAGTATTTTATCCTTTTCAGTAGAGCCCCAGATTGAGAAAACCACAGAAATGATCGCAAATACGGTATCAAACCTCACGTGGACCTTTCTAAGTCATATCCACATCTTTCTGAGAGCCTGCCAGGGGTTATAGGGGAAGTAAATGAAATGTGCATCTTCCTTAGAGGAGCGTGTGGTTTGTCTGGCCTTTGCTCTTCCTCAGCCTGACCTTTGGAAAGAAAATGATCAATAGCCTATTGGATCAGCTCTGGTCTGGCTGTCACGGTTCAGGAAGGGAAGCTGGAGGGATTTCGATGAAAGCACCTGGGATGGCTATGTTGCAAACTTAGAACACTCCCGTTTTTTCAATAGTTTTCAGGAGGTTCTTGAGCAGCTAATGTGTGATGGGCATCTGCTATCTTTGCCTTTCCGGTGAGGATTTTTTTATTCCCCCAAGAGCTCAAAACTGAACGTGTCAGCAGCGAGCAGCCACCCAGCTTTGTAAAGAACGCCACGGCTGACAACCTCACAGCTGCCGAGGACTCAGCCGGGTCTTTCTGGTAAAGCAGTGCCACACACAAGAGGCTCGGTGGCATTGGGACACCGAGGAGTTTCCAAATGGCTTTCCTCCTGGAAGAATGGACCAACCCCCCCTTACCATGTTGCCCCATGTCTGGTGATTATAACCATGACTATAGCCAGCCCTTTGATGGCTCTTGAAGGAACACAAGGACTTTTCTTTGGTCCTATAGGAGTAAAAATCAAACCAAACCAACCCAACAAACAAAAACCTACCATATTTTAAGAACAAGACCATTACTTTGTTGTGCAGCTCAAATTGTTTGGGATAAAAGAAATAATTTGGGGAGCACATACAATTTTTGTGTTGATATTTATTCTTAAATAATGATTAAGTCAAGAATCACACACATTTCTACACCATTTGAGGTGCCTTTTTGCATCCACTTTAAGATACATAATTTTGTGAGTCCCCCCCCCATTTTTATTGTTTGCACTTGTAGAGATGTTCCCATTTCCACCCCCACCCAGCCACCACCCCTCAGCCCGCTCTGGCTCACACCACACCGCTGTCCATGTCCACGGGCCATGCATACACAGATGTATAATTTTGCGATGATCAAGGAAGAATAAAGGAAGGAAGATGAAAGAAAGCTACTTCCAGATCTCCACGCTCATCTGCAGGCGACCTATTGGTTTTCATCAGACTCCCAGAGTATGTAAGAGCCTTCTTAGTGGTTTGGGGTGGTTAGTCCATGGGCTCTGACTGGAGGGCACAAGATTCCTTAACCAACTGCCCCAGATGGTCCCTGAGAAACCATCTCAGGAATGCCCTGCTGTTGTTAAGGATTAGGAGTGACCAGATTCCAGACTGCTGCCGCCTTGGTTACTGACCGGCAGTTATCCCATATCCCAAGTCTAGAAACATCAAGTCCAGGGCCACTTAGGGCTTTTTGAAGGACTCTGGGATATTTAGACAGAGATGTTATTTTTTAAAATACATTTTTATTGATTTCTGAGAGGGAGAGAGATGGAAATAGCAATGATGAGAGAGAACCATGGATCAGCTGTGTCTTGTACTCCCCTTACTGGGGATCACGCCTGCAACCCTGGCATGTGCCCTTGAACCCAGGACGCTTCAGTCCATGAGCCAGACCAGCTAGGTTATTGAACACCTTTCTGAACACACAGTTCTCTCTTCGGTCATTTTAGAAAGATGGGGAGTGAGACATAGTAATGTGGAGTGTTATGGTTACTACTGAAGTGGAATTCATTTGGAATAAGTTACAGATGGAGATGCCTTCAGTGTGGATGCATTCAGTCACCATGAACTTGCCCCCGCTTTTGCCTCAGGGTTACCCAACATGCCTGAGGATATGTGCAGATTTGTCCATCTGTCTTTGTCTTTTAAAAAAAATATATATTTTATTGATATTTTACAGAGAGGAAGAGAGAGAGATAGAGAGCTAGAAACGTCAATGAGAGAGAAACATCGACCAGTTGCCTCTTGCACACCCCCTACTGGGGATGTGCCTGCAACCAAGGTTCGTGCCCTTGACCGGAATCGAGCCCGGGACCTTTCAGTCTGCAGACCGACGCTCTACCACTGAGCCAAACCGGCTTCGGCTGTCCATCTGTCTTTGATTACCCCAGTCCATTTGGTAGCACCACTTCAAAAGTTGCATAACCATGTTCCTTATAGCTTTAAAATTCGGTCTCAGGCAAGATCTCTGCTCAACATTCTCAGTATGTCTTCCGTGTACACTTTGAAGTGAATCTAATGGGGTTCCTTTTCAAAACGCTTTTCCTACCCAGCTGGTGTGGCTCAGTGGTTGAGCATCAACTTATGAACCAGTAGGTCACAGCACATGCTTGGGTTGTGGGCTCGATCCCCAGCAGGGGGCGTGCAAGAGGCAGCTGATCCATGATTGTCTCTCATCATTGATGTTTCTATCTCTCTCCTCTCCCTCGCCCTCTTCCTTCCTCTCTGAAATCAATAAAAAAATATGTTAAAAAACAGAACAAACAAATAAAAAACATGCTTCCCCTGCTCTTGTAATAGTTATTTTCACAGGACATCTGAGCATTTTATAAACCGGAAATAGGACTCCTGGTGGGCTGAGCTACCTTTGCGGAGTGCTACTCAGCTGTTTCCAAGTGTGGTCAGTGCATCATCCAGATAACTTGCCTCTCAGGCCAACTCCTCTTCCATGGGGCTCTTTTCTCACTCACCTCTACATCTGGAAAATGGCACAGCGACTGTTACAGAAACATCAGAAAAGGGTGGACTCTGCCAGTGGGCATGCGTTGACTCATCATCGTCACTCTTTTAATCGGAGGCAGATGGATAATTATTTGGAGGTTGCAGTAGCAGTAACAATAACGTTGGCTTCCTCTCTGCCTTTGCCTGGAGAAACCCAAAAAAAGCCCGTTTCTTATAATTAGAAGGTGCGTGTGAACTCGGGCAAGTAGCACCGAGTCAGCCATTGTAAGCATGAGCTGGTTCACCTTTTAGAAGTGACAGGCGAAGGATCCGCCAAAGGTTGCCTGGAGCTTCCTTTAGGATAATATCCGAAGGGAAACCCTTGCAGGTCCAAGCCAAGAATTATCAAATGACCCAGTCTTTCCCTTTGTCTAGTCCTTCCTCTCTCCGTCTCAGAACCACCTGAGGACTTGGAGCTGCTGACTTCAGTTTGTTGGCTGGTGTAGAGGTCTCAGATCCTGGATGTGAAACAGGAGGAAAAAAGTCTTTCAAAACCCTTTCGCCCATGATTTCACTTTCCCCTTTGTCAGCCTATCTGCACACCTTTAAAAAATGCCCTTTCTACTTTGGACTCTGTTCTCTTCGCTGATTCCTTCCCACATTTGGCTATTTCCAACCTGATGGCCAAAGGGATGTTCCTTGACCTTGAGCAGTCATTTTAAATGGTGCTATTTTTTATCATTTGGAGCCTAAGAAGGGTCTTCTCATAGTAGAGCCAGACTCTTGGGTCCCCGTGACACAGGAATTGGGCGGTAACTCCCCACAGATTTCCTGATGGTTAGTTTAGGGTCTGATTTATTTTGGCGGGAGTCCCATCTGCTGGGACCCCTTAGAGACAAGCACGTGGAGGACAAGGCAGTGGGTAATCGAACAGAGGAAGAGTTGGGACTAATCCATCCACATCCAGATTTGGTCAATGGAGAGTCCGAACCTCTTTTTCTGCCCTGAGGATCCCGCTGTTCCAACCACAGGGCCACTCGGAATGTCGGTCATTGGGGTTGGCGTTTGCTCAGCTGGTGCGCAATCACCTGCCTCCCTGTGGAGTTTCTGTAGGTCAGAAGGGGATACTTGGCTTCCCTGCCAGCAGCTTTGAGATGAGGGCTCATTCACAGGCAGACGGGCTGGACCCTCTGTTACTCAATCTTGAGTTGTCCCCAAGAGACTTATGACCTGGGATGATCAAGTTGCACAGGTTACGTGTTCTGTCCCATCTAATGAGAAATAACGTAGTTTTTTTTTTCTTTTCTGGGCAAGGGCTATCTTTTATCAAGATATTTCTCAGGTGTAACCTAATTTTTGCTGGACTGCATTGAGTTTTACTACTTCAGCAACTTCTTGGGCCAAATAATCCATTTATTAAGCTGGGCTGCCAGAAGTTCTTTCTCACCCCTCCTCTCCTACTTGCCCTCTTCTCCCCCCTCCCCCAAGCTCAGACATCTTGGCACATCATCATAGACGCTCCTTGCGGTCCAGGTCAGGGGATCACATAGGTACGATTGCCTTCTAATAAGGTTCTTTGACATCTCAGTTATTAAATTTCTCTTGAATGTGAAATTTTCAAGCACATCTGAAAATTACAGTGAAGTTTGCTCTAGGTAGAGAATGCCACAAATCATCACAGGGGAAGTGTTCTCAGGTGTTGAGTGTGGTTTGCAGATTTATCTACTTACCCAAAAGAATGTCACCTCCTTCCCAGAGCATCAGATCTTCCCCAATGGGAGGTAGAGAGGGCCTTTTCCTTTCCATGTGGTTTCCCCAAATGGGAGCAGAGGAGACCTGCTTCCACCTTCCTTTCTGTCCATCCTGGTTGACTCTTTTGCTCAAGGCTGGTGCCCTCTGCAGGGAATGCCTGCACTGTGGCATGGGCACTGCTGCCCTGTCTCCATTTGCAGCTGAGCAGTGAACTTCTACCTCTTTGCTGCCTCATTTGCTCCTGAGCTGTCTCTGACATTGTTGTGTGATGACTGTCTGAAGCCCAGCTCTGTGTCCCACCCCCTCCTAGTCCCAACCTCTGGTAGGTTCCGCAGGCAGCACCATCAGTGACTGCCCTTGTCCCTCTACAGAGCACAAAGACCTTCTGCATCCTTCTGTGCTACACTCAATCCAAGGGAGCAATTAGGGAGCAAGACTCGGGCTTCCTCTCAGCTCATCCATATTTCCCCACTTTTATTCTGCCAAGTTGCTTTGGGTTGGGAGCTGGGGCTCCAGGTAACAAGGTTGTGGAGAAAAACTCTTTACATGCCTATGTGCTCCAGCACTTCAACCCAGAGATAGGAGTCAAGGACTCCTTTCAGGGCTTGCTTCTGTTATCTCTGTCTCTCTCCTTCCTCCTCTGACATCCTGGGCTGAAATGGTAGGCTAGTTCTGGTCTCTAGTTCTATTTCCATTCTCTCCGTTGGCCATCAGGTATAAATATAAAAGCCACAAATCTTATTAGGGAGTTGAGAATGCCCTTTCTCGCTTTCTACAAGGCTCAATTTAGAGTCTTCTACCCAAGCAAGTCAGCTTTGAAATTCACATCTGAGCAACGTGTCCTTTTGGGTCATTCCCCTCTACTCTCCCTAATTGGGACTGTAATCCTCATGGCTCAGGCATGGAATAGGATATGTGCAAAGGATTATTATTTAATACATTAATTTAGTATTTCCAAAATATTCTCCCTGTTGACCATAGGAACAAAGTCTGCTAAGAGAGATACTCATAACTTGGACTTGGGTGATGATAATGGAGATGGAGAGAAATTAATAGCTTAGAGCAACATCTAGATGGTGGGATTGGCAGTGCTTGGTGCTTTATTCAATAAGATGGCTTGTTGAATTCGAAGGTCTCTGGTTCCTGGTTTGCGTGGATGGATGGTGATGCTATTTATGAAGGCACAGGACACTGGAGAATTGTTTAAGGTGACTAGTCCACTTTTGGACTTGCTGAATTTAAAGTTCTTGTGAGACATCTAAGAGGAGATATCTCATAAACCAGTAGGATATACAGAGTCATAGCTCAAAATGGATATTTCCATGGGAAATGATATCATAATTATGAGGTTGGTTGGTGAATGTGGCATTAGAAGAGTGATAAGTAGAATAATCAAATGGTAGAGTTTGATGTCAACATCTCACTGTAGGTGCTGAGGCTTTCCAGAGAGACCAGATGACAAGTCTATTGACTTCTCTCCCATGACCCAGCCCATGGTCACGCTGCCTCATCTTCCATAGGACATAGCTTTCATTCACATACATTAATATGTTCACTTAGTTTACAGGAAATTTTACTAATGAGGGAATAATGTTGTCTCTTTCCAGTGATGTTACGTATCTCTTTTCTGATCCTGTTCTGCATTGCTCTTAAGATTTTACTCTAAAAATCCATTTTATTTCTATTATTACTGGATTCCACAAATACTTGCAAAAAGGGTGATGAGCGATGGTGCTAGAAATGTAGGTAGGAACTAAGTAACTAGAAGATACCTGGGCTTTATCATACTGTAGGCATTGGATGGCTATTGAAGGGTTGTAGGCTGAGGAATGTAGCTTGACCAGGATGACATTCTGGATCTAGTAACAGCAAGTTGACTCAACCAGTCCACTCAACACCCATGTATCAATCATCTCTTTTGCACACAATATTGTGCTAGATGCTATGTTGATATCAAATTAAAGATTTAGAAAATGTCTCCAGTTATTATGCTAGTATGCATTGAGGATTTAAGTAGAAAATTAGCATTCTTTTAATGTTTGGTTTGCAAAGGAATTCACAGCAGAGAATGCCCATGGTTCCTGACATCAATGCTTTTCTTGAATACATGACTTAACCTTTTCAGTTCACGATATAGACATTATTCTTCTCAGCTCTGGAAACGCCAGCCTATTGATTATGGTTCCTTTTTGATTTAGCAGAATGATATTATTTTCTTCAGATTCCTCACGAAAAGTCATCTCAATATATCCTAACTATGTATCTTGATTTTCCTTTTAAATAAAAAAAAATAAAGAAACAAGCAGACCATAGACTTCTGTGTGAAAATCGCAGATTTCAAAGGAAACATTAGCATCCTAGGAGAGCGCACTTCTGAGGGAAACTGGCAAAGAGATCCTTGCAGGGTTAGGTTTTAACATCTCTGACCAGTTGGGCGAAAATTGTTTTTGAAGATGTATTACATTTCGTGATCAAATGGAAACAAAAATGACACCTGCCAGCGTATCTAGGAAACACCCGGCTAACATGGCCACAGTCCACACACGCCCTCCCACATGGCTTGCTGTGAAAGCCTTCCAACATCCCGTTTTGGCAACTGGGGCAACCTTGTGCCTCCTCATGGAGACTGGCCATCTCCGAAAAGTAGGCAATGCTCTGGACTTGTCATTGTTTTCCCTTGGAGGTTCCCAGGAGTGTTTTAATAGGTGAACTTTCCTTTCTACTGCCTAACCCAGCAGTTCCTCTGTTTCTGCCACTTCTAATACTCGAGTCAACTTTATAGATCCTTGTTCTTTAAATCTGTGAGTCAGGGGGTCTTGGTGAAACAGTGTGATGCTAAAACATCACACTTTCTATAGGTTACACTTCAGAGTTACGTTTCCTGGGTTTTGAACTCCCTCTAACGTGGTGGGATGGTTCTTTTGTTTGTTTGGTATTCCTGCCCTGTAAGGGTTAATCTCCTTTGCTTCTCTGAGTGGTTGATGTGAATCCTCCTATATTAACGTTGGTTTTGAAAGGAAAAATCCTTATGTGCTCCAAAGAGGGCCTTGGGTAGTTTTGCATTTGCAAATAAAACCCTAACAAATGCTCATTTAAAAAAATATATCTCCCCGGCTGAGCACATTAAGGGTCTATGCAACATCATTGTATTCCCTTCAATAAACCAGGTGTGTTTCTGGAGATTAGCTATTTTTTTTTCATAAAGAATGATTTTGAAATAAATGACAATGGGCTCATTTCTCTTTATGCGGAGGATAATGTTAAAAGGGAAACAGCCCTGATGAGTTTTAATATCTCCGATAGCTTAATGAGCACTTACTCCAAATGTGAGTGTGCGTGAGCGAGCGCCCAGCACCGAAACTGGAGATATGTGTACACATGTGCTGGAATAATTTCCCAACATCTTAAGTAATACCTGTCAGGGATTTAAATAACCCAGCGCCAGTCTGGTGGCTGTTTTTCCTGAGGCTTTCTGCAGGAAGTCCATTTTCCCGTGGCACTGGGGTTATATTTTATTTTGTAAGCATCAGCCAGAAAAATATGAAAATGGACCAGGATTTTATGTGCCAGTTGTGGTCATTGATTGTGTCTCTCTCTATAAGTTACGTGCAGCTCTTTTCCGCCGTATGTCTCTTCTGCAATGTGATGGGGGCATAAGGATCTGAAGTGGATGTGTTAGGTTTGGAATTGTTACTATGTGGAGCACACCAGGAACCAATGAGAGTTGGATTTAAGATTCCTAGGAAGGGATTGTATTCATATATATAAAATAAACTTGGTATGGGATGGAAATGTGTCATTCCAAGGATCTTTCTAGTAGTATGTGTCTGTAGTTCATAGAGTGAGTTTATGCAGATGTGGGAAGGGGCCTAGGTCTGTAAAAGGTAAGCAAGAGAGCGAGGTGCTGGTAGGACTCATGGAGCTAATCACAGATGCCAGTCTGGGTACATAGCCAAAGGGAGGGTGGGCAGCAGGCGGATGATTCCAGAAGGATCTACTTAACATCCTGTGGAGGGCAAAGAGCCTTGAACTTCTGCATGTCAAGGTCGGCTTCATAGTTCGGGAAACTGGAGAGGTGATTATTGCTTTACTAGAGAACTAAGTCTTGATTATTTAAAGACAGATTATTCAAGGCACAATAGTCCAAGCATCTCTCATTGTTGTTTCCTTCCTTCCTTCCTTCCTTCCTTCCTTCCTTCCTTCCTTCCTTCCTTCCTTCCTTCCTTCCTCCCTCCCTCCCTCCCTCCCTCCCTCCCTCCCTCCCTCCCTCCTTCCCTTCCCTTCCCTTCCCTTCCCTCCCTCCCTCCCTCCTTCCCTTCCCTCCCCTTCCCTCCCCTTCCCTCCCCTCCCCTCCCCTTCCCTTCCCTTCCCTTCCCTTCCCTTCCCTTCCCTTCCCTTCCCTTCCCTTCCCTTCCCTTCCCTTCCCTTCCCTTCCCTTCCCTTCCCTTCCCTTCCCTTCCCTTCCCTTCCCTTCCCTTCCCTTCCCTTCCCTTCCCTTCCCTTCCCTTCCCTTCCCTTCCCTTCCCTCTTCTCTTCTCTTCTCTTCTCTTCTCTTCTCTTCTCTTCTCTTCTCTCCTTTTCTTTTCTTTTCTTTTCTTTTCTTTATTAATTCTCACCTGAGGATATTTTTTCCTTTGATTTTTAGAGAGAGTAGAAGGGAGAGAGAGAGACACAGAGACACATTGATGTGAGAGAGACACCTTGATGGATGTGCAGGCCAACACTATAACTACTGACCCACACTGGTCAGGGCTCCTTTGGCTGTTTGAATGCTGTTGCTGTCTTGTCTAGAAATTGGAGTGAGAAAAGTAAAATTAACACCCGGCATTTCAGTTTTGCCTTCACTCGGAGCTCTGGGCGATGGTGTAGGAGGAGGGACAAGGCCGAAGCTGCGGCTCACGTGCATGGGGTGAATATCCAGGGAGTCACTCACCCCTGTTTCCTGCAACCCCGGATCTTTGATCTCCACCTCTCCATCTCCGGTGCCTAGGTTTTGTTTTGTGTCTCTGTACGGGGCACAATCTATATAAAGAACATTAGCACTCTGCCTCGAGCATGATGACTTAAATTGCTGTCTATGTGCGTTTTTTTCCGAGCCAGGATGTGGGTGCAAATAAACATTAGTCTTCTGCCTCTTAGCCCGAGAAGCTGGCTCGCTGAGGGTAATGAAAACAAGAACAAAAGGAGCTAAATTTAAAGCCCTGGGTTATGATAATGGCTCTTTAATAAAAGCATTGAGCAACGGCGCTTGTCACAAGACTCTTTTTTGGCTGTGGTACGACTACAAAGGGTCAGCAGTGATGGGCTTTATTTCAGGAAGGATGACGGAGAACTTTGGTTAACGGGAGCTAAGGCGTGCGCTCTTCATTTATTATTGATAGGCGTTGAAAACTCTTCAAGTGGGGGCCCGGCGGTTTTATATGGTTTGGGTAACCGAACCCCGCTTCCTTCTTTCCATTTATGGAAAGCGTCTTGGAGGCCTGACTGAGCCACAATCGGTGAGGGCTATTCATGATGCTGTGTGAGAACTAGAAGGTGTTTGACTTTCCCAGAGATGCGTGGATTGTGTCTTCTGTGCTGAGTCTCTTTTTTTTTTTTAATATATATTTTATTGATATTTCACAGAGAGGAAGGGAGAAAGAGAGAGAGCTAGAAACATCGATGAGAGAGAAACATCGATCAGCTGCCTCTTGCACACCCCCTACCGGGGATGTGCCCGCAACCAATGTACATGCCCCTGACCGGAATCGAACCCGGGACCCTTCAGTCCGCAGACCGACGCTCTACCACTGAGCCAAACCGGTTTCGGCTGTGCTGAGTCTCTTAATGGCTGTTGGGGTTTGAGCATTACCACTTTAGATTATTGTGGAGGAGTAACATGTATGTGTCTGTGTGTGTGTGTGTGTGTGTGTGTGTGTGTGTGTGTGTATGCCGAGATATCCTTAATATTTGGGATTGAATTGGAACTGGGACTGGGAGCCAAAGGAGGAATGGAAATTTATGAGAGTGTACATGTTTATTGCTTGCAGAGAGGAAGGGAGAGGGAGAGAGAGACAGAAACATCAATGATGAGAGAGAATCATTGATCTGTTGCCTCCTGCACACTGCGAACTGAGGATCGAGCCCACAACCCGGGCATGTGCCCTGATTGGGTATCAAACTGTGACCTCCTGGTTCATAGGTCAACACTCAAGCACTAAGGCATGGAGCAGGGGGACAGTGCCCTTTTGAGGATGGCAGGGGAGCTGTCAGGCGCGGAGTAAAGGGCTGATGGACATCCTGTCTGGAGAAGGTGGTACCCTTCCGTCGCAGTGGATGAAGGTGGGGCTTTTCGCTAGGAATGGGATGCTATTCTCATGATGTCACAGCCATAGCTCCTGCCAAGTCGAGGCCTTCTGGCTGCTCTCATTTAAATAAGCCCCTTTGGACAGTTAAAAAAAAAAAGGACAGATTGGATTTCTAATTTTAGCTATGACAGCTTATAATTAGAAACATATCTAAACTTACTTGTTTACCAACACCTGCACCAATACTGTATGTGTGCCTTTTAGAATGGGCTTGTGGGTAGCAAGTAAGAGGGACCTGGGGTAGCGAGTCCCCCTGTATGTGTATTATTTACTCCTGTTGGATGCCAACAATGTGCCTGTGTGTGCAAGTGTGTTCATGTATATGCGCATGCGTGGTCACACATGTGTTCACATGTGTAAATGTTCACCCACGGGCATTCATGTGTGTGTGTGTGCCCAGTGTGTGCATTTGTTCATTTGTATGTGTACTAGCGTGCATGCATGTGTTTACTTGCATGTGCATGTTCACTCGTCTGTCTGTAGGTGCGCGCATGCGTGGGAATTCTTTCTCTCCTGCCTTCCGGGGTGAACGCCTCCAGCCCCTCTGTGAACTCTGCTGCCTGCGTCACATTGGCAGAGTTCTCCCTTCTTGGGAGTCAGAGAAATTTGTGGTCACTTGTTATTTGGGACAAGGTTAGGTTTTAAATGACACCCTAGAGAGAAATTTCAGCCACTCATTTGAACAACTCCGGATCTGCACTGGATAAAAGGCTTTTTCTATTTCCATAATTTCTATATTTATGTGTCATTCAGCATACTGTCTAGCAGAGTGATTCATGGGAAACAAATAGAGAGAGAGACGCCCATAATGTACGTGATTCTACATTTATCAAAGCGGAAATACAGATCTGGGTGAAAAGGAGCCCACCTGGTTAGTGAAGGGATGTCTCCTTGCAACTGGAATGTTACTGGGGAACATCGAATGGTGACAGCATCATAGTTGAATGGTAGAGCTGTACCCCAGGACCCAATGATTGCAGATCCCAAAACGTCATTTCACCCACTGAGTGCATTGCTTCCAATAGAATCCCAACACTTTCTTCGGGCAAGCATCAGCATTCCTTGCAAAAGCATGCAAAAAGGCCATTGCATGCCAACGCAAGCTTTAAAATAAGAAGTAAAATTAGAACGCATCCTCACAGACCAATATCTCATTCTAATTAAAGTGGAGGTTCTGTGGGGAACTCAGCAGGTGTGGGCTTTAGCTGTGACACTTGAGTCTGCCAGCTGCTTGGGTGACAGTCAGATGCCGGTTGACCACTCACTGTTCCAGGGAGCAAGCAGAGTAGAAACAATAAACAAGGACTCTATAGACAGGGCTTGTTGTGGAAACCGACTTTTCCGGAGAATCCAAAGATGGAAAACTGGCTTCTCAAATCTAAGCCGGCCTTAGCTAGATTCTTGACTGTCACACACGGGATCAATGAGATGAAATGACTATTTTAAGTCTCTCCTGAGCCTTTTCCTTTAACAGTTATGTAGTGGGTTACATATGGATGTATGTGAGCTTTTGTGTGTGAGTGTGTCTATAGGCATTCTTTCAGCTCTTAAAATGCACTACCTTTATTCCGACTTGCAGTGAATGTTTAAAAGATTTAATGACATTGCTGTCTTGTGTCAGAAAAGTGATTGGGGGATTAGATGAGGGAAAAGGGCTTTTGGTTTGGCTTGTAAGCTGTTACTTTCACCAACTGTGGTGGCAGCAGCTCTGTTCTTTTTTCAGTGTTTCTGACGATGGAGCCTCTCAACTAGACCCTCCTGGGTCTCTGTGATTCCTTCCTTCCTTCCTTCCTTCCTTCCTTCCTTCCTTCCTTCCTTCCTTCCTTCCCTCCCTCCCTTCCTCCCTCCCACCTTCCTCCATCCCTCCCACCTTCCTCCGTCCCTCCCTTCCTTCCTCCCTTCCTTCCTTCCTTCCTTCCTTCCTTCCTTCCTTCCTTCCTTCCTTCTTTCTTCCGATAAAAATGCGAATATTTTTAATGCTTTCACTGAGCACCCACTCCGCGCAGAGCATGACGGGGAGGGCCTGAGCTTACAGAGGAGGCTCTTTTACTGTGGACGGTGCCCCGTGTGGAAGGGAGTAACTGGAAATGCCAGAGAGCAATGCAGGGCTTTGCCGGAAGCTACAAATAAAACTCAGCATGGTCCACGTGCAAGTCATTGATCTGGCATTGTCTTTCCTTCAAGCGTAGCAGATTTCTCAGAGCCTCTCTTTGGGTTGAGTGGAGGAGAGCCAGCAGCATCTACTGAGTACCCCCTGTGTACCTAGCAGAGGAAGAGGGAGTAGGATTTGAGTCAAATTAGGATGGTTTGAATCTCAACCCAAATGCCTGCTGATAGAGTGTTATCTTGGACAAATTCCCTGAGCTTCCTAATTCACAATTTTTGCATAATCAAAACAAACCAGCTCAGGGTTTTTTTATTTTGTTTTGTTTGTTTGTTTGTTTTGAAGGTCAAAGGTGTATTAGAATCATGAAGATATTTCAAAGGACAGGAAAAGTTTAATTGTTGATAGAAAAACCCTGAAATATTCCCAAACTAAAAATCATCAGTAAATTTTTTAAAAATTTCTATTATATTGCCTTAAACATTTAACCAAAGCAACAATTTTACAACAGTATTAAATCCCAAAGTAGCAAGATAGGAGATGTGAACGGTAGCAGACAATTCCAAGTGCAGGGCAGACGGAGGGGGGAAGAAAAGGGAAGTTTGCTTCTCTGTGTTAGACGTGTCAGGACAGGAGCAACCTCTCTGCTTCCTTCCCCATTGGACTGGACGGGAGACCAGCAGTGGTTAAGAACTTTCTCCGCCGTGCTGCTGAAGAGGCAGACCTGGAGCTCACTAGCCCCATGACGTTCTTCTCCACGTCTTGTCCAAAAATCGATGTAATTGCCTGGATGACCCAGTTTTTTCCTATGTCACCATCTTGACTGGAAGTCTCATATGACCCATTTTGAAAGATCACCAGTCGGAAATTTAAAAAAAAGATATAGTGTCACCATTCTTCTGAAACAGAAGCCAAAAACATGGGACAATTAAGCATCCTCTGGGAGATATTGCCTCATTAGGATGAAGCTCATGGTTCTTGCCTTCTCTCTTCCTCTTCCTCCTCCCCACCACCACTATCATCCCCTCCTCCTCCTCCTCCTCCTCCTCTTCTTCTTCTCCTTCTTCTTCTTCTTCCACTTCCTTTCTCTCTCTCCCTCCCTCCCTCCCTCCTACTCTCTCTCCCTTCCTCCATTTCCCGTTCACTCTCCCTCTTCCTCTCTCTCTCTCTCTCTCTCTCTCTCTCTCTCTCTCTCTCTCTCTCTCCCCTCTCTTTCCCTCTCCCTCCTTCATCTTCTTCTCTTGCTTGTGTGTGTTTATATTTATTTCCACATGTTTCCATGGTACCTAGCCTACAAAGATTAAAGCAGAGTAGATGGGGTCATGTTGATCCCTCTCTGGCTGGTTACAAAACACTACCATCCAGGAGGCACTGAAACTGTGTTAGGAAAACAGCCTTCCAATGGCAGCCACTTCCATGAGAGGTGGGAGAGCGGAACATACCAACGTGCAACGAGCTCATCAAAAGGTTGGGGCGCCGGGGACAGGTTGATGCGGAGAAAGCATGTGTGTGCTTTGAAAGGAAACCTGTAGCAGATTTAGCTGCAGCAGAAGACATAAACCTTTTGGAGCAGTGAAAGGAGACTCCCTGAGACATTGGCCAATACCCAGGTCTACAGGGGCAGCTGGGCCAGGCACGCAGCAGAAGCGCTTCCTTGGACCTGGGAGCAGAGCTGCTCTCCGTGGTCTATTTTCCAGCCGGGATTCCAAGCAAGGGTGCTCCTAGCTCACAGCTGCAGAGTGACAGAGTGACAGTGGGGGAGCAAGACAAGAGCAAGGGACCCAGCCTTGGGCCAGAGGCACCGATGTGAAGGGGGGGGGGGGCAACAGGGGAGCGAATCCCCGGTCTTTATTTTTATTTATCTATTTATTTATTTTTATATTTATATTAATTTCAGAGAGAAAGGGAGAGAGAGAGGGAAATTTCAATGATGAGAGAGACTCATTGATCGGCTGTCACCTGCATGCCCCACACTGGGGATTGAGCCCACAACCAGGGCATGTGGCCTGACTGGGAATCGAACCGTGACCTCCTGGTTCATTGATAGATGCTCAACCACTGAGCCAGGCCAGCTGGGCGAGTCCTGGGTATTCACACTCTGAGAGGCACTTAAGGGTTTCTTGGGAACAGCAGACAGAGCTCTGCCCCGCTCCTAATTGTCCCTCAGATTCACTAGCGCTTTCCCTGCAATCGAGGTTTGAACTTTTGTGTTGAAATCTAAACATCTGGCTAAATACTGCAGGGCCTGATTTATTTTTTTTCCTAGATATAACTCACTTCTGGGGCCAGAGATGTTTGTAAGGGGCTGGCCTTGTGGAAGAAACTGTCTGTAATTTATGGAAAATGCAGGCCTGCATCTAGGTTGACATAGTAACTTTGACCTCATTCCTCAACTTCCAATTTCTTACACTTAAAAAATATTTGCTTATGTTGATTTTAAACAGAGAGGAAGGAAGGGAGAGAGAGAGAGAGAGACAGAAACATCAACCAACTGCCTCCTGCATGCCCTACACTGGGGATGGAGCCCACACCCTGGGCATGTGCCATCACCAGGAATCGAACCATGACCTTCTGGTTCGTAAGGTCGATGCTCAACCACTGAGCCACGCCTGCTGGGCAGAAGGTGTTGTTTTCCAGATGACCCAGAAAATCCCCATTCTGGACCCTCTAATTTGTGGTGCAATAGCCCACCCTGTTTTGCTAGACAATGAGGACTCCTTGGTGTTAACAGAATTGAGGGGCACCAGGCTCATGCCCGTGACAATGCACCCTGCAGCTGCTTCCTGCTTGTCCTCGCCCAGCTATGAGCCCCACGCTGGAGGAGGAAGTGTGCTGAGATCCACTCACCTGGCTGGCAAGCCTCTGGCTTTCCCCCACCTCGGTGGGTCTGGATTAAAAAGGTTTCATGGGAGAAAGTTGGCTTTTGTCTCAGGGGAAGCAGAGATTCCAGGTCCCTGTGGTTCAAGTGTCATTACCCCGGAGGACAGAACAATGCATGCCATTGTTCTGTGGCCAGCATGCCGCTCACTTCTGAGTGCCAGATCCCGTGGTTCATAGGACTACCCTGAATGGGGGGAGAAAGATCCCCCCCTCCCCACCCACGCCAATCTGAACTTCAGAGTCTGGAGCGGCAGAGTTTGCCACAGACCAAGGGGAACAAAGAAATTTCAAAAAGGCGTGTGTCGAAACAATAATAAGAAAAAGGAATCCAAGGTTTGACTTTGACATGAAAGGGATTCTGAGTTGAAAAGGGAGAATCTCAGTCATGTGGGAGCCTTGGAATGTCTTCAGTATTCTGGGGACATCCAAACGGTACCCAGGCTGAGCTCACAGGGCGGGGAGGACCCTGTGCGTAGCTCAGGTGGTGACCAATGGGCTCCAGGACTTGGGGGTTAGAGGGGGTAGGAGGAGGCCAGCTGCCGCTGTGGGAAGGGGCTGGGACCAGCAGAAGTTCTGGCCTTCCCAGCTTCCTCTCTGCCATGAGCCTTGGCCACTCCCTTCCTCAACAGGCTGTAATAATGAGGTTTTGTGGGTGCATTTCTAACAAAAATGAAGGATTATAGATGCACCCCTCCCTCCTGTATGCCTTCGTCACGGGTTGCTGCAGGCAGGTGGCCACAGGGGGGCCGTCTGTGCCTCAGGCTAGCCATGGTGATAGCTCTTGAAGAGGTTTTAGTCTTATATCGGAGCAGCCCAATTGTGCATGTGTCAATGGGGACCAATTATTGCACAATAGAGCATTCCTGGATGAAGCAGAGCGAAAGTGTGTTGAATATGGAACGGGGGACACCATCCCAGACAGTGGGGGACATCTCCCTGTCCTTAGGGATAAGGGGAATTCCATTCCAAAGTTTGGTTGTTTGTGAAAGTGACATATACATTCATTCCATCCTTGGTTTTCAAAACAGTCACCTCCCACCTAATGGAAACAAATATCAAATGTCACCATGTGGGTATAGGTAAATGGGATATACAGCTTCTCTGGGCTTGAAGAGCCGCTGATATACCCTTTACTTGGGAAATTGGGTCTTGTTGGGTTCTATTTTCTCTCCCTTGCAAGCAGTTCTAGAGTTGAACAGTTTTAAACACTTTCTCAAAATCCATCCTATTGAGAGTTTTGTCAATACCATCCCAGATTGAGCAGAATCCTTAGTTGAGACTCCTCATTTCCCTCTAGGTTCTTCTTATTTTTTAAAAAAATATATTTTTATTGACTTCAGAGAGAAAAAAAAGAGGGGGAGAGAGAGAGAAACATTAATTATGAAAGAGGATCATTGATGAGCTGCCTCTGGCATGCCCCCTACTGGGGATTGAGCTTGCAGTCTGGGTGTGTGCCTGAGCGGGGGAAACAAACCGTGACCTTCTGGTTCATAGGTTGAAGCTCAACCACTGAGCCACACCAACTTGGCACCCCTCCAGATTCTTACAGTCCTAGTCTGCTCCTCAACAGAAGTCCTTGGGAAGAGAAGCACTGTCTACTCGGGGGAGCTGATAGAAGAAAAAGTGGGGCCCTAGCAGTTTAGGGATTTGACCCAAGATCACAAAATGAAAGAACCGAATGGTCAATGCAGAACTTACTGAAAATTTAATTTCCAATAACTAAAAGGTAATAAAAGTAGCAAGGGCACAAATTCAACATGCAGCTTTATTAAAGGAGGCAAATTTCCTATTGGAAAAAATGCGATTAGCATTGCATCCTTTATATACTATAGCAGGACAGCTTCTACTGGTCAGATTTAAAGTGACCAGCACCTCCTGGTCTTCCCAGGACTGTCCTATTTTTGCACTGTGGCAGGTGGAAAAATCTCAGATTTGGTAGCCCTTCAGTTGTGAGCACATAGTTGGTCATACTGAATGTGTCACCCCACCCCACCTACAATTTTTGGTTAAAGTTGTCATATGTCCCTCCAGGCTGTTTATTTTTATTCTCTCTCTCTCTTACATTTTTATTGACTTCAGAGGGAGATGGAGAGAGGGAGAGAGAGCGAGAGAGAAAGAAATATCAATGATCAGAGAGTCATTGATCAGCTGCCTTCTACATGCCCCACACAAGAGATCAAGCTCGCAACCCAGGCCTGTGCCCTGACTAGGAATTCAACCATGACCTCTTGGTTCATAGGTTGACACTCAACCACTGAGCCACACAGGCCAGGCTCTTCTTGTTTTCCTAAGAGGGAAACTGGAATTTGTGAGGTATAATTTATGTAGTCTTTACTGCCGTGGTTAGCCTAGGAAAATCAGCACTGAGCTGCGCTATCCCTTCCTCTCCTTCTGGAATTCTCACATCCTCTCCACCAGCGCTCAGGACAATGGCAGGATTATGGCGATGGATGGGGGATTTCTCCAGGCCTAATTTTCCACCCCTGCATTTAAGACTGGGTAAGACTCTGGCACCCAGCCCCTGCAAAGAGACACAAGGGAGGGTCTGCAGACTTTTCTACAGAGGCAAGATGGTAAATAGTTTAGCCTTTGCTGGCCACACATGGTCTCTGTACACACAGTCTCTCTCTTTTTATAAAAGAACCCTTTGAAAATGTAAAAACTCTTTTTGCCTTTTGGAGTATATAAAAATAGGCAGTGGACCCAATTTGGCTTCCATGCCTACCTCTCCTATAGAGAGAACATTGCTGTCCAACAGAAATATAATGTGAGTCAGGTTTTTAACTTATGTTCTAATAGCCACTGAAAAAAGTGAAAAGAAATAGTTAAATTTAATTTTAATAATGCATTTTATATAACACAATATATCCCAAATATTTCTATTTTGATATGTAACCAATATAATAATTATTGATGAACTATTTTGCATTTATTTGACACTAAGCCTTTGAAATCTGGGCTAGTCACATTTCAGGGTCCAGTAACTGCATATGGGTGGTGGCTACCATATTGGACAGCCCAGCTCTGGAGTATCTTTGATGGATATTCAGTCAAACTCCTCTAGTCCATTGATCTTCAGTGAGCACAGAAAAATAAACTGAAGATCTTAGAATTGTAAGGTAGCTCAGAGACCAGCTAGTCTAACCCTTCCTTTTATAAATGGTGAAGCTAAGGATCAGAAAGGCTAAGCAGTTTGCCCAAGATCACACAGCTTAGTTTAACAGCAGCACTCAGATCTCTGGACCTGCTAGTGGCCTTCAGTTTACTCTATGGCATCTCTCAGGTATGCAGAATTGTCCTTAATAATTCTTTGCTTGGGGTCCTCAGGCAAATGGTTGGTTTTCTGGTCATGGTGATGTGTTTATCCCCTTTTAGCTCACTGTGAGGCTCTGCTTGTGCTTTGTGGCATGTGTGTGAGAAGTGTGATTGGGAAAAGGGGTGCTGTCAGTGGCCATAGAGAAGAGGGAGGGGAAGGAGAAGACCTGTGCTCCGGTCACCCAGATAACACACATGTAGATATGAAGCCCTGTATGGTCCTTGTGTGTGCATAGTGCATGCTTGTGTGCGAGCACATGTATCTTTGTGGAGTTCTGGACCATCTTCTTGCCTCTTTAACAACAACCTAAGCAGCATGCTTAGATAAAGGGTGGAATCTGGGGGCTTGGCTGGGGTGGCAAGGATACTGAGTATTGGTTGTTCTCTCTTCTTTGCTTGGATAATGTGTATCCCTTGGGTTACAAGAAGGCCTAAGCTGTGTAAATATTAGTTGTGTAATCAGAGTCAATGGAAGAAAGAGAAGTTTCATTGCTTTCTAAGTAGCCTAAAACCACCAGGCCATGCCTTGGGCACTTTCTCTCTTTTGGGGCAGTGTGAATTTTCCTTTGTTGTATCTGACTCTCTTCTTTCTCTCTCTCTCCTCACTTAAGGGACTTACAGACCAGAGAATGAATTTTATGAATAGGAAAGCCCTGTAGTGCATTTAGCTTGGGAAAATGTCCCTTAGAATAGATTGTTTCTGAGTCAAGTGTATAAATATTCTGGCTCAAGACCATCCCCTTTTTTCTTAATGAATTGGTCTGGCAGTAGTTAAAGCCAAGTGTGGTCTAGCCGAGTGCTCCAGAGAGGAAAATTGAATGGACAAAAAGCCCAGTCATTGGCTTGAACTTTACAGAATGTGTTGGGCAATGAATTAGAAAATTAACTTCATGACAACGGGCAGGCTCTGTTGTTGAAGTCGGTCAGTTTAGGAGCAGTTTGGTGCTTCTCTTACCTGGACCTCTCTTTTGAGTAAATTTTGAAGATACAACCAGTTGCCAAGAGGCCTGTTAAGTTTCCTGGTTAAGTCCTTCCAGCTGATCATCTTTAAAGGGTGTTGTGCCATATTGTTATCTGTCTGCGTTCTCATGTTGTATTTTTATGTCTGGGTTTTGACAAAATCTCATCCCAAACTAGGAAACCAAGCTCGGCCTCTCCTGTTCCACCTCCCTTCTGATCTGTGGGTAGCTTTTTTTTTAAAAAAATTATTTTTTTGCAGGGTGGGTTGGTGATTGGTGGCAGTGAAATTTTTTCTTCTCACATATAGCTTTAATTCCAGCATAATGGTGTGGTGTGCGGCTCTCTGCTTACAGTTCCCATTCCTGTTTAAGTACTAAAATGTACTGTTTGTCTCCATTTCTGGACAACATAATTGGGTTGCTAACTGGCAGGAACAATTAAGTGTACAGCATTATGAGGGAAAAAAACGTTGCAAGCCCTAAGATTTAACTTGCTTTCTAATTACACTGACTTCCTTTGTAAGTGTGGTTTGGAAGGGCTGACGAATGCATAGAACGAAGAACTAGAGTAGGAGGGGGGGGTCTCTCGGAAGCTTAGGGGCGCTTATCTCCTCTAGATTGTGCTGTTGTTGGGCAGAAGATTGGTCTCCCTTTCTCCTGTTTATCATGTGGGTTCAGGGTTGATTCACTCTTTTTTGGGGGGGTATTGGAATAGTAATAAAATTGTTCTCTGTGATTTCCCCCCAAAATTATTATAGTCCATAGGAAGTTGATCTTGGGGACATGTTTTGGGAATGGGATATACATGTGACCTTCGTGGTGAGTAAGTGTTAGATCATTTGAAAGCCTTACCTTATAGGACATGTCTTTTCCAACCATCTTGGGAGACTTGGTTAAGTGTAAAATTTAGAAAAGTAAAGGGAGTTTCTTGGTCAGAGATACGGTGGCAGTGGTAAAGCCACGAGCACCCTAGAGTGGTTGGCAGGAATGATTTCCCAGCAGTGCGACTCTGCGTGGAATGTTTTGGGTTAAGCAAGTCCCCCCTCAGGCCCCGTAGGCTGTTTGTGGGTAGCTGGACGTTGCAGCCAGCAAAGTTAATGCAGTTAATATTCAACTGAACTTTTGGGGGGTTACTAATCCCTTAGGCAGATTTGCTAGAAAAGGCTACACATTAATAGCACTCCAAATCGGACCCCCCCCCCAGTGGATGGTCACATGTGTTAGCACATGTAAGACATTGCACCATTTCGGCCAAACTCGGGGCAGAAGTGCTGTTGAATCACCTCTCTGTTGGAGCCTGGTCTTCCCTGAACCCATCACTCTGGGAGGAAGTGAGTAGCCTTACGTGTATATTTTACAGGCGCTTTAATTAGCATGGAGTCATGTCTTCAACACTCTTGCCATTTGCAAGTCCGATAAGAAGGGCCAATTTGGTTCTCATCCTCTGCTGAATTTCGTGGAAATGAAGCATTTTGCCATCTCTTTCTTTGCTTTAAAGGGGAAGGTGTTGTGTCACTTCCTTGGGCCCACGGGCTGGATTCGGGAGGAGGTGTAGTCAGCAGGTACAGGGGTGGCTGTCTCACAGGCCACAGGTCAGGGCTCTGTCCGTGCCTCCAACTCAGGTAGGAATTGAGTCACGAGTTGCTGCAAGTCCCATGAGGCTTAGCGAGCCACGAAGAGAGGAGAGGTAGGGAATGGAAGGCAGGCGCTTGGTCACCATGCACGGCTGACCACGGGGGGGGGGGGGGGTGTAGGAGGCAAAGGTTGCTCTGGGCTGGAATTTCACTTTTTATCGTTTAGCAGGAATTTTCCTTTTTCAGCCGTTTCTTCTCTCATCTTAGGCCATGTATTATTCCAGGTAGGAATAATATGTGAAAGGGAGAGAATGGAAAATCGGAATGAAAATGACCTACCATGGCTATGAGTTTAATAGTTCTGCAACTGTGTAACATTGTATTAGTGGTATTCTAGGATGCGGCTCACTGAAGACTTTGGTACCATCCTCTCACTTACAAGTGATCAGGATAGGCCTGGCGAGGTGGCTCAGTTGGTTGGAGCATTGTCCCATAACACCAACATTTTGCAGGTTTCATTTCCCATCAGGGAACATACCTAGATCATGGGTTCAATCCAGGTTAGAGGCTCATAGGCTCAGCAATTGCTAGATGTTTCTCTCTTACATCACTATTTCTCTCTGTCTCTCTCTCTCAAAATCAATAAGTGTGTACATGAAAAATGATTAGCATGATGATCATTCATCTAATACTTTTCAGGACCTGTGACTTTAGTTGTTTTCTCTTATATATCCCATCAAACGCCCTGATTTTGGGTTCCTGCATTGGAACCTTTTTTCTTGAGAGTGTGGGCAAGGGTAAGGGGTCAAGCTTGTAGAGGCCACCATCTTACTGGTGGACACATCCTTAGCAGATGGTGGGAAAGCATTAGCACTTGAAAAAACGACTAAAAGGAGTTTTCAATGAGCTGTGGACATTCTTTGCTTTCTCACTGGCCTTGAGAAACAGTGGAGTTCACTTTCTCGTGCATATATTTCCCCCATATATAATATTGATTTACCCTTGAAGTTATAACCAAAAGTCCTAGACGGATGTTATTTAGGGTTTTTAAAAATATATTTATTTTTGGCCACAATTATTCTAAGTGGACCTTACCCTATTGGCCTTTTAATACACACACACACACACACACACACACACACACACACATATATATATATGTGTGTGTGTGTGTGTATGTATATATGTGTGTGTGTGTGTGTGTGTGTGTGTATATATATATATATATATATATATATATATATATATAATTGATATTTTTACAGAGAGGAAGGGAGAGAGATAGAGAGCTAGAAACGTCTATGAGAGACACATCGACCATCTGCCTCTTGCACATCCCCTACCGGGGATGTGCCCGCAACCAAGGTACATGCCCTTGACCGGAATCGAACCTGGGACCCTTCAGTCCGCAGACCGACACTCTACCACTGAGCCAAACTGGTTTCGGCCCTATTGGCCTTTTATTTTTAAGGCTAGACTTGTCCTAACAGAAATGGGAGTTACCGAGGCTCCGGGCAACTCCTCCTGGACACCACTTGGATGTGGGTGGCAAGAGTGATCCCCAGAGATGCTCATACACCCTCCTCCCCCGTATTCTCCTTACTGGTCTACATGGAATTAATATGCAATCACAGCTGATTCTATTTCTTTTAATATTTTGAGAGATAAATGGCAGGACAACTAGGAGATCTTTTAGAGGCAAACCTAGTGTACATTTAAAAAAATGTATTTTATTGATTTTTTATACAGAGAGGAAGGTAGAGGAATAGAGAGTTAGAAACATCGATGAGAGAGAATCATCGATCAGCTGCCTCCTGCACACCTCCTACTGGGGACGTGCCAGTAACACAGGTACATGCCCTTGACCAGAATTGAACCTGAGACCTTTCAGTCCGCAGGCTCACTGCTCTATCCACTGAGCCAAACTGGTTAGGGTCCTAGTGCACATTTTGCTAGAACAATGCATCAGATTGAATATTGCCTTTGCTTCTCTTCCCCATTGGGAATGGATCTTAGCCAAAGAAGAAGGAAGTTGTGGTTTGTTAAAAGAGAACCCATTTGGCAGTTTTCTGTGTCTCCAACCTAGGTTAGTATTCCAAATGTGTCTCCAAGTGCAGAGTGGCCGGGCAGGGCAGGACACCCGCTATGAGAGGGAGGACCGGGGGGGCGAAGGGATCTACATGAACGGCACTCCAGCTGCAGCGAAGACGAAGAGGGCAGACTCCAGGTGGAGTCTGCAGCAAAGATGGCAGACTCTGGCCTCAGCGAAGGCCTTGCTCTCTGGTGCCAGAGGAAAACCAGTGCTGGAAGCCAAGGGAAGGAAGGCCTATTGCACGAATCTCTTTGTGCAAATGGGCCTCCAGTGTATTTATAAAGGTTTGCCAGACTTAACACCCTCGTCCCTACGGGCTAATGGCCTGCCTTCTTTTCTTCCTTCTTCCAACAAGTACCTGTTGCGTGCCTGCCATGGTCTAGGATTACTGTGGACCCTGGGGTGCCACTCTGAACACAGTCTACGTGGCTTCCGCAAGCCCCCTTTCTGGGTCATGGACTCCTGCAGTCACCAGACATGCCTGTCAAGGTGCCAGGCCAACCCGGGGTCGATGCCCCCATTAAGCCAGTGCTGCCTCAGCCTCCTCGCAGTGAGGGCCTTCCAGAAGAAGTCATTTGCAGCAAAGTACCATCAGTGTTAAAAGCAACGACCATCAGTGGGTTTGGGAAGTCTTCAGGATCATTTTCTCGCCTCGGTGTGCGCATATGAGTGGCCTGCCATTTGCATATGGGAGTCTTATCCTTACAACTTTGGGAAGTGATTTGTCAATCATCACATTCTCCGAATGACCCTAAATCTGTAAATGATGTGGGTCTGGATGAAGCGACTCTTCCCCCGGCCTATTCCAGGGACCATTTTTTTTTTGGCAGGGTCTGCGCCAGAATGAGCACTGGCCATCAGAACAAAATTTAGGACAGCTGGGGTGCTGTGCCGCAAAGCCTTCTGGCTGCACAGTTCAAATCATCACAATAGCAGCTCGATTTAGCCTTTGGCCGAATGGCTTTGGCAGGGCACAATGAAAAATAATTATTTCATGGCCTGCTTATTTCCCCTTAACCAATGAAGTCTCAGGTCTCTTCCGGCTTATGTAAATATTCCGCTGGGGACCACAGTGAGGATGGGGCTATGACCCCGTCATCTCCCGACTTGGGCAATGGTCCTATTTCACCCTCCTGGGGGGTAGAAAGCAACACTTAACTTTCTGAGCTATCCATGGAGAGTGGGAAGGCATTTGATGGCGGGAGTGTGACCTAGTCACAGCTAGGGAGAGAAAAAAGGCTGAATCCCAGGCCCTCACTTAAGAGGCAAGGCATGCAGAGGTGTTACTACGTGTGATGTGGAAGGAACAATAGCACACAAAGGATGCCACGTGTAGTAGCGTAGCCCTGAAACAAGTCTACTCTTGTGTCGCTGTAGCTCCGTAGGCTACAGAGAGAATGGTCTTCAGAGCTAGTGCTAAGGGCCTGCTGGTTTCCTCTCATTGCATTCAGTGACTGCAGCTCCGTCGCTGGTCCATGAGTCCTTGCCTTTGCCCTGGGTCATTTGGATGGCGTCACGGAGAGACGGATGGGAGACATTAAGCATGGCAGCAAGCCTAACGGCCACCCTAGACCTGAAGCCCTTCAAGGCTTTTTGCTCAAATCCCATTAGTCCCCTGCATTGCATATCTGCCTTCCCGGGTCAGCTGCTTCCCCACGCAGGGCGCCTGTGCACTTGATGACCGATTCCTACTCAATGCGAGTCCATGGCTTCGCAGCTCCATTGGTCCACGCAGAGTGTTAATGAGATCGGTCATTGGCTTGACCCCTACAGGGGCCAGTAAGCTCCATTCTCTCCCATTAACCCCTGCCAGCTGCCTTGGGTGGGATGGGGTGAGTGTGAATGGCTCACTACAAACTATCCTCACTGCTGGGCAACTAGCTAGCCCACTGATGAGGGTCGCCTGAATGGTGGCTGATGGTGCATTAGAAATGGGAACGACCATGAGTTTGATGCCCCTTTCTCTCATGTGTGTGTGTAGGGATGTAGCGTGGGGGTAGGGGTGCGTGTTTCTACTGTTACGAAAGTATAGGTCATTCTTGCTTCGAAAACCCTGCAGCACATCAAACTCCTGCCACGATCCGCATGATCTGGGTTTAATGCAGGGTATTGCTTCTCTGAGTATCTTTAGAAAAATCGGTAGTCATGTCATGCATCAGGATGAAGTTCTAAATGTAAATGAGATTCTCCCAGTAATTTATTTACATTTGTTTTCAGCACAACAAATGAGACATCACGTAGCTTCATAATTTTCCATGACCGAGCCACCAGCATGCAGTGTGTAATTTACTATGATTTAAGATGCTTATCTGTTGATTTTTTTCTTCTTCAACAGTATCTTACAAGCCTTCCCCCAGGGACAGAGAACCCCTGGGCGATTTCACATCTTGCTGTCTGTTTCCTTGTTTCCCCCACCCCCAAAAAAGTGTCCTGGGACCCGCCGCATATACACTCTTGCTGCCATCTTTGAATGGCCTTAGGTGGAGGGTAGTGGAAGATGTTGGTCCTTATTCCATTGCAAGTAGGGCTGTTATCACTGACAAAACCCCAATACAAAGAGGGGGAAGCAATATTTCCTTTTGAATGTTAAAATGTGTGAACTTGCTTAAGTTACTATTCAAGGCTTGGTCTCCTCGTGGTAAAATGTTATAGTACATCAACTTGATCACTGAGCTATGGCATTCTAGGTCAAGGTGGACGATAGGGTGTGTTTGATGGAGAAATGAAGACTTTATGAACTTTATCCAGAAGTTTTGAAAATTTATCTTTTTTCCCCCTGTGCTTTTATGTTTTATGTTTTATTTTTACAACTTGGCTGTATGATTCTAGCTTTACTCCATGGTTAGCACCCGGGTCTAAAATAGAGAACAGATCTCGTAGAATTCAGTATGGGCCACATAAATGCTGTTTTCCCTAGGAGTTTCTATTTTTGTGCTTCTTTATGGGTTTGAGAAAAACAATATGAGGATTTACCAGGACTTTTGAGATGGAGGGCAGAGCCGGGAAGGAGATGGCACGGAGTTATCCCGTGGCCTGGCATGAACCTATGGCAGAAGGGTTGTGAAGAGTGCCATCAGGAATTCCAGAGTTCTGGTCATTGTATCTGGTGACCAAATCATGAATAAGCCACAATTTGGCTCTGCCCTCCTCCAAGCACCTGCTGAAATCAGTAAATTAGAATACTTCCTAATTATAGCTGAGATGTAGATAGAGAATCTTAAAACGCATGTCCTCTAAGCAAAAGGTTCTGGTTTTGCTCAGCCAACGGCCATATAGCGCTTTTTATAGGACAGCCACTGACATAGGCATTGAGAGTGAATAAGACACGGGCATTTCCACCAAAGCTTGTTCAGGTCCTCTTATTAAGAAAGAAAACCCTATTTAGAAAGTAAAAAAAATTAAGATAAATGGAAGAGAAGGACCAGTGTGATAGGATCAATGTTTCTTGCTACTTAAAAAAAATCCTCCTTAACTATGTGTCCCAAATGCACTTGGAATGTGCTAGCTGGTGGTCTCACTGAGTGGTATTCCAATACCTCCAACATGTGTTTTGGTCCTGGCTGACTAGCGTTTCTTAGTCTCCATGAACACACTAAGCATTGTTTTGCTTGGAATATTTTTCTCCTTACCACACACATGCTTGTGAGATATTTGTCAGGGCTGTTGGGGCACTGGCGTGTCAGCAAATGTTAGCAACACATTCTTTTGGAAGCGGTGGGCAATTTTATGGCTCTCAGTTTTCCTTCTGAATTTTTCTTTGCTGAAAACTTTAAAGAGACTTCAAAGCAAGACCTCACGGGCCCCACTTGAATCCTTGTCTAGTGCTGGCGATACCTGTTTAAATGCGAGGTGTTTCTAGTTTGGATAATGAAGCAAGGTAAAAAGCAAAGTGGTCTTCAACGGAAGTACTAAAGTGTCCAGAGTTCTTTCATGAGAACCACAGAGAACAAACGTAAACTTTATCTTCTACAGAGAAGATCTCTGAACGTTTCTACAACTTTCAAGTTTGTGGGCGGTGCCTTTCCACTGACCTCTGACATCTATTACTTTGCCAAAAAATTCTGTGCAGCCCTGTTATGCAAGAAGCAGATATTTACTAAGCACACACTCTGTGGAGTGCCTATGCTCCTTGCTGTACAAAGGATCCCTGCTTAAAGAGGCAGAGAAGGGCCCTGCTGGTGTTGCTCAATGGTTTGAGCATTGACCTGTGAACCGGAAGTCATGGTTGGATTCCTAATCGGGGTATATACCTGGGTTGCAGGCTCGATGCCAGTAAGGGGTGTGCGGGAGGCAGCTGATCAATGATTCTCTCTCATCATAGATCTCTCTCTCTCTCTCTCTCTCTCTCTCTTTTTCTCTCTCTCTCTCTCTCTTTCTCTCTCTCTCTCTCTGCCTGCCCTCTTCTCTGAGATCAACACAAATATATTTAGAAAAAAGAAAGAGTGGAGGAAGGCGAGCTGACTCGTAATTACAGTGAGTCATTGTGCAGTAATGCGGCCCCCACTGCAATGTGATATTTGCATGATAGTGACAGGCTTAAGACGTGCAGCTCCCAGGAATCTGGGTTTAGAGGAGGGTCACTTCATTATTTGCACATCATATTATTCCATGGGGTTTCTGCATTTTTTTTTTAAATAATGTTTGGAAAGTATTTTGAATCCAATTACTTTTGGGGCTGCGATGAATCTCTAGGGAGTGAGGATCCCGAGGAATATAAATAAATAAGTGACTAGAAATAAGAATAGTTGAACCCAACTTAAATCTAAGGTAATTTTTACGGGGGAAATGATTCTTAATTACCACCTCACTTTGTATATGTGCTATTTTCCCCTGGAGAAATCATATCACATGAAAACATCATCCATGCATTTTTGTCTTCCCCTGAATTTTTTCTTTAAAAGCCCTGGATGATGCCAAGACCGGTGTGGCTCAGTGGATAGAGCGTCGGTCTGCGGACTGAAAGGTCCCAGGTTCGATTCCAGTCAAGGGCATGTGCTTTGGTTGCGGGCACTCCACTGGGGAGTATGCAAGAGGCAGCTGGTCTATGGTTCTCTCTCATCGATGTTTCTAACTCTCTATCCCTCTCTCTTCCTCTCTGTAAAAAATCAATAAAATATATATTTTTTAAAAAGCCTGGGATGGAGAGCTTGCCTGGTAGATGCAGCCCCCATATGGAGTTGGCAGGCTGACCAAGTTCATGGTGGTACCCAGTGGGACTTCCTTTGGAAAGACTTGCTTTTTAGTACTTTTCTTTCCTTACCGGTACAGTTTTGTTTGTAGGGGACCAGTTTCACAGAAGAACAAGTGAACCAATGAGAGATAACAGCATTGGAAAGCACTACTTTTAAAGCAAAACATTATGGCTACAGATGCAGAACAGAACAGTACAGAATGAAAGCAATTGCAGGTTTTGATAGGTATGTTAGAAAAGAGTCACAGCCACTTCCCCATTAATTCCTGGACACTTATACTATTTTAAAAATATCCCACAAGCCTTTGCCTGACAAAGGAAAAGTACGGGATAAAATTTTAGTCTCTGCATTGACAGCCATTTCCATAGCAACCTGCCTGTCAATCAACACCCACTTCATCGAGCTTCAGAAAACACCCCCAGAAATAAATGTCAAAAGTCTTAGGCAGATTCCAAATTTAAATCAAACTTTAAAAATAAATTGAAATACGAAACGAAACACCCACAGAAGTCACAAAACTAATTTTTTTTTACTTTGGAAGGAAGGAAAAGGGGGTTGGGGGGAGTCCAAAGGAACTGGCTTTCATAGACATGATCATCACACCGCATTTACTCTCTTCATCCTGGTGCTGATGGTTTCCACCTCTTCCTTGGAAGGTAGGAGGTGAGACCCGGAGCTAGTAGCCAGCCAGGTGGAGTACATGCTTTGTCACCCTTTCAGTGGAATGGCGTTAAACTACATCCTCCACCAATTAAAGTGAACTCACATGCCATTTTAGGTCCTTATGTTGCTAAAGGATGCTCTAAGATTTTAGCTTGAAGTCATTCCCCCTTTTTTATTTGGAAATAAAAATGCATAAAGTGTGTATCCCTGATACACACTTCAGGGATAACTCATCTGATATCTATAATAATAAAAGCGTACTATGCTAATTAGACTAGTACCTTCAGGACGTCCTTCCGGTTGAAGCCAGTGCTGCCAGGGAAGCTGGGTCCCAGGTGCCTGCCGGCGGCCAGAGGGAAGCCTGGGTCCTGGGTGCCAGAGGGAAGCCAGTGCCAGAAGCCAGGGGAAGGAAGGCCTATTCTTGTATGAATTGCTTGCATTGTGCCTCTAGTATATATATATATATATATATATATATATATATATGTATATGTATATATATGTATATGTATATGTATATATATATATATATATATATATATATATATATATACTGTATATTTGATTTTAGAGAAGAAAAGAGAGGGAGAGAGAGATAGAAACATCAACGATGACAGAGAATCATTGGTCGGCTGCCTCTTGCACACCCCCTACTGGAGTTGGAGCCTGCAACCCGGGCATGTGCCCTGACTGGGATTCTAACCATGACCTTCAGGTTCATAGGGGGGCACTCAACCACACTCAACCACTGAGCCATGCTGGCGGGTAGTCATCTAATTTTACTTCTCCCTTCTGTGGGTTTGTGGTTACCCAGCAGAGGGCACCTTAAAGAGCTATAGTTCCTATGAGACTACAGAACACTTGGCCTTCAACGAGTATGAATGTGTTGAGTTCACTTGTTAAAATGTCCATGGACACAGGAGCAAATTTTAGTATAACCATCACTCAGCATCCTATCACGCCTTAAGCCTTTATTTTGCTATTAGGGAAATGTGTTCTTCAGCTTCTCCTTTGATATCCCGAGGTTAACAGGCGGAGCAGAGCTGGGACAGATCCATCCCTGAACCTCCAAAGGAACCGCACCTGTCCACACCTTGATTTCAGATCTCTGGTCTCTAGACTGAAACAGTTGTGTCTGTGGTTGAAGCTGCCAGTGTGTCCTTTGCTATGGCAGCCTAGCAGACGAATACAAGTCCCAAGGGTCTAGTTCAGTGGCGTTCAAAGAGTTCAGAGGAAAGGGTGCAAAGAGCCTTGTCTGCAGCTCAGTGTGGGAGGATCTGGTGAGCTCCCAGCAAAGGGTAGTCATTGTGGAGGGCAGGTAGCTTCAATAACTGTGGAAGGAAGGAGAGAAATACCCTCCATTTCCTTTAGCCTAAACATAGCCTGTGAGTTTGTCCTTTTTCTTCCTTTCATTTTAGCAATAGTTGGGCTATGTGTTATTTTCTCTGTAGAGTATATAAGCTGCAGGGAAATGAGTTATTTGTAATAATATAACTTTGCACGTATGTAGATATTTGCATACACGTGTAAATATTTGCATAGTGAGCAGATCGCATGGAGTTGGCGGTGTCTGGTGTATAACCTTGGAGTCATCTGTAGATCTAATTATTTAATGTGGCTGTTGGAATTTGCAGGCTATTGCCCATGAATATTTTAGCCTATTGGTGCTGAAACCTGTCTACCAGAGATCAAAGGCATTTTCAGATCTAGTCTGTCTCTAGAGATAAGCAAGAAGGTAAGGGGGCTGATCTAGAGAACAAAATCAAATTTCTCTCTCTTTCCTCTTCTCTATCTAGGCTTCTCTGCCTCTACTACCCACCTCCCTTAATCTTATTTCCCATAAATGTGCATTCAAGGTCCATGTTTCCCTGGCCTCTGGCTATTTTATTCAAACACTTTTAGCCTCATCAGACAGTTGTTCAATGACTTCTGATCACAGGGCAAAATTTAGTGTGAAATTATATCTCCACCTTTCATTCTGTACCTTGGAATGAAAAGATAACTTTTGGTGGCGCCCAGTTCTTTACGAAGATTGCTGGTAGTGCATTGCCATGGCAGAGCGCATGTATGTGGGAGAATTCATTTGAGCAGATTTTCTATCGAAGGATAAATGCACCCCCAAATCTCAATGGTCATCAGAGCCGGCCGCCTCATTTCTGATGATTTTGTAGATCAGCTGGGCTTCGAGATGCGACCACATGGCGCTCTTCCCACACTGAGTTGTTTTGGCTGCAGGGGTGGCTGCTTTGCTCCCTCCCTCTCGCTCTCTTTTTTCCTCCTTTGCTTTCCAGCTGCATTTGTGAGTGTTTTCCTCCTTTGATGAAATCCATTGCTCCAAAGATGTGATTAACAGTCATTTTCAGATACAGATATTGGCTCTCCTTTGCCAAAGAGACACAGCATGCAAGAACAGACAAATATAAAAATAATACAGAAGGGTATATTTACTCCTCAGAAACTGTGTTAATGACTACATCTGCCCCTCTCATTTGGTGCTAGCTGGGATCCTCTCCACTCTTCTGATTTGCTCGTGTATGTCTGCCCCTACAGTGAAATCTCTTCGTTTTGCGCCTCATAAATAAAACAAAACAAAACAAAACAAAACAAAAAACAAAAATCCATGGTTGGTCTGATGTTTCTACTCTGAGTGTAAGTTAGAACAGTTTAACATTTGATGATGGTACTTAGTAGAAAAACACTTCTACTAAGACATATAATAGCGGTCAGTCGGATATTATTTAATGGAGAAAATTAATTGCGCCATTTCTGTAGACATTAGGCAAATGGTTTCACTCAGAGTTGAAAAGCAGCTTGGGACTATTAAAGCATAGGGTGCTTGCATGCTCTTTATGATGGTCTTAGCATACGAACTTATATCACTTTTATTTCTCTATTAAATCAAGATGTATCTCATTGAGGCCACTATCCCACATGCCACGGCGTGGTTCATTTTGGTGCATGTGGCTGGGACTGTCTCTAATGGAATGGAAAGGTGTATCTGTCCTTGATACACGCCTGGTGTGGGTAGTGTCCAGGCTGGAGTTGTGGTCAGCATGGATCTCCATGGAATGGAACTGAGTTCATGGCCCTTCGCCATGTAGGTTGAGTGCTTTGCTAAGATCCTGCCTACCTTAACTTAGAAGCTTCATCTTGTCTTGTCTCCTGTGAGATTCTAGTGAACTGACCCTCACTCCTGGAGTGAGTACAACAGGAGACAGCTGAGCTTCTAAAATGTATGAAACCTCTAAATATATCAAAACTTCATAAAAATACATGTTATGGGTAATATAATAAAATAATAGCAAAATAATGGTCCTGCGCTTATAGGCAAACAACACTCACAAAGATGTAGAAAAAACATGTGGTTGCCATTTGAAAGTATATTTTTCGATTCTTTGGTTGTTTTTAAAAAAATATATTTTATTGATTTTTTTTTTACAGAGAGGAAGGGAGAAGGATAGAGAGCCAGAAACATTGATGAGAGATACCAGGGGTGTGCCCGCAACCAATGTACATGCCCCTGACAGGAATCGAACCCGGGACCCCTCAGTCCTCAGACCAACTCTCTATCCTCTGAGCCAAACTGGTTTCTGCAAATCTTTGGTTTTTGTCTTCATCCTATCTTTTTCCTGCAGCTTTTATTAAGGAGAGTCATAGATAGTGTCAGCGTCTAATTTTCAGGTAAATCACCTCTTTTATATTTTAGGTGCTTAGCTATTTTTTTGCAATTTATTAGAAGAAACACTTGCTTGAAAACAGGGCCTTTGTTTCACAAGAGGTTAGCTGCTTCCTCATGAAATCACGATTGTCTGTGACATTAAAATTAGCTCCTTAGCAGGGACTATGAAGCCACGAAGCAGCAGTAAGTGGCAAGGGGATCAATCCTTACGAAACAAAGATTCTGTGTTCATGCAAAATACCTTTAGTGATTAAAAATGTGAAAAATCGAGCACGGGTGGAAGAGGTATTGCTGCTACATTTTTAGAGAAATTGCTGAAAGCTATTTTGCCAGGCAAGCTGATGACCTTTACCGTTCTCTCAAGGTTAATGGGGTCCACAGAAATGGTAATGTAATAATTTGGGTTTCTTGCATGTCCCACTGACTTAGAGTGTATGTCCCTCAAATTTGCTAGCGTTTCCTCCGGCGGGGGAGGGAGTGTTGATGATTACATGTATCGGGGATGCCTCGGTCCTTATCCTAAGCTTCTTTCTATTGGGAATCATCCAAAATATATGAGGAAAGATGACCTCCGTGAGGAAATTCTATAAATTCTCCCTTTTATCCCAATTAAATGGGAAGCTACAACTTGTAGTCCAAAGATAAAATAGAAAGCGTATGGGTTACAGGAAACCTGTAATGAAATATCACAACTCTTGCTGAAACCGGTTTGGCTCAGTGGTAGAGAGTCGGTCTGCAGACTACAAGGACCCAGGTTCGATTCCGGTCAAGGGCATATCCCAGGTAGGGTGTGCAAGAGGCAGTTGGTCGATGTTTCTCTCTCATCGACTTTTCTAGCTCTCTATCTCTCTCCCTTTCTCTCTGTAAAATATCAATAAAATATATTTTAAAAAAAGAAATATCACAACTCTTGAAGTCTGAGACACTCAGAGCCAGAAAGCTTTAGAAGGTGGGGATCCGGTGGGACCGTGTCCTTGAAATGGGCATCTATAGGGCCTCCCCCTCCATCCTCTCATCAACAGCACTGTGAACCTGCGCACTCCCCTCTGGACATGGTCTATTTTGCTGAGTGAGTGGCTGTGCATCCTTAGCTTGCATATCCAGGGGCTCAGGCTCTGAGGGTGCCTTTTAGGAGCTCTTGAGAAGGCCGAGTGTCTTGGCGTTGTCAAGAGGTTCTCATTAGACCCAGGGAATCAATTCCGCATGACTTTAATGGGAGTCAAACTGCCGTGTAGCCCCATGACAAAGGGACTTCAGAGTACCCTGTATTTATTAGGCCTCTCTCTCTCTCTCTCTCTTTAATTATGTCTGTCCTTCATATTCTCCCGGTAGCTCCCTGAATGTGTTTCTTCTCCACGTTTTTTGGCATTTTAATGCTTTGCTGGTCCATTCTAAAGGGGCGCATGACACAGTGTCAGCTGATTCTATTGAGAAAAACGCCCCAGTCTCCTCTGGCTTTTGGCCAAGCCAAACTATTAATTTTGTCTTCAGTTGTTTTTGTTGTTGTTTTTACAGATTATGGAAGCTGTGTGATAGGAAGTATATAGTCCTTTCCAGTCTAAAAAGGGGATTTAAAAACGTTCTTTTGCAGTCTCTTTGGGGGCGTAGGTGATGTGTCTTAAAGTCATATCCTTAACACATTACAGTGTCTGGTCTATAGAAGGTGCTTAGTAAACGTTGAATGAATAAATGAATGAGTGAATGATATCAGCATTCAGATCTAAGTATACTATAGTCTTAATATTAATATGAAATAGGATTTTGCCCTCCATTGACTGAAGAGGGTGATATCATAGTAGTGTCCAGGGATTCAGCAGTGAACAAGACTCAGAGTGTGATCTTCTACTATAGCATGATGATGGGGTTCTAATAACAGCACCCAACCCAGACCTTGGAAGGACCAGGACACACTCCTGGGAAGAAATGGCAGTTAAGCTGAGTAGTAGCTAGGGAAGGTGAGGGAGGCAGTCGTCCATACTTGGGCCATTGGAATCATTACCCAATGACATTGAAGGGTCAGATGCTTTCTGTGATGTGGATTCAGAAAAGGAGGCCATGATGAGGAGTGTGGACCTCATCCTGAAGCCATGGGGAGCCACTGAGGGTTTTAAACAGAGCAGAGAAAGTCTGGAGAGATGCTCTGGAAATATTATGGGGAATAGAGGGAGTCTAATAACAGACAGAGACGGTGAGGAGGTTGTAGTAATCAAGGGGACAGATGGCGGTGGCCTTCCCTAGGTGGTGACAGTGACAATGGAAACGAGTGAGGAATTCAGCGTCTAGGCAGAGAACGGATGGACCGGCCATGCGGAGGCAGTGGATATGAGAGGTCAGGAGGGGCGGGGCATCAGGAATGGCATCTAGTCTCGGGTTCTGAGCAAAGGTGTATTTCTGAGGAGCCATCTCAGGAGCCTTTGATCTTTAAGTGCAGGCTAGTGTTCCTAAAAGCTCCCAGACGGACATCCCTGAAGGCCAATCCTTCTTCTATCTCATCACAGTGAACAGCGAGCTGGCTAGTGGAGGTGCTCTCATCTGTTTGCAGAATCCCTGCCGGGCGAGCAGGGCCATATGCTTACATCGGGGGCTTACACCGGGGAGCAGTTTGCACCGAGTAGAGTGTTGTCATATAAATGGTTAAAATATATAGCTTCCTAACCCTCATGGATGAGTTCAGTCAAAATAGTTTTATGGGGATGTGTGTGTGTGTGTGTGTGTGTGTACATGTGTTAATGCACATATGTTCAGCAGTGACAGTCTGGAGAGATGCAAAGTGCATGTGTGGGTGTACGTGTGTTTGTGTACAGACACATCCTTTCCAATTCCTCCATCACTGGGAAGATCTTGCTTAATGCCTCTGAGATGATGTGGTACTTGGTGATTGGCTACCTAGAACTAGGTACTGGACAGGAGTCACTAACTCATCTCCACGAAAGTCAGCCAAACACTGGTCAGTTATAATGGTGGTGTTTTTTCCCCCACTGCCAAAAGTCTGTACTACATTTGAACTGGTGACATCAGAGTGGGTGACTCCATAGCCCATCACCCATCCCCCGAGATACGTAATCCACTTTAAAGACATATTTTAAATGGCCTACTATGGGAAATGCAGTTAGCAAGCTCAGAGAGATGCTTGCATTTAAGGACTCTCAGAAATGCACTTACAGATTTAAGAAAAAAAATCTTTGCAAGGAGTAAAATGCACACGAGAGAGATGATTCATTTTCTCAGAGCCATTAAAACAGTTCCTTCTGTTTTCATCCATCATACTCATGAAATAAAAAAAAAATATTGGAGAAAAGGCGATGCTTACCTGGAGATGAAATTTTAAGTGTAAGGAAGTCAGATGTCCATTTTTCTGAAAGAAGTCACTGAAAATCTTCTGTAGGATATAATTTAGGCAGTGCCTCATCATTATGGACCAGGAGCCGGAGTGAGATCATTCTGGAACAGCAGCCAGAGCGAGCGCAATTTCTACCCAATATTTTCTGAAGCGCGAGTGTAGCCAGGAGTGAATCATTCAACAGGGTACCTCCGAGGTGGAGGGTCTTGGATATAAATGGGCAAGACTGCAGCACAGGAGAACCCGTCACCTCAACCTGGGATGCGCCGCCCTCATCTCTCGGTGAGTCCACAGAAATCGGCTCCTCCGATTCCGGCCCCTGCCTTAGGCCATGTCCACAGCGAGGTGAGGATCCAGGTGAGTCAGAGATGACTCGGAAACCCGACCATCTCTGTATGCTAAACTCCAAGCTATAGGGCATTTCTTTCTCGGGTTGCAAATAAGTAATGTAGAAATAACACGAGAAATGATTACTCTGTGTGGTCTTTGCTCATCGCCTTCCTCTGAGAACGTGCCAGGAAAAGAGAGAGCTAGAGACTTTGGTTCTATCAAGGAAAGGGGGGAAGAGGTAGGGCGGGGGATGGTTTGTCTATTCAACCCGTGTCAGCACCAGGTACCAAGAAGAGAGTAGAACTCAGACTCGTAGGTGTGCTTTTGGGGGCTCAACGTATACTTTGCAGAGTTGTTTTCAAGGGGGAATGATGTCATTCATGTGCTATTCATTCATCAAATAGTTACTGAGTCCTATGTGTTGTTTAAGCTTCCTGCTCTCATGGAACTTACATTCTAGTACGTAGAACTGGAGCTAACAAATAACTGGACAAACAAACATAGAAAGTGGCAGGCAAATGATAAAGCACGGTAAGGCATAAGACCAAATAGTGAGCTATTAGATATGGTGGTAAGAGGGAGGCCTTTTAAAAAAATTCTTTATTGATTAAGGTATTACATATGTGTCCTTATTCCCCCATTACCTTCCACTCCCCATTCATGCCCCCCTCTGTTGTCTGTGTCCATTGATTAGGCTTATATGCATGCATGTAAGTCCTTTGATTGATCTCTCCCCATCACCCGAAGCCTTTTTTGGTAGAAGTGGCCTCATCAGGCACTGCTGACTAAAGTGAAGAGGGAAGAAAGAGTGTCTAGAAGAATCTAGACAGCACTTGGCACATGCTTAGCACTTATTGTCGTAATGGCTGTTATCCTTGATAAGAATGTGTGTTTTGAGCCTGCCATGTCCTTTTTGAAATGTTGGGGGTCTGTAAAGTGTTGTAGGAAGTTTGGTGTAGCTCATACTTACAATGGGATCATATACATGTACACAGAGAGATTTTTTTTTAAAATCTGCAGTTACTATTGAAACTTGTAGGTAGCTAATACTGTTTAAAAGAAAATCAACAGAAGCTGAGTGTTTTGTGTGGTTAAAAATCTTGTCATATTTTCCCACGTCCATGTAATTAAACATTTCTCATCCACCCACTTAGGGTCAGGACCTGTGTGAGCACCAGGGGAACAAAAATGTGAAATAGAGTCACATCTTTACCCTCAGGAAAGTTATAATCTCATTTCCCCCTCATAATTCAGGACTCTTGCACTACTGTTTTAAACAGAACCAGCAGGAGGGATTTCGGTGCTGACAAGGCTCTGTAGAGTTGAGAAAAAAACAAGTTGCTTCTGACTGTTAACTTTGATGTTTGTTTAGTTTTATAAAATATGTAAAAGGCTTTTCCATTAGAGCCTAAGACTTTCAGAAAGCTTTTAGGATCTCTTGTCACAAGTACTTAAATATCGTGAAAGGGGAGTCCCAAAGACCGGCAGCCTGGAAACTTAAGTACTGTTTGTGGTTCAGGGTTGGGTGGCCAAGTGAAGCCCCCATCCCCACCATAGCTGAGGCCATGACTAAAGTGATGAGGGAAGAGAGTCTGAAAGCATCTAGCACAGCGCTTGGCACACACTTAGCACTTTTGCTGTAACAGCTGTCATCCTCGATCAGAATGGTGTGTTTTGAGCTCGTGTTCCCTTTTGAAATGTTGTGGGTCTGTAAAGTGGCCATGGGTTCTGAAAAATCCAGATCACATGGAAACCCCAAATCCATCCGGCAACCCTCTATTACCCTTTAGCCTTTGTGAGCAGCACGCCACAGTCTAGAGAAAGTTAAGGATGAAAGACTCAGCCTGGGTGCATTGCAATGATAGAATGAGTTGGAACTCGAGAAAAGTGATTTAGACCCGAGAAACACATACGGGGTGCATGAAGCGCCATAAATAAAATACATCTAGACATTGCTTTACAGAGCCTGTTTCTGCTCTGTGCAAGTCTATAGGTTGTTTTGGGACCATACCTGACACCTACTCAAAGAAGCCTACGGGGATGCTAATGTATCCAGGACTCATCACACTCTACATGCTTTCTCTGCTTTTTAATCTTCAGAGGAATATCCAAAGGATACCTCGTATCCTTTTCTAGCCTAAAATTAATTTCCTGGTAGGCATGCGCTCAGGGACTCATTGGCTCTCTCCTCCTTGGATAGGCAGTCTTGTGAAGGCATGAACTTTCACCTTTGTATGCCCAGTGTTTGGCCCAGAGAAGGTTCCCAATGAATATTTGCTGAGAAATGAGTTTTAGCAATGATGGGTGATACCAGCAACAACGTCACCCTCAGAATCCAGGAGAGCGTAGCCGAGGACAGTCAAAACTCGGCGAAATCCGAGCAAGGCTCCTCATGCTGGTTCAGATGGCAGAGCACCCGCTTTGGTGCTTTTTGTGGGATTGTGTAAAATAATAGAAAGTAACTATTTTCACCAAACTTTATGATACAAAAGTGGTGCGATGGGCCAAATGTTAAAATAATGATATGGATGGGACTAATACATTGTTTGCTTTCATTATTTTTTTTAAAATATGTTTTTATTGATTTCAGAGAGGAGGGGAAAGGGAGAGTTAGAAGCATCAGTGATGAGAGAGAATCATTGATTGGCTGCCTCCTGCACACCCCACTCTGGGGATCAAGCCTGCAACCCAGGCATGTGCCCTGACCCAGAATTGAACTGGTGTCCTCCTGGTTCATGGGTCAATGCTGAAACACTGGGCCACACCATCTGGGATGCTTTGATTATTTTTAAATACATGTAATTATAACCTATTTTTTTTTAGTTTTTATAATTTGGATTAGGGTTATTTTTTATTAAATTCGAACAACAAGACTCATTGATTCAGGTTGCAAAGTATCCACGCTCTGGATGCATGTTGGTTAACATCCATCCACTGCTTTAGAAATGTCATCTTTGCCCTTTATAGTGTCCTTCAGGCTACGCTCTTGGCTACCACCACTGGCAGAATCTAGAAGATGTGACTTCAAATTGGTCCTCTGTGGGAAAAAATCTCTGATGACATTCTTTTGTGAGTTCAGATAACTTTAGGAGAATTGCTGGGCATGACATATTTTTCTTATTTTATTTATGGAAGTGACATTGGTTAATAAAATTATATAAGTTTCAAGTGGACAATTCTACGATATGGACATTTTCTTAATGCTGCTATAGGTTATGTATTTGTGAAGCTTGTTAATCAGGCACAGCTCAACTAAGTGTCATTGGAAAGGCTCAGGTTGTCTCTCCCTGAGCCCACACGCATATGTGCAACCTCATTCTTCTAGAACAGCGTCACACTACCTTTCTCATCAAGTAAATTTCAGGAAACTGTTCAGACTTCCCAGCCATTACTGCTAGAGAAGGACTTTCTTCTCACCAACCCCGTCCAGTGGGAAGTGTTTTGTAAATACCTACTGGTGAGGCATAGCTGGAAGCCCAAGGAAACAAAGGTGTACTGCCTGGAAGAAGAAAGCTTCAGGCACACACCTTTTCTCTGAATGGGAAGGAATGGGAACCGGTGCTGTTGTTAGACATACATGAATAATGAGTGCACATCTGAATGGGACATTGAAGGAAGGAAACTTGGCGCTGTATTTAAACACATACTCGTGTATACACCTTATCAAAGATGTGGCTGTCTGTGGGTTCGGTTTTGTGGAAGTAGCCATGGGGTCTGGACCCTGAGGTTCTACGTTGGCAAGTTCCACTGTGATTCTGAGCTAGGAGCCAGGCTTTGCCTATGAGGAAGCATTGCCATAATAAGAAATGAAAATGGCTCAGTGGTTGGCCATCAGCCTGTGAACCAGGAGGTCATGGTTAGAGTCCCGCTCAAGGCAGGGTCCCATCCCCAGGAGTGCAGGAAGCAGCCAATCAGTGATTCTCTTTCATCATTGATGTTTCTATCTCTCTCTTCCTCTTTCTCCTCTGAAATCAATCAAAATGTTTTGTTTGTTTTTTAAAAAGAAATAATAGTTACATACACTGGTGATTTGTACAACATTATTCTTGAGTTTATTCTTTAATAAAGAATATTCAGAAATAAGCATTTATATCACAGAGGAAAAGCTACATATATGTATTAATAAAGAATATTCAGAAATAGGCATTGATATCACAGAGGGAAAAGCTACATATATGTATTAATGGGTTTCATTCACGGGTTTATGGACCCAAACTCCTCGTGGCTCTCTACACATCACAGGCATGTAGACTCCTCTCATATGGGCGCAATGCCGATTTGTCACCCCAAAACAGCCTGGGATTGTGCAAGTAACTCCCTGGTGGGCTCAGTAAGGGGTTCTTTTCGGTAGCAGCGAGTCAGGAGAATGTTGAGGGGAGTCAGTGCTGTTGAGTGGTTGTGATTATGCTGAGCAGACGGACGTTCTGTAGACACCTGGGCCATCCTTGCTGCACAGAGCATCTTTGGAAAGGCTTGCTCTAGTCAGCACTTTCCCATTATAGGGATGGTTAAAACGATCAGGTGTCTACCCCCAAACAGATGGCTGTTGCTGCCAAAACATTGTCTGAAGCACCCATCTCGAAGATGTTAGAGAAGCAAACACTCGCCACTGAGCTCTGAGCCTGGCTTGTAAAAACCCGGCCCCGTAAAACCGTTACGTTTAGGGAGCAATTCTGCACCAAGCCGGCGTCAGCCTGTGAGAGCAGCCCGTTCCCTACCTGTGACTTGGATGTGGCTCGGGGATTAGAAGGGCTTCGAGGGACCACGAGGGTTTATTTAGAGCTCTTCGTTCTTCAAAAGGAAGAAAACACGCAGAAGAGCATCTTGGTGCCAGGGGCTCCAAGCAACCCGGACACGGCCCTTGTTTCTTTTGTTTCAGGAAACAAAGCCGATTTGCCTGAGCCCTCCACCTGGGAAGCTCTAAATGGATCAGGCTCCTGGTTATTTATAGCGGATGAGCCTCCACCTCCGCCCTCCTCAGCTCCCAGTCCCCCCGCCCCCCCCCCCCCCGCCCCCAGCACGGGGCCCTATATTTAGATCCTCAGATGCTGTGTGACCACAGCAAGTGTGCGCCCCTGAGAAGGATGCAGGGATAGGGGTGCTTTGGCCTGATGGAGGAGATGTCCAGCAAGTGTGCGCCCCTGAGAAGGATGCAGGGATAGGGGTGCTTTGGCCTGATGGAGGAGATGTCCATTTGGGATGTTTTCACCGTCTGAGGGATGAGGCTGTGCACTATAGAGGAAGCCCAGGAGCCCGCAGCATCTCTTCCATATCCTTTGGTAGAAGGAAGCATTTTTGTAACCCAGGGTTCACTGCAAAAAGCACTGCTGTTGTATATATATTACTCATGTTTTGGAATAGATTCTTAAAATATGTGTATATGTACGAGAATTTACACACACACACACACACACACACACACACACACATATGCATACACACACATACACACACACACACACACACACACACACACACACACATATATATCCCCAAGAGAAGTATTTTTAAAAATTCATATCTGGGGCCGAGGTCGGTTTGGCTCAGTGGTAGAGCATCAGTCTGCGGACTGAAAGGTCCCAGGTACAATTCCAGCCAAGGGCATGTACATTGGTTGCGGGCACATTTCCTGGTAGGGGGTGTGCAAGAGGCAGCTGGTTGATGTTTCTCTCATCGACGTTTCTGGCTCTCTATCTCTCTCCCTTCCTCTCTGTAAAATATCAATAAAATATATATTTTTAAAAAATTCATATCTGGGTAAGATGAAAATTCTAGGTAACAACAAATTTTCATCCAGAAGGACATATGATACTTGCTTTTGTAAAACAAATATTTGAAGGTATTTCAGGAAGTGACCAAAAGGAAAATTTACTCAGTGCCACTGTGTCCCATGCCATGTTAATAAGAGCCAACTGCATGCTGAGCTCGATTCTTACCTTATTTCATATGTTCACCATGTCATTCTTAGTGTGCGGAGCACCCCCATTTTACAGATGAGGAAGCTGAGGTTCAGAGAGGCAAGTAAACCCATTTAACGTCACTGAGCTAGATGGGATTCAAACTCAGGGGGTCTGACCCCCGGGCCCGAGCTCTAAACCATGATTCCTTGCCCTTAGAGACAGTCTGATTGCCGTGTGTGTGTGTGTGTGTGTGTGTGTGTGTGTGTGTGTGAAGATAAAATCGGAGATGACTGTTTTAGGCACCTGCAGGTGGCTGAACAGCCCGGGGCATGCGAAGCCGCTCTTTCTGGGGGCAGAGTCCTTGCTGTTCGGTAACTCAGGGTTCTGGCTTGGAAAGGTCAGAGAGAGCCTCTCTGTCTGCTATTTATGTGGAGTGGTGTTCTCCCCTGCAGTTTTCATGCTATTGGAAAGCAGTCATGTGGCTGGGAAGAGCAGGTTTGGACGTCATAGGGCGGCTATAAGTAAGGGGTTCTACTGTCTAGCTCAGCCGTGGGCAAACTACGGCCCGCGGGCCGGATCCGGCCCGTTCGGCTGTTCTATCCGGCCTGCATAGCCGAAAGAGCGGAGGGTTCTCTTGCTCTCCCCTCCGCTCCTTCCCCAGCAGTCCAAGATGAGAGTGCCAGCACGGTCAGGTTGCTTTTGTTCCGGCCCTACGGTCCAGTGTAAGAACCCATTGTGGCCCTCGAGTCAAAAAGTTTGCCCACCCCTGGTCTAGCTGTCCATTCCATCCAGGTACCGTCCGTCCTTCCCCTTTGCTCCTGAAAGTGCTTTCTAGAACCACAGCTGTGCAGAACTGGCCCTAGTCACCCTCCAATTGCGTCCGTCCATGAATAGTGCCCAAGTGAGCAGACACTCTCCATGTGGCAGGAGCTGGCAGCGTTCCTTTCAGGGCCGTTTATGGGGGGAAAAGCAAACAGCGGGAGAAGCCAGCAGGTCTGTTGTTGGGCTGGGGCACCACTGCCCACTGAGGACAAATAACATCCGCCTTATTCCTGTCTAGATCGCAAAGGAGAGCTTTTTCTTAGCCCGTGCCCAGCGTGATCCTGCGTGTTCTCCACCCAGTGCAAGGCGGGACCGTGGTGTTTGCATTTAGAGAATCTTTTCTTCCTTCATTCTTTCTTCTGAAAGTGGCGTGGTATGCAGCACAGCTTGATGGCAAAGTTTCATGTTTAAAAAGCACCCCTTTTCATTATTAGAATGGGGACAAAGCCCTGAGATGGCAGGGCAGGGTTTTCTCTGAAGGAGGGAGGTAGGAAAACGTGGGGAGTAATGAATTCATCAAGCTGGGAACGCATGAGGCAGCCAGCGAGCGAGGCAGCGAAGCGCTCAGCTCCCATGCCCGGCAAATGGAAAGAGCGCCCATTACGGAGGAGAGGCGCGGACACAGGCCCGCTAATCGCTTGGTCATGCTTGGGAGACGCTCAGCCGTCACAGGCCGGGACATGGGGAGAGCGGAGCCAGGGTCTGTTGTAAGAGGGAATTGTTGATTTAACATCCATAACCAGAGCACTCCCTTCTCCAACCCTCACCCTCGGATGACAAGCCTGGGGGCTGGGGACTAGCTCCTGTGTGTGCATGTGTGCTTAACCCTTGAGAATCAGCACAGCTGGAAATCATGGGGGAGGTCAAAACACTTGAGGACATGGCTACCGGAACCATGAGATTCCTTTTTAGTTATTTCCAACCTTCGTTGTACCTTACCTGTGTGGGTGTGCAGTGTAAGATGTGAAATGATAGGAGCTTTCAGGTACTGATGGGTTGCTTTGTGCCAGGTGATGTTTTGACTTATGTACATGGATTACCCCATCGATGCCTCTCGAGGGACCTGTGAATTGTCCCCCCCATTTTGTAGAATCTCAGTGGCCCGGCCAAAGTCACACAGCTCATGAAGAGGAGAGGACCTGACACCAAAACCTGTACTGTGGATCACGGTGCCTTGTAGAGGATGAGGTCCTTTGAGAACTCTAATGAAACCAGGAGACAAGTCAGTTAAAGAGACAAAATATATTTTTTTCTTTCTTTCGACACTCATTTCATTGAGTATTGTGCCTATAGCAGAGTGGAAAGACAAACATGTGCACAACTTCAACGGAATGCCATTCTTGCTGTGATGGAAAGATGTGTGGAGAAAAAAATTAGTAAGCAGTGGTGCCATTAATTTGATGAGGAATAATAATTCAAAAAAACATAGGACAGACTTGGGTTAAAAATTATGCTTCATGTTGTCAGTTTTGTCAAGTTTGAGGTTCCTTTGGGACATGTGTCTGGAGATGTCTGGATACATGTCTGTTGGGTACGCATGACTCGGTCTTGGGCCGCAGAGTTGTGTTTGAACAAGAGCCATCAGCAGACATGGAGGTCATAGCTAGTGAATTTTACTAAGCAAGGTTGTCATTCCATGCACAATGGTGTCATTCAGAAGGCAAGTATGAGTATTATGCAAGTTAACAACTAGGTGAGACAGAATGGGGTTTAGCAACCCATGGATGGGTTTCTTTATGAAAGATGGGGTTTGGGACTAGAAAGCCTGGTAGAGAGTCAGGATGCTCAGGTTCTTAGAGGCTCAGACCCCAGCCAGCTGTGGGACCTTGACCTTGAACTTATTCCCAATCTTTAAGGACCTTCTCAGCTCTCACATTCATCTATGTCCAAGGTTTGAAAAAAGTACCCAAATAAAAAGTAAAATCAACACTGCTAGTATAGCTAAACATTTATTGCAGAAAGTTCTCCAACTATTTCTTAATGATGTTAAAAAGAAAAACAAAAATGAGGATAAAAACAGAAGTAGAAGTCCTCCTTGGAACATTAGTTTCGTTGAGACTAGTTGGTAAGCACTGTTCCTCCTAACACTGTTAGGTTGCTTTAGAACTTGACTCCTAAGGGTTTGAAGGTTAGGCAGAGGGAATCTGTGAATCCAGAAGGGGGCAAAGAAAGTTCCTCCTAAAAAAAGTTAAGCCAGTAGTGGAGCAAATATATAACTTATTGCTCCAATACTACTTCAAGAATTTCTCCAAACAATGCAAGAATCAGACATAAAAGAAAAAGAGATGCCATCCCATTGCCCTTTAATCCTTTTGTGAATATAAATGTAAAAAGTTCTGAGCATCATATAAGAAAGGAAATTATTCCATGTTGCTTCTGATGCTTCATTATCTGGAGTCCATAGTGACTCAACTAATAGGAGCTGGGGTGTGGTGAGGGAGCTCCAGATTGGCATATTTTCCCTCAAGAGCACTTGATTAAGACAGGACAGAATGAAATGTACCTAAACATACTCTCTTTCCTCTCTTAGGAAAGTCCTAAGAGTAATAGTAATGAGGGGAAAGACAGATTCATTTGAGTATAATCCATTGTTTAAGCACAAAACGAAACACAAACCTCATTATTGAAGAGTGATAAAAGTGAATCTAAGTGGCACTCAGTTTCCTACCAATAAAAATTGCCACCAGTGCAGCCAGTTGCCTGTCTTTGTGAAATGAAGAGATGACTGCTACCTTTGTTCAATGGACCCATAATTAAGAGGTGGCTCAATATTGAAGGCTATTGCTCCAAAAAGATATTGCCTTGTAAATGTCAGACCAATGGAAACGCCTGTTATGAAGGTTACACCTGCTAAAGGTAAACTTAATGAAACAGCCAATGGCATTGTCGTGGTTTAGAGATTCACCCAGTAGCTTATGCACTTGCAGTTTCATGAAATAGCATCCTAGTTTAATTCTTTCCAGCTTCTGTTCCCTTTAAGCTGGAGTGTTGAAGTGTATGGGGGAAAGGGAATAATATGTGTGTTGTAGACACAAACACACACACACACACACACACTTTATGAGTATTTTCTTCTCTGACATACTGGTTCATACTTAGAGGGAGTGTTAGTTTAGAGTGATTTTTATTTTGCATATTACACACAGTTTCTTCATACTTTCCCTACTTGCCTTGGTACTTTTATCGGATACATCTTTCCCAGAAACTCGGACTGGATATTTTTATTACTTGGCGGTGGGGAAGTTGTGAAACAAGCTTTGAAGTATGAATTCAGCCCTGGGAGACTTGCAGAGCAATGAACTTGCAGAAGGTGTTTGGCTCTATCCTGGAGAGCAGTCCTTTTTGCAATTTTTGTCACAGGGGAAGACAGTTTAATCCCGAGCTATTGGGGCAGGAGGTTAAGATGGTTTGTCCCCAGATATCTGCTCCTTGAAATGGAATATGTAAAGAATCCTACAGGGGCCGAAACAGGTTTGGCTCAGAGGATAGAGCATTGGCCTGCGGACTGAAAGGTCCCAGGTTCGATTCCGATCAAGGGCATGCACCTTGGTTACGGGCACATCCCCAGTGGGGGTTGTGCAGGAGGCAGCTGATCGATGTCTCTCTCATCGATGTTTCTAACTCTCTATCCTTCTCTACTTCCTCTCCGTAAAAAATCAATAAAATATATATTTTTAAAAAAGAATCCTACAGGGAACCAGCAGGTAGTAGGTGGTCAACGAATGCCACCCTTTCCCACGGGTATAAGCTAAGTCCTGAGTATTCCATCCTTTCTCTGCTTTTTTTTCCCCTTCTACCTCTTCGATTAAGAATGGCTCTTTGCAGTCAAAGGGATTAGATCTCAGGCCAGGGTGTCTCTAGCATCTCTTCTCAAGGCTTAAAAGTAGAGCAGTGGTCCTGTAAAAATTCAGAATTGGAGTCAATGTTGTCAGAGTCTGTGAGCTGAGCGCCTTTCTCACGAGTACCATGTATTTCCAAAGTGTGTTGGAATAATTTATTTCTCCGACCAAATAAATGCCAGAGCCATAATAAAAGAAAGACCCGACCAAATAAATGCCAGAGCCAGAATAAAAGAAAGACCCTTCGAGATCGTACACCCAGTTGGCAGGACAACTGCCTCACAATAAGACAGTGTATGACTCCCGTCACCTGAGTTTGAACCTTGCTCTTGGCCTACTGTACTTTCTGGTTTGCTTTCTTTTGGATAATAGCTTTTCCAAAAAATTACACAGCAGCTGCAGGTTTTTGTCTTTCCTTTCCAAATCTGTCCTTGATCTGACCAGTTTGTTGTATTAAAAAGGTGGTAACAGGTAGGGCATTGAAAGAAGAATGAGAAATAGAGGGATGGTTGTTCCTAGGTTGATAAAGCAATCTGATCTCATTTCTGAGTTCCCAATTGATGTTTGTTTTTATTAAAAATGTCTGCAAGGGTAACTATCCTGAGTATCTTATCCAGGAAAATCACATTAACTAGCTTTGCTACAGAGTCAATAGGAGTTACAAAAATATACGTCCGCGGATTAGAAATGACACAAAGCAAATTTGTCAACTAAAACAGATAGGCTTGGCAATGGAAACATACATCTGACGATGTTCAAGTCCTAGATGCTGTTCTTATTTTTTGGGAAAAAAATTATAAATTGCTTTTTAAAGTATGTTTGGAGCCTGCTGAGAACATTCTGAATAAAAAATGAAGGGTAACCCCGAAACTGCCCTCCCTGTCCTCCAAGGGGAGAGGAAGAGAGAGAGAGAGTGGTTGGGGGGTAGGGAGGGAAGGAGACCTGTGTACTTTATCCAGGGGAAGTAATTGAAAATGCTAATTCCGTGCCCACAGTCTACAACTTTGAAGGACAGGTCCTTGTCATTGGACTCCTCGAGAAACAGCCGAGCAGAAATAAAAATAGATCATTGACCAAAAATATCACTTTCCAACTGAGAAGGTTTAAAGTGCTGCTGCCCATTTCTCTGTTTAAAAAAATTAGAAGCCAGCCTTTTTATTCTTTATCCTGAGAGCATTGGAGATGATATGTATGTGGTTGAGGAACAGGAATATTGTGGGTCTCAGTTTAAAAAATGTTGAGACATTTTTATTGCTATTTTTTTTTTATCCTTGGCAAATGAATTGTCTGCAAGGGTCAAGCTCAGGTCAGATCAGGAATTTCAGAGGTTCAAGTCCATTAGCAGTTTTTGGAAAGATGAACATAGGCCGAAACTGGTTTGGCTCAGTGGTAGAGCATCGGTCTGCGGACTGAAAGGTCCCGGGCTTGATTCCGGTCAAGGGCATGTACACTGGTTGTGGGCACATCCCCAGTAGGGGGTGTGCAGGAGGAAGCTGGTTGATGTTTCTCTCTCATCGACGTTTCTAGCTCTCCCCCATCCTCTCTGTAAAATATCAATAAAATATATAAATAAAAAAAGAAAGATGAACATAGTTTTTGGAAGTGAACATCTTTTTTTTTAATAAACAGAAGTTTTTTGGTAATCATGATAATAATCCCTTTCTATTTTAATTGTAATCCTAAGAATTAAACCAGAATTTGTGACTGATTTGTAGTGTTTATAACCAGTGATGTGGGGACAATTATGGCAGCATAGTTTTGGAATCTGCCCTGATCATATAGTACATTAAAAACTAGGCATAAACTACCAGCCTGGTATGGCTCAGTGGTTGAGCATTGACCTGTGAACCAGGAGGTCACCATTCAAGTCCTGGTCAGGGCACATGCCGGGTTGCGGGCTCCATCCCCAGTAGGGGGTGTATAGGAGGCAGCCAATCAATGATTCTCTGGCATCATTGATGTTTTTTATAAATATATGTTTTACTGATTTTTTTTTACAGAGAGGAAGGGAGAGGGGCAGAGATTTGGAAACATTCATGAGAGAGAAATATCAATCAGCTGCCTTCTGTATACCTCCTACTGGGGATGTGCCCGCAACCAAGGTACATACCCTTGACTGGAATGGAACTTGGGACCCTTCAGTCCACAGGCCAACACTCTATCCACTGAGCCAAACCGGTCAGGGCTTATCACTGATGTTTCTTTCTTTTTCTCTGTCTCCCTTCCTCTGAAATCACTAAAAATCTATATTTTTTAAAAACTAGGCATATACTTACTGGTTCATGAGAATCAAATGCGTTGCTAGAATGCAGGGCTAGATTTGGGATCCCTCCCTTCTTTCGTTCCTTCCTTCTTTCTTCTATTTTTTTAACATATATTTATTGATCCAGCACTGTCTCAGCATAAGCAGTAAATAAAGGAGACTCTGCCTGCATGGAGCTTACATTCTAGTAAGAAAGTACACGTATAAAAAATAAAAACAGACAGTATGTCACATAATGGAAGGAAACAGAGTGCGGGAAGGAGGGTTGGTCATTTTGAGTAGGGAGGTCAGGGAAGACTCCCATGAGATGACATTTGCAAAAAGGGGATGACCATGTGAATGGCTGGGAAGGGGGGCTCCTGGTCTCGGGACCAGCAGATACAAAGGGCGGGAGTTGCCTGGTGTAGGGAGCAAAGCTGGGCCAGTAACGGACCCAAGTGAAGTATCTACAAAAGAGCGAACAGTGAGAGGCCATGCCAGGGAAAAGGGGGGACAGGCCACATGTGTAGGGTCATAGACGGCACTGTCATGGCCATAACCTGTACGGTGAAGGAGATGAAGCCATCTGCAGGGTTTGGGAGAGGAGTGACATGATGTAACTTACATTTGTACAGGATGTTCCAGCCGCTGTTTAGAGAGTAGACTGAGGAGAGGCGAGGCCGGAAGCTAAGACACCCACTAGGAGACAACGGCTCTATTCCAGGAAGAGGTGACGGTGGCTTGGACCCCAGAGGTACGCCTGGGGGTGGGGAGATGTGGAGGGGTCCCTGGATATTCTGTGGAGGTAGTGCCACCAGGATTTGGTGATGATTTTGATGTGGGATAAGAGAGGAAGAAAATATCTGAGCCACAGAATCTCATTCTACTACCTTAAAAACTTTAGCTTCTAACTCGAATATCAACTATAACAATAAAAATGTGTAGGTGCACTGTACTGTATTTCAACAATGGAGAAGCTTTTGTTTACCTTACTTTATATGAACTTCTGAGGTCTGGTGATAGTAAATACGCTGACCAAGTTTACGTAATCAATCAGTGGCAGACCAACACTCAGATTTCCTACAGAATTGGTATCATAAAGATAATCTTGCTAGTATTTATTAAGTGTTGGGACTATAGCCTATGAATCATCTGCAAACTCCTTTGAGAGACTGAATCAAGGTAAGACATCTCAAATACTCTCGTCGGGAGTTATTATAGTATGTGACTATGTATGACAGAGGTGCTGACCTACAGTGACATGCATTTGACTATGAATTTGGTGTTCCTTTTTTCTGGTAACTAGCAATTAATTTACCCAGTTCTCACCACTGTGCGCTTCTCTGGTGACTCTTGTGTGACTCATTGGCAGTTGTGTGGCCATAGGGATGCCTTCTGAATGACTGAAATAAAACATGCCTAATTAGCCTAACCAACAATTACAAATATGACTTCAGCCCGGATAGTTAGGATGCCAACCAGCTGGCTCACCTATAATGGTCTCCTTTTTTCATGGACACGGGCAGCACCTGGCATTGTTTTAGAAAGCCAACTGGCCGCACCAGGTTTTAGTATGATGGATGGATTCAAAAGGAAGAGAGCAAGTTCAACTAGCAATTAATGGAAAATAATATAAATAGGAAAAAAAAATAAAAGCCCTACCCATTTAGTCCATCAGCGGCAATGCCATCTAAACACCTTAACCTCAAAATCATTAGTCTTGAATATTTCAATCAATATGGATTCTCTCAAAAATCAATTTGCTGCTACAAATATGATTGTTTAATAATTCACAAGTTCTGGGCCTTCGGGCTAGAAAGGGTGAGGGCAGCTGGGGAAAGAGGTAATCGCCACCTGAGATAAGATTTCAATTAACAGAAGAGAATGTCTACGCAATACAGCTTAATGCTAGACCCGACTGTCTTTTATGCGCGTGTGTTTTGAGCTCTGTGTCCTACGGGGAAGATATCAATGTAGTTCCGTTGCATTGTTTACTTTCAGAACAGAGCTACTTAGCTATTTTCCTAGCGTCATAAATATTTTATTGCAAGAAACCACTGCAGATTTCAGTTTTACTTACTAGATTAAAAACAATCATTTTAAATAGCTAACGACTGGTGCCAAGTCACACAGCCTTCTCTGCAGCGTGGGGAAGGACAGATGCGTCTCACAAGGCATCTTGGTAACTGCTTCGTGCCTTTTCGGATTTATATCAGGGAGGGTGATACTGTTTTGTAAATGCTGCCTTCCCAGGGCCCCTTGCCCAGTGTCATCACTTGGGATCCCGTGAATTCCCAGGACTTGTCATTCTTTCTCACACATCTCATTCATGTGAAATCTGTTCTAAGTCTGGCTGCAGGAGACCTCTCCACCACCCAGTTGCTCGAGGTGGACATACTGATTGCTAATGAATCTCATGGGTCATTGAGATGCGATTCTCTCACTCTTGAGTCTCCATCAGGAGCCTGGCCCAATAATCTTTTAAGCTCTTAAGAGGAGAGCGTGTGTGCGGTTTCATTTGGTTCTCAAACATGTTAACAGCCACTGACTAAAATGTCCTTCTACGCTATTTTATAATGGACTAGGCAGCTATGGGAGTGGGCTTGTGAGGGTCACCGCTGGCCACCCGGGAGAATGTCCTGTCACCTGTGTGTCTTGGTCCTGCCCCCACCGTGGGCCACACCCCATGTAGGGCTGGGTGACCTTCCTGTCTGTTTGCATAATCTCCCTTCCTTGGCTTTGTTCTCCACGCCTGGGTCAAAGCATGGGGCTCATTAATAAACATTTATTGGGCACCAACAGGGTATTATGTTCCAAATATATTCCCTTCCCGGTGGGCTAGGAATCCACAATTCTAGCTCCCAGCAGTCACCTCTGCCCTGATTTTGAGGAGAGGACGTTATCTCAGCATTTGAAAGGACCTTCAGATATTTGTGAACTTGAAAGGGAGACGACAGTCCTTCATCTAAAATGTCCTCTCAGATGGCCAAAATGCCTACATAGTCCGCTTGTCTCGTAAAGTCTACTGAACTGATTCTGGGACGCAGATAAGCCCTGATAAGGTTAAAAATATTAAAACCCAGAGATCGTAATTAGGCTATCAAGTGAAAAGCATCTGTTCAGTTAGGTGTGAGGACAGTAGAGAGAGGAAAAAGAACCTCATAAAACTCCCAAGAACACCGTCAAGGTCATCGGCATAGAATTGTTAAAGTCATTTGGGCTAAGGTGCCGGTGTGCTCAAAATCTGATCAGTAGGCAAAGTTAGGATGCGTGGAGCTTCTCACCGAAGCACCATACATAATTGAAAACGCCTTTAGCAAATTTCTGTTTTAATGGGAAAATACTTTGTCATGCAGTTTTTCAATTAGTATTCACTAATTCAAATTGGTTTATCATTTAGCCAACTGCACATTAGATTTTCAGTGATGCCTTTTCCCATCTTCATTTTTACTTGTGGGTTTTGCAGTTGATAGTAAAACTTGCAGGGTGGGGGGGTGGTTGGGTGGGGGGTGCGGGCTTCAATCATATTTCCACTGGTGGTTCCCAGCATTGTTCTGTCCGATGCAACACTTGAAATATTAAATTAAAGGCCACTATCAGTGGCTCAGTGGCCCAATGGAACCTGGTTTGAGGGAAGGGCTATGGGGCTACAGACCCTTGAATTAGAATCCGAGAGAAGGGAAGGGATGCATTTTAAACCGAAATAAAGATGGCAATTCTTTCATGTGCCTGTGGCCCTCCTCCTCTCAGGTTCAAAGGAATCCATTCTCCACGTCAGACCTAACATTTCCATAGAAGGGATAATAGTCCAGGACGTGCTTCGGTAAATAGCAATCATTAAGTGAACTCATCATTGAATTAGTTCAGGAGCCTCGATTAATAGAAACATAAAAGAGATCCTCTGTTTAATTTTTTTTTCAGTTTGGTGGCAAAGAAGGCCAGCCAAAATAAAGTTTGTTTGTCTCCATAAAGGACTTCCACATTCATTCATTCCTTGTTTAAGGAGTACCTCCAAAACTGTGTTACTGCTCTCAGAGTATCGAATTTGCATTTTTTTTATTGCTCACTTCCCCCTTTGGACTCTAAGTTCTGTGAAAGAGAGAATGTTATGTCTCTGCCGTATCCCCAGAGCTTAAAATAACAACCGGCACATCAGAGAAATCCCTATGTATTTGATAAAGGAATGCACTCGTGATTGAATGACTCAACATGTGTAGAAGAATCAAATCAATGAAAGCCTACTTAAAGAAATAAAAATAAAGCTTAATCTTATCTAAAACTCCACCCTCCCCTCCCCAAAGTAAGCTTGGGACCATGAAGGTAGGGAATTCTAGGGTCCCAGAACTTAACAGGGTTGAGAATGAGGGTACATGTAGGTGGGTACATCCTCTTGACCCATGGGGAAGGTCAAAGAAGAGCCAGCTTAAGTGCAGGGCCCACATAGGACCCCCCTTTTCTCTAGTCTATGGGGAGTCCTGGGTAAACTTTTCTCTTTGTGTATGAGATACGTTTACCCACCTACGTTGAGTGCCATCACCACCAAAAAAATGGTGGTGATGGCACTCAACCTGGAGCATCTTCAATAATATCAGGTAAGGAACAGATGGAAAAGCCACCCACAGATTGAAGAAAAGACAGAGCTGTGGAAAGGCATGCAGGACCCTAGGATACCTCAGGGACTGACAGAGATGTCAGTCTGAGGTCTGACTTCCCTGCCCTGTGGGCTGGTTGGAGGAAAGATGCCTTAGGAGAGACTTGGGGGACTGAGCTGTGACACAGGAAGTCTGAGGTATGGGGGGAGAAGCATATGTGCGTGTTGTCCCTTTCCTGATACTTGATGTGACTATAATATATTTGTCTTGCATTTCCGTGGCTAGTTGAAAACCGGCTCCCTAAAATATATGTTGTGCCCTCTTTCAAAATCTGCCTCTCCATCACATGGAATTTCTTTCTTCAAAAAAAAATGTAGTGAAATGTGATTAGTGCAAATGTCTGTGAAATTTATTGTACTATTAAAATCCTATTGGGTCTTTGTTTATGAAATGTATTTTTCTGTATTTGAGGTTTAAGGAGGCTTGATAATGAGGCTGCAAAGATTCATGGGCTCTTTTCTATGGCTTAATTTAGGCTCTATATCAAATATGTAAAATAACATCATATCTTTCCACCACCTCTGTGGATCATACATTTTGTTATTATTTCCCTGCCAGAGTTTTTTTCTTTTCTCTCTCTCTCTTTAAAAAATAAATAAATACTGATCTACTAATAGTAGGGGCATTTTTTTTATAGATAGCCATTTTCTAGAGCAGAAAAGAGGTTATGTAAGTCTAGAAGGCAGTTTCTCTTTCTTGGACTACCCCCAGCGTTAGGTGGTCCCGCACTGACTCACATTCATTGTCGGCTGCCATGCTCACCCCTCCATACACTTTTACCACCTTAGGAAATACCCATTTCTCTGTGGACTGCATGTCCCTAACCCCCGTGGCCCATTGTTCGGTTTCTGTAAGGGGCAGCGGAGTTGTCCACGGGGTGCAGAAGCTGACATGACCGGGGGCCTGGTCCACTTGGAAGGAGAGGAGGTGGCTGGCCAAGCACCCCAGTGATGTAAGGAGGCTCCCAATGGTTTTCGATCCTTCCTCCATTTCATCACAGAACAGTGAAGGCCTCTCCACAAGCTGTTCTTAGGTTCTGTGGTTTACTTTTCACTTGACTTTCATTGCAATAGTGATTTCACATTGCTCTGAAGATAAAGACCAACATCCTAAAGACGGTCTACAAGTCTCTTTCCGGTGTGGCTCCCTCCATCTCTCTCTCATTGGGCTCAGCCCCTGCCCCCCGCCCTGGGCATCTGCCCAGCTGCCCTCTTCTAGATCCTCGGACTCACCAAGCTCCCTTCTGCCATAGGACCCTTGCACCTGCTGGCCTTTCGCCTACAAAATCTCCAAGTGTTACCTTTGCCCAGTTAATACTTACTATTTAGGATCAGGCCACCCTTACTTAGCTTCTCTGGTTTGTATGATAAATACCTTCATTATGTACTTTCTGGGCATTTATTTTCAATAATGTGGTTTTGAGTAATGTCTGCCTCTCCCACTGAACTGAAACTCCTTGAGAACAGAGAGCATGTCTGCTTGAGCTTCTCCTGCACCCTTCCAGCACGTTCCACAGAGTGGGCCCTCCATGTCGCTCTCGTGGGAAGGATCAAAGAGTGGTGTTATTGTCCCCTTCCCTGAATTTCCCTGAGGACATTCGGCACTCTGCCACCAAATCACTCTTGTAGGTTGGTGACTCACTTACAGATATTCATCTGGGAACGATGGAGGGGAAGAGACAGGTCTTCATTCAACTTTCACAAGAGGGAGCCAGCAAATGCTTTAGAATGACATAGTGGGATGCTATTAGATTCCTTACGGCCTCCAGAAAACAGGGTGTAAGGTCGTCTTAACTGACTAAAGCAGCCAAAGACTTTTATTAACTTGACGCCCGATTTCTATCCCAAGTAGCACTAGGAAATGGCACCACACACTCTCTTCCTCTTCCTGCAGGCAGCATCGTTTTACTTCTCACCAGCAACGATGGTTTCTTCCTCAGAAAGCAACCAGCTCCCTCCCTTGTAATCAGTGTCACTGCCAGGGCGCTTTTCCCGCTGCCTGATATAAATTCCTTCTGCTATAATTAAATAAGCCCGCTTCCTTTGTTCTTTCCTCAGGGAGAATCGGTTTCGATAATTGTTCTTTAAATAGATGAATCATGTTCCTCTAATGCCTTCCAGTTTACAAAGTGTTTTAAGTACGTCATCGCATCACATCTTCGGGCGAGGCAGGGAGCCGAGGATTCATTCCTTTCCTTTCACAAAGCAGCCGGACCGATGGCAGGACTTGTTCAGGATCACGTGGCTTGTACGTGACACTGACGGGCAGATGGCTCTCAAGCCAAGATGCTTGTGTGTCTTAATCCCAGGCTGTTTCCACCATTGCAGGAGCCACCCTCTGCATGCGGGAAGGGTGATAGTCTACCTGCTTCCTTCTTTGGCTTATCATAATCTTGTCATATTCATGGACACGCTTCCCAGTTTTTTACTCCCACCCCTGTGTTCGTTTTCACTTCTCTTTTCAGAGCTCTAAGTTTTACATGTAGAATATGGGTTGTAGAGCCCTGAAATAAATAATCTTTAAAACAATTACAATGATTAGAGTTCATCCAGTCTTGCCTTCTGTTATTATGGTGATGTGTTGTGTTTTGTTTTTTGTAACAACAGGATTTGTGAGACTAACAATGAATTTTATAGTTTAGCAAAGAAAACAATACCAGAAGGTCCCCACTGGTGGGAATCTATGATCTAGTGGACGAGAGGGCAGAGGCCAGACTTTACAGAACACATTTATAGTCGGAATTGTGCCCCCACACCCCTTTCTCTGCCATGCTTTTCTGGGGCACCATGCTCTTTAAAATTCCAAAACTAGGGGATGTTAGGCACTTAGCTACGCTAAGCCATTTCTTCTTGGAATGAAAAGAGCCAGGTGGTCAGGAAAAGTCAAAGACTGCCCTGGAGGTCCCCATCAGGAGAAATAACCAGGTCACCAGCGTTCAATAATTTGGGGACCTGGACAGTCCTGGGGACTCCCCTGTGGTCACCCACTTGCCACCCTGTCCCCATCTGTAGAAAGAGGGCTGGTCCCAGATTCTTCCAAACCACTGCCTTCCTCTCTCTAAGTCATCATTTCTTTGAGTTTATTCCAGAGTTTAGAACTAGAACCAACCTTAAGAACTGGACTTTCTGTTTGCAAATGTAAATATTGGGAGAAAGAAGCACTGACCATTTTTCTTTATTTGGGTCATATCAATTGTATCATGTTTGGACTATATTCTAATAGTTAACACCTCTACCAGGTAAAATCATCGCAATGCTGATCTTGCACCAAGAACCAAACTAGGTAATTCTTTAAAAATGAATTATCCATAGCAAAGATTATGTCACAGTTTATTTTGGGCGTGTGTGTGTGTGTGTGTGTGTGTGTGTGTGTGTGTGTGTTTCTCTTTCAGCCAAATGGATTTCAATAGCAATTACTGAAGTGTCAATGACCTCTTGGTTCAATTGAATTAAAAAACTTAAATGAAGTTTTACTGGTATCAGTCTTTGCTGTCATACAGGGTAATTGAGAACATGATATATGCTACAACAATGCCACCTATAGTTGGTCGACTTTGTTTAGAGCAAGGTAGAATTTTACATATGCTGCCACAGAAAACGGTTTTAAAGCGAATGTCTGTTAATCAACAGTTTTTATGTAGTACCCACCTTTCAGAGCACTGGGAAGAAGTAGATGAAGTCAGAGTGAGGTGCTCAAGTAGTAACTATTTTAGGGAACAGGGAATTGAACTTAAAGAAATTCTTAATAATTCCTCATGTATTTTCTTTAAGGAACCCTTTTATGAAAGCATTCTCTGACTGCTAGTTAGAGTTTTTCAGTTTTTTTCCCCATTTTGGTCAGCACTTTTCTGTTGTCTGAAATAATTTTATTTTTCCTAACTGGGAGTCAAAGTTACGCTGTTATATTGTCTTCTTAAAGTTTTAGAAGTTTGTTTTTCAGCTTCTAATCCATCTTGGATTTACTGTGTATAATATAAGGCAGTGTTACTTTTCCAAATCATCAATTATCTTAGCACTATTTTCCAAAGAGTTCATCCTTTCCCCACAGATCTGCAATTTGCTCTTGTTAGATACTGAGTTGCCATCTGGTGTGGCCCTGTTTCTGAGCTCTCTATTTGGTTCTGTTGATCAATCTGTCTATTGTGTAAATATCATAATGCCTTACAGTAGCATTATAACATGCCTTGATGTTTATAGGAGAAGTCAGCAGAAGGATGGACCAATAAATTTGGAATCATCATAAAATGGAATACAATAGGGCAGTGAAATCAATGAACCACAACTCTGAATCATAGAAGCATTAACATTTAATGAGAAAAAAACCCAAAGAACTTTATACAAAATGATACCATCTTAAAAGATCACATAGAAATAAATCTAAACTATATATATAATTATTATTAGGGATAAAATCTTGTGGTCAAATTTCTAAGAAACTCAAAAGAATGATATGAGCTCAATTCAAGATAGTGTTTACCTCGGGGAGCTGAGTGTGATTGAAGAAAAGACCACGGGTATATTTAACCTTTTGGGCAATGCTCACTATTCTAGCGAAAGGATGGGGAATGTGCGACCCGTGAAATCATTTGGTCTGGTCCTGCCAAGGCATTAAGGATCAGTTAATTAAATGTTTGACCAAATATAACAGGCTAATTTTTAAAAATATATATTTTATTGTTTTTTTTACAGAGAGAAAGAGAGAGGGATAGTTAGAAACATTGATGAGAGAGAATCATCAATCAGCCGCCTCTTGTAAACCCCCTACTGGGGATGTGCCCACAACCAAGGTACATGCCCTTGACTGGAATCGAACCTGGGACCCTTCAGTCCGCAGGTGGAAGCTCTATCCACTGAGCCAAACTGGCTTAGGCTAACAGGCTAATTTTTAAGTTGATGACTTTTTATGGCCTGAGATTGATATTATAAATATCCTAATAGCCCTGGGCAGAAAAAAGGTCCCTGTACCTGTCTAGCTTGATGGTTCAGGAGAGTTTATTTTATCATTATACTTCATAATTTATGCTTATAACAGATTTTTATATCAACTATTACAAATACAATTTGAAAACTATAAAAATGTGTCCATTATGATCATTTTATAAAAGCTTATGCAGTTTTAAAACTTCCAAGGGACTAATGTTGTTTACATTATATTCGAGACTTCTTTATTTAATGTTCTATTTCTAATCTAAATTAATAGGAATGCATACCTATTTATAGTAATTAGGCGAAATGATACAATCTAATGCAGTTTTAATTCTCGCTCTGGGACTGACTAGCTGTTTAAACTTAACATGTGGCTTAAACACCATAAAACTCAATTTCCTAATCTGTAACCTGGGAATAGTTCCTCATGGGAATCCTTGTGAGGACTAACAGTTCCTGGCACATGGTAAACACTCAGTACAGATTAGTTTACTTATCTATTTTATTATTTCTCCACTTAATAGAATCTGCATGTGTGTATATATGTGTATTGTGTGTGTGTTTATTGAGATAGATAGGTATGGATATGTAATTTTTCACTATTCTAGAAAGTCTATTTGGTTCATGTATTTACTTAACCTTCTTTACAAAACCATTTTGTTTGAAAGTACGGTTTTAGTTTTTTTTTCTTTTAGATATATTTGCAGCTTTAAAAAGATAATACAGTTGAGGACTAAAAAAAATCATATGCTTAGATTTGCAAACAGCCTGGGTATGCAGTCTTCTCCATACTTTCAGAGGGTTAAATTATTTTTTCTAGGATCCAGGAATATGGTAGCGAAGACACATTTGTGGAATGAATGGACATACAGGTGGCATGGGTGATTTTAGAGAAAGAAGGAATCACGGATGTAGCTAAAGATTTTGGTCTGAGCAACAAGCAGATGGAAAATATTGAGGGAGCCTAGATGTAGTCAAATGGCAGAGGTCAACAGAAGAACAACATTCTGGAAATGTTAATTTTGACATGCAAAGTGGCATCTAAACGAATTGTGCCCGGTAAGAAGAGGGATAAAATACAGGGAAGTTCAAAGTTGACATCTAAAGCTAAACTTACAAATTTGGGATCTGTCAGCATATATGCATATAGTATTCAGAACTATGGGGGCTAGTTGTGGCCACCTAGGGACGGAGTATAGAAGATTTTTTTTTTAAAAAAGAAGGTCTCAGGACTTAGCTTTTTTAATAATGAGAAGACGGAGAAATGGAGAATAATCAGCAGAGGAGACTGGGAAGAAATGACTATGAGGAAGAGAGCAAAGTATAGAGACAATTATGTTTCCTAAGGTTCAGCAAAGAAATATAAGAATTGAACCGAGCATTTTTTACTTCTAGATTCTTTGACCAGGGAAGGGGGGCAGTGAGAAAGAGGTGGACTTACCTAAACATTCATTGGCTGATCCCTGTATGTGCCAGGCATGAGGATCTAACCTGCGGCCTTGGCATACCTGGATGATGCTCTAATCAATTGAGCTATTCAGCCAGGGCTCATTGCTCAGTACTTTTGGCATCACAGTGATAATGACGCTTTTCATAATCTAGCTTCATCATCTTGAACTCTTTATCAGGACTGAAAGTAAAATTTTCAAATTATGGAAGAATATTAGGGTTTCCTATGTTTATTTGCGTTTTTTCTTGTTATTGTTGTTTTCTATGAGGTTAAACATTTGTTTTTGTTTACTCCTTGTTTGCAAGCTTTGACAGATGAATAATTGGCACATGAGTGACACAGGAATTATTCAAGCCGATCTGTTAGCCATCCACGTTTTGTGATTTCTTCGGTAACGTGGCCATTTCTGTGGTCTGTGACTGCACTGTCAGGCATGCGACAGTCTGAGCGCCTCTGCACATAATGGCTTTATTTCCAAGGCAGCACCACAGGGCAGTCTTTTGGGAAGGCCTTTTAAGAGATTCAAATTTAAGTTAAAACCGACTCCGTATGCCATTGCCAATGCGAATAGTTCCCATGAGGTGACAATCAATCGGGTGAACAGCGAAGTTCACACACACTCGGGCGGATGACTAGAGAGATGTCACAACTTCCTCCTCTGCCTGTCAGCTGACAAGTCCCTTAATCGAGGAAACACAGCGCACAGGTTGACTTGACCCGTGCCCGTGTACAGACGATGCCCCTGATGTTCCCAGGCATGCAGCATTTATGCACTTGAGAACCTGATTAGGTAATCAGAGTATCATTCAACGGGAGGAATGCTGGAGCCGTGATCACTCGCTCCTTTTATATGAGGTCCTCGTGTTTACTGTCTTGGTAAAGTCACGAGGAATTTCTGAGGGCATGATATTGAAAATTACATAATACATTCTGTTCTTGTTTCCTTAAAAGAGGCCAAAATTTGTCACGTTAGATTAAACAGAGAGGTAGGAATGTTGATGGTATTTCTGGACCATAGAGTGCAGCACAGAGCATGGTGTTGGTTCCAATACAGGACAGGGATTTTTTTTTTCCTTAAGTATCTTCATAGAATTTTCCTGAAAATGGCCAGCTGCAATGTGTGTTTTCTTCTTCTTCCTCTTCCTCCTCCTCCTCCTCCTCCTCCTCCTCCTCCTCCTTCTTCTTCTTCTTTGATTTGTTATTGATATTTTTAAAGAGAAAAGAAAGAAGAGGGAGAGAGGGAGAGAAACATGGATGTGGGAGTGAAATATCCATCAGCTGCCTGCTGGATGCCTCCTACTGGAGATCAAGCTCACAACCCGGGCATGTGCCCTGACAGATTCAAACTGTCAACCTCTTGGTGCACAGGATGGTGCCCAGCTAACTGAGCTACACCGGACAGGGCCGTGGGTAGTTCTTCAATGGAGAGGGGGTCATATTGAAGTTTTGTAAAGGTGATGTTGCGCTGAGTTATCACTTATGGCATTTCTAGTCCATATAGTCTCACGATTTTAAAAAATAGTGCTGGAACTCATATGAAGGAGTCCATTATCTTATAATCTTAGGAAAATATCCAGAGATGAGACAGTATGATGCAGCTTTACTTATAAACTAAAGAACCAAGTCGGCAAGGAATTGATGTTGAGAGATAATTTCTCTTCCTTTTAACAATTAAAAAACTTAAGCAGAGCATGGAGTCTATAGAAAATCCAAGTAATACTAATAAAATATAATATCTGGTTCATTTCTTAGCTTGCATAGCCTTTCCAATGTTTTTCTTATCACTCTTATGATTTGTTTTTATTGTCCGCCCTCCAAATTGCTAAATCACTAATGGTGGACTAAATCGTTGCTTTCAGTATTTCAACTTTACCTGTAAAAAGGGCATGGGTTTATTCATTTGCCTAAGCAATTTAAATACAACATGGAAGAATATTTGAGTCACATGTTATATGATTTCAAAATAACTTCGGCATTCTTTCAACTCTGCGAGGGGACCCCTGCTCAGAGAGCTCTTTGATTTATGATGACATCACATCCTCTTGGAGACAACATTATTATGTCACTGACCCTGCAGCGGTGAGGTCAAAGGTCCATGTGAAGCAATTATGTGCTTGGAAGACTAGGCTTCAGTTCAGGGGAAAGCAGGCAGGGCCGAGGGGGGAGGAGAAGGAGAAAGATAAGAAAGCAAATCCTGAAATATGGTCCTTGGCACGGGCAGAAACTTTACCCTCAGCATTTTCATACTATGCTTGGGGAAATGAAAAAAAAAATTAATGAAGGGGAAACAAGCCGGTGAGCCTTTAGAACTTTGCTCTCTTGCATTACTAAGAAAGGCTCTGGAAAACAGAGGGGTTACATAAACGAGAGCAGGTGCGATCACGCCGAGGTAACTATTCAGCATATGTAAGTGCAGTTGGAAAATCATTGACTTGCAGAGAATACTCGAAATTGGTCCCTAATGGCCTTGGGTTTTGTCATATGGTCTTGATTATAAAGCTGAAATTGCATTGCCATGCCTTTCGTGTGAACGAGATGGATGGATAATTGTTACGTGCGCTGAATACCTCCCTGCATGGAGGAGACAGGACAACCCTGGTCACCGCAGCTACCGTTACGCCCCGCTGTCAGGGAAACTCCAAGGGGCCAGTCCATCACCCTATGTATGTGGGAGAGAGGGGGTGTGCTTCTGTGGTTGGGGGTGCACACTCGTGCCCACATATCCATATGCAGATTGTGGACCAGCCAAAGTGGCCCCGTGTGAGAGAGGGCAAGGTAGTGTTTGGAGAAACAGCTGCATCGGTGGAAATGAGGGGTACAGACATGAATGGGGAGCTCTGGAGAAAATCTGATAACTCTGGTGATGCCTAGGTGCTGGTAGCTGGCACTAGGCCGAACCAGGGAGGATTCGGGGCTAGGTTGGAAATGTTGCAGGAAGGTTAGAATAATTGACATTAGGAGGGGCCCAGGAAACAAGTGTCTGTGGAAGACCCATGGTTTTAGATACACTAAAAGAAAATAACCTTCCTTCCATTGATGTATTTGCTGGTTTTTGTTTTGTTTTTACAGCGAGGAAGGGAGAGAGATAGTGAGTTATAAACATTGATGAGAGAGAGTCCTCAATCAGCTGCCTCTTGCACACCTCCTACTGGGGATGTGCCGCAACCAAGGTATATGCCCTTGACTAGTATCGAACCTGGGACCTTTCAGTCCAAAGGCCGACCCTCTATCCACTGAGCCAACAGGATTTTGGCGTGTTTGCTGTTTTATACAGCTCTTAGGATCCTCTCTGGAGGTGGGCGTCAGCACAGTGACTACAATTCCAGCTGCTGTTGTGCTGGGAATAGATTTCATAGCTGTTTCGTAGTTGTCACCATCCCCCCTTCCGGTGTGAACATCAGGGGTGGATGCTGTGGGGAGTAGGAGCCAGCCCGTGCTTGGTCCTGAGTGGGTGAGATTCAGAACCGTGCTGGGATTCCCCGGCCATGACCACATTTCCCTTCACATGAGAATGTGTATCATGGATCCTGACCTTGGGAGGCTGTGGCTTTCCCTTTCCACGCAACACTTTGCAAAATGTGGCCAATGAGCTTTGAGGGCCAGTCTCCTTTCCACATCCAGCCTTGCCCTTTGGAGCCAGCTGTGGTGGGAGAGACAAATCCTACTTTGCTGAGGGGCTTCTAGAAAGTGTTCATGTGAGAGAGACGTAGGTTTGGGAGAACGTAGGTTTGGTTCCTATATTGGAACCAACACCAAGATCAGACATTTGTGTATTTTCTCCATCCAAACCAGCATCCGGAAGTTCTCTGATTGTGGTATACAATTTGCCACTCACAGCCCAGACAGTGCATGTGTTGGAGGGGTTAGTGAGTGGGTTGGCCAGATAATTAGCCAATCTCTCCAGCTGTTTGGATTTTATTTTATTTATTTTTTATTTTTTTGGTGCAGGGAGAATATTGTAAGGTAAGGAATAGCCAAAACATTAAGGATGTGTGTTTCTTTGTAAACGAAGAGGGAAGAGTGGAATGAACATACAGAATTAATATGTAAATATATATTAATATATAAATGCAGATATGACATATGTGTGCGTTTATATACATATACTGTGTGTGTATGTCGATATGGAGAGAGAGAGGGAGAGAGAGAGAGAGAGAGAGAGAGAGAGAGAGAGAGTCCCAAAATCCCAAAAGCTGTATACACACTTTGAATAATTATAAAGGCAGTGTTTACTAAAAGACACTTCCTTTTCAAAACATGATAGACATCAGCTGTTAAAGTATTTATACATTTTGGGGGACACCCTGTGCAAAAATATTTAGGGGGAAGTACCCTTAGTAATTATTTTAGCATATTTAATATCGGCTTTTATTTCAGGTGTAAATATAGTGATCCATGGCTCCATTATACCCATTATTATGCTGTACCACATGGTAATTAAATCTGGGCTTCTAGGGCAATAAACCGTGAGAGTTACACTATCTGGGTGCTGTTTTTAGTTTTCATTTCTAGTGAAAAAAAATGCTAAATTAGTAGCATTTTTATGATTCCTGATTTAGCGCCTTTAATAAAGAAGCAGAAGCTAAAAACAGCCCAACCAAGCAGTTGAAGTCTTATCACAAGCCGGGAAGATCAATACGCTAAAAAAAGGAGGCAAAGTCTTTGAGTGACAGCTTAAAGATGGAAAATTTAAATATATCCATCCCTGCCTTCTGCTCCACTGTGGACTACAGAGGGCCCAATTTCGCTGCCCAGCCTTCAGGAAAGTGATTTATTCGTATCGCCGGCTTTGTGTTTATGTTCCATGCTGTAAACGATGCTTGTAGCAATATATCTGTATTAACGTATTAATACCTGCAGTGCTACCTGAGCTCAACATCACTAATATTGTTCAACGTGTGGTTTATTGGGCTATAAACGGGAACATCAGTATTGACACTGGCTGCATCATCTAAGTGCTTGGATAACGGTGTCTGATGCTGCTACTGACAGTATATAAAACACACCTAGTGATGACGTGGGGTATGTCCTGGCTACTGCTTGTGTTTCTACCCTCCTCTGGGCTGCAGAGAAGGTGTTGTGTGTGTGCAGAGACCTGCTGAGATTTTTCCGAGTGTTCATCAGATGGATATATTTAGAGGAAATCACATCTTGGTTTCTAATAGACTTACTTCATGTGACCACAAATTCTGTGTCACTGATAAGACTAAATAATCATTGTCCACAATAATAGAAGGGTAGTAAGCAAGTCAGGGACTAAGTTCCAGTGTAGACCCAGTTTAGATCTTCACCTTGATATGAAGCTGGTTGGTGTGTATTCATTCACCAAGTTTTCATTGAATGTTGGCTGCTGTCCTTGTCTGGGCTGCTGTGACAAAATAGCATAAACTAGGTGGCTTAGAAATAACATATCTATTTCTCACAGTCCTGGGGGCTGAGAAATCCAAGATCAAGGTGCCGGAGGATTCAGTGTCTTGAAAGGTTCACTTCCTAGGTGGCTGTCTCTTTGTTTTAACCATTCACAGAGGAAGGGGTGAGGGGTCTCTCTCTGGCTTCTGTTGTTAGGGCGCTAATCCCATCATGAAGGCCCCACCCTCATGATCAAGTACCTTTAAAATCCCCGCCTTCAAATGCCATCATATTGAGAGTTAAGATTCAACATATGAATTGCGGGGGAGGGAGCATAGTCAGTCCTTGGCAACTACTATGTGGTACCCATTGTTTCTACAGACAAGTACACTTTCCAGGATTCATTTCTTTTATTGAAAATCAAGACAGTATATCAAGTCTGTCCGAATTTCATCAGATACACTCTCCTTCACTGAAGGCTGTAAATAATGGAAACATTCTACAGTTTCCTTCAAAAGGCAAAACCGTTATAGGCATCATGATCATGCTACTTTATGTAGGTGTTTTTGTAAAGACAAGTGGCATATGTTGAATTAAGCTTTAAATTTATTGGGAGTACGGAGCACCAGCAATCTATCTGCTAGAGGCAACTGTGGCTATCTGCAGAATTAAGAAGAATTAACTAGAAATGGAGCACATCCTTTCTCTTAAACACACAGTTAAATGCTAGCTGAGGAGTCAGATGCATCAAATGATAGCGACCAAACACATTTTTGCTAGTTTGTAGTGTCTTCTGCTTTTGTTATGGAATATGGTAGAGGTAAGCTCTTGGAAATGCTAGACATTTGTGTATTTCTTACCTTTTCACCTCAAATATCTTATTTCTTAGGACTGATTGGGTGGAGACAAAAAGATACCATAAATTATGATGTAAGATATCAGTACTGGGTGTATTAAGCATCCTGAACATCATTAATCTTATTAAAATTATTTTACTGATTTTTTTACAGAGAGGAAGAGAGGGATAGAGAGTTAGAAACTTAGATGAGAGAGAATTGCAGATCAGCTGCCTCTTGCACTCCCCCTACTGGGGATGTGCTCGCAACCAAGGTACATGCCCTTGACTGGAATCAAACCTGGGACCTTTCAGTCCACAGGCCGATGCTCTGTCCACTGAGCCAAACCGGTTTCTGCGAAAGTTTTCTTTCTCTGCTTTCATCAGCATCCAGAAGGAGGAGCTGAGGTGGGTGTGGCTGGTCACCAAAGCTCAGGGCAAGAAGCCAGTTGAGACAGGAAACACAATAGGTTCTGGTGCTCCAGGAAGGTATAGGGAAGGCCGGATGCTCTGTTTTCTTTGAGTCCACCGACAGCCTCCAGGACACGGAGCCCATGTAGATGCTTCTTCCCCAAAGGCCGCCAGAGTCCCACTAACAACACAGAGCACTTTAGACACATGCTACTGTTTCTGGGACCCCAAATACATCCTTGTGAACGTGCACACAATGATGGTTGAGTGCAGGCCAGCGGCCCAGGAGCCTATGAAACCTGGTTGTTTTCCGTTCATTCCTCATTGCCTCCGTTGCTAGTTGAAATATTCAGCTTTGGTCTAAAAAGCAGCTACAGACCTCATGCAAAGCGCTTGTAAACAAACACCCACTGGAACCATCTGGTCTTGTAACACATACGGGTGATTAAGCTTTGGAGCTAAGATTGTTAGCATTTTCAAAACACAACAATCCCAAACACCCTTAAATAGAATCCTTGTACAAGTTTACAGAGAGGAAAAAAAACACACCAAAACATGTGATGCTTTATATGGTAAATAATATAGAAAGGTTAAAATGATTTTTCATTTTCTTATTTCTCTCCTTCTTTCCTGTCTTTCATCATGAGTGCTAAAGAGAGAGGACGGCTTCCAGTACAAACATCTGGGCTAAAAACACATTTATTGTCCCCTTACACTAGGTCTACTTGGTTCCAGTTTATAATGTTTCTTATCTTTACCTTCTTTTTAAGTATGATCTTGCCCTTGATAGAGAAACACATGTGCTTATATGTACACACAAGGTGGTGTCTGAGTTTCTTCTAGAATATATTGAGCAATCCAGGCTATTTGCAAATAATGATTTCATACTTTTTGTCCATAAAGACTGAAGAAAGTCAGGTCAGGGGAAATTAAATATGCTAAGAGCTCTCCTTTTAATTGTACAATATCGATACTGCCTTTATAGTTAATTTCCTTGACAAGTCATAGGGCATATGGATTGGATTCTTCAGATATTTCTAATGTGGAAACAGTTCTAAATTGGAGTGTTTCATTTAGGAGACATCACTTCAGGAAAAAGAATAAGCTTCAAGCATGTGGAAATAACACAGCTTTCTAGCTGAGGGCTGTTGAAATGAACAATGCAGAGAACCCAAAACTCTCAAGTGAAATAAAATGCCCAAAAGAGAAATCAGTATCATATTAGGTCACCTGCTTTTATCTTCTCAATTTTGACCAGTCCTTATCCTTAGATTTATCATCATCTGGAAGGAAGAAAGACAATAGTGAAAAGAAGAAGATATGTTGAATGACTGAAATGGTGACCAGTAGTTTAAGCACAATAAAATTATTTTTCACTCATATAAAACCCATGATGGGTATTCTTGATGGGGGGTGGTCTCTTTCACGTGGTGATTTGAAAGTTGGGTGTCTTCTATTTCTTATTCTCTGGCTTCAATGGATGACATCCAAGTTTGCCCATATCATCTGCAGAAGTCTTTGGAAAGGAGAATGCTCTAAAATATTGTGTGGCAAAGGATTTTGTAGACCAACTGTGGAGAGACTTTTGTCACTTCTAGTCTCTTTTTCATGGAGGAAAACTCAATCACATGACCACAACTAACTATGGGAATATGGGCTGGCCCTGAGCCAACAAACAAGAGGACATAAATTTGGTGAACTGCTGCCTAGTATCCACTATAAGGAGGAAAGAAGAGAAAAAGATAAATGTTAGTGAAGGACTATAGCACTTTTTATTTGCTAAGAAGAAAACAATAAATTAAAGCATTTTTCCCCCAGTGGTATGCTGGTAAACTATGGGGGAGGGGTTAAAAAATGCATCCTGATTGGTAATGTTTGCTGATTTCCTTGGTGTAAATATGCCTTCCCACTATGGCTGCCTTCAGGCTACCTAACGTGCAGTCCCTCAACATTGATTTGGGAAGAGATGTATAGACTCAGCACCAGCTCTGTCTCCCTGGACACTTTACTAATGAATCATGAGAAAACACATCTGATGTAGCTCATTGGTGAGAAGAATAGGAACATGCATTTTCCCTTTGGAATTGAACACAAGGAACGATTTAATTCAGCATGGATTTATTTTCTAAATGCCATCTATATGATCTATTCATACAAAGAGCAGATGAGAGATCCAATTTCTGAGTCAAAAATAGCACCAGGAGCACAGTGAGTCAAGGCCACCCATCTTTACTAAAACCCAGGTCGCACCTAGGCACAATGTCAAGCTTCCAAATCAACTTTCCAAGGAGCAAATGGAGGAGGAGGAGTCAGATGCCACCTCTAGAAGTTCATACAATTGTTCTGCAATAGTTTTCCAAAAGACGAAAGCATTGGAGATGGAATAGATAATGCTGATGAGAGACCCTGAGGACTATTCCTTTGTTTCTGTCTGCAAGACAAGCCGGATAGAGGTGTCCATGCCCCGTGAGAGAAGCAAAGGAGTGATATGGGCTGAAACGACTTTGACATTTAAATGGATGCTCCCATCTCAATTGGCTGATGAGTTATGCTTGATATAAATAGACCAATAACTGTCTGTAGTTCTGACATTTCCACAAAGGCTTGTTGACTTCTGCTATCCAAAGAATCAGGCTACCTAAAGCTCAACTGGATTCATTCTTACCACTCTGCTTGGCCAGATGGGTCTGGATCAAAGTCCAGGTTCCAGGATGGAAAATCAAGACACATGAGGCAGGAGACTTCAGCCCAGTGGTTTTGCTCCATGTGGGTATATTCTCACATGCCCTAGCATCCTATATGATAAAAGGCTAATATGCAAATTATCTTCCAAACAAGGAGTTCAAGGGGAGAGGGAGTTCAACCAGGGGTGGGACTGGCTGGCCAGCTGCCTGAGGCCCCTTTCTCCAGCCAGTCCTGCCCACTTCTATCAGGGTGGGCCTGCTGGACCCCACCCATGCACGAATTCGTGCACCAGGCCTCTAGTTTTAAATATTAAAGATCGATCAAGAAACTCTTCACAGTTGATGCCGACTGCTTTGTTTAATGGGCATGTTACAAGGACATCACTCAGATTTCAGTCTCTGGACTGTGTTTGGCCCTCGAGCTGAGGCAGATGAAAATATAAGGATGAATTAAATCTATAGTACATTGGTTCTAGTCGGTTACTGGTTTATTCTGGGCCAGTTGCTATTTTTGGAAAGTACTAACGCTGGTGATGGCAGACTCGGGCATGGCGCTTTCTCCAAAAGTTAATCCGTTCACTTAGTAAATAATGAGTCTGTCCAGGGAGCGTTCTCCTCCTCCATGATTTTTAATGATGGTGAAAACTAAGCTATTCTGAAAAGAACTTTCCTTCTGCCAACCCACCCTATTGAATTTTTTTTTTGTAACCGTGGTTTGCCAAGTAAACAGAACTAGGGCTTGGCACACCACTTTCGATCAGACCAACCGTCAGAATCATAATGTCCTAAGTACAAAGCTCACTAATTGAATTTCCTTCGCTGGGCTGAAATACAGCAGCCAAGACGGAGAACACCGTGGGCTGTTTTTTATGAGGTCCGGAGTCGAAAGTCATTTTTAAAATGTGAGTGATGCAATTTCGTGTAGCTTTCATTTAAAAGGCTCCTTGGTAAACAGTGCTTTGGATTAGTGTATTTGTAATTTAAATGAAGACAATACATCACAGGGAATCTGGAGAGAAAGGCGAAGTTTAGGAAATGATTCATTCTTCTTTTTGTGTGGTCTGCTGCAGACAATCATAAATGGATGTGTGTGTGTGTGTGTGTGTGTGTGTGTGTGTGTGTGTGTGTGTGTTGAGAGAGAGAGGGAGAGGGAGAGAGAGAGAAAAAGAGAGAGAACCATAGATTTCAGGAGACAACACTGAACTATTTCTAAAACTAGTCATCCCAATAGTTAAATCTTTATTTTCTCCAAGCAGACTAATACATTGCGCCTAACTCATTTTTTTATTTTCTCTCGGGGTCAGCTTGCAGATTTGCCTCAACAAAGGAAGCATCGTGTTACATCTTTTAAATAATTGATGACTTTTGGTCCAAGCCAGCTTGAAGGAAACTCTGAAAATAGGCACTGATTGAGCAAAAGCCTCCTTCCTGCCCACACTCCCCTCTTCGGCACTCCCCTCCTCAACTTTGTTTAACAAAACCCACTCTTCCCTCCTGGGCTTCTTTGCTTCCTTCTTCACTGGAGAGGGTGATGCGGTCATTAGGGCTTAGGTCGTACCTACCACTTGGTACCTTCATTTATTTCCTATCATTCTACTATATATTTTATTAAAGACAGGGGCAGCTGTTTATTAGCTGAATGATGTGATGAAGAGCTCTTAGTTCATCAACAGAAATGTTATGGCATCATCACCATTGGAGATGGTTTGGGAGGACTGTAAAAATTGGGTTTTGAGTCTGTCCCTCTAAACTTGAAGTGTGTTATCTCCCAGGGTCAAATTACCCCGGGAGCTGGGTCAGTGAGGGCCTCGCCCCACCCAGCTTTTTCTGCCAGATCAAATACCCAGAACCCTTCTGCGTGATCCCCCCAGAGAGAGAAGGCTTTCTTCATGTTGCCTCACTGCTAAGGTCTCAGCCATGGCCTGAGACTTGGAAAAGCCATTACTGCTCTGGAGCAGCTGTGCTTGGTGCAATATTGAACTGGTCCACGGTGAACTTGGCTTCTGGTGATGACTTACTAAGTCACTTTGCCTTGCAAGGACTTGGTTTCCTCAAAATGGGGGCTTTGGAGTGTGTCATCTCCGAGAACTCTATCAGCAATTGCATTCTCACTTTCTCCTAGGACGAGGTCATCAACCAAGGGAAAGCTGTGCTCCATTTTATCTTGAGTTCATGAAAGGCCTTTTCATCTGTGCATTTCCTCATTGTTACCCTCTCTCTTTCTTTACCATAACTTTTCCTTCCTCTTTGTTTTTCATGGGTTCCTTGTCTTCTGCTACGTACCCACTTTCCTTTCCCATCCTGACTTTCCACGACTCCAGGGTTCCAGTGGAAGGAGGAGGATTGGCAATGTGTTAGAATGGGTGATCTTGGCCGACTCAAGGAAATCACTTATTTGAAAAATATCCTGTTCACACTTACAGGAAAGTGTTCTCCTTCAGCAATTGCAGCCAAACGTAGCCGATATCATTGAATTGGGGAAGGCTAACTATAAAGCAGCAAACATTAGGAGATCTAAGACTGGAGTTCTCAGTCTGAACTCCCTTTAACTGGGGGAAATCCATGCATTGGGTCCGTCCTAAATGGATGTATTGTGGACCCCCTCTTACCCTCAATTTCACTTTCCCGCAGCCAACTGTAGTCCAAAAATATTAAGTAGGAGATTCTAGAAATAGACAATTCACAGGTTTTAAATTGCTCACCATTCTCAGTAGCCTGATGGGATCTCCTGCGGTCCTGTGTCCTGAGCCATCCCACCCAGGATGGGAGTCATCCTTTTTGCCCAATGGATCCACCTCCCTTCATCTCATCATGTAGGCTCTTTGTATCCTCACATCATCGCAGGAGAGGAAGGGTGAATATAGGACCAAGGGAGATACCACACTCATATAGCTTTTATTGCAGCATCTTATTATTATAAGTGTTAGGTAATTGATACTCTCTTACTGTGCCTAATTTATAAATTAAACTTTATCATAGGTATTTCTGTGTAGGAAAAAACACCATATATATTCACTACTATCCATGCCCTCTGGGAGTCTTTGGAATATATCCCTGTGGATAAGGGGGATTACTATATTGTTATTCACTCTCAGAACTCTTATCACAATCTCTGACCCGTCCATCCTTCCTTGCAAGGGACTTTTTAAAACATTGATTATATTGTTCTATTTTTTCTCCATTATTAGAGCAAGATTTGAATTGGGGGACTGAAGTATTTATGCCCCAAATATTCCCAGTAACTAATAGTGTGTGTGTGTGTGTGTGTGTGTGTGTGTGTGTGTGTGTGTGTGTATTTACATATTTCACTATATATACATATACTAAAGATAGATAGATAGATAGATAGATAGATAGATAGATGAAATGCCTGCCCAGGGTAATCTTTTCTGATTGACCTTATTGAAATCCAAAAGAAAAAAAAATTCCAAAAACCAAGCCCACACAAACATCATATGATCCTATGGCAGGGACTCTAGGAAGCTGAGGGATTTCTTCTGTTTGTCTTTTTCTATCTGATGATACGCTGAAGTTACGTGTAGTCAGAAGGATCAAAGGAACTATTTGTGCTTCTCCCTTTAAAAAACCCGCTGTCCATTTACTTTCGGAGAGTACACGACGCACAGGATGTTGTACCTCTCTGTAAGTAGATTACAGACAATGCTCAGCCACCGAGGCACGCTGGCTGGGCTGTCCTGGAGTTTCTTTTTTAAAAAAATATATTTTATTGATATTTTACAGAAAGGAAGGGAGAGAGATAGAGAGCTAGAAACGTCAATGAGAGAGAAACATCGACCAGCTGCCTCCTGCACACCCCGTACCAAAGATGTGCCCGCAACCAATGTACATGCCCTTGACTGGAATCGAACCCGGGACCTTTCAGTCCACAGACCGACGCTCTACCACTGAGCTTTGTAACAGGACTTCTAGAAAACAGGACGGACTGTCCTAGAAAACAAATAGGATCCGATTCTCACTTTTGAGCCATCTTGGCTTCTTTCTTGCTCATGAGTGCACTAGAGACCTTCTCCTATTTTTATTCTCAAAGCACTTTTCTTGATTCTGAGTCTAGACCCTGTCAAATTCCAATCCACGCAGGAGGCCTCCTTGTGCTCTGGGGTTGCTTGATCCTCAGCTCTCCCTCCAGGCGAGAATTTATTTTAAAAATCATCTCTTTGTGTTCTAGTACTCAAAGCATTTCTCTTTAGCATGAAAGCAAATGATCGGAGTTTGATTCCAGTTGCTTTCTGTCGTCTTGGTGTGTTAAGGTGTAGCTGGAAGGAAAACCTCGATCTTGTTTAATTGTCAAGTGTTTTACTTGCAACTTCATTCTTTTTTGTTGTTCATCTTCATCCAAGGATATTCTTCCATTGATTTTTAGAGAGTATAAGGTAGGGTGGGGGGAGGAGTGAAAAAGAGTGGGAGACAGATGTGAGAGAGACACACGACTGGTTGCTTCAATGGGGCTGGGGATCAAACCTGTAACCCAGGTACGTGTGCTCTACCAGGAATCAAACCTTTGACCCTTCGGTGAGCAGGTTGGTGCTCTAACCCCTGAACCACACCGGCCATGGCATAACTTCATTCTTTCAAGCAAAAGGGAGAAGCTGGGGTTTGAAAGGTGTCCCTAGTGAATGCAGTTTAGAGCTCCTCAGGGCGCCTTCTCACAATGCAGGCACCTCTTCCGAGTGCTTGCTCCCCCAAGTCTGCAGTTACTGCATTCACACCTTTGTGGCTCTAAAGGGTTCTCTCCTGCGAGCTGAAGATCTGAATAGTGTTCAGTTAAATCACACACACTTGCCTTTTTCCTTGGTCTAGGTTGGTAGAATATTGGCAATCTTATGAGGTTCAACCCAATCGCTTTCTCTGATAGCCATTCTGCCCATACAGCCCCCGGAAGTGTATGCTTGGTTAAAAGCAACGGCGGACTTATTTAAATTAAAAGCTTCATGTTTTTCCAATCACTCTGCTTCTTTCCATATCTGCTCCCTCTTTTCCGAGGCTCAGAGAAATAGGGAACAAAACCCTCCTATTTGGAGAAATTCAGATACTTGGAGATTAATGTGAAATCAGTAGAAAGTCCTTTGGTCCCTGTGGTGGAAGAATTTTTTTTTTGCCCCTGAAAGTTATAAATGAGTGTTAGAATGGGAAACGCTTTGAAATCTTAACCAGAGCATTTGCTATAAATAAGAGAGAAGCCGAAGATGAATAAATCGAATAAAGCTGAGAAGGAAGAAAACTTAAAATAAGAAATGAGGGCTGCGCATTAGTTGGAGTGTTAATACAGCCCAGAGTATGTATCTAGGAAAATCAAAGGCTTGCTACAGGCAGAGTGGACCCAGTTATAGCTAATAATGTGTGCTTAACGCGACTGCCTGGCAGATTTCATTAAATGCAGCAGCCAAGGAAATTGACCTCGCTTCTTTTTTTTCCTTCTCCCTTTTGGGTTGGATCCTTGCTCATGTCCCATAAATGAATAGAGCTGACAAATTTAAGGGTTTACCAATGAGATGAGATTAAATTATGAAGATGTAAGGGGGAAAAAAGTCCCACGCTAATGTTGTTGCCATCAGAAAGGTAAGCTGCTCCCTACAAGGTTAGGAGATATTCATATTCCACCCATTGGAGGGTCAATGGCCTCTTGACATTGCTGACCACCCCTGTGGTCCTGGCCAGCATTTCATTAGCAACGTGGAGAGACCCCTGTTCCCTCATGTTGTCTTTAAAAATGCACAGACATTATTCTTTGTGCTTCTATCATGTTTTATTTTATGGGATACTAGAGGCCCGGTGCACGAATTCATGCATGGGTGGGGTCCAGCCAGCCCGCCCTGATAGGGATGGGGACGGGGGCAATCGGGGCCAGAGCCTGCCAGGAGGAGGGGCCAGCTGGCCCCAGCCCCTGGTCAAACTCCCAGTCAAAGGGACAATTTGCATATTAGCCTTTTATTATATAGGATGCTGACAAATTGGCCTCTACTGGGGGTGGGTTGCCCTGATCATGGGGTTCCTCTTGAAAGGTTTTGCCCTTGTTTCTCTTGTGTCACTGTATTGGCCACTAAGCCTCGATTGTCATGGCCAGGCTATTTCATGATTCTTGTCTCTCGGTGATGCACAAGAAATCAGGTACCATTTTCCTATATGTCTGGTCCTGTGCTCAAGATAGGAAGCCCTCTCTTCCTGATTTTACCATCCGGAAACTGAGGGGAGGTCTTGTACCCTGTCTTGTAGCATCTTGTACCCTGTCTTGTAGCCAGCTGAATGTGTAGTTCTTCCAAAGTGTATCTAGATGTTGTTTCCTTCCTGGTTTCTAAGGAAAGAGGCTGTCATACTTGCTTCTCTAGGGTCTCATCAGTGACTCAGTTGGTCTCTTAGATGCAGGTCCTTCATCCCTATGAACCCATATAACGACTGTCATATAAGGATCGGAGCATGGAAGGTTCTTTCACTGGAGGGGGTTCCGTAGCTCTATCTGACCCTCAAACCTGCTCCAGGCTCACCAACACTGACAGACCACAGCCCTGAGAAGTTGGCTCCTCCAAGGCAGAAGAAGGGGTCCCTTCGTTGCCCCCGGCCTCCACCACAGTGCCTGGCTCCGACGCAGGTGATGAGGCCTTTGGCTTCTGCTTGGCACTCAACCCGTAGGAGTAAGTCAGGTTTCTCTGAACCACATCCAGCCAATTGCTGTGGAAAGTGCTGCTTCCGAGTTCGGATGACCTTTTTTGTGGCACCCGAGTTGCTCTCCTTGCAGATGGAGAATAATGTAGCCACCAGGAGGCATGTTTTTCCATGGGAAGTAGATGGAAATGAGTGTGATGGGAATGAGTGTGGTTTCTCTCTGCTCCTTCAAGTGCCAACTGCCGTACAATCAAGTTCTGCCCAAGTGTCATTCCGTTCCCTGATTCGGGGGCACCATGAATTCTTCCGTGTGGCATCAGTTTAGCTTTAATCATCAGGGAGGCCTCAGTCTGCGCTCCTTAAGCCCCGCAGGTGGGCCCTGCAGCCAGGAAACCAGCACATGGTTCCGGCTCTTGCTTTCTTAGCCTTCCTACGGAGGGGCAGAGGGGCCGTCATTCGCACTCTAAAAATAGCCGGGCCCTACGAAATAATTGATCACGAGATTCCTTTAAATAACCAACTCTCCCAGAGCATCTACAATATTATTTGATTTGAAAAAAATCAATGTCCATGCAATCAACTTTTCAAGAACACGTCTGCTTTGTCATGTGATGGGGGGTGGGAACACAGCCACAAGGCACGAGGGTCCGTCCTCAAGGAGCCGACGAAGAATCCGTTTTCAGTTAGGAAAGCATTGGCTTTTCTAGAATTCCCCAGGGAAAGCACCTTCACCTTCCTCACCTCTAGAGTACAAAAGAAGGAGAAGGAGAAGGGGGAATGGGAAAAGGAGGAGAGGAAGGGGGGAAAAGGGGAAGGGGAGAAGAAGAAGGAGAGAGCAGGCCAATTTGAATTTGGAGAAGGTATGTCTGTTTCTCCGGTGGGTTCCATTTCTGCATTATGCATGCGCGCACCGGTGAGGTTTGCTCTGATCCCGACTATTAAACGTTTATTTTTAAACGCAGACCGGGCAGCGGTCCAGCGATGCTCTTTCCCCCACTGCGCATCCTGCCTCCTGGTTTCAGGTCCGAGCCTGGCGGCATGTAACCGAGGAGCAGGAAGTCCTTGCAAAGTGGGGGACTTGATGGGTGCTGAGGGTTTTATTTATTTCTCCCTTTTCCCTTCTCCCCCTCCATTTTTGAAATTCAAATTGAATGCAATTTTCAGCTCATTTGAGCCAGAATATACTGTGGCCGAGCTTCAGTGGTTCTTAAATTCAAGCTCATAGGTGAAAACAGATATCATCTGTCACAGAGGGCGGGAGAGCCCACAGGCCCGCGTTTTATTCATGGGAGGCACAGCGCTAGTGACTGATTCAAGCCTTTCTGACTAATCGACTCATCAGTCACTGCGAACCGATCAACTAATCAATGGGACCGTTAAGACACTCATCTTATGAAGTCTGGGGAACAGCGTCCTCTCCCTTCAAAAAATAATTGTTCACGTCTATTTTTGTACCCAGGGTATTTTAATACCCTTTTTGTTTTTTATTTGCAAACTGAGACAATATCATGGCAATCTTTTTTCTAACCTTCCTATTCTGATCATTTCCATCTTTAATGCCTTTGTCAATGCTATTTATTTATGACTGTTAGCAGAGAGCTTACTGCCCACTAAGGGGAACCAAAACTTGGAGTCTTTTCTTCACTAACCAGAGTGCTGGGGGAAAAAAATCTCCTTTCTTGGGGCAAATGGAAGTGCCAATTGGCAGAGGAGGAAGTCACGTGCTCCTTGAGTTTGCAGGTGTGTCCTCTCCGCAAGGTGACTGATGGAGGTTGGCTGGAGCGTGTTCCTTGGCACACTGCGGCCACCGGTGTGTGCCCTGGGGGACGCAGGTGAGCAAATGCTCCTCTGAAATCCCTCCTCTGACTTCATAAAAGATGTGCGGTGCCCATTCTGCTTCTGCAGTGCGGGTTTTATGCTTTAGCACTACGGTGATTCTGACGGTGTCAGTGTGAGCCTAACTTTCCTTGGGAAACACGAAGGCCTTTAGCTTTCTTTCTCTATTTTGTGTGCAGGGCCACGAGAGACAAACTAATTATGAGGTTATTTCAAAGTAAGGGGGAATAAAACAATGCAATCTCTAAATACTATCATTTCCAATGAAGTTAATTTATAGCCGTCACACTTGGAATTTAAAAACATTTTGCGGCCGAAACCGGTTTGGCTCAGTGGTAGAGCATCGGTCTTCGGACTGAAAGGTCCCGGGTTCGATTCCGGTCAAGGGTATATACCTTGGTTGCGGGCATATCCTCGGTAGGGGGTGTGCAAGAGGCAGCTGGTGGATGATTCTCTCTCATCAACGTTTCTAGCTCTCTATCTCTCTCCCTTCCTCTCTATAAAATATCAATAAAATATATTTTTTTAAAAATAAAATAAAATAAAATAAAAACGTTTTGTGGTAAAGGTCTGATCGGGCCATATTTATTTATATGTGTGCACTTGTATGCATGTGTGTGTGTGTGTGTGTGTGTGTGTGTGCTTTAACCTCTCTGAGATCCTCAAGAATGTGACTGCAGGCGTTTCTAAGCAGTTATTTTCATGTTAATAAAGACACAGCCACTTTGTTCTCCTAGCAGGAATGCATTTGTGTATTCAGTCCTCAGTAGGAGACATGTGTTGCGTTTCCTTTCTAAGAAAGAGCACCTGAGTTGTTAGCCGGTTCCTCACTAATACACCTCAGTGCAGCTGCCAGGACTATGGCGTTCCTGTGACATTGCTGTGAGAACCCTTCCCGAGAGGGGGGAGGGAGTGAGGGGGTGCAGCCGGCTTCCTGAGGGCTGGCCTGTGAGCAGGGCCTCCAGGCTGAGCCAGCTGGGAGGCGGGTGTCCAGCGGAGGAAAAGGGCAAATCAAAGAGACTCAACAACTTTGAAAAGTCGCCAGTTTTGCAGAGCCGGGAAAGAGAGGCCACGCGGGTCAGGGGAATAACAGTAAGTTATTAGCCAAGTTAAATACCAGGGAGAACTGTTTCCCTGCGTTTTTCAAAATGTTAGCAAAGAACAGGTATTACTTTGGTGTTCAGAGAAGGAAATTTCTGACCATGCATGTGAAGAAAAAACAACCCTCGTAGAGTGGGGACGAAATAAGATATAAATAATAAATCAAAAAGGGTAAGAACTCCTCCCACCCCCAAAGTATGAGGGGGTGGGACATAGGGGATGGGGATTCCTGATTGAAGAGTAGGAAGTGCATACGGATCATCTTTAATATCCATTGTTCTCCCACAGTGACGTTGGGACCAGATGGTGGCAGGTGCCTCCTAACTGGACTTGGCCTTCAGCCTCTTAACTTTCAGGCCTCACTGTGGGGCCTGAGTAACATTACAAAGTCATATCCCATTATCCATACAAGCTCCTGCTTGACAACCTGGCATTGAAAAGCCCCATCGCATCGTCCCAGCCCTATCACACCATGGTGCTCTTCCGCTCTCCACGTCACAAAGCGTAACCACATTTCACAGATACCAAATCATTATGTTGTACCCCTAGACTACCACAGCCGAGCTTGAACAACACAGGTTTGAGTGGTGTGCATCCACTTAGACGTGGACATTTTTTCAGTCCACAGTTTGAACCGCACAGCCCAAGACAGCCGATGCAAACTCCCTTTGGTTACCAAAGAGCAATACAGGTGCAGAAGAGACACGAGAATATCTGCAGCAGGGAAAAAAGGTGTGGAGAGAGACGAAAGATGCAGGAGAAAAAGAGGCATGTGTGAGAAGAGGAAGAAGTGAGTCAGAGAGGTTCTTCAGGGGCTGTGAGTCAGAGAGGAAGATTACATAATGAACTTGGCAGAGCGTCTATGCAGCGAGGACAGTGGGGCGGAGGGCGACCCTGGGCTTAGGGGGGAAAGTATCCAATGAAACCGGGTGATGCCTAACACTCTGAGTGAGGTAAGAGTGACGTGTGTATGGGGAGAGGGGGACAGACTGTTGAAGAATCTTCTGGCCTTGGGTGGTATCATGCAGACTTGCTGTGACAATGTTGGGAGGTGATGGCATAACCTGCAAGGCACCTGTGTTTGAAGATGGATCACAGACTTGGCATCTTTGTAGCTGAAGAGCCTTGCAAACCTGGAGACCTGGTTCCATATTCTCATTTGCTGTTTAGGGGAAAGGTCTAGAATGCTCAGTGTCATCTCCCCTGCCTGACTTTTGGGCCTCTTCACATCCCTCTATGCTCTCCCTGAACTCCCCGAGCTAGCGCAGGCCCTGGGATTGTGCTATCTTCGGGGAGTGTTATTATTTTTTTCCTTTCTACTTCACAAGTCCAGCTCGGCCATTTCAAGTTGCCTCTGATCTTGAAGGGCCACGGCTCAGCCCCTTGAATCCATCCTTGGGGACCATCCCACTGGTCACCATCCCACTGCCTCAGGCTAAGAAAGTCTCTTTTTCTTTGTTTCTACTTAACCCTTGCCCTTCCTGGTGGGGAGCCACTTTCTCTGGGCCCCCTCCCCCCGTAGGTGCCCCCCTATAGCTCGTTATCACATGTGGGTGATTAGCGGGAGGCTTCCAAGCAAAAAGGGGCATTGTCCCCGGCACCGCTCCCATAGGCGCTTGCCATTTGGCTCCAAAAGAGAAAAATGGGGCCTTTGAAGAATGTATATACACTATTTGAAGGATGTGCATATACTTGGAAAGAGAGGGATGTCTACGCAAGTTCAGGGACAGGATTCGATTTTACTCCCTTACCAGAGGACAGAGCTGTTGGGTGAAGGCTCGGATGTCTTTTGGAATTAAAAAGAAGCCAAGTATCTAGTCTTTAGTGAAAGTTTATTTGAGGATTTCCCACTAGACACGGTCTCTCCCTCCCCCCCGCAGCTTGTATTCCAGGGAGGTGGGGGTCTGGGAAATGTAACTGTGCTGATGGAGCTGCTCTTCGTGCAGGGGGAGCAGGCTCCGAGGCAGCGTGCTGGGTTCAGCATTCCCTGGGCGCTCTCCCCTCCTCACCCCTCCCACACTCATCTGCCCAGATGAAAGCTGCTTCTCTCTCCCAGGCCTCGGGCTCTGTTGTCACCTCGCTGCTCTCTGCAGGTCCCTCGGGGGAAATATTATACCCTTTCAGCATCCGGAGCTACCAGGCCCGGCATTAAGTGAAACATTAGATATTATTTTTTTTCAGATCTCTCAACCATTTCTCCAAGTGCAATGTCCCACGTAGACCAAGACTGAGAGAGCGACAGATGATAGAGCACGGCACCAGGAAGCTCTGGGGGTGCTGGGGGAGGCACTGGGGGTAAATAGAAACAAGGAAGACAGTGTGCTTTTAAAGAAGTATGTGTATTTATTCATTGATTTCACAGAGGAGGGGAGAAGGAGAGAGAGGTAGAAACATCAATGATGAGAGAGAATCATGGATCCACTGACTCCTTCATGCCTCCTACTGGGGACTGAGCCCGAAACCCGGGCATGTGCCATGACCAGGAATCCAACTGTGACCTCGTGGTTTATAGGTCTATGGCCAGCCGTGGGCAAACTATGGCCCCCTGTTCTATCCAGCCCTGGAAGCCGAAAGAGCAGAGGGTTCTCTTGCTCTCCCCTCCGCTCCTTCACCAGCAGCCCAAGATGAGAGTGCCAGCATGGTCAGGTTGCTTTTGTTTCGGCCCTCCGGTCCAGTGTAAGAACCCATGGTGGTCCTCGAGTCAAAAACTTTGCCCACCCCTGGTCTATGCTCAACCACTGAGCCACACCAGCTGGGCCGGGGCGCTCTTCTCACTTCTTGAATAAGACAGGCTGGGGCCCCCGCAACAACGGAAAAGCGTATCTTGGTACCTAATTGAGTTTTAGATTTTCCACTGTCACCAGTGGTGGCTGTGCCGTTTGTCTAAGAGTCACTTCTCTGCCCTGCCCTACATGACCCCCAGCTGGGGCCCTGAACTCTTCCCAGGGCCACACGAAGAAAAGCCACAACATTAGCCCCTATGTGTCTTCCCCACACTGTTTCGATTGCCATGGCAACAATAGTTTTAATTATGGAGAGCATAATGATAACTTGTGTATCAGATGGGACTCACTCTTCCCTGTGGACGAAGCTGGGATCTGAGAGAAGCTGCGGGTGTGGATTCGTCCCAGGCTGGGTTTTGTTTTCTGCAATGACAGACAGCCCAGGGGACGAGCCGGGGCCGCTGGGTGGCCAGCCTCCTGGGGATGAGCCGGACCTTGTTGTCTGCAAGGCAGTTTGATGGGCATCCCTTGAGGATATAGCCTGTAGTGACCCTCATTCTGAGGGCTGCTTTGGGCTTCCCCTTCGGACTGGTGGAAACTCGCATGTTAGGGTAGAGATGCGCATGAAGTATCCTTGGCTAATGGTCCCTGACAGCACTCAGGATCCTGCTGGAAGGGTGCAAGCGAGTAATTCCATCTTGGTCTTGGAAACATACAAATCCCAGCCGTCAGAATATGCAGGGGAGGCCAAAACCGGTGTGGCTCAGTGGATAGAGTGTTGGTCTGCGGAATGAAAGGTCCCGGGTTCGATTCCGGTCAAGGGCATTGGTTGCGGGCACATCCCCAATAGGGGGTGTGCAGGGGGCAGCTGGTTGATGTTTCTCTCTCATCGATGTTTCTAGCTCTCTATCTCTCTCCCTTCCTCTCTGTGGGAAATCAATAAAATATTTTTAAAAACTAACAAAGAATATGCAGGGGAGGCCAGTCGGCAGGACTCAGTAGTTGAGCATCAACCTATGAACCAGGAGATCACAGTTTGATTCCCATTCAGGGCACACGCCTGGGTTGCGGACTTGATCCCCAGTAGGAGGCGTGCAGGAGGCAGCCAATCAATGATTTTCATCATTGATGTTTCTCTCTCCCTCTCCTTCCTCTCTGAAATCATATATATATGAACTCTGACTCTGGAGGGAAAATTCGGGACAGAGCACACCTACCCACACGTGAACCCTCACTCTTCATTTCTGGAAATGCTTGCCTGTTGCTTTTTTAAAATTTCTCTCCAGGCATAGAGCGGTACCACCCCGTGTCTAACTATTTCTGGGCTGCCTTGCTCTGAAAGCTCTTGCAAAGCTAAATAATCTCCCCCTTCAGGTAAACATAAATCATTGTCTCCCTTCCGTGCTCCTTGAGTAGACCTTTGGATACGTTCATTAATTACGGCCGCTGCCCGGTGGCGCGGTGATGGCTGAGTCACCACGGCGCGCATCTTTCCTGAGCGCCCCCGCTCCCTACAATCCAATTTGGTGTGAAAGAAAGGGACCCGTCTTCTTGGCCAGGGATGGCAGGATGGGAGCGAGGAAAAGCCTGGGAGACGCAGCCCTGTGGTCTCAGGAGTGAGGGGAGGAGAGGGAGAAGGGGGGAAATTGATGGGAAGATGTGCTCAAGCAAGCCCCTCTTTGGCCATCCCTGGAATAAATCCCATGCTCAGTAGATCCGCTGCCTCATCAGCAGTCCCGTTAATCGCCATCCGGGCTTTGGAGGGCCAGAATGGCCATGCAGAACTGTAGAGAAATAGGCCCCATGCTTCTGATCTCTGCTCCTTCCCCGCATTATCATTATTATTTGCTAAAGTCCCCATTTGGGGTAAATCCTGCCGAACGAATGACACACGCACGGCGCCCGTGTTTGTTTTTGCCTCACGTTCGTTCGGGAAGCTCTGATTGTGATGTTGGAGCTGAGGCGTGTTCATTAAGCCTCCGCGCAGAGCGAGGGGGCTCTGGCTTTTGTTTGTAGGTTTAATCAGATTTGGTGGTAAGCATGGCGCCCGGAATCTGTCACAATTAGCTTGGCTTGCATGCGTGTAGCTCTGAGCGCGCTCTGAGACCCTTGAAATGTCTGTTTTTAGGACATCAGCAGGGGGCTAATGAAAAGGCTCTGTTGATTTTAACGAATTGTAAGCCACTGTAGCCAAAATAAATATAATCTGCTTTTTGGATTAGTTGTCACAGATGATTTTACCCACTAACGGTGATTAAAGAACCCGAGTGGACCATAAGCGTAGCTGCTTTCCAGCGGCTCTTGCGAAAATAGCAATAAACAGGAGTAAATAAAGACTCAGGGCATTAGTTTTCTTTAATAAACAATGACACCACATACACTGGATATGGTGTGAGGGCGTGGGGGTGGGGGCTGAGGTAAGGTCAGGGTGTCCACTACCCTCGAGGTTAAAACAGAACTAGAGCCTGGCCAGTGTGGCTCAGTGGTTGACCTATGAACCAGAAGGTCATAGTTCGATTCCCAGTCAGGGCACATGCCCAGGTAGTAGGCTCCATCCCCAGTGTGGGGTGTGTAGGAGGCAGCCGATCAAAGATTCTCTTTCATCATTGATGTTTCTCTCTCTCTCTTTCTCCCTCCCTTCCTCTCTGAGATCGATTAAAAGAATGTTTTAAAAAGAGAACTAGAGTGCTCACTAGTCACGTTCACCTGTGGTTGTACCTCACCAGAAAGCAGTAAGACACGCAGAGATACCCCAGAAAAATCCCATAAACACCATTAAGTGATACAGATCTCATTGGAACTCATATTGGTAAGAGGCTCTTCTTTCATGGTGAATTTTAAAGGTAAATGGGTGTCATTAAATATTCTTATCCAATTCCTATGACGAATGTGGAAAGCCATATCCAGTCAGACAGATGGATACGCACAACTGTTCATACAGACAAATATATACACTCTCACACACCAAAGTTTGTTTTCTAGGTCTTCTGTGAGTTGTCGGTATTAATTATCGTGATCAAATCCATTTGTTAAATTTAAATAACTTATGCTCCCTTTTGTGAGTATAAGGCCAAATTCTGGGCATGCTTTTTAATAGACTTTATGTTGAATATCTTTAGAATTTTGATGGGTTAAGCAAATGATAGTTTTGCAGCACAAGATAGCATTGCTGTTTTCCTTCATTAAGTCACCTTGGATTTCGACCTTGGGTTTTTATTTTATTTTATTTTATTTTTTTACCAAAGAAGCACTCCTACATGAATTGAATGCTATGCAGCTTCATCTTGCCCTGCCTATCTCTCCCCTCCCCCAAGTGTATTTCTGAAATTATCATACATCGTGGTTCTGCCTTTTTGGGAAGGGTTTAGATGGCGTCTGCCACCATTTCCCTGGATAGCATAACAAGATGCCAGTGATTCCAGGTTTCAGACCTATTCAAAGGAAATTTACTGCAGGGGCTCTGCTCATTTTCCCCGGAAGTCTTGGGTGTCTGGCATTTTGAAATAAGAGGAAGTAATTACCTTGTTATACTACTCTATCCTGGCAGGTAGGATGGACCCAAGCAAAAGCTTGATTCTACTTAAAATTCAAATTACCGCCGGGTCAGCTCTGTGGGGTTACAGAAGCCCAGGATTCCTTCTCCATGCAAAGCTAATTTGAGTGCACAATCTGCATCTCCCCTGTCTGATTTCTAGAGATGGGGCGTAGCTTATGGTGATGGCCTGTTTGTTTTTTCCTTGAGTTCTGTAAGAGAAAAATAAAAAGAATGTGTTCTGTTTTAATACCTTATTAAGGAAGCACACTTTGTTTACTAGAAAACATTGTCAATCTAGCAATGGGTTTATACGGGTTGGTGTTCAACTTTGAGAGTTGCTTTTCAGTCCCAGCTCAAGGGTCTAGCTGTGTAAATACAGAGCTTTTAAAATTACATAACATGAAATGTGGATATTAGTTTTCTTTTTAGATAGTGCTCTGCTTTCTGGTATATATCCCATTTTAATTCGAGTTACAATTAGCTCGTCACAGAAAGTTGAGTTATGGAAAGGACCCATAGATTGTTGGCTTTTATTTTTCTTTTAATCTCATAGTGAAAATGTTAAACAATAATAGAGACAAGAAGGAAGACAAGGAGAAAGTCTGATGTAGTTTGGATGTCAGGAGCAAGATGAGCATATGGTCTATCTGTAGAGAAGTGTGAACAGTAGAGAACAGTGGAGGATAAATTTGTACTTGGTTTCATCCTTACAAATAGGTCATACGTGGCAATCTGACTTTTCCCACCAAAGTACAAGTTGATGGCGAGAAGATGTAGAAATAGCAAAGCCTTCCCTCAAAGGACTGGTGGGTCACATATTGGTTTTCTAAACTCTGTGAACACATAGAAGATCACATTCATTAGTACATTTAAAATGAAGGATAATTTTGAGTATCTAAAATCAACTTGGAAAGTCTATCTGAAAATAGGAAGGTTCCCGGGAATAAACAAAACTAACTCTCCCTTGTCGATTTTCAATTTGGCAAAACACACTCTACCATCGTTTAAAAATAACGAATTTAAAGGGCTTATAAATAGAGACACAAAAGCACTTTGACATTTAATACAAAAACAGAATTTTGATGAACTTGGTAAAGCATGGATCGTAGACATATGGATCACATATTTCTTATAGTGTGCCCGAGTTTCAAGAGTGAGGCGGTGGAAACCTGACAAAATATTTCTGGGGAATTCGCTTTATAGACTATATTTAAAAAGAGGCGAGGATGAACTCCAGACTGCTGTGATTGCTCATCGCATGGAATTTGATGACTTTTCATTTGCATGTAAGAAATTCTTGTGAAAGAACTCAATCTGTCTATGTGTGTGGGAGTGACTTGTTGGAGACAGTGTATACCAATTTATTGGGTCACCTAGTCGATCAACAACCAGAGCACGCTGAATGCCGGGCTCTGAAGTTGACTCTGGGATGACCTCTAAGATGGCGAACCTGAGTTGTGGATTCCACCCTCAGGAGACAGTAGTAGGAAGAGGCTCACAGATTTCTGGGTAATCCAAGGACTTTGAGACACTACCAGAGAGAGTATTTACTGTATAACCAGTCACTGTGCTGACCATTTAAAAATTAATAATCATGTTTAATTGTTAGATCTCCATAAAAATAAGGATGTTATTTTCCTTTAATGGATGGGGAACTGATGTTACATGGAAATGTATAGAGTAAGTGATTTGTAAAGTGGCAATGGTAGCCTGCTAGGTGGTGGCTCCCAATGACCCATGCCCTTTGCTTTCTCCCCCATGTGTGGTCACTGCCCCTTGAACCTGGGCTGGGCTTGAGATTCACCTGAACCAGAAGATCATGGCCTAAGCAGGCCTGGCAGCTTCAATGTTTGTACACTGGAAAGTCCTCAGTCAACCAGTAAAACTGAGTCTAGTTGATCGACTGGAGAGACCCTGAGTGTTCTTAGACCAGGGGTGGGCAAACTTTTTGACTCAAGGGCCACAATTGGGTTCTTACACTGGACCGGAGGGCCGGAACAAAAGCAACCTGACCATGCTGGCACTCTCATCTTGGGCTGCTGGTGAAGGAGTGGAGGGGAGAGCAAGAGAACCCTCCGCTCTTCCGGCTCCTCGGGCTGGATAGAACAGCCGAATGGGCTGGATCTGGCCCTCGGGCCGTAGTTTGCCCACAGCTGGCTTAGACCATGCAGAGAAACACATGGGTTGGAAAAGAGAGGTGTGCATCAAGATGACCCTCCCATCCCAGCCCCGCCCCACTCACTCCCCCCCCTTCCAACCCCCTACCCCCCATCCCACCCCGCCTGCAGCCAGCCAGCTGAATACATCTACCAGAGGGACCACCATTAGGCTCACCAGAACAGCCAGCTGAGCCCAGCCCAGGCCGTGGAATTGTGAACAAATACAATGCCTGTTGGTGTTAGCCATGGAGTTTTGAGTGGTTAGTTACTCTTGCTGAGTAACTAACCACTCAAAACTCCTAGGTAGGATTTGAACCTACGTCAGTCGGACTTGAACGTGCATTTGTGTTAGCTCACAAGTTGGTGGGGAAAGGAATCCGGTGATATTGGAACACCTGTCAAAATGGTCAGCAGCTGACATGAGCTAATGGTGGACAAAGGAAAAGATTAGAAGACTCGGTATGGTAGAGAAAGAGAGAAACACACCAGTGGTCTAACACCCATCCCGAGGGCCTTCTGGATGCATGTACCTCATAGAGCATGTGTCAGAGAGAACATGAGCCGATGGCCAGAAATCCCCACTCCTCACACTCTTCCTGGCAGCTGGCCTGTGAAGGTTTGTATTGACTTTACTTAGAGTTATCAAACCAATAACCTATGCTAATGAATTCTCCTCTTTCACATGGGACTTTATAAAGTGAGCACGGGCAGGGGCCTTTAAAGGCACACAAGTGTAACACACACATATCCACACGGGGGATGTCAGGGATGGGAACATGAAACACGTGTCGATCAAAGGCGTGGAACCAGGGCAGCGCACAGGGGTCAGAGGGAGTCGGGGGGCCCTGGCGGGTCACCCAGGGGAGCACTTGAAAGGACCATCTCCTGGCCACCCCACTTTTGAAGTGATGTCCTCTCTTTCATTCTGTCAGCTCAGTCGCGCCTCTGAAGCTCATTCTTTTCCATTCTGATGAGGAGCAAAAATGTTACCCCAAAGGTTAATGCTTGAGTCAGGGCTGAAAGGGAGAGGGGAGTGATGGGCCCTTGTGAACACACACACACACACACACACACACACACACACACAGCCACACACAGATAGAGGCAGAGAGAATCACAAATGGATATAAGTTCTTAAAAATGTAACATAAGGGAATACAGAGATAGAAACATCCATCGGTACGCAACCAGGCACCAAAACCACAGCCTGGGCATGTGCCCTGATCAGGAATCGAACCAGCGACCTTTCAGTGCACAGGACGATGCTCAACCAACTGAGCCAAATAGGCCAGGGTTACGTAGGTGTTTGAACAAAGGTCTGGGAAATGATACTGTGAAAACACATCTCTCCTGTCCTTTGAACATTTTCTCAGAAGCTAGGGTTCCAAATGGGGTGAGGAAAGAGGTGGAGGGAATGCCCCCTGTCACCTGCTTACCTGTTGAGTCCTTGGCCCCCTCTGCGGGCAGTAGTTCCGGTGGCCAGTGCCCAAGAGGCGGACGTAAGGAACAAGACACAGGTGGCCTGTTCCATTGGGCACCACGATTGCTGGCATTGGGATGAGCCGAGGGTGTGTCAAGGGTTAATGTGCCCCAGAGAAGCCCTTCTCACTGCTGGCTCTGTGAGCCCTTTGAGAAATTGTACCATTTCTGAGTGATTTCACTGAGCAATTAGACGTGTTTCCGTGGACAAAGCCCCTTTTAGACTGAGGCATTTTACATGAGCGCTCCTTCTGAGAAAAGCTGAGAGTTTTCGAAAATTGCGGGGCCACTGATGGTTTGAAAAGTGACCTCTTAGCCAGTGCTTTGAGCTACAGAGGGAAAGAGTGAGTGTTTCTGTAAGCACCACGCTTTTTATTTGTGGGACAGAGCTCATGGAGTCATATTGAATATGGGATGCCATGCTGGGGCCAGCTATATGTCCAGGTGTGCCACTAATATTAATGAAAGAGCCCAGGATTTTCCTCTTCGGGAAACATTGCAAGTATTTGTTTATTAATCCCGGTGTCGGAGCTGAGATGAGAACTGATTCCCCTTTTTCCTCTGACGATAGTGGGGCACATGGAAATAGCGGTAGAGGAAGAGAATATTAATTTTAGAAAATGGAAGGAGGGTTGATGTGATGTTTAAGAACTTGAAAGAGCTTTTTCCTGATCAAAACCTACTGGGATCAACTTCTCTGGTGCTTTCCACGTTTGCAGATAATAGCATTGCAGGTTGCTGTTATTAGTAGAGAAACAGAATGTGTTGTGCCTTTACTTTTCTCTTCCTAATTCCCCAGGGTGTAACAGGGGTCCTTTAAAAGTCATGAAAGGGCAAAAAGAATACTGCTCTTGCCTTAATGATAAGCCCTCTTGAGGTGTATCATGATCACAAATAACAGTGCTTACAGCATATATGGTTTTATATGGTTACTCACATCCATCAAATAAAGGCAGAAAAAAACCAAGATCACCCTTTTTTGAGTCTCCTGTGAAAATACATACTCTCAGCTTAAATCTTACCCCATCCCCCCAGTAGAAGCCAATTCCTCTTTATATTCAGGGAGTCCCCCCCAAAAAATGTATATACACTTTAAAGGGATGCATGAAATTCGTGCAAGAGTAGGCCTTCCTTCCCCGGCTGCCGGCCAGCTTCCCTCTGGCACCCGGGACCTGGGCTTCCCTCATAGCCTTGGCTTCATCCGGAAGGTTGTCCGGAAGGATGTTCCAAAGGACATCCGGTCTAATTAGCATATTATGCTTTTATTATTATAGATAGTCACAACTGTTCTTTGAGTAGACAGGGCAGATATTTTAGTCTGATCTAGAAATAGTTACTAGAAACAGTATCTTTGAGGGCTCAAGGGCCACAGAGTGAGACAACTTGGGGAAAAAAAAGGATGGAGTTAATGCTTGAACCCAGGTCTCCTGATGGGACAGCTACAATCCACTGACCAGATGTAACAATAACGTGCCATTAAAAAAACAACACCCTAAATATTGAATATGACCTTCTGTATATTTTCCTTTGGTATGACCACAATAAAATACAAATATGGAGCATGCATACATCTACAAATACTGTTCCACTTTGTGATGACTATAATTACTATAGTCTCATCTGTCATATAGAATTGAACATGCAGTAGGTGCTTAGGTAATATAATAGTATTATATGTTAAAGACAGATACCATATGAACTCGCTTACATGTGGAATCTTTGGATGCTACCAGTATACATTTCTCAATGTGGATATACCTGCAGGCTCAGTTTTCTTAGTGGGGATCTTTTAATTTCTCCTTTTTTAGGGCTCACCTCTTAGCAGCATGCAACCCTTGAGATTTTATTCACAGCCTTGAACTCTTAAAATATATATATGGGGGTCCCCCAAAAATGTGTACACACTTGGAATAATTACAAAGGCAGAATACATTTCATTTTCGAAATGTAATAGAATCCACAGTTATCGGCGGTTAAAGTGTATATACAGTTTTTGGGGGGACACTTGAATATAATGAGGAGTTGGCTTCTCCCGGAGGGGGTGGGGGGTAAGATTTAACCTGAGAGAATATATTTGCACAGGAGACTCAAAAAGGGTGATCTTGGTTTTTCTCTGCCTCTCTTCATTTGATGGATGTGAGTAAGAACCACCAAGAATGGATACACTGCCAACCATCATTGTTGTGATCAAGCGCGAATTTGACACTTTCCATTGGGGAGGTCTCAGACTATATGCACTCTTTACAAAGATACATTTCCGGAGTGTGCAAGTGCCTGGTGTATTTGAGTGCCTATGCATCACAGCGAAACACAGATGCCTCCAAGTCTGGGAGATGTCACCGTGTGCAAGGGGTCTCCAGCAGGTGGCGGGTATGGCAAGTCGCCATTCCTTGGTTGGTGGCTCAGATTGGCCAGTGCAGTGACCTAAGATGAGCTTGGACCACTCACGTCCGCCTCGTCCCTTTGGAATAGGCTCACGGATCGCTGCATTGCCCTGCTGTTTCTTTGCAGCCCTCGCCCGGTTCCAGGCGTGTGATCACACACACAGCCTCTCCCTGCTAATGCAGCGCAGGTTGATAAAACAGTTGCCGAGCTGGAATCCCTAAAGAAATTATTAATTATCTGGTTAATGTGCATCAGGCTGTGGGCGTGGGAGATTAATCGCCAGCCGTGGGCTGAGTTGCTGAAGTGGGTTTTGGTTTCGTGTCTCCTGTCACTTGGTAATGGCTTTTCCTGCCTTCACCATCCGGTGAACAGGTGCAGAGATGCTGTATTTTCACTTTCCCAGAGTCAGTAACAGCCGGTGGCCAGGCGATGCCTCCTTCGCGGTCCTGCTGCATGAGCAGTTTGCAACATGGACTCGCCCCTGCTCAGAACATTCCAGCTCCTGGAGGCTGTTCAACGTGACAGGCCCTGCCCCGACTTTCCCAGTATCCCACACGCATGCACGTGTGCATGCACGTGACCCTCCGACATACACACACGGACACACACATATGCAGACGGTAATAAATGCACATAAAACATTCAGATAGATTTCCAGAAGCCAGGAATGAATTCATGCCCAACACTTCATCTCATTTCTTTTTTTATAAATATGCTTCTTACCTCTAAGAGTAAAAACTAAAAGAGAGAAAGACTAAAAGGGAAAAGTTGTATGGAGCTGCTGCTTTGAGAGGCAAAGAGAAGAGTGACAGTAGTCATTGGGTAGTGATGGTATAAAACGGTTATTGCAAGAATGCTCTGGATTTGTTTTCTTTACTTTCTCCCTTTTAGGAACTGGGTTCCACTTCTTAGAAAGTTAACTTCATTCAGGTTGATCACATATATGGCACAGGATCTATTCCTTGTGATAATAAACCTATTTTCAGATTGTGAAACTTTGTCCTGGAATGTTAGTGCATCTTGGGGATGTGAGGCTGTTAGGTTGGTTCGCTTTGCTGATGGGGGGGAAGCAGAAAGCATCCTCAGAACGAGTTACAGGCAAGCTTTGCTGTTCAATAGGGCTGTCCTTCTCCATCCTCTGTGCAGTGGGAGAGGCCAAGCAGACCCCAGAGGTTGGAGGTTTCTGTGGATTTGATGAGTTCCGTGAACTCTAGCCTCTCTCTTCACCTTGGACCAGAGGCCGAGATGTCTTAGGAGGAAGCTGTGCTGCTTCATGATTACCTTGGGATACGAAAGTGTCCACAGCTCTGGTGATGTCAGCGGAGTCTATTTACCTAGAATTGGACCATTTTTATCTTTCAGTTTGAATGACAAAAATTGAATGAGGGCCATATACCCATATACATTGGGAAGGTAGGGAGAAGAAACCAGTAAAAAGTTGGAAGCCTCCATTTTGTTGGGCCTGATAAACAGGAGCCAGTGAGTGAGTGAGGAATCGGGGCTCCCTGTATGAATATTCTAGAAGCTTGTTTCACTTGGCAAAGTGACACCCTCAGTGCACTTCTCACTTTTGCTATTTCTCTCCATCGTCATTATCAGAGATTTGGGAGGATGGGATACACTTACATGTCCTGGAATTCTCTCTAGTGTCCACTTTGCAATTTAAAAATACAGGTAGAGTAAATGTATTATGATTACCTGTGAGTCCTTAGTGTAATCAAAGGAGCTCAAGCTGCTGTGGTTTAAAATTTTATTACATACTCTACCCTTGTTCCACTCCTTAAGGTGTCAAGGTTTTTATGATTTGAGACCAAAAGATAAAACAAAAGGCTAATTCTTCCTCTAAAGGTTTGAGATAATTTGGTGCCTATATTATGATAAAATTTACCCACTACATCAAAATTGTTCCTACTTAAACCAGATTGAATTGGTTTTGACTATGCACTGCAAAACACACACACACACACACACACACACACACACACACACACACACACACACAAACCCCTATGCACACACACCCTTGCAACCACACTCCAGATATAATTTTCCTCAATTTTTGTAACTGCTCTGGGAGTCTCATTCCCATTACTGCTTTAACCTGGGAGCTCCCCAATGTTCACACTTTGAGCATAAGTTTGAGGGGGGAAATACCTTTCCCTACTATCCTGGAGAAGCAGTAAGCATGTTGTATGAAATTTGAATAGTTACAATTTTTTTATTTGTCTCTAAGAATTCCATATTTGAGGATTGTCAGCCTGAAAGCATTGGCATGTTGTTAGAATAACTTTGATCATCTTCTCTGACTTCCCTCTGTAGCTCCTGACCATTGAGGTCATTATTAAGGCCAACAAATGCTTGTTTATGGGGCGTTCTATGCCTTATTATTTACATCTTCTATAAGGAGCTTGTAAGAGCTCCCGTTTCTCCAAGGTTAAAAAAAGAATTGAAATTTCTTAAGCAGCTTTATGATATTGTATAGACAGGACACAAATTGTTGAATTTACAAAAGCAAAGAGAAAACACCCATCTGGTGTAGGGGAATAAGTGATTCTGATAGCTAAGCTTCAGGCATAAGACACAGCTCAGTTGATGAATCAGTGGGCTATGGCTCTCCTCTCAGAGACTTGGCAGGTAACCCAGCTACCTTCTGGGCCACTGTGGCTCCCAGCACCTGCCAGACCCACCTTCTGGATGGGCTGATTGGCTTCTGCTACCTGTGCCACCCACGTTTGTTTGGGCTTCAGCCAGACTTTCCCTGCCTTCCTCCGTGAGCACATCAGTGTTAGCATCATCGGAGTGTCTCTAACAGCTCCTGTATTGTCAGTGCAGATGGAAGCAAAGAATGCTGACAGGGACCTCTGCCCAGCCCTGAAACTCCTGTCATGGTGATGACTCCCTTCAGGTGTGCATACGTTCTTCTGTTCCAGTGGAAACTCGGAAATAATCCAAGTTTCCAAGTGCAGAACATAAACTAAGCATCTCATTTTCCCTTCGTCTATGTCCTTTGAGCCTGCTTCTAGGCATTTGTCTTGAAGGGTAAACTTAGTGGCTCAGGGAGTAGAAATAATAGCATGAACCCATTCCTTGAATATTACTGTTCAAAGATCTTGAAGAGCCAAAACCGGTTTGGCTCAGTGGATAGAGCTTCGGCCTACGGACTGAAAGGTCCCAGGTTCGATTCAGGTCAAGGGCATGTACCTTGGTTGTGGGCACATCCCCAGTAGGGGGTGTGCAAGAGGCAGCTGATCAATGATTCTCTCTCATTGGTGTTTCTAACTCTCTGTCCCTCTCTCTTCCTCTCTGTAAAAAAAATCAATAAAATATATTAAAAAATAAAACATCTTGAAGAACTTAAAAGACTGAGAACGCTGTCTATAAAATCAGCACTGAGAATATGTATCTAAATTCCAAATGTCCCAGCAAATCTTATTCATGAAAGTGGTTAAGTATGATAGGGAAACAAAACTCATGTTATAATCCAGGTATCTTTGGTTCTTATCCCTTGACACTTTCTTATCATTATCCATAAAGATTCTTAACCATTCATCTTCTAGAGAGACCCAGGTGGTTTCCGCAAAGGAAATGGACAACATATGTACAGGTGACCAATCTCCTGTGTCCTCCTAATTTCTCTGAGACCTTAGAGTTCCTTTCTAGTTCTTTCTGTGGCCCAGATCCTGGTGGGAAAAGGTACATGCTGTTCCAGTTGAGTTAATGGGATTATATTGAGTAGAAGAAGCCGGTAGGGCTGGGGTAATATAGCTAAGATTTCCTTTCCACCTAGAGTAGCAGCAGGAGAAAATATATCCAGTACTTCATAGACATGCTTTCCATAAAAAGCAACAGTTTGTTTTACTTCTAAGTGAAATAGTCTTTGGTGGAGTGACCTATCAACCTAAGCTCCAGTTAAGACTTGATTTCTGTAGAAAAAAATCATTGTAAATTCTAAAGAACCATTAAATTCAGACACACTTGTAGAGTACCCATGTTGTGACAACTTCATGGTCAAGTGGGGTGACCAGGTACCAACTTCCTGTAGCCCACTCAGCTTAATTGACGATGGTATATGGACTGAGTTTGCTTTTCCACCAACAAATCTTAATGATACTTCAAGTCACTGAAATTGAACGGTCTCACTCTCATAATTTGAGTCGGGAAATTAATGCCTCGCACTGAGTCACTGAAATTTAAGTCCTGAAGCTCGGTTCGACTAACAGATTGCTCTGATTTTTTTATGTGTGTGCGTTGTCCGCACTTCTCGTGTTCCAGGCTCTTTGCTAAGGGCACGGCTTTATCATCTCATTTCACCCTCACATTTTGTGCAGAGGGGGGTTTTATATTAATTGTGCCAAACTCTGCTTTTGCCTAGAATGCATGTTCATTGGGCAGATGGGGAAGGCCAAATGAGTGTGCCAAGAAATGAACGAAGCTCTGCCCAAGATTGGACCACTAGTCAGTGACAAGATGGGACTGGATCTAGATTCAGCTCTCTGTCCCTATCTGCCACACTGCCCATATGGGCATAGCAATCCTGAGATGGGGACTGCTCTGTACACAGAGAGGTGACATCTCACTTTTTTCAATGACTGGGTTCTTCAGAAATTGTACCCCTCACAAAAAGGAAATGATTACTAATTTTCCTAAAATTGAACGGAGGCAATTGAACCCTGGGATGACAGTTAGAAGAACATCATCCTATATTTTGGGTGAACAAGGTAATTTCACATATTTGAGCCACTTAATGGTTTTTCTTCTAAACCTTTCTCCCCTTTGCTTTCCTTGCTAAAGATACTACCAGAAGCTTGATTATAAATCACTAGAAGCCCGGTGCATGAAATTTGTACATGGAGCTGGGAGAGGGGAAAGGTTCCTGAGCCTGGCCCTTACCCTCTCACAATCCAGGACCCCTAGGGGATGACCAACTGCTGGTTTAGGCCCAAAAGTTGGACATCCCTCTTGCAATCTGGGACCACTGGGCTCTAACTACTTGCCTTCCTGCCTCATGACCTTTAACCGCCTCTGTCTGCCTGTCTCATTGTCCCTAACCATTCCTCTGCCTGCCTGATCTCCCCTACCTGCCTCCGCCTGCCTGATCACCCCTAAACACTTGCCTGTCTGCATGATCTCCCTTAACCACTCACCTGCCTACCTAATCGCCCCTAACCACCTCTGCCTCAGACCCTGCTGCCACTGTTGCAGCAGTGGCTTTGTTTGGAATGATGTTGGGAAGGTCATTTGGCTGTCCGGTCTAATTAGCATATTGCACTTTTATTATTATAGATAATCACCTGTTCTATAGGGAAAGCTGAAATGAATGGGTTAAAGTCTTTTTGAAATAGCTTTTGTTGTTGTATCTTAATATCTCTCTCTCTCTCACTCTCTCTCTCTCTCTCTCTCTCTCTCTCTCTCTTTCTCTTCCTCCCTTCTTCCCTCCCTTCCTCTGTTGACGCCTTTGTCATTTTTAAAGTATGTGTACTCCTAATGTTTTAACATCTTAACATTTTAACATTTCTCAAAGTGTCATCCACAAATTCAATGCCAGTGCTAGTTTAAAAAATCCCTTCATCTATTTCATTCTGATTTCTCAGGGTGGCCCAGAACTCTCTAATGTACATGCCTCACAAGGCGATCCTCAAGAGCACTGATTTTTGAGAACTATGGACTCAACTAAGACAATAATGGTCCCCCTCCAAGAGTAACTTAGTGGATTTCCTCCTGAGGCCTTTCTTTGCAGGGAAATTCCAGGGGGACCTTCTCACTTGAGCATCCCTTCCCACTGCCATTCATTCCTTCCCGGCATTCCTTCTTCCAACTTCTGTGTAAGGACTGATCAATGAACTTACACTTGAAAGACAAACTTAAACTCTTCTCATCTCTTTTCATCTCCTCCACAGCAAATGCCCTTTCATCTTCTCAGACGTCCCACATTGTGGGACGAAAAAAAAAGAAAAAGAAAAGAAAAAGATGGCTCTCCACCAGATGCAATGCTTTCTAGGTCTCTAGGTAACATTTTAACCTGTGCGATGTTCGCTGCACAGCATCTTAAGTAATATTCCCGGAAACACGCGGCAGCTTGTTAAGAAGGATAGGACCCCAGAGATGTCTCTAAATATGCCTGTAAAGTGAGAGGTACCAAGAGAAAGATAATATGGCTGATTATAGTTATTTACCTTACATTTTCATTCGCTTTTAACTGGGTGTAATTTAGGGGCAGGAAATCTCTTATTGGAAGCGTGTTTGCATTAAGCAGCTCTAAGCAACCATGAAAAGTGCAGAACCTGAAAAATTGACAGGCTGGGCACCTGGAATCCCAAAGTAGCATTTTTGTAATAGGCATCCAAACAAATCGAATAAACATGTTTTGCTCCAGCGATTTAAAGAATATGGTCTTTGGAGTCATTTGTCTTTTTTTAACTATCATTTCTAACCTTTTCATTGCCTATCTCTAGTTTGCAGCTTCCCCCCCTTACAATCTGTGGCAATTTCCCGGCCAGCTGCTGGTGGGCCCGTGTTTGCTGCTTCGTTTCCATTACCCTGAGCTATCAAATCAGCCTACAAAGGGCATTACCTCTGGGCTGTTGTTGCCCAGGGTTGCATTAACAATGGGTTTGTTTTTCATTTTTGTTGTCTCAAGATGCCTCATTGTATAGGAAGCAGACTTAGAAAATCGCAGTGGCCCTGAATTAAGACACTCAGGCCAAGTATCAGGAGACGCTTCCAGTAGGCGCCTCTTGTTTCCCAAGGAATAGCAACACACGCAAGCTTCCATGCTGCTGAAGTGTTAGCTTGATTTTTCAGGTATGCAAGAGGTTTGGGTGGACTTTGTTAGGCAAAGAACGGGTGCTCCTTTCATTAGTCTTGGCATGATGTTAAAAAAATCCTTTGTGTACTTTGACCCTTGAGGGAAAATGAGAGGTGAACAGTCAGTGCTTGGACTTGGTAGAAGAATGAATACAAGGAGAAGGGTCCTCTTATGCATAGACCAGTGGTCAGCAAACTCATTTGCAACTGAGCCAAATATCAACAGACAATGATTGACATTTCTCTTGTGACCCAAATTTTTAAAACTTAAACTTCTTCTAACGCCATTTCTTCAACATAGACTCGCCCAGGCCGTGGTATTTTGTGGAAGAGCCATACTCAAGGGGCCAAAGAGCCGCATGTGGCTAGCGAGCCGCAGTTTGCTGACCACGGGCATAGCCTTTGAATTTCTAGAAAAAAGCAAGGATGCTCGTTGTTCGTGGCCTTTATAGTTGTGGTCTGGTTTCCACTTGGACACTCTGGCAAACACTGATTTTTCTGTGTCATGAAGGGATGGTGCCACTTATCAAATTATTACATAGAAAGAAGAAAAGGGGGGGAGGGGAAAAAGAGGCATGAGAAAGAAACTCTTTTTTTTTTAAGCATTTTTTAAATTGATTTCAGAAAGGAAGGAAGAGAGAGAAATATCAATGATGAGAATCATTAATCGGTTGCCTCCTGCACGCCCTCTACTGGGGATGGAGCCAGCAACCAGGGCATGTGCCCTGACTGGAATCGAACCATGACCTCCCGGTTTATAGGTTGCTGCTGAACCACTGAGCTATGCCGGTGGGACATGAGAAAGAAACTCTTTTCATTCCTTCTTTCCTTTGCATCAACTCCCCCCTTCCCCACTCAGCCACCAAATTATATTAATTCAAGTCTGCCTGGCTACAGTGAGTGTGTGTGCTTTGGTGAACGTGCCCGCGGTGTGAGGAAAAGTGGACAAGCATGTTGCCAGGGTTGTGGGTAAGACTGTCTCATTTGAGGACTCCCTCTCGTTCACTCGGAACTCGCTCAGGTAGAACATTTGTATCCTTCAGGGGACAATTTTATCTCCAATTAGGGCTGAGGGAGAGGTTCTCAGAGAGACAAGTCTGTTCAAACTGACGTCCCTGCTTTCTCATCATCCCGAGGAGATGACAAAGACTTTCACCCCTAATTGGCCACCTGGATTTTGATTCCTATGTGTGTCGTCGTGTGCCTTCTATTCGAAAACTCCCAGAGAGCAGCAGGTCTTAATTAATAGGCTTTATGGTCTTGCTCTTAAGATAGATGTCAGTCATGTTTTTCTTTAAAAAGGGAAACAAGCAAAAATGTTTTCTGAGTAATTTCCTTCACACTTGAAAAATATGAGTCTTCTTTACTGTTAACAGAAATTTTTTTAATATTCCACTTACAATAAAAAATAGGGCTGTCTTCTCAAGAAAAAAAAAAGTGATGTTGGTATTGTTTTTTTTTTTTTAACATTTTAAAATTGAATTCAGAGAGGAAGGAAGAGAGAGAAAAAAATATATAAATGATGAGAGAGAATCATCAAGCAGCTCCCTCCTGCATGCCCCCTACTGGGTGGGGATCAAGTCCCCAACCCAGGCATGTGCCCTGACCAGGAATCAAATCTAGAGCTCCTGGTTCATAGGTTGGTGTGAGCATCACTGAGCCCTGCTAGCTGGGCAGCAGTGATTTTTTTAAAACATATTTTATTTATTTTATTGATTTTCCACAGAGAGGAAGGAAGAGGGATAGTGAGCTAGAAACGTCGACGAGAGAGACATCGACCAGCTGCCTCCTGCACACCCCCTACCAGGGAATGTGCCCTCAACCAAGGTACATGCCCTTGACCGGAATCGAACCTGGGACCTTTCAGTTTGCTGACCGATGCTCTGTCCACTGAGCCAAACCAGTTTCGGCAGAGATGTTTTTTTTAGATAAACCAAAACAAGTATGAACATCTATGAAAAGAGGGTAAAAAGACAAAAGCATATATCTGGTGTGCTACAGGCATGGATACCCACCTAAACTCTATGATTTTGTCTGATTAATGGAAAGAAATAAATGCAGGGAATTAGGCCGTACATACATAAATCAGAGTTGTACCCCGGCCTTGCAAAGAAATATACTTGAGCGGTTTTTCTCTCATTAATTAAGGGAGAATTTTTTCTTTGGGTCAGGATAAAACGGACTAAAAATAAACAGCTGTATACTACTTCATTAAGCGGCTGCTTGGAGTGGTTTTCCCATTGATTGGTCTCCGGGCTAATGCCGCTTCATTCCTCATTTCACTGCTAATTAACATCAGCGCCGCTCTGACCACTTGACCGTGTTCTGTGGGAACATGTGCTGGTTGGCAAGTAAGCGCTCTCCCCCTCCCCCACTCCTCCTTCCCCATCCCCTCCTCTCTCCTTCCTCCTAAAAATAAGATGTAAAGCTAGGAGGGAAGGTGAGTATAGCCTTCCCGTTAAAGCCTGCGAGTGCTTCTGTGAGACAGTAGACTTAATAGTGTGATTATGTGCAAGCAAGAGAAATGAGCATAGAGATGGCCCAGGCACCTGATGGAGGGGCTGTGGACATAGAAGTGGATGGCTGAGGCGGCCCCCCTAGGATCTGGCTCCCTGACTTGGCTCGTTTTACCTTCGTAGCATCGATTCAGGCTCTTTTCCAAATATTTGCAGGACAAATGACCTGACTCAGGGAGTTGGGAGCCCAGGCCTTTAAGAGAGACATTGACCACTGGCTTCAAGGCGTCTATTTTTAAGACCCTGTGGTTCCTGAGCCTGTGAAATGAAACTCACTGCTGGGTCAGAGTTTCCTAATGGGCACCATGGGCACGGCAGTTGGAAGGTGGTCAGAGCCAAGCAGAGCATCACTTGTCACGGGAGCGGAACAGTCACTGGGCAACTCAGGATGAGGGATGGGCCCCATCCACAGGATACACATCAGGAAAATCGCCTGCTTCTGTTCCGGGTCAAGAGGTCAGCGTTTCCACAAACCCCAGCCAGCACGCATTTTGGGAAAGCTTGTCCGGAAGCACTGAATAATGTGTTGTTTTGACTCAATTCCAAATCATGGCATCGCTTCTAATTGAATCCAGCATTACATTGCATGTAGACAATAATTCCAAATTAGCGTTGGTTCTGCAGTTTGATGCATTGTATTGCCTAAGCAGTCCCGCGCAGGCTTTTTTTTTTTTTTTTTTGAGGGGGGAGAGCGGTCCTACCTTAGAGGAACAATCACAGTTAGACAATGTGTACATTTCTCATGAGCTCTGGCATAGCCACTTCCATGTTGACATCATTTTTTTTCCAGCAGGCATTTTATTTATGTACTTCTTGCCTGGTTGTTTACGTCTTATCATCCCTATGCCACTGTGGAAGGAATTGTGCCCTATTCCTATTTGCAATGAAATAAAAATATATTGGTGGCCCTTTATTTGCCAAATCCTGTGCTTAGGACAAATGATGCACTCAGCTAAATGAATGAAGGATCTTCATGTTTGTCTTTTTTAAAAATATATTTTTTATTGATTTCAGAAAGGAAGGGAGAGGGAGAGAGACATGGAAACATCAGTGATGAGCGAGATTATTGATCGGCTGCCTCCTGCACACCTCACATTGGGGATTGAGCCTGCAACCTGGGCATGTGCCCTGACCGGAAATCAAACCATGACCTCCTGGTTCATAGGTCAACGCTCAGCCACTGAGTCACACCAACCGGACTTCCTGTTTCTTTAATTCCTTCACGGCTTCTCTTGAGAGCTCCTTTCACTCATGTCTTTAAAGTGCATTCGTGTTATCGTGTGCCCGATGGGGCCCTGGGTCTCTCTAAGGCACTGTGGAGTTTTAGTCTGATCAGATGGGGAGTTGTGGTAATTACTAATTGCTGAAGCATCAGAAGGACATTGGGGATTCTTGCTGAGCCTCCAAGGATGGGTTAGGATTTGAGTAGATTATAAGCTTCCTGAATTCAGGAACTGTGCTTATTGGGTCGCTGACACATTTCCATTATCGGTGACATTGCTGGGCAGATTGTTGGCTCAGTTAATGCCGCTGAAGGAAGGACAATGGCTAGAAGGGCACAGTCTAGGCAGCAAGGTCTTGAAAGCTGCAGGCAGATATATTTTTCCAAGAAGCATCAAATAATTTGAGTGTGGTATATATTAAAAAAAAAAACTACAACAAACAACAAAACACAAACATACACATAGAAAATAAGTTTGGAATGGTAGCTTAGGACCAGTTTGCGAAAAGTCTGAGAAATGTCCATTTAAGGAACTTGGACTATATTCTTTTTAATATATATATATATATATATATATATATATATATATATATATATTATTGATTTTTTTACAGAAAGGAAGGGAGAAGGATAGAAAGTTAGAAACCAAGAGGTCAAGGCTGGATTCCCAGTTGGCATATACTTGGGTGTTTTGGGCTCGATCCCCAGTAGGGGGTGAGCCAGAGGCAGCAAATCAGTGATTCTCTCTCATCATTGATGTTTCCCTCTCACTCTCCCTTTCCCTTCCTCTCCCTGAAATCAAATATTTTAAAGAGACACAGTGAGAGTTCTTCATGGAAGGATATGTTTTCTTGTAAATTGTGTGATAGCTTCAGATTTCACTCTCAGCTCCTACCCAATCCATTGTCTTGAAAGGAATATAGCACTGTGGACAGATTTCCCTAAAGTCTCCTGTTCTCTCTTGATACTGCCATGCCTTTTACCCCCTAAAGCAGTGGTTCTCAACCTTTCTAATGCCACGACCCTTTAATACGGTTCCTCATGTTGTGTTGACCCCCAACCATAACATTATTTTCGTTGTTACTTCATACCTGTAATGTTGCTACTGTCATGAATCGTAATGTAAATATCTGTGTTTTCTGATGGTCTCAGGCGACCCTGCTAGTGCTTTCAACCTGTGGATCCCGACCCACAGATTCAGAACCGATACTGTAGAGCCTAAGACCATGAGGAACTGTATTAAAGGGTCATGGCATTAGAAAGATTGAGGACTACTGCCCAAAAGGAAAAAGGTCTCAATGAATAAAATATAAGAGACTAAGAAGGAAAATTCATGGAGAATTCATCTCTTAATTGACCCACTTTTTGCTGTCTCCTTGGTGAGTGACTGGGCAGAATCTCCACTAATGAGGTACCTGTAAGTATCCAGTGCCACGCGTGGGGCAGCCTCTCAGGACAGAGGCAGGATCCTAAGTGAATCACCTGCTATATATGTGCAGGTGCATGTGCCCATGTATACACATGTGTGTGTGTGAAGGAAAGTATCTTCTTACTGAGGTTCTGAAGAAAAATAAGTTTCCTTCCTTGTGCATCAAGAAGAGGTTCAGTTATCAGGACTGACTGCCACAAGCCTCCCCACTTTATTAAAACCCGTTACTTGTTGGGCTATTAAGGGATGAGAAGGATTCAGGGAATAAAAAATGAGTGAGGATGATAACAGTGCAGCACCGTGGGAAGTTTGCATGTGAGTCTCTGACCTTAGACTCTGTCGGCGGGCCGCCTTCCTCGGTAGAAGGGAAAACAGTACCGCACGTAGAGGCATAAAAAATGCAGCGGCAGAGTTTCCGGCCAGGAAACCTTTTTTTCCATATGGGCACCCATATGCTTTTTCTTGAAATCCATATTTTTGGCCTGGATACCCATATGTTAGCTTTTCGCCCAAACACGATTGTGTAATCATTCTTTATTATTTCTTCTTTCCTAGAAATTATAGCCCTGAAGTGTGGAGAGGAGGGGAGGGATGCAACATGGGCTGTTTTATGTAGTAGGGATACAGGCATGGGAGATGCAGTACTTTCTCTAGGAGGGACATACAGTGTGTGTGTGTGTGTGTGTGTGTGTGTGTGTGTGTGTGTACCTATTCTTAAATACCAGGTTCATGTCTATTTGGTCAAGTGGACGCCATGGGTTGGGTTTTATATCCCAGGTTGCCTGTCTTAGGCTGATGCATCCATGTGTCCAACTGGGTGACAAAGAACACTTTCAGAGTCGGGCGAGAGGAATGGGTGTAGATGGTACATCTTCTGCACACTGGAGTTGATCAGTAAATATTCTCTGTAGGGCCCCAAGTTTATCTTTAGCCCCCACAAGAGCAGTGATGGCGGCACTTCACGTATGATGTCATAGATGTCCGGTCACATTTAAGACTTCCCCTCTAGACCTGAGAATAAAGTTGGCATTGTATTGTATTCCATTTTTATTCCATCCTCAGCTCATTGGTTATGCTTGGATATCAATGAAAAATTTGAACTATTAATTTATAAACGTTCCTTCATAGGCTTCTATAAGCCCCAAGTCAACAAGTTCTCACACAAATAAGCTCACTTTATCATAAGAGTTTAGCATATATATATATTAATTTTATTCCATCTGCACACTAGGCTCTCTCCTTGTTAGATTCTACCTACCCCTGTTTCCCCAAAAATAAGACAGGTTCTTATATTAATTTTTGCTCCCAAAGATGAGCTAGGTCTTATTTTCAGGGGATGTATTATGTTTCCATGAAGTAGGTCTTATTTTCGGAGGGTGTCTTATTTTCGGGGAAACACGGTACCATTTCAACTCTAGCCTGAGATAAATGAAAAGAGACTACCTTTTCATCTTTTTCCACTTCTATACACAACAAAATAACTATTAGACTTGGATGACCTCACATAATAAATCAAGAGTTAATTACAGGTGAATTTAGTAATTGATTTACAAAGCAAACAGAGCCAATGACTGTATGCGATGCTCTATCCAAGGTGAAATACTGTTGGGAAACAACAAGAAACAAAGCTATAAATACCTGCTTTGAGAGGAGGCAAGAGCCTGCTCTGTGCTTCAGGGTAGCATCCCATCTGCCTTCTAGAAACGTCGGTAAAAGCAGAGGCTGGTGCACCATGAGTTTGCAAAGGAGGCCAACAAGGAGACATTCCTTCTGGCACTAGTGGTATTTTTGTCTCATTTCATTGGGGGATTTCTTCTGTCCGCCACTTTCCACGCTCCTTGTCCTGGTGGCCCCGCAAGGTCAGAAGTGGCCTCCGTGGTCGGTCCGCCTGGGGACCATTGATTGACAGGCTGCTGAGTTGCTCCTTGCCCCGGAGACTCTGCAGTGTGCCTAGCATGTGCAAAACCCTCTACGTTGACCGTTTCTCGGGCCTCTTGGCCTGAAATGTGTGCTTCTGCAACCTTCCTAGAAACGTCCAGGAGGAGCCTGCGGAGAGTCAGCATTCTGCCCCCCTCCCACCTACGAGGAGGTGTCAGCAGTCTTCCCGTCTATTCCTGGGGAAGCATGCTGACATCACTCTCACTACCCGGGCTGTGGCTTTGGCGGACGAGCGAGGAACTCCAAGTTCACTCCTCCAGTTCTGAGGGCTTTCAGCTCTGAAATCCCACTGAGGCCTGGGAGGCAAGTATGAGCCTATTTATTTTCTAAAATACAGTTTTATTGTTTTAAGAGAGGAAGGAGAGGGAGAGAGAGAGAAACATGTATGATGAGAGGGAATCATTGATCGGCTGCCTCCTGATCGCCCCCTACCGGAGATAGAACTTGCAATGCGGGCATGTGCTCTAGACTGGAATCTAACCAAGGACCCTTCAGCCCACTGGCTGACGTTCTAGCCACTGAGCCAAACTAGCTAGGGCTGAACTTATTGTTAAGATTCCTCCGGCAATGTCTCATGCCTGGACTCCTCTATTCTCTGTGCATTCCCTTCTCATCATACCTATTGATCTTTGGGGCTTTATTTCCAGATTTCCATTCACCCACTCGTCTGACATCTGGAAGAGTTGGGGTGCTAGTCACCAAAAGAGAATGTTTTGTTTTTTTTTTTTTTTGGTCTATTTGATAGAAGCAATTTGTGATATAGGTATTGATGAGAGTCTGTATGAATCCGGTAGGCCTATAATTAAGATAGAGAAAAGTAAAATATAGTCAGTTTATCTTGTTGGACATGCAGAAGGGAAAGAATATGTAGACAAAAGTTTTCATAATGTAGCAAATTCACCCTGGCCAGTGTGGCTCAGTTGTGTCATCCCTGGTTTGATTCTTGGTCAGGGCACATGCTCGGGTTTTGGGCTCCATCTCTGGAAGGGGTCATGAAAGAGGCAGTCAATCAGTGTTATGCTCTCACATCAATGTCTCTCACTCTCTCTCTCTCTCTCTCTCTCTCTCTCTCTCTCCCTGCTCTGCTCTCTCTCCCCCCTCCCTTTTGCTCTCTCTAAAAAATCAATCAAAATAATAATAATAACAATAATGTAATCATTTTGTTGAAACTTGTTTTTATAGAGCTAAGTGTGAAATACGTAAAGAAATAAAATTGGGGAGAAAAAGAATAAATAACCAAAGCAATGTAGTGAATTGTTCCTAAGATTGAAATCCTATTTCTAAGAAATGACAGAGAATGTTCATGGGAGAGCCATGGGTTGCTACCATTTGGAGACAATACATATTTTGATGTTGTAGGAAATAAGGAACGGGAAGCCCAGAATTGGGTTAAAACAATCCTTCAGCCGAAACCAGTGTGGCTCAGTGGATAGAGCATCGGCCTGCGGACCCAGGTTCGATTCCGGTCAAGGGCATGTACCTTGGTTGCAGGCACATCCCTAGTAGGGGGTGTGCAGGAGGCAGCTGGTCAATGTCTCTCTCTCATTGATGTTTCTAACTATCTCTCTCCCTTCTTCTCTGTAGAAAATCAATAAAATGTTTAAAAAAATAAAAAACAATCCTTCAGCTGTAATAATGGTTTGTTGTCATGAGAAAAACACCCAGAATAGAGGAGAGCGGCTGTCTATCTTAAAAGAGAAGTGAAATAAGGGAAAAAATTGCATTGTTGCAGGGCTAATTGGATGAAGAGACCTCAGTAAATTGTGATTGCACAGTTAATAAACCCTAGAGGTCTTTTTTTTGGGAGATAAAATTAGTTGTTCAGTGGGGAAAAAAATCAATTACAGATTGTGTTGTCTTCTTTAACCAATCAGGCGGAGAAAGCGCCCTAATAATGAATACTCGAGAGAATGGGACCTCGCCGCACCTAAGACTTAACCCGTTTTTTCAACAGGAAACTGAGAGCTAACATTTCTAAGTGGGAGACCGTTCCTTCTCGGGGCATCGAATGGGTGGTTTCTATTCTTTCCACAGAAAGGATCCATGGGGAGGCATGAACCTGCTCGGTCTATTTTTAATCCCGTTCAATGAGAATGAGTACCCGGTAGTGTATTCACAGCGGGAAAATGGGCCATTCCAAGGAAGGGGTGGGTGTCTCTGTGTGTGACCGGAAGTGGAAAAATACTCATGAATAGGCCGGTTTTGTTAGTAGATAGAGGATGCAGGGTTCTATAAGCAGAGCCATAGTATATATATATTTGAAAATCTAAAAAAAAAAATCACTTTTGTGAAACGATTCTAAGTACATGGCAGGGAGTACCTGCAAAAGTGTGTTTTTATAAAGGCGACAGCCTATTCAAGGACCAAGAGTAAATCTACCCACTGTTCTGTGCCCAAGTCAGACCTGTGTAAGAGCAGTACATGGCGGAATTAAAAGTGATTGTGTTCGGCTTGGCTGGTGTGGCTCACTGGTTGAGCCTCGACCTATGAACCAGGAGGTCATGGTTCGATTCCTGATCAGAGCACATGCCCAGGCTGTGGGTTTGATCCCCCTTCCTATCTGAAACAAATTAAAAAATATTTTAAAAACAACCAACCAAACAAACATAAAAGTGATTGTGTTTTGAGAGATAGAATTTAAAATCAGTTCCTTGAGCTTTTTTTTTTTTTTTTTTAATTTGTGAAGTTCTTTAACTGGCCTTTGATTCTGGCTGATAGCTTTGCTGGGTAGAGTATTTTTGGCTGTAGGTTCTTGCTATTTAAAAAAAAAAAAAAAAAAAAAAAAAAAAAAAAAAAAAAAAGCTAAAGGAGTTCATCACCTCCAAACCAGAATTATATGAATTGCTGCTGAAGGGGGTTCTTTAGGAAGAGGAAGATAAAGATAAAAATTATGAACAACAAATACCTAACTATCAACAAGTGAAACTAAAACCAAGGGAATTAAAAAATCTGATTGCCAAAGCCGGTTTGGTTCAGTGGTAGAGCGTCGGTCTGCGGACGAAAAGGTCCCAGGTTCGATTCCGGTCAAGGGCATGTACATTGGTTGTGGGCACATCCCCAGTAGGGGGTGTGCAAGAGGCAGCTGGTCAGCTGGTCGATGTTTCTCTCTCATCGACGTTTCTGGCTCTCTGTCTCTCTCCCTTTCTCTCTGTAAAATATCAATAAAATATTTTTTTAAAAATCTGATGAACAATATTAACTGGTGAATATAATAGAATCACAGGTATTGAAGGGGAGTGGACTGACGACTCTAGGGGAAAATGGGAGTGGGGGGTGCGGGAAGAGACTGAACAAAAACTGTGACCTATGGATGAGGACAATGGGGGGTGGGGAAAGGGCAGAGGGTGAGGTGGGAACCTGGTGGAGGGGAGCAATGGAGGGGGGAAAATGAGGAACATTTGTAATAATATGAACAATCAAGATTTATTAAAAGAAAAAAAAATAAAATCAGTTTCTTGAAATGCAGGAGGTATTTTTGCAGAGGGAGAAGGAAATATAGTGCAATTGGTCTCTTTCAGAAAAGCCCGCTGGGGTGTAGGCAGCTGAAATACTGCCCATCTGAAACAGTGAGCTGAGTTGGTCAGAGTGGCCCTGTCGTTCATGAGTTGACAAGTTTGGGTGTATTTTTTATTTTTAATCGTGTGTGTATATAACAGAGTGACTTTAATTTTGTGGATTTCTGTATGTGGCGTTTGCCCTGCTGGGTAAGTCCTCTTTGCAAACATACCTGGCACCCAGTCCGCTAGATGCTCAGATCTGTTCACAAAGCAGCAGGTTTGCGTTCCAGTCTAAACGCAAACTGACAGACCTGGATTGGCCGCAACAGAGCTTTCAATGGCCAGCTCCTGAGATTCTAGAATATTCCTCAGGACCCAAAAGGGGACCTAAGCAAAGGTAAAACTTGCGGTGAGCACAGTCAACAAAAGCCAAGAAGTTTGGCCGTGCTGATTTATAAAGACACTGTCACTTTTGAGCACGCACTTCCCCCGCTGAAGGACTGCGGCGGGGATTTAAAATACGACTATTTAATTTTTTAAAATTACATAAATTAAGTGAACGGCCCATTAGCAGGATGCCATCAGGATCACGTGGCCAATTTAGGTCGAGTTATATTCTCTCGCCTGCCAGATTTGAATAAGAATGAAGAAATTACTATTCCAAAGTGGTGTGGGGCCCTGATCCGCATTGGCAGTGATATCCTTCATGGTAAGTAGCTGGAACTGACGGCTCCGGCGGGCGTGCCCTGGTCCCCTGGTCTTGGTGGTGCCATCACGGGGGGGAGAGAAGCAGCTAATTAACGGTCCTGCCAGCCTCCACGAAGGCATCTACTGCAGGGACCTCAGGTGGCAGTAAAGACAGGCCTTTGAGCTTTTCTTCTTTGTGTCCACTCTGCTCGGCTAAACTCACACTACACGGCCACGTGGGAACCGTGGTATCTCCCTCTCTCTCGGCACTGCTGACTTCTTTCTGTAATGTGTGTATTTGAACTTTTAAATTTAAAGACTAGAGGTCTGGTGCACAGATCCATGCACATCGAAAGGAAGTTAATTATAAGAAATATTTCAGAGGTGGGGAGGGAACACAGGAGATTGGCTGGCTGGCTGGGGAGAGACCACCAGGAGAGCTCCAGGGTGTGTCCGGCCCGTCTCGCCCAGTCCTGATCTGCTGGACCCCAGCAGCGAGCTAACATACCACTCAGAGCATCTGCCCCTGGTGGTCAGTGTGTGTCATAGTGACTGGTCAAATAGTCTGACACTTAGCATATTAGGCTTTTATATAGATAGATGGAGACATAGATATAGATATAGATATAGATATAGATATAGATATAGATATAGATATAGATATAGATAGATATATAGATATATAGATGTTTTTATTGATTTCAGAGAGAGGAGGGGAGAGAGAGATAGAGAAACACCAGTGAGAGAGAATTGGATGCCTCCTGCACTCAGGGATTGAGCCTGCTACTTGGACATGTGCCCTGAGTAAAATCCACGGGTGACCTCCTGGTTCATGGGTTGACATTCCACCATACCGTAGGTAGGGATGAATTTTTTATTTAAACAGTACTTTCATATTAATCCACATTTTGCCTCTTGGACTTTTCAGCAGCTGACAGCATCTGGGATAATTAAGTTTCTTATGCAATCTTAAAAATTAAAGATAAAACAAATATATTCTCAATTTTACCAATACCATTTGTAATGCTACCTTTAAAAACTCCATGATTTTGCTTCTGTTTTATTTTCACATATTTAATTTTTTGCTTCTTCCCATTTTCCCTACCATTGATTAACTATTTCCAGATACATGTGAAGCTCGAACTTCTGTCAGACCTATACTCACCAGTCTGGAACTTAAAGCTTTATGTTGAACAATTTAGTTCTGATAATAACTTGTGCTTTGCTCTTTCCATTTTGTTAGTCTTGTTGGGACAAAGTATATATTTTATTTATTTATCTAGTGTCTATCACATTGCTGAGTACATTCTAGGTACTAGGAATTGCTTAGTGTTCCTTCATTAATTTTTTCAACAAGCTTTCCCTGTTTTCCTATCTGGAAAGGTACTGTGCCAACTCCAAGGAAGCCTTACAGGGGTGGGGAATGTGCAGCCATGAGATGAATCAGGCCCAAGAAACCATTTGGTCTGGCCCTGCCAAGCCATTAGGGGTGAGCTAATTAAATGTTTGAGCAACTGTAGCAGGCTGATGTTTAAGTTGATAATTGTGTATTGCCCTTGAATTATGTTATAAATATCCAAGTGGCCCTTGGCAGAGAAAATGTTCCCCACCCCGTAGTCCCTTCCCTCAAAGAGCTTATGCCTAGTTCAGGAGCTAGCTGGTAAACCTAGAGAGTGGATGCTCCGATAGCCTTGCATTCGGTTGCAAATCCTAGAGGAAGTCTAGGGAAGTGAACGAATCACAGCCCAGAGTCCTGACTATGCAGACATCACCCAGGCATCTCAGTTACCTGTCTGCAAAATGGTCATTCCAACCATCACACCCACCGGCCTCTGCTGGTAAGATGATTGTGAGGGCTGATGGAGGCTTATGTTGACCTCTAAAACACCACACGGCATTTTAGGTAGAGGTCAAGTCCAAGACTTATTTCAGGATTTAAAAAAAAAAAAAAAAGAAGTAATCAGTGCTGCAAACTCATTGCATTCAGAAAACTCATCGCACAGTTGTGGAATTCTGTGCTTTGAAAACATGACAACGGAGGCTAACGTATAGATCTATATAAGTCGCTTACCAGATGGTCCGCAGCACATCTTTCCTTTTAGACTTATGTGATAAATCTTCATTCCCCTTAAAACATGTGTTTGAATGTGACCATAATTTTCTCTTCTTCTTTCACATGTTTGCATAGTAGGCATCTGGCTTCGTTACATCAGAATTAATTAGGGTCAGGTACTCTTTTCCTTGACCTGTATGGAGAAATGAATCCCGACCTTTTCTTGTCGAGGTGAAGGTGGAGGCGGAAGGGTATGCAATAATGATGGGAAACTACATAAACAGACCATTTTGTTGTTGTTGTTCGGCTCTCAACCACTGAGCCACCCTGGCCGGCCACTCCAAATCATTTTTTCCAAGAATCTCTTTGGTCAAATTTTTTTCAGATTCATCATAAGAAGCATTTAATATACATAAAAGTAGAAACATTCGAAATTTGCTCATTTAATTTATGCATTTTTTCTTTTATGTTGTATCCTAGGCATTTTCCCTGTGGCTCACTAATGAATGACCTTAACTTCAATTGATATTCATTTTTTTATCTGAAGGTTCAATTGTTTTAAGGAAGAAAGCAAGTATATTAAAAGGCAATACTTATCCTAGTGTGTGTTCAATAATCATGAATCAGCAATGCTTTCTTCTTTGCAAAATAGTTACTTTTTTGTCTTGATATTGAATACTCTTAATGTTAACAAGAGTATATTTGAAAATTCTAATTTCCTCTGGATTGTGGATTCATACCTCATGTTCTTTAATAATGCACTGTCCCGCCATACTTGTGTGTGTGTGTGTGTGTGTGTGTGTGTGTGTGTGTTTACTATCATAGGATGATAAATTAGTGTGATAAATGTTTCCTAAAAGTAAATGATGATGTTACACATGCAATGCTAAAGTTAGGAGCATTTGCCTTGTCACTTGTATTGAAAAAAACAAAACAAAACACCTCATTATTAACTGGTACACCTAGGAGAGTCACGCAAATCATTCCTGAGCGTGTTAGAAACCAGTTTTGGACCTGCATTTGGAAGCTAATGGACACTAGTAGAGATCTTTAGGTGGCTGTCTGAATGAATATATCAAGTCTCTTCCCTTTCTGGGTTGTAGGTTCCTCATGCGTAAGGTAAATGTCTGATGCAGTTATCTTTGCGATTTCCTCTGGCACTAATGTAGCAAGCTTGAAAATATTAAAGGGTGCACCCAAAGTATTTTCATGCACGAACCTCGTTTATCCTTTATTAAGCAGTTTCATGACACTTACAACAATTTGTAAATAAAGACCTCATTAAACCAGAGGAATTTCAGACGAATAACTATTTCTGAAGGTCACACCTTTCTTTGAAATTCACAAAACCCTAACTAATGGTGTTTTGCTTGATTTTATTGGTGCCACGGAAATTTAAAAATATATATATTTTATTGATTGTTCACAGAGAGGAAGAGAGAGGGATAGAGAGTTAGAAACATCGATGAGAGAGAATCATTGATCAGCTGCCTCCTGCACACCCCCCACCGGGGATGTGTCTGCAACCAAGGTCCATGCCCTTGACCGGAATCAAACCTGGACGGGGAGCTGGAAATGGGGTTGGAGTTTCCTACCTTCCAAGGAAAACTGCTTTGGGATTGAGGTGATCACAGAGGGCAACTATGTAGTTAGCTGTTCAGAAGCTTCAATAACAGTGCCTCTGCTAGTGACGCTGTCCCCAAAGAGGTGGAAAGAAAAGAAGAGAAAAGAAACAGCAACACAGACGCCCTGCCCTTCTGTGCTGTGTCTGCTGTCTTTTCTCAGCAGCCCTCTTCCATTTTTTCCTGCTGGCCTTTTGTTTTCCCCTCCAAAGGGGAAGCCAGCCAGGGGAACAGTATGAAACTGGGAAACCCTAGCAGGGGACCATTTCCATGAACTGTCCACTGGGGACGATTTTCTCAGCGGCTGGGGCTGCGGAAGTGATTGCAGAGACGAGGCATTGCAGTGGGTGGGGGCGACGCGGGTTTACTCTTTCTCAGAGAGAATCCAGAGCTCCGTGGCCCTTTATCCAGAAAGTTGTGCTCAAGTGCAGCCCCACGTAAACTCTTGAACTCTGAGTTATTTAGAGACAAAGACAGATGGCAAAGCAGATTTGCTACAGAATTATATAAATAGAGCATATTCCAATGGCTGTGCGTTCACCTATTTGCCTTTACTGACTGTGCTTTAGCCAAAACGAGGGGTTGAAATTCAGTTTTTCATATTTGGCCCTTATCCTCTCTGCTTACCTAGCTCTCTCTATATATAGATAGATAGATAGATAGATAGATAGATAGATAGATAGATAGATGATAGATAGATAGATAGATAGATAGATAGATAGATAGATAGATAGTATATTTCAGAAAGGAAGGGAAAGGGAGAGATAAAAATATCAATGATGAGAGAGAATCATTGATTCAATTGAGCCCACAGCCCAGCATGTGCCCTAACCTAGAATCAAAACGTGACCTCCTGGTTCATACGTCAATGCTCAACCACTGAGCCACACTGCTTGAGCATGAGTGCTTTTTAAAAGTGTGACCAGATGAAGTACTGATGAGTATGTTGAACAATTAAAATTTAAATGCATTGCTAGTTGAAATGCAAAATGGCATAGCCACTCTAGGAAACGATGTGGAAGTTTTTAATAAAGTTAAAATATACACCTCCCATATGATAAATAAATCCCACTGCTGGATATATAACTTAGAGAATCCTAGACTTTTTTTTACATGCAAACATATACATGATTATTTAAACGAGTTTTATTCACAATTGACCCAAGCTGGAACTAATCCATATGTCTTCCAAGGATGAATGGATTAACAAACTGTGGTCCATCCATGCAGTGGAACAGAACTCAGCACTGAAAAAGAAGAAATCATTGATTCACGCAACATGTTAGATGAATTTATGCTGAACGAAAGAAGCTAGTCTCAAAAAGTTACATGCTATATGATGTCATCCATATGTCATAAACAAAAAGATAAAATTATAGTGTTGGGAACAGATCGGCATTTGCCAGGGGGTTAGGAGTGAGGACAGTTTGACTAAAGGAAAGAAAAACTCCAGAGGAAATTTGGGGGTGGGGGTGGGGGTAGGATTTTGTGGAATTGCTCTACAGCTTGATTCTTGTGGTAAGTGGGTGACTTTATTCACGTGTTAAAATTCATTTGACTGTACATCAAAACAAATGTTGATTTTCCTGTATTATAATATAGAAAGTAAATTTAAAAAATTGTTACAATTTCTGCCATCATGCCAACTACAGAATGAGGAACAGGCAAGAAGTAAAATAACTCAAACTGAATTGGGATTGGGTTTATAAAGCATGCTAATAGAGGAACTTAGAGCCATTTTAAAAAATAAACATAAGAATGATTTGCTTATCAATTTTTTGTAGTGTCATACTTGCTTCTAAATTAATAGTAGCTCATAAAGCTGTTTTAGCTTATGTAGTTAAATATCCCCTATGGAATTTGTTTTGCTGTTAATTTACTTAGAGAAATTTTTCTTCAGATATATGAAGGCAAAATTTTGCTCAGACTGTAAAAATGATTGTAAATTTGGAATAATGATATTTGAATTGAGGTTCCAACTTTGGCTGAGAATATGGCTCTGTATAAAGGTTTAAGTTTAGAAATATATACATATATACATATATGTATACACACACCTGTTTTATTTCTGAAGGTACTATGGAGGTTTATATCTTGGTAATTTTTTAATTTTTAAAATTACAGTTTATATTTTGTATTATTTTTTATTAGTCTCAGGTGTACAGGATAGTGTTTAGACAAGCTTAGAAAAATATTGCTAGAGCAAAAGGAGAATTATTTTGAAAAATGATTTGTCTCCCTGTCAATCAGTTTGTGGGTCCAGGTACAGCTTTTCCGAGGTGTTGGACAAATGAGTTTATTCTGTGCCTCAGTTTCCCCAAGTATATCACATGACAACAGTTATTCTGATGTCATATCAGCATACGCATGGCATACATATTCCAGCACAAGGCTCAAAGGCCCTTGAAGAAGAGCATTAAAATTTACTAAGTTTTCTCATTTTCTTTCTTAAAACCAAATATATCTTTTCCTCATTTCTCAGTGTGAACCGTGATGAAGAGAATGACAGGAACTTATAATTAGGGGAATTTAAAATATTTAAAGTTAGAAAAATGTCTGTGTGGCAGGAAAAAAGGAAGACAGATTGCTCTATCATCTCTTTTCAAGTTGGAAAACCCACATCAAAGAGTGAAAGGAAGTTTAATCACAGATGCCAGAGTTTGAAGGCTGTGAAGAAAGCCACGTGGGAGAAGAAATATGGGCATACCTTACTCCCCTTTAGAAGATAAAGATACCCATTATATATAGAAATATATATGTATTTTCACTAGTTTGGGGAGCTATAGATGATTTTAATACGAAAGCTTAAAGCAGACCTTCAATAGAAAGTAATATGCATATTTATTTTCCTCTTAAAATATATTTCAATGTTGACAAGGACATATATACTTAAATAATAATGAGAGCATTCTTCAAAACATGACATTGTGTTGTTATAGTTGTAGACCATGAGGGATATATATATATATATATATATATATATATATATATATATATATCTGTATATAAACAAACTGTGGCCACTTAATCTGCCCAGTGAAGAGTGTGTGTGTGTGTGTGTGTGTGTGTGTGTGTGTGTGTGTATGTTTCCATGGTTTGTAGGGAGGCCCCGTTTAATAAATGTGTTTATTACTCCGGGGCGTGTTTTACAACGTTGCCGCTCACGAAAGCCGTAGAGGTGACACGTTCACAGTATTTGCATTTACTGAGCAAGAACTAACGGGAACAGCTTTCGTGCTCACACCCATATCCGGGCAGCTCCGTTCAGGCGCAGTTTAGAATTGCTCTTCTTAAAGATAAACTCGAGACTCTGCAAAATGTCATGTCTCCTCTCGGCTGCTCTTTCCCCAAACATTTCTGTCCGCGTCCTTAGGAGCTGTGAAGACTGCACTTCTACGGAGTAAAGGAAGCTGTTATATTAAGTGTGAATGTAAAAGCCGCAGCTCTTGTCTCAGGCGGAGACTGGGCACAGAGGATGTGCAGGAGACTTCAGCACTCGTCCTTTCTATCCCATCAGGAATGTCAGTGTGGGTAACAGATCGCCGTCAGCAATGAAGTGGAGCCCTTTCCTTTCCCGTTAAACATTGCTAGTTCACTAGTGAGAGTGAAAATCTGAAAAATCAGGTGTAGCTTGGCCAGTGTGGCTCAGTGGTTGAGTGTCAACCTATGAACCAGGAGGTCAGGGTTCAATTCCTGGCCAGGGCTCATGCCTGGGTTGTGTGGTCTTGATCCCCAGTGGGGGGTGTGCAGGAAGCAGTTGATCAATGAGTCTCTCTCATCATTGATGTTTCTCTCTCTCCCTCTCCCTTCCTCTCTGAAATCAACAAAAAAATATTTTTTTAAAAAATCAAGTGAAGCTGAAACCAGTTTGGCTCAGTGGTAGAGCATCGGTCTGCGGACTGAAAGGTCCCGGGTTCGAATCTGGTCAAGGGCATGTACATTGGTGGGGGGTGTGCAAGAGGCTGCTGGTCGATGTTTCTAGCTCTCTCTCTCCCTTCTTCTCTGTAAAATATCAATAAAATATATATTTTTAAAAATCAAGTGGAATTATCTGCTGGATTGCATATTTCATATGCATTGCAATTTCGTATTGTTCCACCTTCTGAGGCAATGGCACCGTTTTGCTTTTTAAGTTTCCTCTGCCTTCCTTTTCCCTTTTAACTGTGACATAAAGTTTTCAAAGGCTGAAATGAGCAATCCCGCACAAGCCATGAAGCCCGGCAGAGAGCGTAGCTGCTTCCCCCTGCAGCTCCCGGTATAAATGTGCTTCTGAAACCCTTACGGTACGACTTTAAAAAAAAAAAAATTGGACAGTTGTCAAGGATGGTTGACTTTTAAGGCTTAACTAGCTGAGCAATGTTCATTTAAAATAACATATGAGCCTCCATCAAAATGATCTAAGTTGAGCAAACGGCGCTTTTGTCCTTCCCTTTCGAGAAAGTTCTGAGGGGCTGGGGACCCGTGACAGTGAAATTTCCTTGGCTGGGGCTCTCTCTATCCCCGGTCGGTAATATTTTCATTCTGCAGAGCTTTTAAAGAAGCCGGACCTATTTGAAACCTTCTTGGGAGAAACTTTTCTGGTCTGAGTCCACCTTATCCCCCTTTCTCCTCCATTCATCAAAATTCAGGTCGACCAGAAAGAGGGAGGAGTGAGAAGTTATTTTCCTTTGGGAGTCAGTTTTTTTGGTCCGGGCCACTTCCGGTTGTGCTGAGGGCTGGCTGGGACCCATCTGCTCTTTGGGGTGTGGGCCCCAAATGTTGGCCTCTGAGGGGGTGGGGGAACCTGGAAAGTAGGAGCCCATGTCCTGGTGTGGTGTCCCCTAAAGTGGACAGGTGCTCCCTGTGCTTTCTGCTTGTCGGCCCACTTACTCAACTCTGACTACCAACCTGTACAAGTGTGACAAGACCCCAGTCATTCTGCCCTGGCCCGTGTGGCTCAGTTGATTGAACATCATCACTTACACCAAGAGGTTGCTGGTTCGATTTCCGGTCAGGGCACACACCCAAGTTGTGGGTTTGAGCCTCAGTCCAGGTGTGTCTCAGAGGCAACCAACCAATCTCAATTTCTCCCCCTCCCCCTCCTTCTCCCTCTCCCCCTCTCCTTCTCCCTCTCCCTCTCCTTCTCCCTCTCCCCCTTTTTCCTTTCCCCTCTCACCAAAATTAATAAAAATGTGTTTTTGTTTTGTTTGCTTTTTCTTTCTAAAAGACCCCAGTCTTTCCTAAGAGAAATGTTTCCATGTCCCCTTCTTTACCTTGCGTTCTCGACCTGTCATTCCTTCTTGAAATGAAAATTTTCAGGACATATTTTTAATTGATGTTTTAGAGAGGGAATGGGAGAGAGAGAAACATCAATTGGAGAGAAAGATTTATTGGTTGCCTCCTGCACATGCAGGGATCAAACCCACAACCTGGGTGTGTGTCCTAACCAGGAATTAAACCACAACGCTTCAACCACTCGCTCAACCCAGCCAGGTCTCAGGACTAACTTTGTTTCCTGCATCAGTTTTATTCTTTTGGTTCCTTTAACCCTAGTTTCGGGCTGTGGAAGCAGAAGTCTAGAATAATGAGAAAGTGCAATCCAGATCCTTACAGGGAACTGAATCCATGAGCAGACGTTTCTAGATGGCGCTCATACACAGGTTCACTGTGTCCCCAATCAGGTGACCTCCCCGCGGTTAATTCTGTTAACAGGCCTGGGCTCTGCTTGCTTTTAACTGACTTGTTGATTTAGGGACCAGCTGCCTCCTTGGAAATTGTGATCCAAAGCTATAAAAGCAGCCCATAAATGTGTCAGATGCATGAGCGGGGATTGGGAAACCTGATTTGTCCGGCAATCCAGTCTGGGTTAAAGATTGGTGCTACTTGATATTAAGTGCTTAGAGATGTGGTGGACATCCCCACCCCCAGACATTTGCCTGTGCGTGTTTGCTTGTGTAGATTGTGTATTTACAATGTTGTCCCACCCTCTTCGTCTCCAATTTTATAATTACAGATTACCTGTCTCCCTCATCTGTATCCCTGACACTCTTTGTAACTCAAAGAGGTCCAGGAAATCTGGAATGTCCCAAATGCTACTGTGTTAAATTAAAAAAAAATACATTTCATTCTTTAACGGGCAGAAATAAATAGGATGCATGTGATAAAATAATTTAGAAGAAATCACTCAAGAGTGAAAACTTGGAAGTTCAAATGAAGGCCTATAGGGGAGCAAAAGCATGGGCGAGCCAGAAGGGTTTGGGATGGGAAACCCATCCCAAAAGAAAGTTCTCGAAAGAATTCAGTCTTAATTAGAATTAGCCAGATGAGCCCGGCGGCATGGCTCAGTGGTTGAGTGTCAACCTATGAACCAGAAGGTCCCAGTTCAATTCCTGGTCAGGCCACATGCCCGGATTGCAGGCTCCATCCCCAGTGTGGGGAATGTAGGAGGCAGCCAACCAGTGATTCTCTCTACTCATCGATGTTTCTGTTTCTCTCTCCTTTTCCCTTCCTCTCTGAAATCAGTAGGTTATATGAGAGAGAAAGAGAGAGAGAGAGAGAGAGAGAGAGAGAGAGAGAGAGAGAGAGATTATTAGCTATATGAAAGTGAGCAGGTAGAAGAATAAAAGGTGTTACAATAAAAGGAAATAGCACAAAAGCCAAAGCCCATGATGGAGAAAGAAAGATGAAATATTTAAATTCCTTTTGACCTATAATAATAACTATTTCCCCAAAGGGATGTAAGAGAAGACGAGCTGAAATATGACAGCCAGTGGGAATAAGGGGTTTGTCTAGTTCGACTCCACTCTGGTTTGAGATTGAATTGCTCTCAAAAAGGATGGTGATTATCCTTCGTTGATGCAATTTGTTTAAGGTATTCCAGAATGGCCTGGTATTTTTTATTTATTTACTTAAATTTTATTTCATTGTGATTGTAAGGACAAATAACAGCTTTTCAAAAATGCTGTAATTTCTTTCTTTCTGAGTTGACCCTTTACCTACATTGCCCTAATCTCTCAGACATACCAGTATTTCTTAAAGTGGGACCAGCACCACCAGAATTCACTGAAAACCAGTTAGGAATGTAAATTCTTTAAAATATATATTTTATTCATTTCAGAGAGGGAGTGAGAGGGAAAGAGATGGAAGTATCATTGATGAGATAGAACCATTGATTGGCTGCCTCCTGCACGTCCCACAATGGAGATCAAGCCCGCAACCTGGAATCTGACCCTGACCAGGAATCAAACTGTGACCTCCTGGTTCATAGGTTGACACTCAGCCACTGAGCCACTCCAGCCGGCCGGGGTAGCTTTGGTTTCTTAACTGGACTCCACCTGACTTCTTCTGCCCTTGAACATGGCCTGGGACTGCCCTCCAGGCAATAAACTGAGTTGGTCATAGGTCTTACCTCACCTCTCAGAGATCCCTATCTCTCCTTAGCTTATCCCAGTGTCTTTCAAATTGTTTATTTGGAACAGTAGAATGGATCTGGCCTATTTCTCCATCTTGGATAAGCGTAGATGTCACTGATCCTGTTTATTCTCATTTTATATATGAGAGCTTACCACACAGGCTGAGGAGTAAGGGTCCTTCATAGCATGGTTCAGATTTATTTAGAAAATCCCTATTTGTCAGGGATTTTTCTAAAACGTTATTCCCATAGTGCCTAATTGGATCCTCACAACAGCCACAGGGGACAGATGTTATCTGTATTTTACAGATGCAAAAATTTAGGAGTGAATCCCCTCCCCTTCCCCCCTCCCACACATTACAGAGCCTTAAGATGCCTTAAGAGTGACTCACAGCTTGGGCTTCGAGTTCAAACCTCTTGGACCTGAAGTCTTACCACGTAGGCAACTCACTGAACCCTCCTGAGCATCTGTTGTCTAGTTTGTCTGCAAGGGCTGATTGTCCTGACCCAGTGGTCGGCAAACTGGGACTCTGGAGCCACATGCGGCTCTCAAGCCGCCGTTTGCCAACCTCTGGGATAGGGGCTTAATCACAAGGAACAACCTCAGCCTGTAATTATTGGAATCCAGAGTCTAGGTCAGTGGTCGGCAAACTCATTAGTCAACAGAGCCGCATGTAGCTCGCTAGTCGCAGTTTGCCAACCACTGTCCTAAAAAAATGGTTCTTATGAAAATGAAATAAAATAGAGAACCCTTACTGAAAATTTGCTGGTTAAGTAGAAGACGTGGCCATGCTCTGGGGTGGACACTCAGCTAATTCAGTTAATCCTATAATAATAAAACCCTAATATGCAAATCGACTGAACATAGGAATGACCAGTCACTATGAAGTGTACTGACCACCAGGGGGCAGACGCTCAATGCAGGAGCTGCCTCCAGCCTGCAGGCCCCAGGCCAGCCAAGGCAGGTGCCAGCAGCAGCCCCCTCGATTGCCCTGCCGGTCGTCCCACGGATCAGCCCTGCTTGCCAGCCAGGCCTAGGGTCCCTGTCAGTGCACGAATTTCATGCACCGGGCCTCTCATTATAATGACCAAGTAGAATGGTTTTGCATTCATGCCATCTTTACTGCCAAGTGTGAAGAAAGAGCCAGATGTCCTCCCCATTTCACAAAGAGAAACTGAGGCTCCATGAAGTTGGAAGGTTTGGTCAAGACCCCAAGATTAGCAAGTGGCAGAGCCCAGATTGCCCGGCAGCATTTTTGGTCTGTATCTATGTTTTCTTTATACACGGGCACAGTATGAGTCAGGATTTGAAAACGCTTTGAGAAGGCCAGTGCCCTTGTGAGTGATGGCATTTCTGTTCTGCGTGTGACAACTGACACCGAAGAAGGGGCATGCTTCCAGTATCTAGGCATGCGTTTTGGGGATCGAGTCCTGACATCTCTAAGAAGGAAGGAAGAGGGTCCCACTCTGGCTTCTTGGAGGATCAACACAGGGTGGACCAGACTCAGTTTTCTGAATGTGAGCGACTCTAGCCCGAATCCCAGAGATGTCAGAGACTCAGCCTTGCGGGACCCAATGTTTCTCTCTCTGGACTTTTATATTGTGTGCGTTTTGAAGAATGCATTTCAGTTTGTTTTTAAGTGGGCTCCGATGGGGGTGATCGCGGTGTGTTCCTTTTCACGTGCCCGGAATGTAAACTTGCAGGCGGCCGAGCGCCCAGCGAAATCGGCCCTAGACAGTTCATAAATTCCAGGCAGAGATGCATAAATCAGCAAAGGGTATTTTTAAACTTTTCTCTCTGCCCCCCACCCCTTCCCCAAAGGGTGGTTAAAGGAGAACAGGAAAGAGTTGTCTTCAGAGAATTGTTTCCTCCCGGTCCAGAAAGCCTAGGAGAGCAGCGAGCAATGCCCAGCGCTGGTTAGCAGATTGTCATTTCTGGGTTTGATGTTCAGCCTTTAATTGTCTTTCATGTGAACAATAGCAGGCGCTCTCTGGTGTACTATGCGGGGATGATGAAAGGCGGCCGTTCTTGCATAGCAATGCCTTTTTTTATTATTAGCGTAAAAAATTAGCAAGCTGGAAGTCGTTAGAAGGAATCGCACAGGCATTAATTGTAATGCAGCCTGAATTTGTTTGCAGACCAATGCAGCAAGACAATAGCCGGGAGAAAAAAAGAACAGCATTAATAGCCTTCTACTCATTGTATCATTTTCGTGGGCCTTAATAAGGTGTCTGCTGTCAACCAGATTTTTTTTTTTTTTAAAAAAAAGGACATCGTAATTGATGTATCCCAGGAAGTATGGATGAAGGCTCAACTTGATTAATGTACGAGTTGACTTTTTGAGGCATTTTTTAAAAGGCTTCTTTCCTGGGTCTTAAGAGACTGGCCGAGCCCACTATAAACCACCTCCTTGCAGCTGGAAAACATCCTGACAGCAGCTGATGCCCCGGGCCCGCCCTCTTTTTCTCCCTTCCTGATCCAAGAACATCGAAGCAGTCTCCTCCTCCTCCGTAATTGCAGAACTTAAACTTAAATATATATATATATATATAATTGATTTTTAAGAGAGGAAGGGAGAGGGATAGAGAGTTAGAAACATTGATGAGAGAGAAACAGCGATTCAGTTGCCTCCTGCACACCCCTACTGGGGTTGTACCCGCAACCAAGGTACATGCCCTTGACCAGAATCGAACCTGGAACCCCTCAGTCCGCAGGCCGACGCTCTATCCACTGAGCCAAACTGGCTATGGCAGAACTCAAACTTCTTATCAAGGATTTTGACCCTTCTCTCCTAAGGTACCTTTCCAAAGGGGATGTTAGTTTCCCTTGTGTGCCCCTCAAATATCACTACTTTCAGTGAGCTGGGAACTTGTTTTTAAAATGAGCTGCTATTTTGTGGATTGCTTGAACCCAGACCCTTGGTGACATCACTGTGTCATGTCAGAGATGGACTTGGTCAACGAGCTGTTTCAGGTCAAGATCAAGTTCCCTTTCTTCACCCCCAGTGGCTTATGCTGTTTTCAGTGTGTGTGTGTGTGTGTGTGTGTGTGTGTGTGTGTGTGTGTGTGTGAGAGAGAGAGAGAGAGAAAGAGAGAGAGAGAGAGAGAGAGAGAGAGAGAGAGAGAGAGAGAGGGAGAGAGAAAGCTGAAGAGGAAGATAGATTGATTAAGCAGTTGCTCATATTTTTATGGAAAAACTAAAGAGCAGGCTTTTCAGAAAATTTCATTGGTGTGAGATCCATTCTTCCATTTCCCATTTTGCTCAACATTTGGTATGTCAACTCAATTCTGTTTCCACAGGAAGGTTTTTATAAAAAACAAAGCAATTGAGTTATAATCCCAGGGCAGACGGGGCAGGGGTGGGGGTTGGTCAACTATTGAAATGCTTTGTTTCTTTGGCATCCATAGGTGTCAGCACAATGCCCAGGTAGAAGGTCACCTCTCTCTCTCTCACTCTCTCTATCTCTCTCTCTCTCTTTTAAAATAATCTTTACCCAATGATATGTTTATTGATTTTTAGAGGGAGGGGGGAGAAAAAGAGCGAGAGAGAGAGAGAGAGAGAGAGAGAGAGAGAGAGACATGGATGTGAGAGAGTAACATCGACAGTTGCCTCCTGTAGGTGCCCGACCACCGAGACTGAGGATGGATCCCAAAATCTTTTGGTGTAACAGACAACAGCAACCAACACAGCCACCCGGCTCCTGTGATTGTCATAGAAAGAAAATAGTTGATGAATTCCAAACAGGCTGTCACATGGTGAAGGGTCGAGGGGGCGCCTCATCGTTACTGGGCACCATTGCCTCTAGAGGAATCCCATCAACACAGACAGGAGAGATAGGAGTGGAGAGAGTGGGAGGGACAGCCACACTGGATGTTGAGAAGCTAACTATGAAAGGAGGGTTGATGGAGATGTAGAGTCCTCTCTGAAAATCAAGCCTAGATGATTGGCATCTACATGTTTTAAACTGTAAATGTAGTTTTTATTTGACATCTCAGTAAACACATTTAGCTCAATACAGACGTAATCAAATGTTCTGCAAAGCTGATAAATACTTCTTGCGGAAATATGGAAAGTGAAGTACATTTCATCTTCCCAAGTCTCTATTTATTTGAAAATTTGCAAGTATCATTAAAAATATTCATAATCAATCATCTGCCCACAGAGAAACTTTATAAACTTCTGGCTGCTGAAGACAACACCTTCAGTGTGTACAGTTCGAAGAGTCACGTGCTGCCCAGGCTGGGTACTCAGGTGGTTAGAGCATCCTCCCAGAATGCCAAGGTCGCTGGTTCGATCCCTGGTCCAGGCACATGTAAGACTCAACCAAGGGATGCATAAATAAGTAGAACAATAAATCAATGTGTTTTTTTTGTTTTGTTTTGTTTTGTTTTGTTTTTTCTCCCCCCTCTCTCTTCCTTCCTCTCTCTCTTTCTCAAATAAAAAAGAACCCATGCCCTATTTTTAACTCAAGGCACAAGCGGGGTGTAGTGTAGGCTGGCTAACTCAATATTTCCGTAGTGTGAGCTGTTTTGAAGGAGTCCAGACAACCTTGCAATGGGCAAGACCCTGAAGCCCCACTAGAGGAACGGACCTTTCTTAATATTTGAGGAACATGCCTTTTATTATTTGTATTAATCCGTTGCCCGAATAATCAGTGTGAAAGCCACCTTTGAGAGCTGATTGTTCTGATAGCCAGAGCTGGAATGGGGCAGGAAGGGCTGTTTTGATCTCTTGGGAGTCAAGGCTGCTTTCAGATAATCCGGAACAACAGCACCCAGTTCCGTGGCCCTCCGACGGAAAACAAACAAGGGGAATTTGAGTTCAGCAAAAGATAAATAAATACATAAATAACCCAAAGTCTCCTATAGGCCTCTACATGCATACCTCCTAGCTCTCCAGAGATAAAGCTTTGTGGAGCGGCATTGGGCAAGGCCGTTCTTGTCTTCGGTTGGGGTTCATGTGACGAATTCCAGTTGATAAGCCCCAGACTCTGGAGTCGCTGGTCTGGCCGCTTATTAGGATTAAGATAAGTGCTAAGAAGGAAAGATACAGTGCTTTGTACTGCCTTAGCGGCCCCGGAGGCCCTAGGATTCCAGGGTAAACAATGACTTCGCTCACCGGGCTCCCTCTCTAACCTGAGCTGAGCACTGTAAATATTGGCCCAGTAGGATTGGAGCAGATTGAAGATTATTTCTTAATGGAGAATATTTTAATGACTAAAAGCCCCCGAAATGTGTATAAATGTGACAATGCGTTTATAGAAAAGAGATTTACTATCTGGTTGTTTTTTTCCCCCCCTCTTATATGGGTGTCCAGAGATAAATAATGTATCTTAGGTCATTCGTATCAGAAAGGCACTTGATTCTCATAAAATAGGCCAAGAGGAAGAAAAACAAAACAAAACAAAACAAAAATACCACAAGCTATTTAAGTGCATTTAAGGGACTTTCAATGAAAGATATGTTAGGAAAAACTATATATTTTAAAATATATATATTTTATAGATATTTTACAGAGAGGAAGGGAGAGAGATAGAGAGCTAGAAACGTCGATGAGAGAGAAACATTGACCAGCCGCCTCCTGCACACCCCACACCGGGGATGTGCCCGGTGTACATGCCAATTGTACATGCCCTTGACCGGAATCGAACCCAGGACCTTTCAGCCCGCAGACCGACGCTCTATCCACTGAGCCAAACCAGTTTCGGTGGAAAAACTCTATTTCTAATGCATATGCAAAGCAAATATTGCCTCTGAAATGCTTCTCCCTGAGTTTTCAGAGAGCGAGAAAGTGCAAGTCCCATTGTCTAAAGCTGATGGAACATTCCAGAAGCCCAGCCAACGGAGACAGATATTTCCTGCAGTTCACTCAACGAGTCACACTAAATATAGTCCATCTGGGCTTTGCTGCGCCTGGCCAAGGCCGCCGGTGGCACCCAGCAAAGTTGAGCTGTCGGGGCGATTGCTTCTGGGGTGATGGAGAGGGGTAATTTAGCGACATCCCACAGCCCCACGCGGCGCCATGGAGAGCGCTGGGTAGCCATTCATTTTTGTTAATGAATTTAAAACTAGATGCATGGAAATGGTTCTATGAAATGTATACACTGCTAAACAGTTAACTAGTCCTTGGGGCTTACGTTTAATTATCTCTGTGTAAATCATTTTGAACAGGGAGATCTAATGAGTCAATAAGAAAAAAAAACAACAAAACAACAGCACACACACGAAGAAACTTAGATCTAGCCGGGCCAGCATGGCTCAGTGGTTGAGCATCGACCTATGTACCAGGAGGGCATGGTTAGATTCCCCGTCAGGACACATGCCTGTGTTGTGGGTTCAACCCCCAGCAGGAGGCAGCTGATCAATGTTTCTCTCTCATCATTGATGTTTCTCTCTCTTTCTCTCCCTCTCCCATCCCCTCTGAAATGAATAAAATTATATATATTTTGTTTATATATAAAATGTTCCATGACCCTGAACTCCATCGAGTTGTCACACCTGGTCTATTCCACAGTAGAAGTAATTTCCCTGCAATTTAAAAATTACTTTGACTATAGGCTAAACAAGGTGAAATGGTTATAGTAATAAAAGGTCGGGTGAGGCGGGAAGAAGAGGCAGTGAGGACCCTTCCTTGGGTGGTTTCCTTCTTGAGAAGACGGAATTGCACGTTCCTCTCCCTCCCTCCCTGAGAGGGTGGGGCAGAGACCCCGGGGGGGGGGGGAGGGGCTTATGTTCACACCAGTGCCCGGCTGCTGCTCAGAGGTTTATCAGCTCAGCTCAATGCAAGGCATAGAGGAGAGGATGTGATGCCTGAACTTGGGTGTTTTGTAAGAAAAGCTCAGATGCATCAGAAAGGTTCAGAATTGGAATGAGTTGGGATGGGGGAGGGAACAACTGAGTCAGGTCCCAAGAGGAGGCCACCGGGCATTTGGGCCAACACAGGAGAACAGTACCATTTACGGGGCACAGAACGGGCCTGGTGGGGAGGCAGATAGCAGGCGTCACCGATTGCCAGTTTTGCCAGGGCAGCTTTGTTCTGAGTCAGAGTTGCCTTTTTAAAAAATACATATTTTTATTGATTTCAGAGAGGAAGGGATGGGGAGAGATAGAAACATCAGTGATGAGAATCACTGATAGGCTGCCTCCTGCGCGCCCCCTACAGGGGGGCCAAGCCCAGAGCCCCGGGCATGTGCCCTGACCAGGAATCAGATTGACCTCCTTGAGCTCATGCTCAACCACTGAGCCACTCCAGATTTCCACTGGGCCAGATTTCCTTTTTAAGTTCCGTGTCCCCTACAGACATGGATGATCACTACTATAGTCCACTTCGTCTTTCTACAGGAAGTGGAATAAATTACACCATAGCAATGTTATCCTTCGGATCAATTCTTTGTTGCTTCATGGTGAAATTTGGTGAAGAAAATTTGCATCACCTGTAACCCTCTTCTGCCAAAGACTCCCACAAGTTTGACTGTCTCCGGTTGAATTAGATTCATTACCAATTAGCATGTGTTTGTGGCACCTCTTGTGCACTCCAAGTGCTGTTCTCACTACAGACACCAGGTGAACCAGTCAGAGGAACGCTTTCTCTGCCCTCCTGGAATTTGAATAATACGCTGAGAAAACCAACAATAAACGCATACCTACCTACATATGCAGAAATAGGTATACTATTTCAGGTACTGATACTTAATGGGAAGACTATAAAACCTGCCGGTAAGCTAGTGAGTTTGGGGAGTCGGTTGGGAAAATGCTATTTCAGTTAAGAGTCATCTGGGGGTCCTCTGTAGAGAAAACATTTGATCTGAGACCAGAATAATGAGGCCGAGGCAGCCATGCAAAAACCCAGTCCCATTCCACTAAACAAATATTTGCATTGCGCTAGGTACCATTCTGGTTGCTTGGGCTGTAGTAGGGAATGAAACAGAGTCCTTGCTTGTATGGAGTTTGTGTGTGTATGGTACACATGTGATGCACATATTACCATTTTGCACATATGCACAGGGGTTCTCTGAAGACAGATGAGAGAGAGAGAGAGAGAGAGAGAGAGAGAGAGAGAGAGAGAGAGAGAGCAGGAACATGGCTTGAGTAGCATGGTATAGCAGAGTCAGTACGCAGCCCATGAATTTGTGTTTGACTAGAAATCTAAAAGGAGTTAGGCTGATATTTTGATTTTTCAGGGTCAAATGTCCAAGCAGATGGGCCCTCGTGGGGGAGACACTGGGTGTGTCTGGATGATGGCGAGAAGGCCCATGTGGCCAGAACTTGGTCTGTAGGTTGCAGAGCAGGGAATATGGGTCGGACTAAGCAGGCCCTTTGGACTCAGGTGGAACATTTAGATTTTATTCCCTTTACCATGACTGAGCTTCGGGAGCGTTGAAGCAGGCAGTGATGTTATTGCCACTGAGCTGAGGAGCTTAGAAGAGAGAAAGGTGGAGAAGAAGGTATAAATACTTATTGTAGAATTTACACTATCCAGGCAATGCTGGTCCATTCAATCCTCTCCGAGTCAGAACTTTGACTTGAAGTGATCTCAGAGAGATGAGAAGTCTGGGAGGGTTCTGGTTTTTAACTGGCCAGCATTTCAATGGATTTCAAGAGTGATTGTCTGTGTTCTGAAAGAGGTTCATCTGGTTGGAAGGAAGGGAAAGCAGAAGGTCCCTCCCCTTCCACCCCTCTCTTCCTCTCCTTTCCTTCATGGTTTTAAAAATATATTTTATTGATTTTTTACAGAGAGGAAGGGGAAGGGATAGAAAGTTAGAAACATTGATGAGAGAGAAACATCTATCAGCTGCCTCCTGCACACTGCCTACTGGGTATATGCCTGAAACCAAGGTACATGCCCTTGACCGAAATGGAACATGGGACCCCTGAGTCAACAGGCTGATGCTCTATCCACTGAACCACACCAGTTAGGGCCCTTTCCTTCGTTTTATTGGGAAAAGAACTGTAGTTTCACCTTCCAAGTGCTGCATATTGAGATCACAAGCCATAGGAGAATGCACGCAAACAGTGCATGAGGCAAAATGGGCACACACATTGGGTCTCCAAGGCTGTCATTGGAGCTATCTGGATTAAGAAAAGAATCATTTCAATTTTGATGTATGTTCCAAAGAAAGAAGAAAAGAGGAAAGAGTAGGGGAGTGAAACACAGAAAAAAGAAAAAGAAAAAAAAAAAGCTCTCTATTCGCATGCGTTCCCCTCAGAAGAAGTGGCATTAATATCGGCACCCAATTACAGTAATGCGGTTCGGAGCACCTCGCAGGTGTTTCCAGCTCACGCCAGGACGAACATTTGTAATCCTTTAAATGCACTTAAGAAATTGATGTTACAGCCCCGCAATCTGTCAGGGGCCTTGCTGGCCGGGTGACGGCGAAGTGTCCCCCCATTAATTGGATCATCAGAATGTGATCCGCGTCCCGGGCCCCGGATTATGGAGGACCGGCTCCACTCCGACGCGCTGACCCAGGAGCTCCTAGTGCGGGAGATTCTGACCCTTAATGTAGATAAGTGGTATTTTTCATCAATCTTAGCCTGCATTAAAAAAGGGGAAATGTCAATTCAGTGCGGGCCATTTCACTTAATTCAACATCTTCTCCTTTAATACCTTGGAGAAGTTTGTGTCTCCGGCCTGCCTCTGCTGATGGAAGAGGGTGTGACGTCCCGGAGAGAAAGGTTGTCTTCCATTTGCTCATAAAATCACCATTTTGACTCTCTGCGCTTGTCATGTCATGGCTGCAGAGAAGAAACTCAGGCGAAAGCAGAGCAATTCAACAAAAATCAGTGTCTTTACAGCTCGCTCTGTTGGGATAGAGTTGAAGAGATGCATAGGAATGATTTGTGTCTGATGGCCCGGTCTTCATAAATTGAAGAGAGGATAGAAGGCGTCATCTTAACACCTTGAAGGCAGAAAGAAGGAATGAATCTTTTCTGGTGTTGGTTCACAGTCCCAATTTAAAAAAAAAAAAATGTTTTCACTGATTTCAGAGGGAGGGAGGGAGGGAGGGAGAAGGAGAGAGAGAGATACATCGATGATGAGAGAGAATCATCAATGGGTTGCCTCTGCACGCCCCCTACTGGGGATCCAGCCCACAACATGGGCATGTGTCCTGACTGGTATTGAACCTGTGACCTCCTGGTTCATAGGTCTATGTTCAACCACTGAGCCACATCAGCCAGGCAGGTTAGATGTTTTAAAGTGAACTGTAGCCCACTGGTTCATAGGTTGAGCATCTACCTAGGAACCAGGAGGTCACAGTTCGATTCCCGGTCCGGTCGGGGCACATGTCTGAGTTGTGGGCTGGATCTCCAGTGTGGGGTGTGCAAGAGGCAGCCGATCTCTGATTTTCTCTCTCTCTTTCCCTCTCCCTTTCTCTCTGAAATCAATAAAAATGCATTAAAAATTAAAAAATTAAGTGAACCATATCTTTATTTGTAAGTGGACCAACGATTTATCTCATCACATGGTAGTTTATTTGGAATTCCTTCATATTGTAGGGCGATCCCGCTCTGCACTAAAACCTAGAAGCTTTTGCCCTTTCTTCTTTGGCATGTGTGTGTGTGTGAATGTGTGTGAGTGTGTATTTGTTGGACTGTGTGTGTGTGTGTGTGTCTTTGTGTGTGCGTGACCCTGACCAGCTAGCAGCCTGTTTTATCTGGCTTCTCATTCTCCGTTATTACTCCTCTCTCCCTCTCTGTTGTCTCTGCCACTCAAACCAATTTCAGCCACCCACCAGCTCCCATCTGGGATAATAGCCTCTCCTCCGGCCATCGTCCTGTCATGTTTGATTCGGCCGCACGAGGGTTTTAAATTAGCCAGAGCCTTCTGCATGCTGGGCGCGCGCTGCTGCCACAACGCGTTCCGGAGCCACTGGCCCACTGGATGTCGGTATCTGTGATCACGCAGAAAAATAAGAAACGGCCGTGGCTGTTGTAAAACTCATTCATGCCAAGGCGAGACGCTTTTACACAACAGAGAGGCAGAGGGGGAAGAGCTCCATTTCCTGCTGCCTTTCCCAGTCCTCCTATTGTGTTGGCTCCAGGCGCCCGCTGGGCGATGCCCATTGTGCCAGTCCTGGGGTTACAGACATAAAAACAGTGGAAAAGTGAGATAAAATGATCAGGGATGTGCAGTTCGATTCAGCGACTTCCTGCTGACGGGTGTTAACTCACCACTGAGAGGGCAGCCTGATGTTCCTATTTCATTCCACTCGCCTTGTCCTGCCTAAGTCTTAGCAGAACTGGCGCTGCCACGTGAAGCCTGCGGGGTTAATCACATGGAAGGAAACGAGAGGAGAAAAAAATGTATTTTGTTTATAAAATGAATTGCTGTAAATACATCTGAGTGGGGTCTTTATAGTATCCAAAACCCTTTCATTTAGTTACCTTTAATTTTCTGTTGTTGTTAATCCTCAGCCGAGGATATTTTTTTCCATTGATTTCTAAGAGAGAGTAGATGGCAGGGAGGGAGGTGGCGAGAGGGAGAGAAGGCAACATTGATGCCAGAGAGACACATCAATCGGATGCCTCCGGGAATCGAACCCGTAACGCAGGTATGTGCCCCCGTCCAGAAATTGAATCGGAGACCTTTCAGTGCACAAGCTGGCGCAGTAACCACTAAGCCATGCCAACCAGGGCTACCTTTAATATTTCTGGTAGGTTTGAAAATCAGTCTAGCTAGCGATAAACAGTGTATTTCTGATTTACACTTAAGAATTTTTGTTAACAACCCTGGCTGCCTCCCTCTCTCAGCATAAGCAAGTCCTAGTAGGTTTGTTTGGGAGGCAAATACATAACTGAGCATGCACATTTGTTTCTGAAACTCTGCTGTTTAGACGGCGTAACTCTATTGAGCTCAGTCCACCTGATTCTAGAAACTTCAATAAATCAAACAACTGTTTGGTTTACAAGACCTCAAAAAAATCGCCTTAGCTAAGTTCTCTCAGGAAATGTTGTAATGAGAATACTACAGTATTATATTTTTTAGCCTTGCTTTGGTGTTTTATATGACTCCTGTTACTGGTAGCCTGTGATTCATTTCACAGACTGGAATTGTCCCATATTTCCCCCCGGCGCTGGATCCATTGTCAAGTTGATCAGAACTGTAGGTCTCTTCCCTCTTCTGCCACTCTAGGCCCAATCCTTCCTATGTTCTCTGAGAATCACCTCCAAACACGCCAAATTCCTCTTATTCCAATCACCCTAACCCTAACCCTACTCTAGGAGGGAAAAGCAACCCTTCCCTAACTCTTGATGACTGCTCACACAGCTGCTTCATTCTTCTCATTTCCTTCGCAATCAATTTTCTCATAAAAGTGTTTTATGAGCCCGGCCAGCATGGCTCAATAGTTGAGCATCAACCTATGAACCAGGAGGTCATAGCTCCGTTCCGGGTAAGGGCACATGCCTAGTTTGGGCTTGATCAGTGATTCTCATCATTGATGTTTCTCTCTCTCTCTCTCTCCCTCTCCCTTCCTCTTTGAAATCAAGCACACACACACACACACACACACACACACACACACGTGTGTGTTTCATGACCCTGACCTCCATCGAGTTGTCACAACCTGCTCCTTAACCCCTTGTGATCTGGTGCCACCTCCACTTTCCTCTCCTTGCTGTCTCTGTGGCCACCAGTGACCTTCCAATTCTGGAATCCAGTGACCTTTTCTTAATCCTTAGATTCTTAAACTCTCTGCTGGATTTAATGGCCCTTTTCTTCCTGACATTTTCTTGTTCTTCAATTCATATGACCCTTACTTGCCTGAATTTTTCCCTGTTTCTCCACAACATTTTATTTTCACTCAACTGGTAGCATCTGTGGAATGATCTTCCCCATGAGGGCTTCGAAGCTTCTGTCTCTGCATCTAATACTCCCTTGTACACGCTGGTCTGGACCTGTACTCTGATTTCCAATAACACTTCGTAACTCTGGTGCAGGCTACTTAGCTGTGCTGCCTGAAGCTCCACATACTTACTTTTCCAGCAGACATTCTTCCCTTCCTTTTGCCCCAATCACTTCCTGACTCTGATTTTGTGAATGGTCCACCCTTTACTCCAACATCCACACTGAAAAACTCCCAGTCACCTTTGACTGTACCACTTTCTCGTCCAATTTCACAGCCTGCAAAGTGCATTAACCTTTTAGCTCATGCTCTCTGCAGAGCTGTTCATTGGACAGCATTGTCCCTGTGTGCATTCTACACTTAAGGAGCCGGACACACCCAGTCTCAGCTTTGACATTCAAAGCACCATACCCTCCAACATGTAGAGAATCCCTCCCAGGCCAGCCTCTACATATGTGCTACATTATGATGCTGACTCTTGCTTGTCCTATGGAATCTGTATGTGGAACAGCACAGTGCCCGCAGGTTTTCCCAGAAAAGTCCCCTAAGAACACGTTTTAGAAGAACAGGGATAGTCAGTAGCCGGAGGGCAACTATACTGAGAGAAATTTGCTAATTGGATGGACCACCTCGGTGATCTTTCTCTCCCCTAAATGTAGCCTTAGGCAGTGGCTACTGGCTGTTCCCTTAAAATAAGAAGAAAAAGGGACCACAGAATGAGGGCCAATTGTGTACATCACATGTTTCACAGAAACAGTGAGTCCAGAATTTGAAGAATGGCCAAACTACCTAGTTCCCACAAAGCCCGTAGATCCACACACAGATACCTAGTGATTAGTATTGGAGCAGATAGTCTCGTAGAAGTCTCAGCTGTCTGCTGCCCTGAATTGTAGCTAAGGCTAGTAATGGTGCATGCAGCCTTGGAATTGGACAGCACATGCTATGGATCTTATGATTGACTTATTATGACTTATAAGTGGATTTTATCACCTGGGGGGTTACCTCTAAATTACTCATTTTCAAAACGCCATATGGTCAAATACTAGTTTCATAAAATTAGAAGTGTAGTAGTTATTGTTCTTTTGATACACTATGCATTTTTTCTTGCAAATGGTCAATCTACAGGTGACTCTTTCAGCACACACTGTACACAAGGACTCCCATGAGGTGAGAGGAGAGGTTTGGACCAACCCGTTCCGGGGCTGAAGAATCGCAAACACATGGACCCGACTGTATCTGTGCGTGTCAGTGCTATCCTTGCCTCTCAGTCATTCAGCAAAGCAGGTCCTGGAATAGTATTGTTTCGGTCAACGTCTTTGAGTTGTGCATTGGTGAGATGCAGTAGGAACTTAACTCTTGTTTCTATCAGTAGTCTATGGTAATACTGGTTTCCTTCCACTAAAAATCAAAGAACCTATGGATGAAGTTAAACGAGGACTTACTTTGACTGTTGTTATTCTCCTACATCTTGGTAGATAACCGATGCGGTGAAAATTAGATTAAAAAGTGAAGATGGTGGTGAAGGTATTTTTTGAAGAGTACAGAGACATGAGGTGGGTTGTGTCCCCAAACTTTGGTGTGTTGGGGCCATTGTCCAATGGGACAGGGTATTAGCAAGCAGGATCCTTTTACCAAATCAGCTTGTGGGCTTGTGCTTCTAGAGTTTTCCGATGTAAGATGCCTTGCAAAAGGCGTGGCTGTTTATAGAAAGGATTAGAGTGTGGATAAGACCCTGAATCAGGGTGACATTTCAGTAGGTAACTTGTCTCTCTGCTTGATAAGGAGGGTAATGCTCCCGTTTTCCACCTACTTGACATGCCTGGCCAAAACCAACAGCCGGAGGAACGTTCTGTTCCACTCAGGAGCGTCCGCCAGTGCCGAGCCAGAAGGGGTTCCCCGAGCTGGAGATCAGAAGTGCCCTTTCCCACCCAGGGTCACGCATCTTGCCAAGTAGCTGCTGTCCTGGAGTCGAGATGGGGGTGGCTGTAAAAATAAGGGTCGGGGAGGGGTGGTATTTAGAGGGGAAGATAACGGGAATGACTTTACATGCGCAGTGATAGCCAGTGAGCAGCAGCCTCTGCTTATAGGGACACACACAGCCTTGTTTTGCAGTTAGCGTGTTACCACATGGACAACATAAGAGCTGTAAGGGACCTCCAAGTCTCCGTGTAGCAGAGTAAATCATTTGCAGACACTGGCAGCTCATGGAAGTCCACCTAGTGAAAGTAGAAGCAACACAGGGTAGTCAGCGGTGGGGAGGGTGGCAATGGATAACAGTGTTCTAACTTTAAATATATGTGTGTGAATGTGTGTGTGCATGTGTGTGTGTGTGTGTGTAACTTCCAATGGGTTGAATCAGAAAAGAAATATCAATTGAGCTATCAGCTGTTAAGTGTTTATACAGTTTTGGAGGAACATATATATATATATGTATGTATATGTATATGTATGTAGATACATACACGCACACATACACACACACACACACATATTCAGTGTTCTTGAGCTTATTTGATCAGGCCCTACATATAAAGGCACAAAAGGCTTTAGTAATAATAATAAGTCCTGATTTTCCTCAATTCATTGTCTGCAACATTATTTACAGACAATCAAGAATTTGTACCCAAATATTCATCATATTGTCCCGGGTGAGAATGGCCCGAAATTGTCATCTTCACAGTTTGCCTAAGGAAATTTCAAATGTATGCGCTACTGTGTTCCTCTCTGCGAGTCTCTCTCTCTCTCTCTCTCTCTCTCTCTCTCTCTCTCTCTCTCTCTCTGGAGTGAGAGGCAGAGAAACCCCTGTTTGCCCCCAGAGCCCTGTCCCCTCAGGCTTCCTTCACGAAAAGCAAGTTTCGATTAGATAATGTTCATCTTTGTGTGGAGCTATTTTTAAACGTAGTCCCCGCTAATAATGCAATTAGTTGTGTCTTTTGCATAATTTGCAATACGGTGTTGAAGTTTAAGGAGCTTCGTTTCATTTTAATTAACGACTGGTCGGTAATAATAACCGGGCAGCTGCTAACATCACCATCCTTAACTCTTCAAAAAAAATAAAAAATAAAAAAAGCGGCCCCAGCCCCAGGAGTCCTCCTCCTCCTCCTCCCTCCCCGCTTTGAAATATTTAATAAGAATGCCATGTATAAAATTACTCTGTGGGAGAGACCAGGTGCCGCATTCCAATATAGGTCGCGGGGAAAATCACTCAAAATGGCCTGATGTGTCCCCTCCCCCCCCCACACCTCCTATCACCCCCATTCCTCCTCCCCCCCCCTCTCTCTTCTAACGGTCTGTCTCATAACTCAGTTGTGGCGGGCGGGGGGCACGCGCGAGGCTATTGTGACATTTCAGTTTACTGTTCCTCCCGACCCCTCGGTGCATTCCATTAGCACATTATTTATGGCTTCATAAAAGGGCCCCCTTCTCTCTTTCTGACAGTCTCCTTGTCTCTCCCATGATCGTGCTATCCGTGGCCCAAACTGTTATTTTTAAAAAATCTATTCCGTAAGTTGACTCCTCGTTGGCTCCCTGCACTCAGCCTCGCTCCGGTCACTCTTTCATGTCTGCCCACAAATCCCCTGCAGGGACAAGGCTCCAAGATTCCAGTTGTCAAAAGTCCAAGAACAACTCAGAACCCGTTTCCTCCTCCTCCCAACCCGCAGGCCCCCTGAACTCGGGACGCTTGAACACACAAAGCTTCTAGAAGCTTCTACCTCATCCCTCCTCCTCAACTGACCCTGACAGGCCTCTCAGACCCAGAGAGCGGTGCTGTCCCGAATGAATTCTTTCTTTAAGCCACTTGTTAGTCAAGCGCTGTGCCCACTAACTATGAACAGAGCCCTGTGTCTGGGGCATAAATTACTCATCGGAGCCACTGTCTTTGGCAACCCCCATCCCCACCCCCCATTATGGATTAGTTCGTTCTGGACCTGACAGGGCCATAATTAGAACTGTTGATGAAATCTACCAAATTGTTCTTCCATGACCTCGGTGGTCAGGAAATTCGGCGGAGTCGTATTTGTCACCCACGTGGAGGCTCTAAACACTTCATATTAACTGCCTTATTAATGTGCCCACGAATCCGTACCACTGCCCACTCCAAGTGGATTCTTGCAATGAATCCGCTGTAGGTGGGGCTGCATGAAAAGTTTCAGCGGGGAGAATGTGAGTAGAATCCCCAACTGAACATGTCTGTTTTCTTTTTTAAAATTTATGTTTTTAAAAATATATTTTTTATTGATTTTTTACAGAGAGCAAGGGATAGGAGAGAGATAGAGAGCTAGAAACATAGATGAGAGAGAGACACCTACCAGCTGCCTCCTGCACACCCCCTACTGGGGATGTGCCCGCAACCAAGGTACATGACCTTGACCGGAATCGAACCGGGGACCTTTCAGTCTGCAGGCCGACGCTCTATCCACTGAGCCTCACTGGTTTTGGCAACATGTTTGTTTTCTGTCCATTGCATGGATGCTTTAGTTTGAAAGAGGACCTGATTGGGGGCTTCCCTGATACCGTAGTCCGTGCACTATTGGGTTTGCTGCCGTTTAAGCCACGGCTGAGTCCCATAAGCACTCTCAAAGGTGAGAAGGCAGTGCAGCTGGTAGTTGAGAATGAGGCTTTTTAGAGCGAGGCAGGTCTGTGTTCAAATCCTGACTTCCTTGCTCATTAGCTGTGGGCGTCTGAAACATGTTTTGGCATCTTGTTATGCATCGTTTCCTCATCAGTGGAATGGGAATAGTGTAATTCTAAGGAAATAACAGAACATAGCTGAATGAATTTAGGGTGGTGCCTGATTAATTGCTAGTGAGTGGTCCTGTGATGTCTGTCATCTGATGATGACGATGATGATGATGATGATGATGTCACCTGGTGAATGGCCAGTGAGGGGCCCTCTGATGTCTATGATGATAATGATGATAAGGATAAGGATAAGGATAACGATGGCCATGATGACAGTGGTGATGGTGATGGTGATGGTAGTTGTGGTGGTGGTGGTGATCAACTTGCCAAACCTGTTCTTAAATTTGCAAAACACATATAACATTTAGGCTTTGTGAGAGAACTCCTCCTCTGGGAAATCGCCCCCAAATTCAAGTTCCGGTTCTTTCTTGGGGCATGAGAGACACATGTTCCATCATTGCTGTTTTCTACAAGGAAGGGGTTATGTTTTCAGCAGAGAATAATGCCTAACAGTGGGAAATGGTTCATGTAAGCACAATGTTAAATGCTGGAGATGTGAAGAGAATCAAAAGTTCATAAATTTTCTTGGCCATGTGCTCAAATTTCAGTGTGTGAAATTATGCTCATCTGTCAAGACTCTACTGAACTGAACTTACTTAGCATTTAACTTGTATTGTGGTTCTTTTTTTAAAAAAATATATTTTATTGATATTTCACAGAGAGGAAGGGAGAGAGATAGAGAGCCAGAAATGTCGATGAGAGAGAAACATCGACCAGCTGCCTCTTGCACACCCCCCACTGGGGATGTGCCTGCAACCAAAGTACATGCCCTTGACCAGAATCGAACCTGGGACCCTTCAGTCCGCAGGCCGACGCTCTATCCACTGAGCCAAACCGTTTTGGCTGTATTGTGGTTCTTTATACATAGCTATTGGGTGCTACTGGATCCTGAGTGGCCAGGTGTTATGTACTTTGTCATATACTGCACACATCCAGCATGAGACTGAAGACAGTCGTAGAACCTTCATGTATTCATTCGACCAATCGGTGAAACAGGATAATACACGCAAAGTCAGGTCAAGAAAGTCTTAACTGTCAAATGACTTCTATGAAGTAATTTCCATATTTATCAAGAGGGAAGGAAAATTATGGAGGACTAGCGAATTTTAAAGAAGCTTCACTTCAATGCAAGGAGATACGTATATAGGTGAAGAAACAAAGAGGTTAAATTACTTCAGTTCATGCAGTCGGCAAGAGACAGAGTTAGAGTTTTAGCACAGCTTTACCCACTGCTACTGTCAGAGGCGAGAGACCAGGACAGGAACCAAGAGCTTTGAATAAATGCAATACAGATCACATTTTAATAAGTTATAAAACCCAGAATGGAATAATGTGAGTGCCTTATAGTACAATAAGCGAGACAGTTTAGAAACATCTTTTTAGATAAAATCATGAGACCAGTATACAGCCAGCCATGTTATTTTTAACATAACCTTTTTAAGGAACAGAATAATGCATGTCTGTTGTAAAAAATTTTAAGGATACAGACATCTAAAGAAGAAAATAAAAATCATCATTCCATTATTCACAAAATTATACGCTGTTATCCTAATTTTTCAAACTTTTTCTATGATCATCACCAGTAAATCTAAGCTACATTTTAATTTCAGTTTTGAAGCAATCAATAAAGTCCACGGCTGTGGGAAAAGCAAGGGTCACCCTCTTCTATAGCTGACCGGAAGGAAAGAGCTTAAATGCTCTTATGAACATTCTGCCCTGATTGTAGATACAGAAATTCATTGGCCAATGATTCTTTGGACAGTTGGTCATTGCAGAATTTTGTAAACCCTTCTAGAACCAAATCATGGAGAAGTATGAAGGACCAATTTCACGTTCTCTTCTGGAATGAGGACCATAAGCAATAATAGCGTCATTCTATTAAAGAATCTAGGAGTCAGTTTGAAATTGGAATTTGTGTAGCATGGTCTAAAATTAAGAGAAAAACCTTGAGGCTAAGAAACATGAGGTCTCTCAGTTTTCTTATCTGCAAAAGGGGATCAATAATGCCCATCTCATAAGCTTATTAGTATAAGGATGAAATTAAATCAGGAAATGTTTATAAAATAATTCTCACATGATATCCAATAATATTCTAACACCACAATAGCATAGCTATCACTGACCTCTTCTTATCACCTACCTCGACCTCTGAGGCAGGGAGTAAACTGGACTTGATATGGCCAGCGAGCCCACATCACACAGCTAGGACTTGAAGTTCAAGGTCGCTAGGTGTACCAGCATGCGTTATCCCACGTGGCACATTTGCTTCTGATACCACATGTCAGCATGCTCTTTGTTTACAAGCCCAGATAAATGTGTTGTGTTAGAATTGTACCTTTATCCAGTGTGCATTGACTTACTGATTGCACACCGTCTGTGTGTCTCTATGCCTGCGTGGGTTTTCCCCCCCTTGGATCTTGGTGACCTGAACGTGGTAATTAGGACTCAGCTCAAATTCAAAGTAACTTTTACCTGCCTTTCTTTTATATCCCCCGCATATGAGAATATGTAGCTAAATCTTGCTGCTCTCTGAGTTTATTAGCAAGGGACATATAAGAAACTTGAGTCAGGATTTCTACTGGATGCTCCTCACTGAATGCTATAAAATTGATATTGGTTGACCCTCCAATTCAGACAATGGATTGGCTTCATTGGTTGGGAGGGTTTTTTCACAGTTAATGGAGCCAGTTTAAATCTAGGGATGTAGTAAGTGATAGGAGACTCAGCTGCCTGTGATGACATTTCTCTCTGTGCTAGGCTGTGGGTACCCTACCATGACAGCTCTAGAAGGTTCTTGTTAGGGTGCTGTTGCCAAGGACTCATGCTACACTAAGTTCTTCTCCATCTAAAAAGCTTCCTAGGGTTTGAGCAAACTCTCTGAGGTCACATAGCTATTCTGTGGATTTGAACCTATGGCTGCTTAGCTCTACCCACCATATGTGCTTCCAGCATCGTGGGAACCAAATATTTGTCTCATTCATTCATTCATTCATTCATTCACTCATTTGCTCTGTATTAAGCAGAATCTACTACCTTCCCTTCTTCCGGTCTCTGACACGGTACTAAAACAATTCACAGGTCTGATTTCCCTTTTCATAACGTTGCATTTGCAACCTCCTCACAGTGTGGCTTTGCCTGCCTTATTGTATGGGATGCTTATAGCAACCCAACACGGGGATTATTTATTTATTTATTTATTTTTAAATATAGTTTTATTGATTTCAGAGAGGAAGGGAGGGAAATAGAAACAGCAATGAAGAGAGAGAATCATTGATCGGCTGCCTCCTGCATGCCCCCCACAAGGGACCAGGCATGTGCCCTTGACTTAAATTAAACCTGGGACCCTTTATTCCACAGGCTGACACTTGATACACTGAGCCAAACCAGCGAGGGCCAACATGGGAATTATTATCCACATTTTAATGTTGCCTTTTTTTCAAGAACAGCATCTTCAGCTATGTAACCAGTAATGGGAATGGGGTGGGGGGTGTGGGGGACTCAGTCTCACATACTGTTGTTCTGAGGCCTCAGGCCAGGCATTCTCCATTCACACCCGGCCCTCAAGGGACAGGTAAATGGACAGAAGGACTTGTATCAGGGCCAGAGCTTTCAGAACTGACACGTAGAGATAACGGCGCCTTGTCAGGAAGTGGGGAAGAGGCCCACCATTGCTGTCGTGGTATTCATGGTCTGGGGCCAGAACCCGATGACAAAGGGACTCTCCTATGAAGCAGGCAGATGGATGAAGTCATCAATGACAGGCCTCTATGCCGCCGTGACAAATTCTGTGGGCCACTGACCTCCCGATCCGGGTACAGTCTCTGTCTGCCACCAGAACCACACGCAGACGGATGTTGAATATATGTTTTTAAGAATGTTATTTTTCATTTAGTAAGGAGGGCAGGCAGACAGCAAACTCAATATGGTTCATGCTTAGTTACTCCCTGTCTCTATTTCACAGACGAAGGTGTGCTAGCAGGCCGCTAAGAAGACCCTAGTTTGGTAAATGGGCGTGTGCCTCCAGCAAATGCCAGGGGATGCTGTTGTGTGAAGGGATGCCTCTCAGGTGATTAGGATAAGCAATAGGCTGGCCACTTTGTAAACTCTAGGAAAGGCTCTTCTTTTCTCAACATTTAGATTCCTCAGCCATGTTATGCATTAAGACCCAATTCTAACTTAGTATGTTGGAGAGTTTCAAAAGCTACCCCCTGCAGGATTTGTGCTGAAGATCACATTTTCTCATTCAGTAGATCACACTTTAATACAGGCTTTTAAAAAAGCAGCTTAAAACACAGAGAGGCACTTGACAGGACATCAGCCAATGCTCCCTAGCATGGCTGTTCTTGAGGAATAGGGGGAGGAGGGGTTAACAATGTCATTTTCTAGTGCCTCTGGACATGGCTCCATTGTCATGTACACATGTGCATGCACCAGGAAAGGGCCAAATAAGAGAAACATCCTGTCTCTTGTGTATCAGGGAAACCTGTCCCCCCATCCCGTAGAGCAGTGTTTCCAAAACTTTTGACATATGCGTACCCCTTCTATAATTTTCATAACACTGAGTACCCCTTGTCAAAAAAGGATGTATTTTAATAACAATTAAAATATATTTATTTTTTATTTTTTTGGTACATACACAAAATAATAACAAAAAATGAAATTATTCATAATAAAATGTAAATAAAAGTTATATTATAAATAACATTTATTTGCACACCGGACCATCTCATGCCTCACAAGACTGTCTTGACCTGACTCATGAGAACGTAGAATTAGGTGAAGCTAAGCATGGTGCAGTGCCTATCCCCACCAAACTCCGGTGCAACGCGTACCCCCACCACACTCTTCCCGTGCTCCTGGGGGTATGCGTACCACACTTTGGGAAACACTGCCTTAGAGCACCAGTTGGGTGTATTGGTAAGGGGTGTGTGTAAAACAGACTCACCTTCTATTATAATGGAAGGCAGTTGATCGGTAGCGAATTTTATGAACATTACTATAATGCCTTTTGCATTACAGGCTATGAAATCATAGACTAGTATCTGGTGCAAGTCTTGAATTTCCCTAAGAGATCTCTTTCATGGAATGCCTTGACTCCTCCAAAGAAAGCCTCCATTCCTACCAGAAACCTGGTGGCTCAGACACTCTAGATGAGAACCTAAGTTGGTTAAATTAGAAAACCTAGTAGTTGGGAAGAGTTGGGATTCAACTTTCTTCGTTGCCTGGAAAGGAAAATGAAAATAAAGTTAAGTGGCTTAAATTTCTTTAAAAATATGTGTTTTCTTTTGTGTTTTTCCCTCTCACGCTAGAGCAAAGCCATATCCAAGTAGCAGTAGAAGTGATGTTATGGAATTCCAAAGGCAGATATAAAGCATGGCTCTCCAGTATTAGCTTCTCCCAAATTAGCCAGTTAGTTTAGTTAGTTTCTTCTAAACATAAGGGGGATGACACGAAGAATCCACTGTCGCTGGTTGGGAATATTTTATACAACCTTATATGCAATGGTACTGTGATAACTCTCTCTCTAGCTACCCGGGCAAGCCAATCATTCGATTTCGCCATTGTAAATGCATTAAATAGGAGAACAATGGTCATTAGAGTTGGAAGTGGCCTTTGCATCCAGTCCTGTTCTCCCCCTCATCCCCTTTACAGATCAGAGAAGTGGTTCTCAGTCAGGCTTTCTGACTTATGCACAGTCTTTGAAATCATGAGAATGCTGATAGTGAAATCCAGATACCCTGATGTTAATCTAAGGTTTCCTTTACACATTTCTCTTTGAACTAACTTTGCATTTAGGGAGTGATTATAAGAGGGGGTCAAGAATCTGGGAGACTTAAGCTGTAAGTTCAAGACCCTCTTTCCCTTCTCCCATTTGGGCAGACATCTTCAATCTCAAGGGCAGCTAACAAAAATGATGTAAGACTACTACGAGGTGGCAGTATTACATGTTGAGCCTTGTCTCCAGTTGGGAAGGTATCTTCTGTTTGGAGCCATGGGCGAGATAGGAGTCTGGGCTGCGTGCCTTCTTTGTAAGTCTGGGAGGTTGAATTAAGGTTCTAAATGATACTGAGGTTTGCTAAGCAAAGTCCAACTTGTCAATGGCTCTTCTTGTTGGGTATTTAAAGTTCAAGAGCGTTGTTTGCTTTGGTTAAGTGCTCTGAAGTGTTTCAACAGCCATGGGCCCATTTATATAAACAAATGAGGGAACCCACTGATAATCCATGAAACGGGAAGCAGGCCGGAGCCCGAGGAGCAGCAGAAATCCTCAATGACTTAAAGATAAGCTTCCCGCACACCTGCCTAATTCACTCGGTGCAACAACAACAGGTGTGTGTCCGTGGGTTTGAATGGCCTAAGAGGGAAGGATGGGGGCGGGGGCGTATTTACTGCTTTAAGTACATGTCTCTTTAAGTTTATAAATTTGTGAGCATTTTTCTAATAAGTGCACTTGCAAACTTGTTATCATTATGTTTTTAAAAAAATACATTTTATTGATTTTTTTTTTTAACAGAGAGAAAGGGAGAGAGATAGAGTTAGAAACATCGATGAGAGTGAGTCATGGACCAGCTGCCTCCTGCACCCCCCCCCCCCCCCACTGGGGATATGCCCACAACCAAGGCACTTGCCCTTGACCGGAATCGAACCCGGGACCCTTGTCTGCAGGCCGACGCTCTATCCACTGAGCCATACCGGTTTCGGCTCATTATGGTTTTTAAGAGATATGTTTTCTTTTGTTGTGAGTCATCTCATTTACTCTTGAGATGATTTTAATTGGGTTTATTAGGAAACCAGTTTCCTCCAAGTATTATTTTTATATATATGTGTCATCTGTTCAGACTTTTAGAGATTATCATTATTTCTTAAGAAACACCATTTTAGAGCAGAGCAGTGACTTTTGTAAGCCACATGGGCACAATGCTTTTCGATGCATAGGTGAACATTCACTCAAAGGATGTCATATTCCAACAGCTCTTAAAACACACATTGCCATCTTTAGACAGAAGGACAGTCCCAGTCTGAAATCCTCTCATCTATTTTACCAGAGTTTCCGAACCCTTCAAAGGTGGGTATATTTGTGCCAAAGTTCTAAGTTTACTTGCTTGGCCAGGGACTGGAGAGACACTGAGGGACTTCAGAATGGGACAGTTAGAGTTATAGCTTTGAATCCATATAGTCCTAATTATTATTGTTTTTAGATTAAATCTTTATTGTTGAAAGTATTGTATATGTCCCCCCCTTTTCCCCCATTGACCCTTCTAGCCTGCCTCTGTCCCCGCCCCAGGCCTTCACCACCCTGTCGTCTGTGTCCATGGGTTATGCATATATGCATACATGTTCTGTCATTGATTTCTTCCCTCCCTCCCTCCTCCCAGTTTTTTAAAAAATATATTTTATTGATATTTCACAGAGAGGAAGGGAGAGAGATAGAGAGCTAGAAACTTCGATGAGAGAGAAACATCGACTAGCCGTCTCTTGCACACCCCCTACTGGGGATGTGCCCACAACCAATGTACATGCCCTTGACCGGAATCGAACCCGGGACCTTTCAGTCCGCAGACCAACGCTCTACCGCTGAGCCAAACCGGTTTTGGCTCCTCCCAGTTTTAAAGCTCAGTTTTTGCCATGTAACTCTACACAGTGATCACAAATTGCAGGTGACAGCATCCACTTCACACACATCCTTGTGGGACTCAAATGAAACAGTGGATTAGGTTGCATCATACGGGATTTTCAGTATTCGACCATTATTTCCAATATTTACCCGTGATTAGCCCCACTGTTTCATATGCTGTCTTTGAATGATAGGTGGACTTACAGAATTTCCCATCAAATTGAAACTCCTGCTAAATAGCAACTTCAAAGGACCAGAACATGGCTGGAAGGAGGGACATCTGAGTTTACTAGTGACGGGAAAGCATGCATCTATGTCCTGTGACCCTTCTCTCTAAGTGTCTATGACTATTGGCCTCACCCTGATGTGTCATTAGCTCACACTTCCATATGAATGAACACACCGATACCGGGATCAATAAAGTCAAGCCAGCTTCTAGAAACTTTATAATGTAATTCATTATAGAAATATTTCCCCCCAAACCCTTTGGTGAAATATCTTTAGGCCACGAAGGTAGGGAAAGGAAAGTTCATGAAGCGACAAAGAGATAGACAAGGGAAGGAATCCATGGAAGACAAACTTTCATGAATGGAGTTGGCACGTGGCATAGGATTTCAAATCCTCAAAGTCTGACCGACCTTCCTCTGCCCCATCATATGCAACTCCTTGACCCGCTGCCATCAGTTGCAAATGGTGGGTCCTTTCTTCACCCTAAGATGTCCGTGTGGCTCCTTGCAAAGCAGCGTGTTGTCTGCAGGAGGCTCCAGCCAAATGCTGCATGTCTTCAGCGAGGAGTCGCAGGGCAATCGGGACTCCTGCTTTGGGTTGACACATTTCAGTTCACACAAGACCTTGAGAACACTCCAGAATTCTTGAATGACTGCCTGGAGACCAAAGGCTTACTGGCCAGGGAACTTGAGCTGAACAAAAGATGATGTCACTGCGCAGACAGGATCATCACGTGTCATAATTAGAATTGAATGCAGATTGTTCTGACATAAGACAGAGGAGAGGGGGTGGGAGAACATGAGGCTTGTTTTTTCCTATAATTTCCAGCAGGTTTAGTAAGCCCTTTACTCCGATCTTCCTCTTGCCACTCATCGCTCTATATTTTGAATAGTTTCCCCTTGAGTCGCTTAACACCTTTAAGAAGGAATGAATACATTTGCTTAAAACCTTCAAGAAGAAATTGGGTTAAAATTGGATGGCTTCTCAGTTTATCTGGACTCTGGAACAGATTGGGAGGGTTAGGAAGGAATGGTGACAGTGGGGGTCGGGGGCCGGCAAAGGATTTTAAGAGCTGGAGTCTGGAATGGCCTCTTAAAGGAGAAAGGCATAGGCTGCAAAGAATAGGCAATATTTTGACTGATCTCTGTTCTGTTGGTTTCCTACTTCTTAGAAGTCAATAAGTGCTCATTTAAAAAATTAGAACAAAGAAAGGGACCAAAAGAAGACCATTTTAAAACCGGCACCTGCAGGAATTTCACCTGCAATCACCACGAACAGAGCAAAGAGGGTGCGGGGGTAGCTGGCAGGCACCACAGTTGAACTGATGGCCGGGCAGCCGATGTCCCCACACTCCTGGGGGCTCTGCAGAAGGTCTGGGACCAAGCAGGGGACAGGGGCTTACTCCTCTGGAACTTTCTCTTCGTTGTTGCAGGACTTACCAATGCCCAGTAAAGTGAACGGAGCAAAGATGAAATGCTAACCTTTAGCTCCTCTCGTCAGTATTTAGATGCATATTTAAGCCCTAGCTTGTTTGGCTCAGTGGATAGAGGGTCAGCCTGAAGACCTCAGCGCTCCGGGTTCGATTCCGGTCAAGGGCATGTACATCAGTTGCAGGCTCCTCCCTGGCCCAGGTTCTGGTCAGGACTTGTGCAGAAAGCAACCAACCCATGTGTTTCTCTCATATTTCTCTCTCTCTCTCTCTCTCTCTCTCTCTCTCTCTCTCTCAAAATCAATGAAAAATACATCAGGTGAGGATTAATAAGAGAGCAACCAAAGGACTTGTATGCATGCATATAAGCATAACCAGTGGACACAGACACTAAGGGGGTGAGGACATGTCCCGAGGTATAGAGGAGGCTGGGGAAAGTCAATGGGGAAAAAGAGACATATGTGCTACTTGTAATACTTTAAACAATAAAAAAGAACTTGTATACATATATTCATAACCCATGGACACAGACAATAGTGTGGTGAAGGCCTGGGGAGGGAGATGGGTGCAGGCTAGAAGGGGATAATGGGGGGGGGGGAGGAAAGAGGGCATCCGTAATACTTCCAACTATAAAGATTTAAAAAGATACTTCAGTGAATATTGAACTAAAAAAATTTAAAAATAAATGCGTAGTTTGTGGGTCCATTAATTGGTAATGCAGTGATAAAAACGCCCTCTGCTCGGATGAATACATTGTCTTTCTCTTACAAACTTCTGTTGTTTCAAAATGCAATTGTCTCATTTGAGGTGTGAGGGAATGCGCTAACCTTGTCTTCTCTGGGGCCGCCGTGCAGAAATGATCACTGAATATACATGTTTTTAATAAAAATAGAGAAGAGGAGGGGGAGGGAACCAACTTACTTAAATCCTGAATTGAGTCAGACCTCATATGCATTGTTAAAAAAAAAAAAAGCCCTAAAGAATTGCATATGGATTAGAGGGATGAATATTCTATTATTTCAGTCTGTTCAGCTGATCTTCTTATTGTGACTTGCGCCTCAGAAATCTGCCAGGAATTTGGCTCTGCCGTCGTCGGCAGTAATTTTAAATGTGTATCAAGCACTTGATAGTGTATGATTTGCGTGCGGTTGCATTCCTGTTCCCTAAATTTTCCACCAATTTATTACTTTTTTTTTCTGACTGTTTTAATATTTCAGGATGATGAATATATACAGCATCATTAAAGGTAAATAAAAAATGCATGAAATTAAAAAATGGAATATTAGATGTTTCTCCACTGTAATCCCTCGGCCCAATAGGAATGAGAGGTCTCTGTTCTAACGAGTAATCCCTTCCCGTGATTAGGAAAACTGGGGGTGTCCACACAGCCCGCATACTATTTGTTCCATCTAAGCCTATTTATGTAAGGTGGGGGTAAAAGTTGTTATTAGGAGACCTATAAACCCATTTTACAATTCCGAAAGGTAGGCTGGCCTCTTACTCTTTTTCTCCCCTTTATTATTTTTTTTGCCATAGTTGATGGTGGCATGTTCTTAATTCATCTTTCACAATTCGGTTCCTGGAAGTCTTTTTCATACTTAGATAGCACACTGGCTATTCTATTGAAATCCCCTTTAAAGACCATGGATTGAGCTAGGCTGTTCATATGCATCTGGTCGCTGCTTTTTCAATACCTGCAGGAAGGAGAGGAGTTAGTATCTTAGGGTCCTTCCCCATTTCCGGCCGCTACTTGATGAGTGTCAAGGGCAAGTTGTTTTTTGTTTTTTTTTAAAAATATATTTTATTGATTTTTCACAGAGAGGAAGAGAGAGGGATAGAGAGTGAGACACATCTATGAGAGAGAAAAATCAATCAGCTGCCTCCTGCACACACTCCCCACTGGGGATGTGCCCGCAACCAAGGTACTTGCCCTCAACCGGAATCGAACCCGGGACCTTCCAGTCTGCAGGCCATTGCTCTATCCACTGAGCCAAACCGGTTTCAGCCAAGGGCAAGTTTTGCCAGAGTTGTTTTTCTCTTTCCCAAGGAAGCTGTTCTGTATTGACTCACTGTTGTTTTGTTGTTCTCATGCTTATTTTTTTTCCTTAAGAACAGTTTGTACCATGTGATGCTATGTGACAAACATTGTTTAAATTTAGTTTTGATTTTTGAACCAGAGAGAGCAGCCTTTGTAAAGAGGATATGTGAATATAAGAAGACCAAAATTGGTTGTTTTTGAAGCAGGAATCAGATAAGGAAGCCCTGATACAGGCCCCACACTACTTCTATGATTTCTTTTTTTTTAATTTTTTAATTTTTAAATATATATTTTATTGATATTTTACAGAGAGGAAGGGAGAGAGATAGAGACCTAGAAATGTCGATGAGAGAGAAACATCCGCCAGCTGCCTCTTGCACACCCCCTTCCGGGGATGTGCCCGCCACCAATGTATGTGCCCTTGACCGGAATCGAACCCGGGACCCTTCAGTCCGCAGACCGACGCTCTCCCACTCAGCCAAACCGGTTTCGGCAACTTCTGTGATTTCTTTGGAGGGATATTCTTCCTTTATTAGCAAATCTTTAGTAGTTGCCCTCTCTGAAAGGTTTCTCAATAGGGGGAAGTTTTTTCAAAATGTCTTTATCATAAAGGTTATAAGTATGATTTCTTTTTATTTTCCCTCCAATTAGATTTTAGCAGAAACCAGACTTTCCTTAAACCAGTTTAGTTCTCCACAACTGCACAAATACTGATGTAGCAATTGCCTGTCCACTCTCCTGGATTTTAGGAATGCTGGTTTTGCACCAATTGCAATCTAATTTCTGATATATTAAAATGCTGGGGAGTTACTGAAAATTTTGTTCTTTTACTGTAACATTCCTTACGTATGGCTTACTTATTTTTGGCTTTATTTTGCTCTTCACTGCTTAATTGACATTATGGGATGTGACAATAGCTTTTACCAAGTTCACAGTCATGCAGCGTGCTCAATGCCCACCGTTTCTAGTGAACGTTCATTTTTAAAAACATGTTGCATACCGCACCCCAGAGATATGATGTCACCTGGAAAATCTCCGCTCCTGTTTTGACCAGTTCGCTCTGAGACCCACAGTGAATCCGAGCCACGAAAGAGGCATCCCCTTGGCAGCTAGCTGGGTAGGTCAAGTTCAAGTTGGCTTTTCTGAGGATTTGTTCCTCCTCTTGCAAAGAAAGAAGAAGGAAAGAAAAAGAAAAAAAAGACACCCAACAGCCCACAGTCCCGTAGCTGAACCCAGAAAGGCCCATAAGAGCCGGGAGGGGAGAAACAGTTTAAAATAGTGCACGCACTTAGGCTAGAAAAATTAGCAGCGAGCATGTGCTTTCGCCACGGCCCCGTGACCAGTCAGCGCCTCTCTATTGTGTTCAGCTCCCGGGAAACCTGAGCCTGCCTCCACCAGCTGCGCCAGGCCTACCCAGAGGTCTCAGGTTGCCCTGGCAGAGCCAGCGCTGCCCGGCCCTGTCCCAGCCGCAGTGTGAGCGGGCCACCAGCCCCAGGCCTGAGCCCGGGTGTGGCTCAGGCTGGTGGCAGGAGTGGCTGAGTGTGGGGGGGTTCGGGATGTGTGCACAGCCCTCCCTCCCCCCTGGATGTTCTCTGGATCCTTCTGGAGCAGGTGCCATCCCCGAGCCCAGTGGTCGGCAAACTGCGGCCCGTGAGCCACATGCGGCTCTTTGGCCCCTTGAGTGTGGCTCTTCCACAAAATCCCACGGCCTAAGCAAGCCTATTTTGAAGAAGTGGCGCTAGAAGAACTTTAAAACATGTGGCTCCCAAAAGAAATTTCAACCTTTGTGCTGTGGATATTTGGCTCTGTTGACTAAGGAGTTTGCCGACCACTGGCCTGGCCCTTCTAGGCTAGGAGAGCAGGGTCACCGGTGGGTTAGAGCTCAGCCTTCGCAGTTACTTCCCAGCTGTGCAGCCTCGGGCCAGTTACTCAAAGTCTCTGGGCCTCCGTTACCTTGGGTGTAAAGTTAGGGTACCGTATTTGCCGGCGTATAAGACGATTTTTTGGCCCTGAAAAATATGCCTCCAAGTGGGGGGTAGTCTTATACGGTGGGTATATAACAAACTCTGTATTTTGAGTGGAAATGTTAGGGGGTCGTCTTATACGCCCAGTCTCTTATACGCCGGCAAACACGGTATTTTTCAGGGCCAAAAAATCATCTTATACGCCAGCAAATACGGTAATAATATGATCTACTTCAAAGGCTTTCATAAGACTTTCAAAGCTCTGCTAGCACCGGCTGGCTACCACGTGGTCAGCACTCAGCATCACCCCTATGACGTTCTCATATGCAGTGTGTGCATCTCTTGCCTGTTGTACTTGGAGAAACTGAGGCTATAAATCATGAGCTCACCCAGGACCACTTGGCCAAGAATAGAATTTGTATTTCCTGGCTCTCAGGCTGTTATGCTAACCACTAATCTATGCTCCTTCCCCGAATCAAGCCCTTAACATCTCTACTCTAGGTTAAAGCAGGCCGAAGATTGAAGAAAATAACGGTAAAAAATAACCTTACAGATTAACTTAATCTGCGGCATCTCATCCTGGAAGCTGACCGTATTAGAAATGAAAAGATGTTTTCGGTCAGTATCTCTCCACAGCTAAAATGACCGGATTTTTAAAGTATATACATTTTACTTGGCTGATGAAATTGGCAAGTTTTTAAAAAAAATAATTATTATTTGGGGTGAGTCCATGGGGCCTTCTGGGGCTCTGAAACATTTAAACGGGCTCTGAGCCTTGGGCGGAATAAGGCAGAAAAATGTTTACAGTTCATAGTGGGGAACGTACGCTGGAGTATTTTGCCCGAAGCCATACAGAAACTCCTGGGATAAGCAAAAAGCACATTTTCAAAGCGAATCAGACTGAAGAAAGTGGCAGAAATTTCACACGGCGAGTTTAAACGCCCCGTGTAAGGCTGGATTTCAAAAGCAGAGATAACGAGGCATCTTTACGGCGCTTCTATTAATTATGAGTCGCGTCTACGGTCGCAAATTAGATAAACAATTGGCTATTCCTCTTTTGAGAAGAGTTGAATCGGCCAGTCTTTTGAGTGGTTTTGACAAGCAATTCCCCAAACAAGCAAAGGAAGCGGTGTGTGGATATAGGCTTGGAATAATTCAGCTCCCTCGAGGTGGCGAATTTCATTCTACGGCTGGAATTCCCTTCCAGCCCCCAAAGTAAATACTCAGTAAGCACAGGTTGGCCACAGTGCAGTCAGGCTGCTAATTGGTTTGACGGCCCAGTGGTCCGGGGGTGTCTCTTCTCCTGACAGCGTTGCGGTGAGCAGCAGAGGAACTTTTGGGTGGTTGGTTTGTTTTTGTCACCACACCGCACATTTGCACAGCCTCTTAGCGAGTAATGCAAAACGGGTAATAGCTGGGTTGAGGTGCCCCTCGGGTGGTGGTGGTGTTATGGGCAGGAAAGCAGGCATTGAGAAATAAATAACAGCCCAGCTGGTGTGGCTCAGTGGTTGAGCATCAACTTATGAGCCAGGAGGTCACGGTTCCATTCCCAGGACAGGCATATGCCCTGCTTTCAGGCTCAGTCACCAGTAGGGGGCGTACAGGAGGCCTACTGATCAATGATTCTCTCTCATTATTGACATTTCTCTTTCTCTTTCTCTTTCTTTCTCTTTCTGAAATCAATGAAAACATTTTTTTTTAAAAAAGAGAGAGACCTAAATGATAAATTAGTCTACTTAATCTGTTTATTGAGCAGCGGAGGTTCATAATCTATACATATGAAAGGCTAATATGCAAGGTGTCCCCACGGGAGTTTGACTGAGAGACCGGGAGTTCTATCGCTCTCTAGGACATGTGCTAACCCCCAGGGGGTTGCACACAGTCTGGGCATGTGCCCTGACCTGGAGTCAAACTGGCAACCTTTCGGTGCATGGAAAATGTCCAACCAACTGAGCCACACCGGCCAGGGCAAATCATATTCCCCGAACCATTTTAACTAAAATTCAGGAATAGTACAAGCATAGCTGAATCCCAGAATATCACCGAGATCCCGGCGTCCCCTTAGCACCAACGACATAAAAGCGTCCCATGACGTTTTCCATGTGGAAACTCTGAGCCATCCAGACGGTCACAGCTGAGCCCGTCCGCGTCCAGAAGTATCGCTGACCCGGCTGGGCACGGTGCCCCCGCTAGGTGCGCTGACCGGTAACTGATCCCATCATGTGCTTCACCCACAGCAGCATCTGCGGCGCGGGCTTTCCGCTTTCGCAGCTCCGGGGCCTGAGTCAGCCCGCCCGGCTCACGGGATCTGTGGGTGACTGGGCATCCAGACAAGGAGCCCGTCCCACTGAACTGGGGCGACTCCTGCAGCTCATATTCCACAGGGCTTTAATAAAAATAAATATCTTTTTATTGACTTCAGAGAGGGAGAGAGCGATAGAAGCATCAGTGATGAGAGAGAATCTTTGACAGGCTGCCTACTGCCCACCCCACATTGGGATGGAGCCCCCAATCCCGGCATGTGCCCTAAGCAGGAATTGAACCTTGACCCCTTGGTTCATAAGTCAATGCTCAACCACTGAACCAAGACAGCTGGGGCCACAAGAACTTTCTGAACTGTTCAGCTGCATAGGGTTCTGTTGTGCTAGTTAATATGCTATCTGGAATTGTTTTCATCTTTGTAAGGAGAGGGATATTTTTGTGTCTTGAGCCCCTTCTATCCTCATTTATTTTAATTGATTAATTTTTTTATTGATTTCAGAGAGGAAAGGAAGGATAGAAACATCAATGATGAGAGAGAATCATTGATGGTCCGCCTCTTGCATGCCCCCAAACCCAAATCTGGGTCATGTGCCCTGACCCGGGAATGGAACCGTGACCTCCTGTTTCATAGGTTGATGCTCAACCACTGAGCGACACTGGCCACCCTCTATCCTCACTCATGGCATCTCTGTCCAAATTGCTAATGGCACAGAAAACATAGAAAAATGGCAATTGTTAATGGCATAGAAAACAGACTAGATTGATGCTTATCGCTCAATTGACCAGAGCGCCATCAGTCATATAGTCACCTAGGATTTGGTAATAATAGCAAAAGGAGAAGATTACCTCAGGCCACCTTCATGTAAAGGAAGGGGTATATTTTTTTTATTCTTACTTTTTAAATATATTTACATTCATTTTAGAGAGGGAGAGAAAGATAGAAACATTAGTGATGAGAGAGAATCATTGATTGACTCCCTCCTGCACTCCCCTCACTGGGGATCAAGCCCGCAACCCAGGTATATGCCCTGACCGGGGAATCGAACTATGGCCTCCTGGTTCATAGGTCAACACTCAACCACTGAGCCATGTGGATCATGCTTGGGATAGATTTAAAAAATATATGTACCAGGGATATAACCTATAGGAATTAGACTTATATTGGAGCTGGAGTTATGAAAATATGTTTCTAAGAAAGACAGACTGGGTGCTAAACCGAAGATGGCAAGTCATAGCGCACAGTGCAGAGTGCCTACAGCAAGCCCGGCTCTCCTTGTCTGTGACGTCTGTGAATGCTGTGTGCCCAGAAACTATCACTGTCATGTCTGCCTTGTTTATTATGCAACCTACTGTGTGTACAAACAGCTCGGCAGAAATTAGAGGCCAGGAGCCCCTCAATATCAGGGAAATGGAACTCTTCATTGACTATGCAAACATAAACTTTTTTTTCTTTTATCATTTGTTTTTTTTTTTGCAAAGCCCTTCAAGATATCCCCTTAGTGATGTCAGGTAAAAGCAAACATTCATTTCTATTGTTTCCATGGGATCTTGAAGAAATGTGTCCCCAAAAAATTATGTGTTCGGTTTCTTTGTGTAAGAACTCTCAAACATAGTTCTGTCTGGCAACTTCATTGTTTCCTACAGTATCTTACTTAGGGAGCGGGGCCTGGCGAACTGTGGGGGTAATTATGCCTCTGGCTTTCTAAGGACCGTCTGGTCCTGTTTTCCCTAAGTAACCCGTGATGGTGTCATGGATAAACAGCCTCACCTCTGTTTTAATGACCCCCCTGATTTTCCAGGGCCCGCCGTGTGCCCGAGTCAGCTCCTTGGACTCCCGCTTTGTTCTACCTCCCTCAGTTCTCCCACAAAAAACTATTTACGTTTTGCTTGAATAGCTTAAACACCGTTTTAGAAGACTTTAGATTGCTTTTGAACAGAGTTGAATGCATCTTTAGCCATCACTGGGCCTAAAATGGAAACCCTTTTTTCAGCTTATCTGTATTAAACACCTGTAAAAATCAATGGTGCTGTATTTTCCCCCCTCATAATGCTCCGTTCCTTTAACTAATGCCAGAAATAACGCACAGTTTATTCCAGCGTGTTCTTTTCCCGGCGCCCGGTGCTCTCCTGTAGCAAGTGGCATCGTGTATACGAACTCACTTCTGCTGACTTCATAGTAAAATTGCCAGGCTGGTGTTGAAATGCAACCAATCGGAGCCTAATCCGCAAGCAGGAATTTGCTGTCTCTCCCACTGATTATCAGCGTCTGCTTCATGATGAATATGCAGAATGTTTATTTTATTTTATTTTTATTTTTTTTGGCCGGAGCCCATACTTACATAAATGACCAATAGGAGAGGCTACAGTTAACTAGGGATGTTTTCTTGTGAGCATTGTTATTTCTCCCTAAAATCAGAAGTCATTACATTTATATTGAAAATCTTGAGTGGTTCATATGAGCTTTATGCCCAACTAAGATTAGTGTGCTGTAGCCCATTACAAATGTGGGAGATTGGCCATTTTTTATGAGTTAGAATAAAAAATATGATAATAATGTCTTCTCATCATCATAAAGAGAGATGATAATGCCTAAATGAAATATTTATATTATCTCATTTTATTTGATGGGTTCAATCTTCTCCCATACCAGACACTTCCTCCGGAGCGGCCATAGCTTCCCAATTTAAGAAAGAAATCTTTGTGGGATTCAGATTCTACATATGCGTGCTAATAAATTCAGTAATCCAATATGTTACTGTCTTTAGTTTTGGAAATGTGTTTTGCTACTGGAAACAGAGCCTAGATGGGTTCTGATCAAGCTATGCATGAAGGCAGGTTACATTGTAGTTTCTATGTGAATATCCTATTTGTTCCCAGGTATTGCTATTGCTTTTTGGGCTAATCTATACTATATATATATATATATATATATATATATTTGTATTGATTTCAGAGAGGAAGGGAGAGGTAGAGAGAGCTAGCAACACCAGTGATAGAGAGAATCATTGATCTGGCTGCCTTCTACACAACCCCTACTGGGAGATCAAGCCTACAACCCGGACATGTGCCCCGACCAGGAATCCAACCATGACCTCCTGGCTCATAAGTCAATGCTCAACCACTGAGCCACACCAGCTGGGCTGGCTTGGGCTGATTCTTAAACAAAAATCTTTGGGTGTATGTGTGCATATACACATACACACATCATATGTTTTATATTAAAACATTATATATTACTATTACATATACATACATATATTATATGTATTATATATGGAATATACCATGTGATGTTCATATACATGAGGCATGCACTGTCCTGCAGACCTGAGTATCTATTCTGAGTATTGCTCTGCCCCTGTACCAACCCATCCCAGGCTGTTCCCAGCCTCTCCCTAAGGTTGTGTCTTCTCCCTCCTGCACCACGTGGCCTTCCTCCCAGCTGCACCCTTTGCAGACTTTCACATCATCTTTGAGGTTAACAGATGGAGGCACTGACATATCTGCCTCCATAAAGTCACTTAGGGACTGCTCTGCGCCACTCATGCTCTGAACATTGGCATGCAGGTTGTAACCAGGAGCAGAAGGCATAGAAATGGCGTGAGAAGAAAGGTCGGGGTCCCTGCCATTTGCCAAGAGCATCCGTGCCCATCTTGAAGTCCCAGGTGCCAGCTGGGAAATGCCCTGGAGCCCTGATGGTAGGAATGTAAGAAATCGGTGACCAGGCCCTGCTGTCACAGCCCGGCTCTCACGACGGATCCGGGCTCCCAGGAACAGTCTCCAGGAACGTAGCTGTGTCACAGGGCTTTCATGCGAACTAAGCTGTCCCTCTCTTTTCCGCCTCCCCCGCCCCTCATTCCCCAAGCTCATCTTGGTGAAGCTAGAGAAGAGAGAAGAGATCTGCGGCTCGCCCAATTTGTTCTGACATAAAGAGATGTTTAGCTCTGTGAGGCGGTGGAGGTGAGCCCGGCGCCTGACTGACATTTCACCAGGGTGTCTGTGCGGATGGCCCCCTCTCTGTCCGTCACACCGTCACTGCGCGGCCCGGCTCCCAGAGGGCTCTTGTCTACTTCGCTGTGAGAGGCGAGACAGTCCCTCGGGCTTGGAAGCTCAACACCTTGTTAGCCCTGCTGACAAAGACCCTGTGCTCGGTGTCGCACTTGTTCTGTGCATTTCTGCAAGTGTCCGTGTGCTCTGTGCCCGGAAAGCATTGCTGAGGGGCTGTAGCTTTTAAGGTGAAGAGGAAAATGCCCTGTTTTCTGAACGCTCGGACTTGCTTTACGATTTTCTTAAATTTCAAGATGTTTTGGATTTCAGCACAACAGTGTTGTGACAGCCCGGTTTTACCCTAAATCCCAAATTTGTAGGACTTCAGATGAGGAGGTGTGAGGCATCACACAGCTATGGTGCTCATTATTGTGCTTAATGCTTTGGGTTCTGTTTGTTGTTGTTTGGTTTGTTTTTAAATATATCTTTATTGACTTGAGAGGTGAAGGGAGAGGGAGAGGTAGAAACATCAATGATGAGAGTTTTTGAGCTGGTACAAAACAGCAACACATTTCTCATACAAAATCCTGGAACACCCAAGACAGGCCCCGCATGTCTCTGCAGGTATAGCAATGCCTTTGGGCAGCATGGCAATAGCATTAGAATTCGGGAAGCTTCCAACTTGTTCTCTACCCAGAAGCACGTTCATGTATCTGCATGGCAAGCCGTGACTTGAGGCTGCCATGAACTTGAGTGTTAGTAGTCAGTTAATGAGTATAGTCACCTCTCTAACACATTAGAGCTCAAGAAATGCAGAATCGGTCCCTTAATCAAGGCCATGGGATCACATGGCTAGCACAGATGAGAGGGAGCTGCAGATGAGCCGGGGGGGGGGGGGGGCCTGGACTCAGACAGGATTCCTGTACAAGCCCACAGGTGCCCACCACACATTCCCTCTGCCACAGGGAGGTGAGGGCAGTAACATCATTTGGTGATGGGTTCATCCTCTTCACATTTCAAGATTGAAAGAGAAAGATGAGCCCCAGCTGGTTTGGCTCAGTGGATAGAGGCTCGGCCTGTGGACCGAAGGATCTCAGGTTTGATTCCTGGTCAGGGGCACATGCCCGGGGTTACAGTCTCCATCTCCTCTAGGGGGCGTGCAGGAGGCAGCCAATCAATGATTCTTTTTTTTTTTAAAAATATTTTATTGATTTTTTATACATAGGAAGACAGGGACAGAGAGTTAGAAACATGATGAGAGAATCATCCATCAGCTGCCTCTTGCCTTCTGGGGACATGCCCGCAACCAAGGTACATGCCCTGGACCGGAATCGAACCCGAGACCTTTCAGTCCGCACGCTGAAGCTCTATCCACTGAGCCAAACCGGTTTCAGCCAATCAATGATTCTCATCATTGATGTTTCTATCTCTCTCTCTTTCTCTTCCTTCCTCTATGAAATCAATAAAAATACATTTAAAACAAAAAGAAAAAGAAATAGGAATACGAGTCCTGGATGTATTCCCAGGACAGCCGGGCAATGTCCAGCCCTTTCTAGATGTGAGGGAAGCTCAAGAGTGGTCCAGGAGGGGATTTGTTTCATCCAGCTCAGTATTTTTTACATTCAAGTTTTTACCCGATACTTAATGTAACGCCACGAGTAATGCAATACCCGGGCCGGGGCCGGGCGAGGCGGATGGCTTTGCAGCCCGGCATCACGTCTGACCTTGCAGCTGAGTATGCATCGGAAGGAGCGGAATTAAAATGTCCCATTCTTTTGCATTGTCATGCCTCACGCTGATGAGGACCGAGAAATGTAAATAAAAAAGCCCTATTCCGCCACCTTCCCTACCACCTTTTTTGTTTTATGACAAAAGACGGTTAATTAACATACTCGCCCGGTAAGCAGCCTTCCCAAACTCCCGCTAATTATGCATTCTGTTGACCGTGACTCCAGTCATGAGGTAATTGGCTCCCAGCAACATGACATTTCAAATCATCGCTTGAAATTACATCAAAAAAGCCAGCCTGTTTTGTTTTGATAGGGGAACAATCAATTTGATAAGTGGTAACACAGCTCATTGTTTCCCATTAATTAGACTAATTGCCGCATGTTAGCCCCTGAAAGAGCCGGGATTTGGACGAGACAAAGGCTGGGGCCCTTAGCATGCAGGGCGGGTGAGGGTTCCACTCACTGCGAACAGAGCTGTCAGGAGGCGGCGTTGGGGAGGCTGGGTGCGAACAGTAGTTGGGTGTGTGGTGCCCAATACACTGGCTTTCAGCGAATAGCGTCCAGGCCCTTGCTGGTGTGGCTCAGTTGATAGAGCTTCGGCCTGCAAACTGAAGGGTCCCGGGTTCAATTCCCATCAAGGGCACATGCCCGGGTTTCGGGCTTGATCTGTGCAGCCCATCAATGATTCTCATCATTGATGTTTCTAGCACGCTCTCCCTTCCTCTCTGAAATCAATAAAATATATATATATTTTTTGAAATGATAACGTCCAGGTTCCCAGTCCCACGGAGGATCAGGTCGGGGTTTGAAGGAGTTATCACAGTGTTCTTGTCACCCTCCTTCCAAACCTACCCCATCAGCCCCCTCACAGGAGGACCCAACTTCCATCCCTGTGTGGTACTGCAGGCCCAAATGCCTTAACAAAACACCGCCACAGCCGAGGTCGGTTTGGCTCAGTGGTAGAGCATCGGTCTGAGGACTGAAAGGTCCCGGGTTCGATTCCGGCCAAGGGCATGTACATTGGTTGCGGGCACATCGCCGGTAGGGGGTGTGCAAGAGGCAGCTCTCTCATGGACATTTCGGGCTCTCTATCTCTCTCCTTTCCTCTCTGTGAAATATCAATAAAATATATTAACAAACAAACAAACAAACAAAACACCGCCACAAAACTGACTCAGAGAGAGAGGAGGCGGACAGCTGTGTGTGGAGGGAGGGATAGAGGGTTGAGAAAAAAAAGAAAAAAAGAAAAAAACTCATGATGAACATGGGCAACAGTGTGGTGATTGCCAGGAGGAACTGGGTGGGGGTGGGATGAGGGGGAAGAGGACATAGGGTGAGTGAAGGGTGGTGGAAGGAGACTTGACTTGGGGTGGTAAGCTCACAATGCAGTGAGCAGAGGATGTCTTGTAGAATTGTGCACCTTGTTAACCAGGGTCACCCCAATACATTCAATAAAAAAAGGAGGGGGAGCAAGCTGAAACAGGACAAGGCCAAAGCAAAAGAACACACCCAAAGCGAACACACACACACACACACACACACACACACACACATACAATCAATCAATCTTTTTCTCCAGTTACAAATCAGAGCGCTTTAACCCACAGAGATCCAGCCAACTGTCCCGGTGGAAACCCAACTCCCGAGCTGGGCAAACGCCCTCCGCTCTGACACACTGTACCTTTGTCTGCTCGGGGACCACCCGCCTGGCCAAATTGTACAGTGCCATCTGCGGGCAGCCGCCCAGGTCAGGCTCAGCTGGCAGCCGAGCCGGGGGCACTTGTGACCCGCCCGCACTCCCGCTGCTGCCCCGGGTGATGCTATCCTGTTACGGGGCGTCTGATGCAATGGAACCGGACTCCCTTCCAAGTGAGCGGCAGCCAGCGCTTTAAAAAACCCGTCGCACTGGCCGGGCCACTCAGACGCTGTCTAGTTATCCACTCTCGCTCAGCTTCGGGCTGTCGCTCGCTCTCGCGCTCGCTCACTCTCCACCGGGGGCCTGTGGTGCGTGCACCTCTCTACTCCGTGCTTGGGTGTGACGTGGGAAATGAACCCCTTTCTCTGATCCTGAAGCCCCTCTAACCTCACCAAACTCAGGGGGGTTAGAGGGCGCATCATCCGGTTGGCTGGGGGCTGAGATTGACCTAAGAGACAACAAACGCTCAAACAGCAGATGCAGCCAAACAGAATAGCTCCCCGAGACCCCGTGTGGGCAAAGGACTTGCTTGCCCACTAGGGAGTGTCTGCAGCTTCCCCAAGAGTGGTGCTGTCTTTGGACAGGAAGGGCAGCAGTCTAGACACATAGCAGGCTGGCTTTCTTATCCGTAGGAACACACGTCCCCGAATTGTAAGTACCACGTTCCCCCACTGGGAACTGTGCATGGCTTTCCTGGAGCTCACCGCAGAGGGAGGCATGGCAGGGACCTTTGGATCCCGCTTGGAAAAGGGATGTGACACAGTTAAACGAGTGTGATTTGCTTCTGTAGAGCAAGGAGTTGGAAGGGGCTGGAAGGGGAAGGGGAGTGGTCTGTGTGCAGCATTTGTGCCAAAGATGAGTGTTCCAGTTCTTTCTCTCTCTCCCTCCCTCCCTCCCTTCTTTCCTTCCTTCCTATCCCTATCTCAAAGAAATGATCCTTTAGCAGTTCAAAGCACTGATGATTTGTGCAGCAGGTTTAATTTGGTCATTTTATTTAGTTTTTTAAATAGTGTGTGTGGGGTAGCCATGAAATGACCTTTCCGACTAGCTGCCCTTGGAAAAGGGATGCGGGTTTGTGATTTCTAAGTGTGATTTCTAATGTGTGTTTTCCCTGGAAACCTCAGGGTTGACTCGGAAAAAGCAACGATTAAAAAAATAAAAAAATAAAAGGGCCCGGATTGAAGGGCCCTAACATTCGAAGTAAGTGCTGCCGGCTCCCTTGCCTGAGGACTGGTGCTCTGTGGGGACACCAGCCGCCCCCCCCCCCTCGCTGCCCCTGCCCTTCCTACAGTCACACCCCACTCGGTGCCCAGCAGATCTTTGCTCAGTTAAGCGAGCGCCAGTCACGGTGAGATTGGCTGCCCGCCGGGGTTGTTAGGTTTTCCATGCAACGCCTGAATGAGATATTGATGAGACCTAGGGACCCGGGATTGAAACACTGGATAAAAAATAAATGAATGAATTAAATTGTCCTGGGGCTGACAGCATCATTTTGAAAATGCAACCTACCCACCCAAGCCGCATCAGGAAATCCCCGCTTGCTGGCCTCGAGGTGCTGAATCCTTGAGTTGGCTGGCTGACTTCCTTCCTTCCTTCCTTCCTTCCTTCCTTCCTTCCTTCCTTCCTTCCTTCCTTTCTTCCTTCCTTCCTTCCTTCCTCCCTCCCTCCCTTCCTCCCTCCTTTACTTCCTTCCTTCCTTCCTTCCTTCCTTCCTTCCTTCCTTCCTTCCTTCCTTCCTTCCTTCCTTCTTTCCTTCCTTCTTTCCTCCCTCCTTCTCTTCCTCCTTCTCTCCCCCCTTCCTTCCTTCCTTCCTTCCTTCCTTCCTTCCTTCCTTCCTTCCTTCCTTCCTTCCTTCCTTCCGCCTCCCAAAGGTGGAATTGGAAGGGGGTGGTAGTGGGAAGAGGTACTGGCGGTTGATTAACCTGTATATAGGACTTCTGGGCCACTTAACCTGCTTCATGCTGATAGACCTATTGTGACTTTAACAAAAGATTCCCCAAAGAAAACACCGCGAGATAAAGTCACAAGGCTTTGGAGAGGAGAGAAAACTCGGACCGCAGGTACTTCCTGCTGAGGACAAAAATAAGGATCAGATAAAATCAGGGACAAAGTGGGACAGAGACATAAAGTGGGTGTCAAGTAACACACGTTTCAACCTGTAGAGAATTGTTATGCACTTGTTTGAGGCAAACTGAAGACATTTGCCGGAAAGCCAAATCTCAAGGGATTGAGAAAGTGCTCCAGAGAGTGGCAGTTCTGCACCTAATTTTATACATCCCAATCAAGGGGGGGGGATGTCAGTGGTTACATGAAATCCACTGGTGAGAGATTAGGGAGGAAGCAAAGCTGGGGAAATCTCTGCAATTTGATAACAAGTAAAAAGGAGTAGACAGCCCTGACCATTTTGGCTCAATGGATAGAGCATCGGCCTGGGGACTGAAAGGTCCCAGGTTCGATTCCGGTCAAGGTCATGTACCTTGGTTGTGGGCACATCCCCAGTAGGGGGTGTGCAAGAGGCAGCTGATCAATGTTTCTCTCTCATTGATGTTTCTCTCTATCCTTCTCCCTTTCTCTCTGTAAAAAATTAATAAAATATATATTTTTAAAAGGAGTATGTATACATGTCTTTTACATGGGTGGGCACAGGATAGTGAGCTATTAACAATTAATACGGTAGCAGTAACAATGAAGGGTTTGATGAGCCTGCTCTGGTGCAGGGAGGGGTCTAAAAAAAACGTTACCCTGATACTCCAATGACAGATTATCGGAGATGCAGAAAGACAGTAGAGAGGCTCATTTATAGTAAAGAGCGACCTTTGTCAGGAAAGTTCCAGGCCTAGGACCTGACTTACCCTCCATGATTCCCTTCCAATAGAACGTCTTCATTTAAGACCATCTGCGGTGACTTCACTTCCGGTCTCTGAGTTTGTAAGGCCGCCATGCAGGCCTCCCCTGAGCTTGTCAGGTTGGCACGTGGCCCCTCTTAGTCCACATAGGAGTCATTTTTAAATAGGCTGTTGACACAGGTATTAATCATGCAGAGTGCTGGGACGTAGTGCGGGTGCAGCTAAGACCGAGGGACTGTGAGCCCTGATACACCCCAAACCGCCACCCCCACCCCAAATCTAAGAGGAATGATCTGTTCAAACAGGCTAAAAATGGTATATAAAAATCTAGGGGATTTTTTGTTGTTAATCCTCACTAAGGGAAATTTTTCCATTGATTTTTTAGAGAGAGTAGAAGGGAGGGGAGAGACAGACAGAGAGACAGACAGGGATAGAGAGATCAGTTGGTTGCCTTCTCACCCACCCAGGGCTGGGGATATCCTGAAACTGAGGTACATGCCCTTGTCTGGAATCGAACCAGGGTGTTCCTTCCACTGACCCAAACAGGCGAGGGCAAATCTAGGGAGTTTTGGTAAATATTTCAACTCTGGTTTTTACTGTTGAATTCATGTGCTGTTATGATCATGCAGTTTTTATCCCCATTCCTCGATGGAAAAGTGAATTTCACTGGTTGTAATAGATTATACAGATTATGGAGTAGGATGGATGTGGGGCAGGAGATTGCAGGGGGGGGGGGAACGAGCGCGCTGATGAATCTGAGAGCTCTAGAGAGCCTTTGTTTCCAGAAACTATTCATTGGAGGTTTGCCGGGAGACACAGAAATGACTGTAGGTTCTGAAAATTGCACTTCTTCTTCTAAAATAGATTGGGTACTCATGGTATGTGCCTTTGTAGTGCATAATTCCTCATGGAAATTATGTAATTTTCCCCTTATGGTCGAGCCTGTATTGAAAGGGGACAGTTTGAGCATTGTTGGTGGACACCCTGGGGTAGTGGGACTAGACTGGTGAGTGGTGGCCTGCACACTCTCCTGGGAATATGAACCCTCTAGCTGACTTCACAGAATTGCTCCCACGATTCAGGCGACAAGAGCCCATAGCAGAGAAATGAAAACAGCCATATTTGCAAGTCACTATTGAGCGTTCGCTTACAGCACAGCCTGGTGGGTAGCCATTGGAATATCTTCAAGGTACAGAAAATCGCATTCCCCTTTCGTGTAGACGGTTTTACCTCTCTTAAAGTTGGTTTGATAATCCAGAAGTAGGGGTAGTAGGATCTACTTTATAGGCTAAGTATAAAGCACCACAGCATGCAGGCAGGTGCATGGCACCTGTTCTGCGCTTGATGGGCGCCATTTGGAGAAATGTGGGTTATTAATCTGTGATAATAAAGGATAGATGTGACATTTGACATTTCCTTCTAATGTAACCAGGACAAGGTTCACGGATGTGGAACCTGTGTAGTCACACAAGGCCTGATGCTCAGAAGGGCCTGAGCTTGGCGTAATGCCTGGCTGTCGCCATCTTGAAATTCTTCATAATTTTTTAAACAATGGTACCTGCATTTTCTCTCTGCATTTGGGCCCCATTAATTATGTAGTTGGTCTTGAATCCTTTATTATTATTATTATTTTATTTTGCCTACAATTTCTACACTCTCTCCAATGACCTTTTATTGTATATTTTAAACTAGCTTTTGACATTGTCAGGCACAAAGGAAATACTCAATCGATTTCCCCCTTTTTTTAAATTTCTTGCCACTATGGCCAGAGTGCTCCAGCCACATTTCCCTCGCCCCTTGCCTTGCCCCAAGGCCAGCTTCCTAGAGAAGGTGCTCACAATGGGCTCTTCCTTCTGTGCCCAAGACCTTTCCTGCCTTCCTGGGTCAATGTCACCAGTCGCCACACAACTCAGTTGCTCCACCTCCCCAGGCGGAAAGGCTCTGTCCTCAGTGGCGTCCCAGTGTCCTCGCACACACCTATTCCAACACCTCTCCCAGCACTGCCCTGGGCAGGCAGATCCATCAAGGGGAGGGTCTCTCTTTTCCAGCCGGCTCCCTCCCCCCATACACTGCAGAGCCCACACTCAAAGTTTGTTGACCGAATGAGCTTCCAAACCAATTACCAGAGCTCCCAATAGCGCAGCGGACTCATTTTCGTCTCACCGTTTAAAAAAAAAATATTCTCTCTGCTTTCCTTCTGCAAATTATTGTGGAGCAATGGAGTGCCTCAGTTGCATGCAGTAGGGACCAAACAGATAAATAAACACACAGGGGTGCCTCCGAGGTAGAGATGAGCTCCTAAATATCAAGAATTGGCTGCAAAGGTAAATGGGGAGACCATTGGACACAAGGCAGGAAGCGAAGTGGAATACTTATTGTCATTCCTATGCAATTTGATAATAGACGATGACTCTTGTTCCGAGATCTTACGCATGATTGTTTGGCACCGGTGTTCATAAGCCTTTCACACATGGCCCCCCAAGACAATGGGGACCTAGATAGGGATGGGTTTGATGGTGGGTAGCAATGGAAGTCTGTGAGCGCTGTTGCAGTTGAGGGTGAATTTTGTGAGCATGCGCAGTTTTCTAAGGAGAAAGTCCCTGGCTTTCCTCAGAGCCTCCGAGGAGGAGCCTCTGGCCCAAAAGTAATTAAAGCCCCCTGCTTTCGTCTTTCAATTTGAGGCAATGATGTTTCTCTCTTATTAAAACAGAAAACGGGATATAATGACTTACCCTTATTAAAGGGATGCATTCTTGACTTTGGACAACCCCACCCCTTCAGCCCTGGCTTATCAGCTGTAGCTGGGGAAAGGCGGGTGGGAGCAAGCGTGCTTGCTTCTCCGAATTATCTGCATCTACGACCGACCTACTTTTCTCTCCTGCCACTTTCCCCATCCGTCAGGGTGTCCAGATGCACCGGGAAAGGGCAGAGGAGAAAGCCCCGTGCCCCTGGCCACTTAGCGGTGCATCCCTTCTGCTGTTCGGGTTGTTTTCAGATTTCCTATCATTGATCTGTTTGGGGCATTGGTGACAGGATGTTAATGCGTCCCTGACTGGGCCGACAGCTGTGGGCAGAGGTGTTAAGTTTTCGGTAAAATTGTCTGTTTTACGAGTTCCAGTTTACCTGCCATGTTAGCTCATTTACAACTGATTTTTTGTGTCCATTTTTTTCCCCACATTTAACAATGTCTGCCTCCTTTCTTGGCTTCCTGTAATTTTATTGGAGAGATAACTGAGATTCCTCCTTGTTTCTCCTTCATGAGAGAGGATACTTTTACCTACAAATGAGTGTGGGCTGGGGTGGGCACCCCTTCCATTATGTGGATTTAGGACCCTGAGAGTGAAAATGCCCAATTGCTGACGAATGTAACATCTGCAGGTTATCTTTCTAGGTAAATTCACCCAGGTGAGTAGAATGGTCTGGCAGGTTCTGGTTTGCATCTTCCAGTCTGTGTTTTGTATTGAGGAGGGAAGCAGTCCCAGGGGTGGGTAGAAGCCACATTTTATCCTCTGGGTTAAGACTTTGCAAGCCTTGTGTTGATGTAAAAACTTCATGACAGCCCAGCCTGCATGGCTCAGTGGTTGAGCATCAACCTATGAACCAGGAGGTCACGGTTTGATTCCTGGTCAGGGCACAGGCCCAGGTTGCAGGCCCGACCCCGGTAGGGGGTTTGCAGGAGGCAGCCCATCAATGATTCTCATCAGTGATGTTTCTAGATCCCTCTCTGAAATCAATGAAAACATATTTTAAAGAAAAGTTATTATGATAATATTTCCCAGTGTTCTTGGCTCTTCTTGTCATTACACATCCTTCATTATCTCTCCTTTGAATTCTTTCCTGCCTATCTATACTCTTAATGGATCAATCACTCATAGTTTTTACAGTATTGCAATCAGTCTCCTTGTGTATGGCTTACTCTTGCCCCCTATGTCACTGGTAAGTTTCAGGAAGTCTGGCCCATCTTTTTTGTACCACCCATGAACCCTCGGGCTGCCAGGTCCATGGTGAATGCCTTTGGGTCCTGGCTGATTCAGTGATGACAATGGCCACCATCTATCCATCAGGGGTGTTGTTGGATAGTTAAGGCTCTCTTAAGAGGATTTTCTCCTGAAATACTCTGCCTACCTTTACCGGTCACTTCCTGCAGATCTGCTGCATGCTTGCTACTGTGCACTCGGCTTTCAATGTCATGTACCTGGGTTCAGGAAAAAGCGTGTCTCCTATGTTTATCAAAGGTAGGAATGTGTTTCTGTTTCTCCCTCCTACCATTGTACTGAGTTTCTGAGATAAAGAAGATAGAAAAGACTTCAACTTATTAAAATCAAAAGTCCAGGATCCACCAGTTAACATCACCCCTGTTTTCTTATACATGTGTTTGTGTTTTTACAATGGATATTAAAGCTTCATATGTGACGTAGTCTGTTGATTTTTTTGTTTTCATGGAAAAGCAGATGTAATTAAGGAACAGAGCTGTGGACTTCTTACCCTGAGTCTGTTGGCTTAAAGGCACTGGGAGCCAACTCCTCTATGCCTTGGGCACTGCCGTCACATTTTTGGGAGGAATCAGTCATTGTCAAGTGATGCAGGGACCAAAGCTTGTTTTCTGGGAAGTAAATTAACTGGACCGGATGCCCTTCCATGTATCATGCCATTTGATTCTTTCCTGTTCCAATATTTTAGTGATTTTTTTAATGACAGAAAAAAATTACTTTGGCTCTTGGCTTCTTGAGCTGTAGTCACTTGTCAGCACGTTGAGGCTGGAGGAAGGAAGACAGCTTTTCCTCCTTCCTTTCCTTTCCAGGAGGAGGAGAAGGCTGGCCATTACCCAGGGTCCTAGGCTCTGCCATGCATGGAAATGACTTCCCTGTGAAATGCTGTCCTTCTCAGTCCCAGAACTCCAACTTTCCTTTGGTCAAACGTCAACTGTGCTGAGTAAAATGTTTGCTTTTCTTCTTGCTACTCATTAGACTATTCTCATTTCGCTCTGGAACAGTGACTCTCCCAGAGACACCACTGTCTAGGAGAGGAGCTTAGTCAGTGGGAATAAAAGTAACTCTTGCCCTGTTAATATCAGTTCAAAAAAGCCCACCTCCCAAGAGGTTCCCCAATGGTTGCATCTTCATTTCTTGACATGGCTGTGGGATCATTTGCCCTTTTCTGGAACTGGGGTTTTCTCAATAGGAATGCATTGGAATATAGTGGTGGTGGTGGTGTGTGTGTATGGGGGGGGGATTGGTGGGTGTGGACTGATGGACACACCATGAATTCTCTATCGAAATAAACTCCTATAGCCTGGCCCACGTGGCTCAGTGATTGAGCATCAACCTATGAACCAGAAGGTCATAGTTTGATTTCGGGCTCAATCCCCAGCATGTGATGTGCAGGAGGCAGCCAGCCCATGATTCTCTCTCATTATTGATGTTTCTATCTCTCACCCTCTCTCCCTTCTTCTCTGAAATCGGTAATGAAGATATATTAAAGAATAAAATCTTATAGAGTTCCCACCTGCAGAAGATGAGAAGGTGCACGGTCCTGGATTCTCCCCAAGCTGCCCAGTGACCAAGGAATACTTACCTTTAGGGATGTTTTCCTGGGTCTTATGGAGTTTAACTCGCTGTCCCCAAAAAACCAAGACCTGAAGGAGTTTATTTCTTTTGCACTTACGTCAGCCTTTAGTCTTTCCCATCATGCTGTCATGTCTTAGCTGGCGAGGCCAAGTTTTAATTTGTAATCATGAATGCTTAAAAGGCAGGAGGCCAAGGCTCTGTAAATTGCTCACTGAGCCTCATTGTAAATTTATATTGAACTCTTAATGGTGGGAGGGAGCATTATAAAAATTGGAGCTTTTGAACGGTGATCTCATTTCAGATTTTTCCCCCCTCTTCTAAATGCTATGGGTTTAAAGAATCCTTAGTTAAGCCAGAAGACTGTAAGTGTAATTGTCATTGAATTTATTTTAATGATAAACACAGGAAGGAAATGATCATTCATTCAGAAAATGGTTATTAGATTGGCTGTGTCCTCAGGCACTCGGCTAAACGTAAAAATGAATACGATGTGGCTTCTATCCTTGAGTCACTGAAAGATCAGAAAAAAAGCAAAACACAAACCAGAACCTGACAGCACCTGTTGGTATGCATTAGGCTACATAACAAATTACCCCAAAACACTATGACTTAAAACAGTTTTTATTGTTACATCACGTGGTTTCTGAGATTCATGAAGCCGGAAGCAGCTTCATTGTCTAGTTCTGGCTCAGTTTCCAAGATTAGCCATGAAGAAGCATGATCAAACATATGCAGATGTCAGCCAACACCATGTCAAGGAAAAGGTAGTAACATTTAGAAGAGTTCTCGGGGGGTGAGGAGGGAGGCGTGGTAGACACGGAGGATAAGTATGGACCAGTCAAAGAGACAGCTACCTGTCTAAGAAATATTTTATATAGGAATTCTGAATTCTAACTGTCTGACTTGAGTCTGACTTTGCAAAGAAATGGACTTAAGTTTACTACTGACCTTATTCCTACCAACAGTGGACTAAGAGTGATTTTTTAAAATGTACTTTATTGATTTCTTACAGAGAGGAAGAGAGGAAAAGAAAGGGATAGAGTTAGAAACATCGATGAGAGAGAATCATCGATCAGCTGCCTCTTGCACACTCCCTTCTGGAGATGTGCCCGAAACCAAGATACATGCCCTTGACTGGAATCAAACCTGGGACCTTTCAGTCCACAGGCTGACTCTCTATCCACTGAGCCAAACCGGTTTCGACTGATTTTTTTTTTAATCATCATCCAAGGATAGTTTTTCCATTGATTTTTTAGGAAGAGTGGAAAAGAGAGGGAAAGGCAGAGAGGAACATCGATGTGAGAGAAACCTATTGATTGGTTGGCTCCTCTATGAGCCTTGACCAGGCTTTGGGCCTGAGGAAGAGCCTGCAAAAAGTTATGTGCCCTTGATTAGCATTGAACCCGGGACCCTTTGGCCCGCAGGTTGACGCTCTATCCACTGAGCCAAACCAGCTGGGGCAGAAGTGATTCTTTTTCACTAAGGGTCATGCTGACTTGTGAAAGTTGAAATGGCAGCAGCAAGAGAGGCTATATTAGAATGAGCTTCCTCTCCGGCTTCTATGGTGTTACATCACAACCAGCCAGTGTGGCTCGGTTGAGTGTTGTCCTATGTACCAAAAGGTATAGTGTCTCAAGCAAATGGCTATCCTCAACCAATCATTGGGAAAGAGGATGAAATTGCCACCACTAAGGCAAATTGGAATTAATTATTCTGGTAATGGAGTTTTCTTACCCCTATGATCTGGACCTCAAACTTACCTTCCAGCTGAATTTCTCATCACTCTTTTACTAGATTCCTCTACCATCAATGAACTGTTTACTGCTACTCACTGAAAAATGTGCTATTTAATTTTGCACCATATTTTTTTATCTTTCCTTGTATATCTTTGTTGCAATTTAAAATCCTACCAAAACATGACTAGGATTCATCTCAAGTTCTTCTCTTTAATCTTCTTGGTCACTCTAGCTAGAAATAATTCCTCTTCCTTTGAATTCCTATAATTGTTTATATTTTACTAGAGGCCTGGTGCATGGATTTGTGCACCAGCGGGGCCCCTTAACCTGGCCTGCTGGGATCAGGCTGAAACTGGCTTTCTGATATCCCCAAGGGGTCCCAGATTGCGAGAGGACGGTTCTCTGGTGATGCACCCCAGAATTGGGCTCCCTCCTCTCTGGTTCTGGGTGCGTCACCTGAGAACAGCAGCTGCCAAGTCACTACAGCTTGGCACTCCTGCATTGAGTGTCTGCCCCCTGGTGTGGTGGTCAGTGCGTGTCATAGCTACCAGTTGGATGGTCGCTTTAGGCTTTTATATGTATATCTAGATGTTTGTATAAAAGCATCTTACAGAATGATTGATGGCCATATTCCATTAGGAGAAAAAAAAAAGCAAATGTGGTGGTGTCCATTTTATAGATGGGGAACCAATTCTAAGGGATTGAGTGATTTTTCCCAAGGCATCATACTCTCCAATGTTACATTCAGGATCTGAATGAGTTAGGGGTAAAACTTCTGTAAAAGCCATTCTCCAAACAGTGCAGAAACACGTAAATATCTAGTTCTCTCTCCTGTGACGGACCATAGCAAATGCTCTAGGTTGACCATGCTTCTGACCCTCACAGGTTTTTAGGAGTCTCAGGTGCCAGTAGTTTCGCCTTTTGCATAACATGGCCACCAAGGTTGCACTGACCTTGGCCATTCCAGCCCAGGAAAGAGAGAAAAAGCAAATTCCATGTCCAGAGAGTCTCTCAGAGATGAGGTGGAAGTGGCACTTTTGCTCCTAAGTCATGGACAAGAGCATGGCCATGTGGCCCACCAGCTGCTGGACTGGGACAAGCCACCATCTTGCCTTGCATCCGGGAACCAGGGAAGGGCATCGGATGGACACATAGCTTTGTCTGCCCCAGCCCAGGAACACAGATCTATACACCCTTAAGTCTGGTTCTGGTTTGTGTTCTTGATTGTTGCCCTTTTCTCCCGGGTCATAAAGCCAGCAAGGAGGCAGGTCGGGTGGGGAACATCATCTTGGCAGCCCCTGACTCACTTTTATGAATTGCAGCTTACCCCACGTAAGATGAGGGAATCCCCTTAGTCCTCAGGGCCTCTCAGATCCCATTGAAGAGCTCTGAGCAGCCCTTCTCCTTTGCGGACCCGAAGGAGGCCTTTCCCCAATGGCTGACTTTCGGGGCCCGGCAGCGCAGGCCTGTTCTGCTCCTTCCCATGGATTGCGTCATCCCGGCTCCCACCAGGATGCACTGGCCGTGCCATGTGCCCTGATGGCTCTCAGCACGCCACGGACACACAAAATGTTATGATTGGTTGCCATGCTGACAGTGTCAACTTAACTACGGCTGACAAACAGTTTTTAAATAGAATATGTCAGTTCATTACAGCATTTTCCGTGGGTGTTTTTTTTTTTTTTTTCTTCTTCTTCTTCTTCTTTCTTCCCCACACTTAACACCGAACAGTCGAAGACTGTCACCGCCAAGGCTTCCTTTACTCCTCAGGCCCCTGACTCTAAGGACTTGCCACAAACTTGGAAATGAGCACAACCATAAACGGTGACTTTAACAAGGGGACCGCCCCCCGCCCTTCTCTTGCTCAAGGAGGCATTTCTCAAAACCAAGGTTAAGTGTTTGGCGTTCTCTGCCCTGCATTCTCTCCGTGGCTTTCTCTTGCTTTCGTGGCTTCTGTCTTGATCTTGCCACGAGAACTAGCTTTGCCCTGCACCTGTGAGCAACATCTCTATGCAGCTCAGAGGGCCGGCGGCATTAGGCACAGGCCAGTGCTAGCCGTGCTCCAGCACCATGATGGGTGAAGCACCTGCCATTGCAAGGCTCGCCACAGCCCTAGCAGGTGTGGCTCAGGGGACAGTGTGTTGGCCTGCGGACTGAAGGGTCCCGGGTTCAGTTCCAGTCAAGGGCACATGCCTGGGTTGTTGGGTTCAATCCCCAGTGGGGTGATGCAGGAGGCAGCCTATCAGTGAGTGATTGTCTCTCATCATTAATGTTTCTATCTTCCTCTTCCTTCCTCTCTGAAATCAATATATAGATCCATAGATCCATAGATATATAGATACAGATACAAGTATAGATATAGGTATAGGTATAGATATAGATATAGATATATAGATATATAGATATATAGATACAAATACAAGTATAGATATAGATATAGGTATAGATATAGGTATAGATATAGATATAGATATAGATATAGATATATAGATATATAGATATATAGATACAAATACAAGTATAGATATAGGTATAGATATATAGATATATAGATATATAGATATATAGATATATAGATATATAGGTATAGATATATAGATATATAGGTATATAGGTATATAGGTATATAGGTATATAGATACAAGTATAGATATAGGTATAGATATAGGTATAGATATAGGTATAAATATATATTATTGAAGAAAGACACATCAGGCGGCTCCTGTCATTTTGCTGAGAGCACACCCCTGCTTGTCCCCTCCCTGCCCGAAGCTTACCTGTTCAGACACCTCCTTCCCTTTCTTCCTGCTGTTCCCAGAACAGAGAGCCTGACGCTGCCCATTAGTAACGCCTCATGTCAGAGCCACGTTAAGTGGCTTGATTGTGTTTCAAATGATGTCTTGGGTCCGTGTCCTTAGAATGAAAACATAGAGTGACAGTGGAAGACTTCCAAGTCTGCTCCTGTGATGGTTCAATTTTGCGTTCTTTTGTGTCCCGGCAGATTTTCAAATTCTAAAGAAATTTGATTTTTTTTTTTAGAAAAAGTCCTAATACTCTACTTTTCATTCAGGGCACGGAGGGGTCTCCCTGCCATTCTCCTGGTCTGGGCTCTGGCTGTGAATGTTTGGACATCAGCTCAGACCATCATCTCCAAAGGAACATTTTGCAAGCGTTATCTCCTTGTTCACAGGAATCCAAGGTGGACCTAGTGGAGAATTGTTTAGCGATAGAAGCGGAAATAGCAATAAAAGGAGGCATGGCCAAATTATGTAAAATCAGAGGGCATGAATAATTCAGGACTCGCCTGAGTGCGATTTTTATTTTTATTGTTAAATAATACTAGCATTTCCATGAACTAATAACACACTGACTAACCAACTGGCAAGCTTTTTGTTGGGGGTTTGGGGCAACAGGGAGGAGGGAAGCAGAAAGGAAACTTGGACCAAGTAATCATCTTTTAGAAATGGACTAATTGCAGTGAAACATGGGAGAATCACCTCTTTTATAATTTTTAAAACTATATTTTTATTTTGATTTCAGAGAGGAAAGGAGAGGGAAAGAGAGAGATAGAATCATCAATGATGAAAGAGAATCATTGATTGGCTGCCTCCTGCATGCCCCACACTGAGGATTGAGCCTGCAAATTAGGCATGTGGCTTGATAGGGAATTGAACCATGATCTTCTGGTTCATAGGTTGATGCTCAACCACTGAGCCATGCAGCTGGGTTTTTTTTATGATTTTTTAGCTACAATGAAGATAAGGAAATAAAATGACAGAGTTCACCAGAACATCTTTGCTTAGATCATAATGTTATATGAACTCCCTTCTTTGTTGAACCTCAGAATTTGAATCTACTGTGATTATATATATATATATATATCCATAAATTCTAGGATAAGTGTGGGTGTTCCTATTCCTAGAAATAAGATATATAAGGGTTTCTTTAAATGCAAATTGTGAAATGTAGCTTAGCTATAGATCTATAGTGGAATAGAATGAAGGCCTCTGTAAGCAACTGATTTTAATCTCAAGCAAAAGTTACTCAATGCTAAAAAGAGAAAAATCTCACTGCAACAAAACTGTAACACCATGGGTATTTTAAACAGGTTAAGGAGAGGAATGGGAAGTGAGCCAAGCTGTTAACTTGTGGATAAAAGGTCTGTTTATGGATATACAACAGAAACTAAAGGTAGGATCACGAAATACGATTTCCTTGGAGGTAAAATCATGCCAATTATATTTTATTTTAATTAAAAATTAAAGATGGAAAAATGGACTTATAAAAGACATTTATGAAGGAGTTAGATGTTATAAGGAAGACTGGACTGTTGTTAAGTACATTGATATTAGTAAATTGTGAAGCGAATGAATTAGCAGAGCATTTACAGACATCCCCATGTGTGGGTGTATATGTGGATTACATACAGGGTGTCTCCCCAAAATGTATACATTCTTTTAAAGCTGATAGCTCAATTTTGAAAATTATATTAGTTTAATATATGAAACAAATATTAGTTTAATAAACACTACCTTTATAATTATTCAAAGTGTGTGTATACATTTTGGGGGGTCACCCTATAGTTACACACACACACACACACACACACACACACACACACATATATAAAAAGGGTGATTATAATCAGCTCCATTCCTGTGCATAGGGTCTCTCCTAGCAGATGTATTGTTCTAAGAAAGTAGAGATTGGAGCTATTTGTAATGTTATGAAGACACAGGATCAAGCAAATCAAGCAGATAGATTATCAGTTCTCAACCAAAAGATTCATGGGAATTACAGAACAACCATTTTCAAACCTTACAAACCCATTCCTCCATTTCCTGAGGCCTCATCACCCCCACCCCAGAAGTTTCTAATAAGCCCCTGAATACTTTTAGGAGAAATGTGGGATCGTGACTATTTCATTTCTTCTTTATTCCACTTTTTCCTATCAATACATGCCATTACTTATAATGAGTGGGGGGCAGCTGAGTATAATTTTTTCTAAGGGAGAAACAAAGGACGAGGAAATACTTTCCCCAATTTTTTATCAGTTCAAATGACAGAGCCCCTGCGCTATTTTTTATTATCAACCACCCATTTCCCATCACTTCCCCAGGCATGCTTGCTGTGCTCATCTGTAAGGCAGGAAATGATTCCTGTGCAGCTAGTCTTGTCTGGGATCTCAGAGTCTGATGAAAGGAATAAGATGGAGGTCTGGGTTTTCTTCAATGACAATCGTAAGGCCTGCTCTGGGCTGTTGACAAAACATTAACTAGAAGCTCTTTCTAATGAAAATAATATTGTGCTGCTAAGGTCCAGTTTAAAGCTAAACATAGTTTTCAAAAGTCCGTTTTGAGCCCTGCCTGTGTGGCTCAGGTTGAGCGCTGACCTATGAACCAGGAGGTCATGGTTCGATTCCCAGTGAGGGCACATGCCTGGGTTGGGGGCTACATCTCCAGTAGGGGGTGTGCAGGAAGCATCCATCCCATGATTCTCTGATGTTTCTATCCCTCTCTCCCTTCCTCTCTGAAATCAATAATAAAAAAAATACTTCTAAAAAATGCATTTAGATTCACATCCATCTGTAAGTTAGAACATGATGGGGCTCGAATCCCTGTAGAGTTTCTAATACATCTCCTCTCTTTCCCATGCAAGAGGAGAAAACGTTAGCCTGAATCTTGAACACCGCCATGGAAATGAGGTACTCCTACATATGGGGGAACGACAGAGGCAGAGAGAGAACACAGCCTCAGGAGGAAGGAATGTTGTCATTCCTCACAAGTGCCAATGCATGAGTGGCATGGTTATCGTGTAACAAGTGCAAATCTGTCTCTCAACCAGAGAGAAAGGGGATTTAAAAGCATCTCGCAGCCCCATTATTTTTAAGTGCTCTTGTGTTGGCTTGAAGACAGAGGCCTTTGTAATCCGCCTGTAACTAGTTACTCACACAACACTTACAAATAACAGAGAAATGTGAAATCCGTTTCTTTTTCCTTTAGAAATGGAAGCCTTGCTGTTTAAAGCTTCTTAAAGTTTTGTTTTGGTTTTCTAAAAGTGTTCTCTTTGTCAGCCAAGGTGACAGCTAGGCCAGGTGACCCCAAATGAGACTGACCTTCAGACTTTTCCATCGGAGGCCTGTCACCTTGAAGGGCCAGCATTGGCACCCGGCAGGTCTGAATGTCGCTTGTGCGGGACATAAATATCAACCTGGCCCATCTGGCTCCGCCTTTGCACATTCATGATTCCCTGGAAGAGTCTGGAAACAAGCAAGAGAGCTGTTTGCCACTCTCCTAGGATTTCTCTCTTACCCGGTCGCATGCCTGGCTCTCCGGGGTAACCACGGAAGGAGCAGGAGTGAAGAGGGCACACTGGCACGTGCCAAGGTGTCTGGCCTGCCTTGGTGTCCCAGGGCTGGTAGGTGTGCCCGCTGACTTCCTTCTGCCTGCTTTGATTAATCTGTTAAAGTATAATCCCCTTTGAACTGTACCTACCTCTGGTTTAGCATTTGTAATGCAGAAGACATTAAACAAATATTAGCTGATTTTTTTTTTTGGTGGGTCGCTTCAGCATAAGATAGCACGATTAAACCCAGGGCTGGATGGTGAGAAAGAGGGGACGTGTGAAAGCCGTTTAAAGAAGCTTGCCAATACAGTATTTAGTATCTATTGGTTTTATCACTGCTCTTCCAGAACAGCATCAGCCACTAGGTAGGCTGACTTTGTTTTCTCCACAGTCTTACTCTCCAGTGAGGATTGAGGCAAGAGATTTTGTGGTTGTTGCTGTTCAGGGATGTATCTTGAATGCCGTGCAGTGCCTGCCACATAGCCGATTGCTCAATAAGTATTTGCTGAATGAAAGAATGACTGTCATGCAAATAGGAGGGAAGTAAAAATAGTAATCTGCTTCCCTCTTGTATAGACTATTGCCACAGACCAGCTATATTTCTTATTTACTTTGGATAAGACAATAATACTGCTTATTATTTCTAATTTGGTTCACAGATTTAGACTGTATCACAAGGTTATTTATTTTGAAATTCACAAGTTGAATTTAGTGCTGAAGTAGAAAGGTAGGGGTATATGTGGTTGATAAACCAATGAGTCCCAGTTGTCGCTCTACTTAGCTCTGTGTCATGAGCACAGAAAGCTTTGTTTCCCTGAATATGTTCTATCTAGTCCCTTGAGCTGGAGCCACAATCCAGAAAGCACATAAGATTCGGGAGATAAAACATGGGTCTAGGCCGTGAGGTCCTGGCATCGCCTCATCACTAACTCCATAAGGACCTTGGAAATTCCTTCTCCTCTCTAGACCTGCTCTCTCTTCAGTAAATCCCACTCCCAGACCTCTAGCCCTCTCTCTGCACTGGTTTTCTTGTTGGTGAAATGAAGATTATGGTGGTGACAGTGAGAAAATTCCAGCAATTACTAGCTCTTGTTCTGTATCTAAACATATATACAATTTCATGAGAAGTTGTCCTAACCTATCAATAATGCAACTTTAAAAAAATGCCCAGGCATTGCCAAGGCCCGTCCTGATAACTTCTGTCAGGTAAAGAGAAGAATTGCTAAGTTTTCCATTTCAAATTGCACACACGGAGCCCTTTCCATTTGGAAAATGTCAGTGCTTTGCTGTACACCTTGAGAAGCAGCTTTGTTGTTTTTAAATTACATTTGTTAAGCCTGAAATCCATAATATGAGTGATAGGCCCTGGTGGTATTTATATAAAAATTAAAGCTGTCAGGTTGTATTAAGGTTTAATCGCTGGCTGTGGCTCATGAGTCATAGTTTCTTTGCACGAGGCCTCCTCGTGTGTACCTTTTTCTGGTTATAAATCTGAGCGATAGGAACATCGTGTGCCTTTTTAAAATGTAATTTTATATTATTGGGGTGACATTGGCTAAGAAAATAATACAGGTTTCAGGTGTACAATTCAGTGGTGCATCATCACATCATCTATATATTATGTTCACCAACCCAAGTCAAGTCTCCCTTTATCACCACGCATTTCCCCCCTCAAGCCATCATATGCCTTTTTTAAATTGCAAGGCACATTCTTAGGAAATTCCTCAGTGGGTTAGTGGAGAAGACAACAGAGCAGAGAAACCAACATTGTTCTATGTGAGGTACATGTAATATGTCGGGTGTGGTCACTTTACATATGGCGGCTCATTTGTTCTTTAACATCACCTAGTGGTGCCCTTTGTGCCCATTGTACAGGTGAAAATACTGAGTCTCAGAGAGCGATACCCTGAGCCAACTGGCCAAGGCCATTTCCAAAGTACTGAATCCTAACCTGTTATTACTTTCTTCTAAAATCTGCCTAGATGAGTTTTACCTCCCCTTTGCTGACCTCAAAAGTACTTCTAATTATCTGGACCTTTGTGACTAGACCGTTAGAAAGATGTGTGGAGATCATTTAAAATCCATTCTGGTTCAAAAAGTAAGACCGAAACTAATAGTATTTCAGAAAGGCAGCGGAGGTCTTTTGAAGGTGAATCGGAGAAATTCATTACCCTTGTAATGTGAACTTAGCGTTTTCTTCTTTATGGGTCTGATCCCAACTCAGTAACCCTCAAAGCAGAGGAAGATTCCTCAGTTTTAATCCAAGTAGTAAAATTGTGCGATGGGCATCCTACACGTTTCCCCCAAAGGTAAGCCTCTCCTGTGTGTCTACAGTCTGCTGGGACCTGGTGGGAGATTCTTTGTCCAAACTGCCCTAGCACCCCTGGCAGCCAGCCTCTGCCTTCTGGGTGAGCTAAGGGAAGGAGCTAGAGGCCGGAGCTCTGAAGTCAGGTGACCCAGGGCTCCATAGACTGGCCATCAGCTCACTTGCCTCAGTGGACAAATCTGAAGGGCCTTCAACTCCATTGGCACCCACTGCATCCAACCACCACTCCTCCCTCAGCCCATCTTGTCCCCGCAACTTTTTGATGTATTTGTGTGTGTGTGTGTGTGTGTGTGTTTGTGTCTTTTTGTTGTTGTTGTTAATCCTCACCAGAGAATATTTTTCCATTGATTTTTCAAGAGAATGGGAGGGAGAAGGAGAGACAGAAACATTGATGTGAGAGAGATACATTGATTGGTTGCCTCCTGCATGCACCCCTACAGGGGCCAGGGAACCTGCAACTAAGGTATGTGCCCTTAACCAGAATCAAGCCTGGGACCCTCAGTCAGTGGGCCCATATCTGTCCACTGAGTCAGACCGGCTAGGGCTTGTTCCCATGGTTTTTAAGAGCATTTTCTAACAGAACTCTTGCACACAAATCCCAGAATCTGTTTCTTCAGGAGTCAACCTAGAACAACCTCCAACACATTTCTCTTTTTGGTCAGTTTGATAATATCCCCATATCTGAGCCTGGAATCCCCAAATGGCTCCTAGTTACATACTATGAGTACTGGTCTCTGCCCCTTGCTCTTCTGATCATTAGTTTACAATGGCAGGTACGAGGTGGGTGAAGAAAGCTATGGTTGGAATTGAAGACAGCAGACCACGATAGGGTTGGCTGTTGACCCGGCCCTGGTTGTATTCCTAAATCAGAGGACTTGAATCATTGCAATAGGACTTCCACAATGTGTTAGATGGTGGAGCTTCAGAAATGAATGAGACAAGATTCCCATTTTCCAAGAATAAGAAACTGAGTCCCCATGATTAGCCAATAGTAATATACAGCAGTTCTCCGCCAATGACGTCATTTCCTTCAATATGGTGTCTTGATAACATCCATGAGATGCATTAGGAACTCAAGTCTTGTTTATCTCAATGAGTCTGGGCTGAATTTCACACTTTATCACACTTCATTTCCCCTCAGTTCACTGACATGAAGTGAGGATTTACCGTAATTATTCCAGCAGTGGAGTCAGAATTCAGCCTTAGATGTGACTCCGGAATATTGCCTGTTAATTAGTAACTTGCCGATCCTTATCAATTATCTTTACTGGTCTGCAACATATCAAAAACCAAGGGCTCTGTGAGATAATATGTCCAAGGAAAACTAAAGTCTCCCTCTGGATGTTTGATTCGAGGTGGGAAATATAAGCAAAGTCTTGGAGGACACCCCTCATTAGCTCTTGCTGGGAAGGTCTTTGAGGTGAGCCAATGTTGACTAGAGTCTCGGGAGACATCAGAAGGGGATGAACTTCCGGGCAGGATTTCATCTTTTCCTCAGAATGCCATCTCTTTCGGACTTAAACCCTAGCAGCATCTTGTCTGCCGAGGAGGAGCTCTGTGATGCTTTATATTCTATTACCCATAATATACAATGAGTTTTATTTACGTTCCTCATCTTTTATACAGAGCTGTCACAAAATACGTCACTGCTGATTACTACCTGTGTGGGCAAGCCACACCGGTGAATTACGCCCCTTGTCATAGATCATGCCAGTCCTGCCTGGCAGGGAAGAGAGGAGGATAAATCCAGAACAGTGATGGATGTACTTCAGGAGGTTAAGAGATGCTGGGTGTGGAGACAAAGCTACAGTTAGAAATGCCAGGCCCTAGCTGGTTTGGCTCAGTGTATAGAGTGTTGGCCTGTGGACTGAAGGGTCTCAGGTTCGATTCCGGTCAAGGGCACATGCTTGGGTTGGAAGTTCAATCCCCAATAAGGGTCATGCAGGGGGCAGCCAATCAATGTTTCTTTCTCATCTTGATATTTCTATCTCTATCTCCTTGTCCCTTTCTCTCTGAAATCAGTAAAAAATGTTAAAAAAAAGGAAAGGAAAGGGGAAGGGGAAGGAAGAAGGAAGGAGAGTGTGTGGTTTACCAGGGTGAGGACCAGGTATGGGGAAGGGTGACAACATTGGCCATTGAGATTCCTATGGGTCATGTGTCCGGTTGGTCCATGGTCATATGGTTGCAGGGCTCGAGAGCTAGCAACAAAGACCATTACCACCTTAAAGGGATGGGGTGGATTAATTTACACCAGAGGAATAGGAAATCTAAGAGGCAGCTGATCTTGAAACCCCGACACCCACCCCGTTGTAAACAATAAATAGAACATCAACAGGTGTGGAAGGCAACCTGAACATAAGGCAGTGTTTTTCAAGGTTCATGTTTTCACTGCAGTGTCCATCACATCTGCAGCAACAATGTCCAACTATGAAAAGGAAAGAAATCACGCCTTTGATTATCTGCAAGTTCTGTTTATTTGTTTTTGTTAAGGGAGAGTGGGAGAGAGAAGAATAGAGAGAAACATCCACATGAGAGAAACACATCAATTGATTGCCTTCTGCATGAGCTCCAACCTCGGCCTGAGCCCGGAAGAAGCCTGCAATCAAACTCCGTGTCCATGGCAGGAATCGAACCTGGGACCCTTTGGTCCACAGGCCGACACTCTCCATTGAGCCACCCCGGCTAGGGCTGCACGTTTTTTAAGAGCTGGTCCATGCATCAGCTTGTCGTGACAGCACTTCGCTCAAGCCCCGGATTTTCATTAATATCCTACCAGCATTCTTCACACGACTTCAGTCCTCATCTAGGAACAATGGCTCTGACACACAGCAGTGCCTTTAAGAGCGCGTACAGGACTCGCCTTGGAGGAGGAGGAGAGAAAGAGATGCTTTGGAGGGTGCGGGGAGAAGGATTTTCATTCATAAAGTGAGGCGTAACTTGAGCAGGGCCAGCATGACTGATGTGCGGAGGAGAGTCGGTGTAGGGTTTCGCGCTGCTGTTGCCGTCGCCACCCTCCGACCTCACGCGGGAAGGGAACATCTTGTGCTCGCACATCCGTGACATGGGCAGGGCTCTCCGGCTGGAGGCACTGTGGCCCCCGAGGCAAGCTTGTGACATGAGAATCATCCTCTTAAAGGGAACCTAAGCCCGTGCCTCCCTACACAGTCTCCTCCCAAAGCACAGAACGAAGGAAGCCAGGGGGAGCCACCTCAACACTGGAGTCCGTTGCCTGCAGAGCAGATGCTGACCCAGCTTTGCCAAAGAAGCAGAGGAGTTAAAGGGCGCTGGACCTGAGGTCAGAGCGTGTTTGCTTGGATTCAATTCTTGGCTTGACCATTCATAAGCTATGTGGTCCTTAGGGCTGTGAATGCATGCACCTCTAGGTTATGGCTAACTATGCCTTTTATAGAATTGTTATGAAGACTAAAGGAAATAATGTAGAATATGACCTCATAGTTTGATATTAGTTCCTGTTTCATTACTTTTTAAAAATATATATATATTTTTATTGACTTCAGAGAGGGAGAGAGAGAGAAACATCAGTGATCAGAGAGAACCGTTAATCGGCTGCCTCCTGCACACCCCTTACTGGGGATGGAGCTAGAAACCCAGGCCTATGCCCTGACCAGGGATGGGACTGTGACCTCTGGGTTCAAAGATTGATGCTCAACCACTGATCCGTGCCTGGCCAGGCTGTTTCATTATTTTTATTATTATAATCTCTAATCCTTACGCTCTGTGTACGAAACACCCTTTGTCCTTTGACATATTGTATCTGGAACAGTGTCTGTGCTGAGGAACATATCGGAGCTTTGTCCTGCATGAATTATAAAGGCATCCTTATTCCTAAAAGTGCATGAGCCTATTCTACCTTTTACCCCCCCCCCACGATTGATTGTGTTATTTCTTTAGCCTCAAAATAATCAGATATAACAAGGAATTTTCTCAAAATGATCCAAGTCTGCTTGTTTCTCTTATGTGAGTAATCTTTTCCTTTAGGTGAGAACTTAGTGATACCTGTTGGAGATTTTTTAATTTTTTTCTGTCTTTTAGATATTTGCTGAAGCCCTGATATCTTCTTTTTGTTTGTTTGTTTGTTTTTATTTCTGGGTAGGCTGTCAAATACCACTGATACAAAAACATTATTTGGCTTAACCACAGTTATCTATTTTATTAAAATTGGGGACATCTCTAAGGTATTTGTTAGGTATCTCCAGTGGGACCAGGAAGGCAGAAAAAAATTCCCTAAGTATGATTCTGTACCTACATCGCAGCGGTCCATGGAGTATACAAAACTCTCTGCTACTTAAATTAGATTCTTGTATTTCTGGTGGGAGTTGTAAACCAAAACCCAGTTGTATCTGCGTGGAAAAGGCATGGATTCCATAGTGAACTTTTTATTTGTTTGATAAACTATCCAAGTTTCTAATTTCTGTCTCCTGGAAACAAAACCAGCTTACTCTCTTTTACTACGAATATTACAGAAAAGCATATGCAAGTTAAGTCCAAATGTTCTTAGCTTAAAATCATAGTTTTCTTAATTGATATTTTCCCCCTAGTATCTTGGTTTGCTTTTTTGACTTCTTTGTCCACTCAAGTATTCACATCAAAGGCAGGCAATGGCCCAAGCGTCTTTGGCTCAGTGGATAGAGTTTCAGCCTGTGGACTGAAGGGTCCCAGGTTCGATTCTGATCAAGGGTACCACCTGGGTTGCAGGCTCCATCCCCAGTAGGGGGCGTGCAAGAGGCAGCCAATCCATGATTCTCTCTAGTTATTGAAGTTCCTATCTCTCTCTCTCTCTCTCTCTCTCTCTCTCTCTCTCTCTCTCTCTCTCTCTCCTTTTCTCCTGAAATCAATAAAAAATACATTAAAAAAAAAGAATAGGCGACTACCCTTAGAAACCATATCAAGGACTAAAATGGTTCCCCACCTCTTCTCTTCTACCTAAAGGTGAATAAAAATAAAAACAATACCAAACTACAAGGAAGTGTAAGAAAATAGCAAAGTTGATTTTTTTTTCAACATAGAGTACTTTTCCCCTCCTCCTTTGGAAACATCAAATACCGGCTTATTTTTTAAAAAATATATATTTTATTGATATTTTACAGAGAGAAAGGGAGAGAGATAGAGAGCTAGAAACATCAACGAGAGAGAAACATCGACCAGCTGCCTCTTGCACACCCCCTACTGGGGATGTGCCCACAACCAAGGTACATGCCCTAGACATGAATCGAACCCGGGACCCTTCAGTCCACAGACCGACGCTCTACCACTGAGCCAAACAGGTTTTGGCCAGCTTATTTTTAAAGAAATGTATAAACACCCCTGCTTTGTTGCTGCCCCAGCACATGTCCCAGCCTGTCTTTGGGTAACCTGACTCCAGGCCAGGTCTGCTGAGCTATTTGGGAGTCTAGCTCCGAAGCCACAAGATGTTGGTTGGTGAGCGAAAAAGAACACAGTATGTCATTGTTTTGTTAAACCAACTTTCTCTGCCACCGTTGGCAAATACCACATATTAGTCAAGCTAAACCTTTTTGCCTCTCACTGTGGAGGAATGACAATATGTTTTGACAGTTACAGAAATTATGTGGGAGAGAGAAAATGTAACTACTTCCGTGTGTGTATCTTACTGTCAGAATTCTTGTTTGTCTCAAGTGGAGTTCTAGCTCCTGGAGAAACGCAGGGCTGGAGAGATCTGTGCTTGCTTGTTTGAAATGCTGTGCAGTTGAATATTCGGGCACTAGTCATGTGCAGCTTCGGTTCAAGCTGCTGAATTCCTCTGGGATATTAGAGTCTAGAGCAGGGGCGGGCAAACTTTTTGACTCGAGGGCCACAGTGGGTTCTTCAACTGGACCGGAGGGCCTGAACAAAAGCAACCTGACCATGCTGGCACTCTCCTATTGGGCTGCTGGTGAAGGAGCGGAGGGGAGAACAAGAGAACCCTCTGCTCTTTGGGTTCCGCGGGCCGGATGGAACAGCCAAATGGGCCGGATCCGGCCCGCAGCCCTTAGTTTGCCCAGGGCTGGTCTAGAGTGAAGGCTTGAAGAGAACAGAGTTCTTGTGGGGGGAGGGGGAGCAAAATTTTGGGGGTCACTCCAATAAATTAGGCCCTCCCTTTTATTTTTATTATTTTTAAATATATTTTTTTTATTGATTTCAGAGGGGAAGGGAGAGGGGAGAGAGAGAGAGAGAGAGAGAGAGAGAGAGAGAGAGAGAGAGAGAGAGAAACATTAAGTGATGAGAGAGAATCTTGGATCGGCTGCCTCCCGCACACTCCCCACTGGGGATCGAACCCACAACCTGGGCATGTGCCCTGACTTGGAATCAAACCCGGGACCCCCGGTCCACAAGCTGATGCTTCATCCACTGAGCCAAACCAACTAGGGCAGCTATATCTTGTTTTCAATAAAGAAACGTACAGCTTTCAAAACAAATACTATAGACAAATTTACCACCCGCTTACCTAATGATATCCCCCGGGGAAAAAACAACAGAAAAAACAAAACAAAACACAATGCAGAAAATAAGGTTGACAGAGCTGTGCCCCGTTCCTTTGTCATATTTCTGGAGAGGGGCCTATTAATTATTCCTAGGTGGAGGCCTATTAATTATTTTTCTAGCAATACATAAGGAAGCTTTTAGCCACAATATGTGAGCATCCATGAATAAAGACGTATTTCCCCCCTATGGCACGAATGTTTTAGATGCATACTTGGACATAGTTATCAGCATCTCCCAGTTAAGAAATTTTGACAAATTCCGACTTTAGATGTATATTTCACACACCATTAGAATACATTAGAATATATTATCAATTCCCTGAGGGCAGGGCCCTTCTCCCTTGTACTACACATTGTGCCTATTAGATAACTCCGCGCACATGCTATGGTGAAGATAATAAGGCATTAAATTAGAAATGTGCCTAATTTAAATTTTCCAATTGAATTTTTCAGACCGCTCTAAGCATATGTGTTTTTATGCTAAAGAGCCATTGAGCATCTTGATTAGATGAGTAAAATTCAGGCACAAGGCAAGCCCCTTTTTGGTTTTCTTGTTGATCTGGACTCTTAAAATTCCCATTAATGGAAATATGGGGTTTGGTTTATGTGAACAAACATTATATATATATATATATATATATATATATATATATATATATATATATATATAGTTTGCCAAAAGTGGGGGATAAATCAAGGCTGAATTTTTTTGTTTTGTTTTTGTTTTTCTTATTCATTACCAGGCATAGAGTAGGCATATTCGGTGAATACATGAAAGAATAAGTGAATGAGCCGAAACCGGTTTGGCTCAGTGGTAGAGTGTCGGTCTGCGGACTGAAAGGTCCCGGGTTCGATTCCGGTCAAGGGCATGTACATTGGTTGGGGGCACATCCCCCGTAAGGGGTGTGCAAGAGGCAGCTAGTCGATGTTTCTCTCTCATCGATGTTTCTAGCTCTCTATCTCTCTCCCTTCCTCTCTGTAAAATATCAATAAAATATATTTTTAAAAAAAGAATGAGTGAATGAAAGAATAGGTGGATGGGGGGAGGGATGAATGGGTGAATGAATAGATCTTCATAGCAGGTCCTTAATCCACTATCAGCTTTCTAAGAAAGGGCAGGAATTATTGCAGTTATATTGAAAATGTAATCCAAAAACAAATCCAAGTATTTGTTATTCAGAATGTGTTTTGTAGATGTTAGATGAAATAATTCTCTCTATTATTTATCTATTCTTTTTCTTCATGGCTTGTCTCTCTACCAGTTTTATGTAGAATAAAATAATAATTCCAAGTCAATTCATATCTTCACTCAATTTCCATATTTGCAAATGTCTATCAGAAACCTCAGTGCAGTGTCCCTTCGGCATCTCAAAGTCACGGTGTCCAAATCTATACCTCTATTATTAGTCACTTGGAAGTTTCTGGCCATTCATCCTTGGCCTTGCTTCCTGATATTGTCATTTCTTTCCAACTCCACTGCAAGCCGGTGTACCTACACAGGACTCTTACTGGCATTAACCCTTACTCTACTTGCAGTAGCCTCCTAACTGATTTTTTAAAATATATTTTATTGATTTTTTACAGAGAGGAAGGGAGAAGGATAGAGAGTTAGAAACATCCATGAGCGAGAAACGTCAATCTGCTTGCTGCCTCCTGCACACCCTCTCCTGGGGATGTGCCTCCAGCCAAGGTACATGCCCTTGACTGGAATCGAACCTGGGACCCTTGAGTCTACAGGCCAACGCTCTATCCACTGGGCCAAACCAGTTAGGGCCTAACTAATATTTAGACACTCTAGGCCAGCGTACATATGGCTGCTTTGTGTATACCCTGATTGTTTTATTTCCATAGTATGATTTCTGTAGTTCCCCATGCCCTTCAACTCTGATCATATTTTTTATGGAAGTTAAGACTTTGGGTGGCCACAGATGACCTTTCCAATGTTATCCCATGCTATTTTCCTACTTGGACAACAGACTTTAACTGATCTGGCCCAATCCGACTCTCCCTGTCACCCACTGTGACTTAATGCCATTCTCTGGTCCTGGAATGGGTAGTCCAAATCCATGACTCAAGGGCCACTTCACAGGACACCCTCAGGAAGGAATTGGTCTTATGTCTGAAATGCAATTGCACTCTCTTCACTCCTATTTGGACACTAATTGAACACTTCCCGTCACAATGGCTTTACCACTTTTCTCACTTCTCCCGCTGATGTTCCAGTGCCCTGAGATCAGGTGGCCATGCTTTCCTCATGTTTTTTCTCTTCATTTCCCAAAGCATCTACTCATGTTGCTGATATCAACAGCATATATTAGGCACCTGTTCAAGGATTTTTTTGGTAAAAACATGGTTCAAAATAAGTTAGTTCTGTTTTGAGGCTGAATTTTGAGGCTTAAAATACAGTTGTTCCAGCCTAGGCTCTAAACCAGACACGGTGGGATTGTGATCTTGGCTTCTGTTCTTTGTAGAGTGTGATTCAGACAAGATGGTAACGTTACTGACACTGAGCTTTCTTGTGCGCTGAACTAATTTACATGATAGGAGAGAATCATCAGTCAACAAATGAAAGTGGGTTATGCTGTGGCCAGCAATCTCAGAGGTTAGAACGTTGGTATGCACACCAATGGTGGTATGTTTGATTCCCTATCAAGGGCATGTACCCGAGTTGCAGATTCATCCCCAGCCCAGGTTGGAGTATGTGTGGGAGGCAGCCAATCTATGTGTCTCTCACATTGTTGCTTCTCTCTCTCTCTCTCTCTCTCTCTCTCTCTCTCTCTCTCTCTCTCTTCCTCTTCTTCCTCCTCCTCCTCCTCCTCCTTCTTTTCTTTCTCCTCCTTCTCCTCCTCTTCCACTCTCACTAAAATCAATAGGAAAAAAAATATATATCCTCAGGTGAGGATTAACAACAACAGCAAAGAAAGTGATTTCTCCTTTCTTCAAAAAAATTGTTTTAAAGAAAAGTCCTAGGATATTACAGATTATTATCTGTATGGTAGCATAGCCTGCTCACTGGATGTCATTTCAGTGGTGCACGGGTATTACATGTGACAGGGTAGCAGAGTTCAAGGATATAGCTTGGACTTTGAAGCAATTCCTGAATTTGAGTGTAGATTCTGTAATTGTCAGCTATATGGCCTTGCACTGCTCTTAAAACAGTTCTGAGCTATTTCCTCTACTGGAAAGTGGGCTTATCATTCATTTTATACAGGGTTTTTGGTGAGGATCAGACACAATATATGTTAAATGCCGACCCCAAAGGATGCTGACAGTTTGGGTTTAGTGCAAAGACTTTGTTGACTTTTTACCTTGACTTTTAACATTTTATTCGAGCCAGCAATCTCAAGTGTAACTCCCTAATAGTTCATAATCCTCTCATGGAACTACTGTTTTATGAACAAAGTCAACTGACATTTTATTTATTTTTATTTTTTAAATATATTTTATTCATTTTTTTACAGTGAGGAAAGAGAGAGATAGAGAGTTAGAAACATTGATTGATGAGAGAGAAACATCAATCAGCTGCCTCCTGCACACCTCCTACTGGGGATGTGCCTGCAACCAAGGTACATGCCCTTGACCAGAATCAAACCTGGGACCTTTCAGCCCACAGGCTGACGCTCTACCACTGAGCCAAACTGACATTTTAATAGGTTCTTTTTTTTAACAGACCACATTCTCCCTGCCTATTTCACCCCAGTGTCAAAATGCATACTTAAGTTTTGAAGCCCAGAATCCATATAAGCGATCACAATGAGAAAACTCGTCTGAAGAAGAAAGATTCCCATGATCTTTGGATATTCACGCAGCCACGGGCATGTGACCACTTTCTAGTTACTCAGCTATCTGCCCGGCGTTGTATAAATTATGTATCTATTTAAGCAAACTGTACCAGCAGCAAATCAAAGGCTCAGTGATTGCTTATGTTTTCTCACCATCAGATAGACTGAAAAGTGCAGACATCTTGGAGCTATAGCTGACAAAAATCCCAGTATCATATTATTCAAATAGCTTTCAAGTCATTGTTACCGTAACCCACAATAAACATTGCATGTGACTGGGTTATGATTAACTTATCTGGGTGGCTTTTTTTTTAGTGTTAGCCTCACAGATACCCCCCACCCCCTTCTATTCTAATGCCCTTATGTTTTCAGAAATACTATCTTGGCAGTGTTGACCGGTACCCACCCTTTTGTGCGCGATTTCTTTTCTTCTTTTAGAAGTCGCTGTGACTTTAAAAATCTAAGGAACGAGGAACGAAAGGCAAACCTTGTTAACCTGGGATAGTTTGCTGAGTCAGCATGAGGAGCCGAATCAAACCATTTGAGTCAGGCTCGCAACTTCTGATGACCTTGGACAAGTGTCTTCCCCTTGGCTGGGCCCGAGCTATGTGTTAGAACAAGGAATCGGACTATATGATTTGAAGACCCTCTTTGGCTCTTAAATTGAGTGACTGTAAGTGGTTTGAGCTTCATCGGGGTTTATTTGGAGGGAAGGAGAACTTGGTTTAGATGAGAAAGGAGATTATGTAATAACCACAGTCAAACTCAGAGCGTCCACACTCACTGCGTAATGGACAGAGAAGGCTGCGGCTACCGCCAGAGGCATCTGGTCTGAGTCATGTCTGACCCCGGAGAGATTGGAGTGGATTAATCGGGAGCTTCTGAGGGAACTCTGATTCTCTCTTTATACAAAGGCTGAAAATAGGTCCGTCTCTATGGTGTCGCTTCTGGAACACATTGCGTGTTTCTCCCTGCTATGTAACGAAGCACTCGTCACCTGTCGTAAAACAGCACCCTACCTTCCCTACTACGTCAGGTACGGATGGTCAAGGTGAGCAAATGTGTTACCCAGAGACCCATGGAATGGGTGCTGTGCCGTGCAGTTCCTTCGTTGTCAGGAAAGAAAGTTCCAGCAAATGAATGAGCAGTTTCCTCATGACTTTTGTTTTAGTCATAGTATCTCCAAGTTTGAACCAGGGTTGTGAGAATAACAAGAAACGATGGAAGGAAGGAGAGCGTCAGAAAAAGTCAAGGAGTCCAGAAAGAAAAGTCAGGGTTTCTCTTTGTCTCCTGTCTCCTAGCATTTTCTTCCACACTGCTTCCTACACGTACATCTTCTTGTACCTTCCGAGAGCCCCAAAAGGAGCAGCTATGAACTCAGCCATCCGAAGGGAGGTGTTGTTATCTTCATCCTTGTGGGTGATGGGCTGTGAATTGATCGGGTAAGAGAGTGAGAGAGAGAGAAAGAGAGAGAGAGACATCCTACCAACATACTAATGGGGTTTGGGTTCTTTTGTGACAGTTTTCCATGTGTGTGCCCTCTGTGAGGACAAGCATGCCGAGAGAAGAGATCAGACCCAACAGGTTCACTTTACAAGATCGGGGACGAGGATTGCCTTGCTTGAGTGTGGCATTCTATTTTTACCTCCGCTGCTGCCTTGAGACATTCTTCAGTTTGTGTTCCTATTGCTACAGCTTTGAAAAGTTATATCAGGCCCGGCCAGTGTGGCTCAGTGCTTGAGCATTGACCTATGACCCAGGAGGTCACAGGGCGATTCCTAGTCAGAGCACATGCCCATGTTGCAGGCTCGATCCCCAGTAGGGGGCGTGTAAGAGGCAGCTGATCAATGATTCTCTCTCATCACTGATGTTTCTATCTCTCTCTCCCTCTCCTTTCTCTCTCTAAAGTTGATAAAAATTATATTTAAAAGCAAGTTATATAAGGAGCATGAACAATAGCAACTCCCAGGCCGATGTTGCACTCTCTCCTCTCTCTGCGACCCTGATGGGTCTGGCCACACCACCATCTTGGGTGCCCCTCAAGTCAAGTGCCAGTTGGCATTCCAGTTCAAAAATAGAAAGGACTGGGAAATGATTTCTGCCATGTACTTATGTATTTAAATATGTTTTTATTGATTTCAGAGAGGGAGAGGGAGCTAGAAACATCAGTGATGAGAGAGAATGATAGACTGGCTGCCTCCTGCAGTTCCCCCCCCCCCCTGGGGCTCAAGCCCACAACCCAGGGCATGTGCCCTGAATGGGAATGGAACCATGACCTCCTGGTCAACCACTGAGCCACACCAGCCTGGAGATTTCTGCCTTTTAGTGTCTTTTTGTTTTATGATGGGGCTGGGGAAAGAGTTCGTACAACAGAAGGGATATAAAAATAGAACAAGAAGTCCACAAAAGGGCAGCCAAGGATTCCATGATGAGTGAGTGGTGGCCGTCCAAGGGGGGTCTGGCGGAGGCGCTGAGCCTTTGGTGGGATGCGCAGGTACCCTGGAAGGACCCCCTGTGGAGGTTGCGTGGACGGGACCAGGCCCCTCTGTGAGGCTCTGGGCAGGGGGCAGGTAGTTGGGTGTGGTAACCTCATGTGACCCTGTAGCCCAGGACCATGGCGGTATTTTCCACTAAAAACCCACAACACACTATCTGGCAGAAGTCAGAACCCTCAGGAATAGAAGATCGCCATCAACAGGAATTTTCAAATCCACCTGCTTACCAGTCCTCCTAGGGCAGCCGTGGGCAAACTACGGCCCTCGGGCCCGATCCGGCCCGTTCAGCTGTTCTATCTGGCCCGCAGAGCCGAAAGAGCGGAGGGTTCTCTCGCTCTCCCCTCCGCTCCTTCCCCAGCAGCCCAAGAGGAGAGTGCCAGCATGGTCAGGTTGCTTTTGTTCCGGCCTCCGGTCCAGTGTAAGAACCCATGGTGGCCCTCGAGTCAAAAAGTTTGCCCACCCCTGTCCTAGGGCCTCTTGGCCAGAACACATGCCAGAAGCCAGTTAGAGCTTGTTTTATAGATGGTGGTTCTGCTTGGCACCCGCAGGGTGGTCTCTGACCAAGGTCTCCACCTCGTGTAGCCTCAGTTGCTTTATCTGAAAGTGGAAAGATGGCCTCCAATGGGTTGTCTGGCTGAATGAAAGAAAAAGGATTACTATCCAGTGAGTTTTAGGACCAAGCCTGTGACAAGTTACATACTAAATAATATTGTTATTTAAGGTGACTATCATAATAATGAGTCTAATGAATGGGGATAATCAGCCCCTTCTGGGGGCAACTAGCCCTTTGAAGCCTTTGAATTTCCAAGTACCCATCATTCCCCGGGGTGTTAACATGTTCTTATTCTCACCTGCACCTTTTAGTAGGACTCCACAACCCACCGATTAGGCAGGCTCGTAGGCGCCGACCTGTAAAAGAATTTGACTTTGTCTGCATTGGGGAAATATTTGTAAAAATCAAATAGCCAATAAATAAATAGATTGTAGACTTCGAGTCGCTGTAAAAAAAAAATTGTCCAGGGAATAAAAAATAAAAAAAAAGATAACAGAATGTGGGCCCACAGTGTGAACTGGGTTTGGTCTAGTATTTGTACAAAGAAATCCCTGAGCCAGCAGAGAGATAAACTTCTGGACTTGCGGTAGATTAAGGGCCTGCGTGGGTGCGAACAGGCCGGCCCAGGCCTACCCGGGCCAGTGAGCTAGTGAGCCAGTGCCGCCACATTTAGATTTAAGATTAACCACCTCCCATGCTGGAGTGGCTGTTGGTTTTATGAAACAATCGCTAATGACATTAAACCGGAAGCTCCTTGCAACGGGATTGCTCTCTGGCCACAAAGCGAGAGAAGCCCGCGGGAGATTGAACAAGAAAACTCCTAAGTGCTTCATCCCGAGGCGCAGGGGATGGTCTATTGGAGGTGACAGGCGATGGAGGGGGTGGGGCTCCAGTTCAAGCACCATTAGGTTGGAAGGGGATGGGCAGCAGAGAAGCAATGCGAGTTTGCTCTTGTTTTTTTATTTGTATTAAGGAATTGAGGAAGCACAATTTCATGACAGGTTTTCCAAGGGGGGTGTCTGCCTTCCTTCCTTCCTTCCTTCCTTCCTTCCTTCCTTCCTCCCTCCCTCCCTCCCTCCCTCCTTTTCTTCCTTTTTTCCTTCCTTCCTTCCTTCCTTCCTTCCTTCCTTCCTTCCTCCCTCCCTCCCTCCCTCCCTCCCTCCCTCCCTCCCTTCCTTCCTTCCTTCCTTCCTCCTTCCCTCCCTTCCTCCCTCCCTCCCTCCCTCCCTCCCTCCCTCCCTCCCCAGTCCCTCCCTCCCTCCCCCGTTTTCCCTTTCTTCTCACTTCTTTTCTAGTCCCTCCCCATTCCTCCCTCCCTCCCTCGCTCCCTCCCTCCCTCCTTCCCTCCCTCCCCTCTCCCTCCCCTCCCTCCTTCCCTTCCTTCCCTTCCCTCCTTCCCTCCCTCCCTCCCTCTGATGCTCTCAGTTACCCATTTCTCCCACCCCCAGAGCTGGCACTCAGCGTCAGCTGCATTAAAAAGGGTGCTTGCTATCTGTTAGTTCAATTAGACATTAGACATTTACTTTTCCTCGCATCGGAAGGCTGACTTGATTTAGGTGCAGCCATTGAAACCCACGCGAGCAGAACTGTACCGACATGCCCAGCGCTGAAGTCTTAATTGCGAATTCAGATGAGGATTGGCCAGGGCTCTCTCTGTCCACACCAAAGGTGCCCCTGGTACCTGGGAGAGGAAGCCCCGTGGATTCCTTGTGTACTCATCCCCGCCTTGGCCTCTGGATTCCCATGGAACTTTCCAGCATTCGGGTTGAAATCCACCCAGAGCACCCGGGCAGGGAGAGATGGCACGGGGGTGACATCTCAAGGAAGACCGGCTTGCATCTCCCTCCTGCCCGCCCCGCTTAAAAAAAAACAAACGAAATAGCTTTTCATTAGAAGACAAATTGTCAAAGGTGCCACGCTGCAGCCTTGAGTTTTTGTTTTACACACAAAGAAAAAAATATTAATGAGAAGTGTTTTAAGTGCTTATTACGGAGATGGTTTGTTTTGAAACACGGGCTCTGGGCAACAGTTTTACACTCCGCCGTGCGCTCTGAAAGACGTCCTAAGTAGGGGTTGTCAGCCTGCCGTCAGCAGCCGGGTCCTGCTGGGAATGAGCCTTTTAGGGTGCCGCTCAAGCAGGACTAATCTAGAGTAGATATCTTATAAATAACCAGGAACGGGAAAAAAAGAAGAAAAAAAAACAAAACAAGAACAAAAAAAAAACACCAGATCATTTCTCTCCCCACCAGAGCAGAGACAATTACTGCTCAGCAGAAGGAACTCTTCAGGATAAAGATTTCCATTTTGAATTAGTGACTTGTTTGGAGAGGTTTGCAGTGACAACCTTTGGAGGGGGCAGATCCTGAGGCTGAGGCTGTGCCCTTAGGGTCAGGGGGAGGGCTCCTTGGGAAAATGCTAACACACATTTAAAGAGCCATGTAGTGTAGTGAGTGTTCTTTTAAACTTGGTTCATTTGCCTTTATTTCACTCTTTAATTTCTTTTTTTAAAAATATTTTTTTATTGGTTTCGGAGAGGAAGGGAGAGGGAGAGAGAGAGGTAGAAACATCAATGATGAGAGAGAGTCATAGATCGGCTGCCTCCTGCACGCCCCGAGCTGGGGATTTAGCCCACAACCTGGGCATGCGCCCTGACGGGGACTCAAACCCTGACCTCCTGGTTCACAGGGCAGAGTTCAGCCACTGAACCACGCCTGCTGGGCTCACTCTTTGTTTCTTGAAATAAACAAGCTGCCAGATCTTAAGGAAGCCTGTGCAAGTCCCCTGGTTTTGGAAATCTTACCCGGGTGTTTCCCTCTTGCCTTGTCCCCTTTAAAGTCCAGGAAAGGAAGTATATATCTCTCTCTTCCTTGGGGGTGGGGTTCATCAGGACCCATTCTGAGAGCTGTTTCTGTCAGAGGAAGAACCTGATTTTCTTGATTCCGATAAGCACAGATTCCTCTTGTTCAAGCGTCTGCCCTGTCCAGTTTGTGGTGATATGCAGATAAAGGCCTAGGAAAGATTTGTTAAGATCTGGCAGCAGAAGCTAGACCAGCCATGGGCAAACTACGGCCTGCGGGCCAAATCCGGCCCGTTCAGCTGTTCTATCCGGCCCGCGGAGCCGAAAGAGCAGAGGGTTCTCTTGCTCTCCCCTCCGCTCCTTCCCCAGCAGCCCAAGAGGAGAGTGCCAGCATGGTCAGGTTGCTTTTGTTCCAGTTTAAGAACCCATGGTGGCCCTCGAGTCAAAAAGTTTGCCCACCCCTGAGCTAGACCTATCTGGTATCAGAGTTGGCAGTGCACCCTCCTCAGGCATCAGAGCCTCTTCCGGTTCCGGGGCAAGTTAGTCTTAGGTTCCTCGAGACCCACAGTGGGGGTCAGAGTCAGGGAGCATCTCTGAATGGAATTGCTCACTCTCCAGGGGGAAAATGCCCCTTCATTCGAATTCTAGAAATTAGTCCCTGCAGATAGCCCCTGGCCTACCAGAAGTTGAAAAGCTTTTTAAATATCATACGCTGCCAAGTAAATCCTTAGCATAAAATCGGATAAGGCTTCGTGCTCTCTGGGCTGTTGGTCATTTACACCAAAGAGAGGGGATTCAGCTCCATAAACATCTACTCAGTGTGCAGTCTGCGAATCCACAGAATCGGAGATTGGCTGTTGGGGGGATTGACAGTGTGGGCTGACTTAAAGATCATTCTTTCCCGATATGTGGAGAGCGGAGAGGTAAATGTAAGTAAATATGGCTGAAAATCAATTTTCCCTTTAACCACCAGCAGTATAATAGGCTGTTCTATGTAATAAAGATCTCTCTATAGATATCTATAGATGTATTATAGATGTAGTATCAATAATTCAGGGTAAGAAATTATGTATGAAAGATGCAGTAACTTGGATGATTCATTTAGTCATGTATGTACTCACATGCTCGCTTTTCATAAAATGATAGGCATTACCTGGGTTTTGGGGTCTCTAAGGTTTAGGGTTCTGTCCAGATGGAATAAAGAAAATCCATGACTTGAAATTCCCACTTTATTTTCTGCTTTGAAGACAAGCCTTATCATTTGCTACCGCTCTGAGTGAGATTTCATTAGAAGAATTGTAATTTAGGAAGTTAACAAAACAGCAAACATTTCCCAATTTACTTCTTTGAGGAAAAAAAGTAAAGTCAAATTTTAAGAATACATTATCTGGCTGAAACCGGTTTGGCTCAATGGATAGAGCACTGGCCTGTGGACTGAAAGGTCCCAGGTTTGATTCCGGTCAAGGGCATGTACCTTGGTTGCGGGCACATCCCCAGTAGGGGGTGTGCAAGAGGCAGCTGATCTATGTTTCTCTCTCATCTATGTTTCTAACTCTCTATCCCTCTCTCTTCCTCTCTGTAAAAAAATCAATAAAATATATTTAAAAAAAGAATACATTATCTCATTAAAAATAGGAGAAGCCATAAGGACAGGAATTGCTTGGAAGCTCATGAAATTCCATTTATGCTGCTCCCCCTCCTCTTTATGGTTCTTTGTAAACGTGCGCATGGAATCCCTGAACTATATAAACACAAAAGATTTACAGTTCTTCTTCCACATTCTGCCATCATCTGCCTCCTTAAGGAGGCCTGGTTCCATGTTAGCCCATGTGATGTCCTTGTCACCGTCTTGAAATATTTGGTGAATGAATGGATGGGTGCATTCCCCATCTGTGTAGTCAGTTCTCCGTTATCCATTATAATGGAGTTGAAATAGGAAAGGGACATTGGAGAGCGAAACCCACAAATCATGGAGAAAGTTCATGGGGGCCATGACGTCCCAAGTTTCCCCCCAAACCTTGTGCCCAGCTCGATTGAAATGTGGCAAACATGGCCACACTCAACTTCTTTCTCTTCTTGCTTGGCTCTGCCCACTCAGAGAAAAAGGAATGAACTCTGAACAAATTTCCAGATACGGCCAAGAAGCTGAGTGCTCATCTCTGAATAATCACAGCAACAGGTTAGGCCTAATTCACTGTCCCCATATAGAGTGTAGAGGAGATTTTTTTTTAAGTAATCATTGGTAACTTGACCTAAGGGAGCAGGAAAAAATGCCCTCAAAGTTGTTGAACAATGAAAGTTGCTCAGCTGGCATGGCTCAGTGGCATTGACCTATGAACCAGGAGGTCACAGTTTAATTCCTGGTCAGGGCGCATGCCCAGGTTCTGGGCTCAATCCCCAGTGTGGGGCATGCAAGAGGCAGCTGATCAACGATTCTCCTTTACCATTGATGTTTCCATCTTTTTCCCTCTCCCTTCCTCTCTGAAATCAATAAAAAACATATTTATAAAAAAAAAGTTGACTGTCACCTTCTCAAGGGACAAACTCAACTTAAATGTTCTAGGGAGTGTTTTCTGATACTGGACTCCAACAACAATATGAGCTGTGTCCTTTTGTAAAAGCGAATCACAGGACAAGACTGTCTTGTGTGAACATGCGTGTTTCCATTTATGTGTGAGCACCAGCGTAGGGGTGGAGGGAGACTAGGGGTCCCCTAGAGTCTAGACCCCTTGAGAAAAAGACCAGGCTGTGCCAAGGTCACATTCCTTCTTGGCCTGTGTCTCAGAATATTTAGAAGGAAGGATCTCCCTCCCCCTTCTCTTTGAAAAATGCCTAGCTGCTTCCCGTTACGTTACCTGGGAAGGCTCTCGTGCTTTGGGGGGAGAGAAGCGGCAGTAAAGCGGGCACGGTCTCTGACCAAAGGCCCGAGAGCCACAATGGCAGGCTGAGCGATGCCACTCGGAGCCGGGAACACGAGGCGAGTCACAGCTGAGAGACCCAGCTTTATGTTGTGTGCCAGTTCCCAGGATGGTTTTATTCCTGTTCCAGAGAGCATGCGGACAGACCACTCATTCACGGCTTCCTTCTCAGTGCTCCTGCCCCCTCCTTCCCGCGATGCTGGAAAGGGGGGTTTCTTATGTTCCGTTATGAAGTCACGATACATGATCTTTACTGTCTCCAAAGAGCCTTTGCTGTTCAGGGAGGAAATTATGTATGCCTTACGTTTATTTAGAATATTGTGCCCACGGACGTTGTTAAAGGACTACAACGTGAGCTTAAAAATAGCTACACTTCAATGTATTTGCACAACTACTCTAAAATACGCAGAGAGCTGAAATTGGCCTGTGTCTCAGACTATTTAGAAGGAAGGAGTCCCCACCCTGGAATTGATTTTTTTGTAAAAATGGGACTTAGGGAAATCTGTGTTCTGGTCAGGTGGCTCAGTGGTTGGAGCATCTCTGTATAACGGGTTGCAAGTTTGATTCCAGGTCAGGGCACCTACGTAGGTTTGGGGTTCCATCCCTGGTCAGGGCATGTATAAGAGGCAACTGGTCAGTGATTCTCTCTCACATTGATATTTATCTCTCACTCTCTTTAAAAATCAATTAAAAAAATCCATTTTGTGAGGGTTAAGAGAAAGGAAATCTATAAGCAGTTAGTAGTATTAAGTTGCTCTGTAGAGAAAATACAATGTTGTGAGAAGGCAGCACAGGATTCTCATGGGAACAGTTCTGTTCTCCGCACTGTAACATGCTCACTCTTTCAGTCGTCCAGTAACCCAGTAAAACGGTTCCAGTTATGCACCCATTTGACAGCAGAAACTGAAGCCCGCCCATCCAAAATAATTTTCCCAAAGCCAGACAGCTAATCAGAGGCGGAGCCGGGGCCCCGGTGTGGTTTCCAGAATCCATCCTCTTGATCACTGTGCTCTTATGCTTCTAAAATACTGTGTCAGTCCTGGCCAGTTTCTCAGTGGTTAGAGCATTGAGCATCGGCTCACGGACTGGAGATTTCCAGGTTCACTTCCGGTCAAGGGCACGTACCTCGGTTGCAGCTGGATCTGCGGCCACTGTTGGGGAGCATGCATGAGGCAATCAACGGGTGGGTCTCTCTCACATCAATGTTTCTCTCTCTGTGTCTCTCCTCCTCCTTTCCACTCTCTCTGGAAAAAAAAAAAATCATTGATGAGTCACACACCCCCCAAAAAATTAAACACACACACACACACACACACACACACACACACACACACACACTACTGTGACAGAGGGTACTGAGTAATTCCCATCTTTCCCAGATTCCCAGGCTGCTGGGCTAGCCAGCTCTTGGATCTGGCCAGTTTTCCTCCCAATGCCCAGCAGCGTTTTCCCAAGAGAACGGGGGGCCTCTGGCAGCACACGCCGGACCCCTTGCCAGAAGCAAAGAGAGGTGTGTTTCCGCTGTTTCCTTGGGGGGAAAGAAACACACGTAAAAGTAAAGAATTAGTTCCTGCCTGGCATTCCATCAGCTCCACTAAAAATCTTTTATGATATTTTCCCCAGAGGCAGTGGCGATGAATTGCCACAAAGTGCCTGCCTGTTCAATAAGAAATCTGTTCTTTCTCGTCTCGTGCACCTGTAACTTGCATGGAGGGAACCTCTCAGAAAAGGGAAATGGAATACATGTGAACTTTCCCATGCAGAGAGCAGGTGGGGGGAAAGCGGGAGGAAGGGGAAGGAAGTGGATTTTGTTTTCTCCTTATTGAAACAGCTAGCCCATCTTGTTTTCTTTTTTTCCCTTGGTTTTTTAAAAATATCTTTTTATAAAAAAAATATATATATATATTATTGATATTTTACAGAGAGGAAGGGAGAGAGATAGAGAGCTAGAAACGTCGATGAGAGAGAATCATCGACCAGCTGCCTCCTACACACCCCCTACAGGGAATGTGCCCACAACCAAGGTACATGCCCTTGACCGGAATCGAACCCGGGACCTTTCAGTCTGCAGACCGACGCTCTACCACTGAGCCAAACCGGTTTCGGCTAAAAAGATCTTTATAAACAAAACACTCCACTCTTTGCTTCCTCGGTTTCCCCATCTGTTAAATGGGAAGAATAGCCTTTCCGAGCGCCCGGACATGCTAGGGTTAAGAGACCAAGTGAGCGTGGCTGCGGGTTTGATTCCAGGTCGGGGCACATCTGTTTCCTTTCACTGTGGCCGAGGCTCCTTGAAGTCTCCAAGCCACGGAGCCGGCGTGATGGCCTTTCTCATGTCGGGAGTGGACGGCCAGATGGTGGAGCCCATTCAGCATAATGACCGGGACCCCGGTGGTTTGTAATTTATGGAGGCGCCGTCTAATCGCAGGCACCGTTGGCTGCCGGAGAGCCCTACCCTGCGTGAGCCCAGCTTCCTCCAGAAGGAAGAGAAAAAAGATCAGCAACCTCATATCCAGCCACCTACCCCAATAGCAGCCCGAGACACGAGATTAACAAAGACAATTCCAATTTTTAATCGTTTTTCTTTTTAAAAAAATAGGTTTTTAGTGATTTCAGTGAGAGAAAGAGAGAGAGAGAGATAAACATTAATGATGAGAGAGAATCATTGATCAGCCACCTCCTGCACACCGCACACCGGGGATGGAGTTGCAACCTGGGCATGCGCCTTGGTGGGAAACAGACCATGACCTCCTGGTTCATAGGTAAACACGCAACCACTGAGCCACATGGCCAGGCCCAATTATTATTTTGTAAAAGGAGATATGGGGTGGGTTATCCAGGGAGACTTTTCCTCTTGACTTTGTCCAGGAAGGGGCAGCGACTCTTGTAACCACTTTTGCAACTTAGGGTCCTGTATTCCAGGCTCTGATGCCTCGGAAGGGAGGGAAGGAAGAAGAGAAAAAAACAATACAAGAGTTTTGCACAGCTGGGCTGGGGCAAAATACACCCACCCCATATCAGTGGCTACCTTTCCCACTAGAAATCAGTCATCAATAGACACTGGTATGCTCCACCAACTTGATTCAGCGGTTGAGCATCAACCTACGAACCAGGAGGTCAGGGGTGGGATCCTGGTCAGGGCACATGCCCGGGTCTCAGACTCGGTCCCCAGTAGGGGGCGTGCAAGAGCCAGCCCATCCATGGTTCTCTCTCATCATCGATGTTTCTGTCTTTCTCTCCCTTCCTCTCTGAAATCAATATATATACAGTATTTGCCGGCGTATAAGACGATTTTTTGGCTCTGAAAAATATGCCTCCAAGTGGGGGGTAGTCTTATACGGCGAGTATATAACAAACTCTGTATTTTGAGTGGAAATGTTAGGGGGTCGTCTTATACGCCCAGTCTCTTATACGCCGGCAAATACGGTATATATATATATATATATATATATATATATTAAAATATATATTAAAAAGATGACTTTTTAATATATATTAAAATATATATTAAAAAGATGACAAATATATATTAATATATATTAAAAAGAAAGACATTGACACATTTTTTTCTAATGTCCCTAACCAAAACGTCAAAACCATCAGACACACACCATGAGGATAACCCCACAGTCGCTGAGGTTTTGCCCTCCTCTCTCTGACCGGAGCTCAGATTCCCACGGTCCTTGATGTCAGCTCCTTGCCTCCCATGACAATGGCCTCGCCCGCCCGGCTGCGGCTGGAGTCAGAGTTTCCAAAGAATTCTGCCTGATGCAGAGACACCACAGCCCCGTTTCCTCTCGGGCGAGTCAGGAGACTAAGAATAACCCGAAGCACCCCTGGGTGTCGGGGTAAGCTTTCAGCCTGGTGAGCCAAGCCAGATGCCTGGCTCCTGGGTGACAAGTCCATCCGGGTCTCTCGGGAGCCAAGGGGATGATGGGTAAGCATTTTTAAAAGGGTGGATGATGACAGCCGGCCGGGGCACTCAATGGGATTGTATGTTCCTGGGCTCCGTTCCCTGTAAAATGAGAGAGGCTCACCTGAGGAGGTGACCCGCACTCAGATGGTGAGAAATTGGTTAAAACAGACCTCTCTCTCCAGCTATTTCTGATGAATGCGTTGTTTCTTCTTTCCCGGATGCCGAATCTCATTTGGTTCAAGAGAAGCAGTTTAAATTGTTATGGCTTTGAGTTTAAAAAAAGAAAAAAAAAGTAAATCTTATATATATATTTTAAGTAAAGAACTCTATCTAAAGCCCTAGCCCAGCGGTCGGCAAACTGCGGCTCGCGAGCCACATGCGGCTCTCTGGCCCCTTGAGGGTGGCTCTTCCACAAAATACCACGGCTTGGACGAGTCTATTTTGAAGAAGTGGCCTTAGAAGAAGTTTAAGTTTAAAAAAAATGTGGCTCTCTTGCTGGACTGGTTTGGCTCAGTGGATAGAGCGTCGGCCTGTGGACTGAAAGGTCCTGGGTTCGATTCCAGTCAAGGGCATGTACATTGCTTGCGGGCACATCCCCAGTAGAGGGTGTGCAAGAGGCAGGTGGTCGATGTTTCTCTCTCATCGATGTTTCTAACTGTCTATCCCTCTCTCTTCATCTCTGTAAAAAATCAATAAAATATATATATATATATATATATATATATTTTTTTTTTTAAATGTGGCTCTCCAAAGGAATTTCAATCGTTGTACTGCTGATATTTGGCTCTGTGGACTAATGAGTGTGCTGACCACGGCCCTAGCCAGTTTTGCTCAGTGGTTAGATCGTCGGCCTGTGGACCGAAGGGTCCAAGGTTTGATTCCTGTCAAGGTCATGTACCTCCGATGCAGGCTCCATCCCTGACCCCGGTCGGGGCGTGTGCTGGAGGCAGCCAGTCAATGTGTGTCTGTGTGTCTCCCCCCCCTCCCTCCCACTCTCTCTAAAATCGATGGAATGATATCCTTGGGTGGGGATTAGCAACAACAAAAATAACTATATCTGTGGAATGTTCTTACACAGCTGGAAGCACGGGGTCTGTCACGTGGTCACTGTGTGTGTCATTGCTTGCTCCTGTGTCACGGACAGCGGGCTGTTGGGTCCTATTTAAAGGGCCAGAGCCTGTGGAGCTGTCATTTCCTTGGTGCTCCAGGTAGAGCCGCTTCTGATTGAACGACATGCAAACGAGGTTAGCATGACGAGCGGTCCTGGAAGCAGAAAAGCCCGGGAATAGGTATTTACAATCAGAAAGCCAGGAGATGGTAAAAGGAGATCGCTCACTAGGACTGGATAGCGGCTTTGTTAGCAGCGCGCTGACCACTGGAAGGTGAACATGGACTCAGAGAGAGAGAATCAAGGCAGCTTTCTTAGGGGAGAGAGAATGCCCACGCTGAGGGCCGTGGGCCCCGGTGGGCTAGCTGGGCGCCAGGCTCAGGAGAGGAGGGATGGCTGTTCAGGCTCAAAGCCATGCAGCTGCCAGATCAGAAGCTCCGGTGCCCTCTGTTGTTCGCAAGGGAACTGCAGTCATCCGGAGACAGCCTGGGAGCAGGCTTCCCTGAGGAGTGTGGCTGATGGTCCTCAGCAGAGGAGAGATGGAAAGACAAAGACAGGAGGGAGGGAGAGAAAGAGGGAGGGATAGGAGCGGAGGGGGCATGGGGGGGAGGAATTGGCTCTCTCACCTTTGTTGATGTGAGCCCCGCTGCCCAAATGTGGAAAATATCCAAAGATTTCAATAGTTCTCCTCCCGCCTGAGTGCATTAACGGAAAGAGCGCTCCTTGGAGGAAGGATGCGATTCAAGTGCAGTCTTGATGGAGACTGGCTCAGTCACGCAGAGTTCCGTTAGCTTCCTTGTGCTTCCTTCCGGGGTTTGCCCACCCCTGTGCGCCCACCAGCACTGACCTTGGATGGGAGAATACTGATGTGGGTGTCCAGCTCTCTCCTTTGCACAGTTTCCCTTTCTCAGCCATGGTTTTTGCATGCTGTGGGGCTGGGACATGCAGCCACCGGAAACAGTTTTTAGACGGGAAGAACATTCATATGAGCAGTGCCCAGCGATGTGCTTTACGGAATTAAAGGTTCCTGCAGGAATGACACCTCCATTCAAGGGGGCCATTTGGAATCACATGAAACATCTGCTGTGCCAGCGAAGCCCATTTTGATGCCCACAGCGGGGGGACCCTGTCGGGCGCCCCTGCTCAGGGCCACGCAGAACAAACACATCGTGCCCCTGACCCACAGGCAGGGGACCCCCGTGGCTCTTGTTGCAAACACAGGCCTTTCTAACCACTCTGTGTGCAGTCAGGGCCCCTGGAAATCCAGATGCAGGCGGACACATGAGCACGGCTTAGCAGAAGACGCTCTAACTGTTGCATCTACCAGGAGGGTGGTAGGGAACCTGAGAGACACAGCGGACATGGGCACCGCCAATCTGCAGCATCTGTCTGGCCGAGGGCACAGGGTGGCACTAGCTGCCCAGCAGCTGTGAGCCAAGGAGCATGGTAGATGGATCCTTCAGTGATGGTGGAACAATGCAAAAAATGTTCAGGCACCTTTGCTGAGGGGGTCAGGGGGCTGCAAACAGGCTTCTGCTGGGCGTATCATGGCTACGGAGGCAGGGACAGAATGGGCTGGCATAAGGGGCAGGGACCCAGGTACCAGCCCAGAATGACAAGGGAGGGATGTGAGGTTCTGTGGTGCTCGGGCCCTACCCAGTGTGGCACAGTGGATAGAGCGTTGGCCTGCTTACTCAAGGGTCCCAGGTTCGATTCCGGTCAAGGGTACATATCTTGGTTGCGGGCACATCCCCAGTAGGGGGTGTGCAGGAGGCAGCTGATAGATGTTTCTCTCTCATTGATGTTTCTAATTCTCTATCCCTCTCCTTTCCTTTGTAAAAAATCAATAAAATATATTATATTAAAAAAAAAAGCCTAAACCGGTTTGGCTCAGCGGTAGAGCATCGGTCTGCGGACTGAAAGGTCCCAGGTTCGATTCCTGTCAAGGGCATGTACATTGGTTGCAGGCACATCCCCAGTAGGGGGTGTGCAAGAGGCAGCTGATGGATGTTTCTCTGTCATCGATGTTTCTAGCTATTTCTCTCCCTTCCTCTTTGTAAAATATCAATAAAATATATATTTTTAAAAACAACAACAAAAACTGTGGTACTCAGAACCTGTGCTGAGCAGGTGACCCGTACCTGATCAAGGATGTACATTTCCAGGTGAATCACGAGTTTCCACTCTGTGAGATCCCAGCGCTTGTAAACTAAATGTGCGAATCAATAACTATAACCCCAACCAGCCTCCACAGAACATGCACCGTGGAGGTTTTTATTTTAAGAGCAACGACTCTATTCCCGAAGTACTCTCTTTTTGAAATGCATGTGATCAGCATCGTAGAATTCATTTCACACAATCCTCGTGTTTATAGCTCAGGAGCAGAGAACAAGCAAGCCGGGGCTGATGGATGAGGCAACATCAGACACAAAACCGGAGCGGAAATGTATCGCACTCCGCTCATCAACCACGCCTTGTGATCTCCCGCGTTTCTTGAATCATATCAAATGTCATTTTTAGAGATTAATGATATTGGGGGGGAGGGGGTTGAATAGACTTGGTATCAACAGGCCCATTTCTCTCCCTGGAAAATCAGCAAACTGAGGCTTGAGGAAATCATTGAATGATCTGCCCAACATCTCAGCCATTGTTCAGGGTGGAGCAGAATGGAAGAGAGGCAACTCTGGGGCCGTGTTTACAAAATGCAGGACGGAATCAAAATATCTAGCACAAAAGGAAATACAGTCATCGCCCCAGACATCCAGTCAGGCTGCATTCCTGGACCGGGGGCGTCTGGAGCAAGGGACGGAGGCTGCAGATGGGGCGGGAGGGGAGGGGGAAGGGACTGGGCCCTGTGGAAGCGCGTGGAGGTGACCGGAAGGAGCTGGGCTGTGTGATGCGGGGCTGAGAGTGATCTGTGAGGACCCCGCCCGGGACACAGGTACATGCCCAGAGCCCTGGTTTCCGTCACGTGCCGCTGCCCCTCGGGGAGGGGTGAGAGGGGAGGGGATGCCTCAGCAGGGGGGAAGCTTGGCTGGACTGCCGACCTGCTTGGGAGTTTATCTCTGTCACCGACGGGTTGATACATGCCCCGGCTACTGAAACGACCTCTCCGCATCTCTGTTTTGGAATCTGTGAAATCGGGAAGCTGACCTTGTCTGTCTCCCAAATAGGGGAAAGGGCTAGATGGGAGTTTGTGGGAACTAGGGTTGGTGAGCAAAGTCCTGCGTCTGGGCTGGAAATGAATTTAAGAGGACATGCCTCTGACAGCATGGGTCCGCTCCCTGAGCCCGTGTGAGCCTTCTGAGACAGTCTCCTTGGCTGAGTTATGCTGGTCCTTCCTGGGGATAATCCAATGGCTTTGGAATAGGTTGAATAAGAAGAAATTTAAGCCGGGACTGGTTTGGCTCAGTGGATAGAGCATCGGCCTGCGGACTGAAAGGTCCTGGGTTTGATTCCGGTCAAGGGCATGTACCTTGGTTGCGGGCACATCTCCGGTGGGGGGTGTGCAAGAGGCAGCTGATCGGTGATTCTCTCTCATCGATGTTTCTAACTCTCTATCCCTCTCTCTTCCTCTCTGTGAAAAATCAATAAAATATATATATATTTTAAAAAAAGAAGAAATTTAAGTGGAGTTAGGCGGTTTTAAGGAGAAAGTTCTGAATGTTATAGAAATAGGTATGACACAAAAGCAAGCAGAGTGTGTGTGTGTGTGTGTGTGTGTGTGTGTGTTGACCTGCATTGTGTGGATGCAAATGCACACACACACACAGTTTATTTATCTGATAAGTAGGCAGTTTTAACATTTAAAAAAAAGTTTTGATTTGAGAGAGAGATTGGTTGCTCTTTGTATGTGCTCTGACTGGGGATTGAACCCCCAATCATGACTCAGCAGAACGATGCTCTAACCCAGTGGTCAGCAAACTGCAGTTCGAGAGCCTCTGTTTGCCACTCTGTTGACTAATGAGTTTGCCGACCACTGCTCTAACCAATTGAGCTACCCAGCCAGGGCATAAGGAGACAGTTTTTAGAATTAAGGACCCATTTTTGTTTATTTAACCTCTGACACCTCTCTGAGATCACCAGGGAGGGGTGGAGAGTCAGTATGTTATTTTTTTAAAATATATTTTTATTGATTTCAGAGAGGAAGGGAGAGGGAGAGAGATAGAAATGCAATGATGAGAGAGAATCACTGATTGCTGCCTCCTGCATGATCCCCTATGGGGATTGAGCCCGAAACCCCGGCATGTGCCCTGACCTGGAATTGAACCTCCTGGTTCATAGGTTGAAGGCTCAACCACTGAGCCACACCGGCCGGGCAGTCAGTGTGTACTTTCATTCTTTCTTGTCCGTGTACCTCGGGCCAGCTGTCAGCTACAGAATGTAAATACAGGTGATCGTGCTCCACGTGATGTCGTTAAACATTCATAAATCCGCCTGCAGGTTCACATCTGCCACAGTGCCTGTCCTAGGGCCTGGAAGATACACCCGCTGTGAACGTTAAGAGCTAGGAGCAAAGAATTTTTCCCCCAAGTCGGCTCTGAAACGTCGGCATCTTGTCATTACGTGGAAACCAGCCTGGGATGCAGGACGTTGTCTGCGTGGAACTGATGTCTGGCCCATGCAGCATGTGGCCATTCGTATGCGTGTTGTATACGTTTGGAGTTATTTTCCTTTGTCCCAGCCTCCCCGGGGGCCTATGTGGCATTCCTGTCATCGGGAAAAGCGAGTCATCGCAGCCTCTGGTGACAGAAATTCCTGAGGTCATATTCCGGTTCTGTCACTTAGCCGCTGGGTTTTCCTGGCGCCTTTACTATGGAAGTTTCGTTTTCTTCTTTTCCTTTCTTCGTACAAGGAACCCTAACCTCTACTTACATACTGTATTTACTGTAAATTAGACAATTGAACAGTAAACAAAGGTGTTAGACCAGCCGTGGGCAAACTATGGCCCGCGGGCCGGATCCAGCCCGTTCGGCTGTTCTATCTGGCCCGAGGAGCCGAAAGAGCGGAGGGTTCTCTTGCTCTCCCCTCCGCTCCTTCACCAGCAGCCCAAGAGGAGAGTGCCAGCATGGTCAGGTTGCTTTTGTTCCAGCCCTCGGGTCCAAGAACCCAGTGTGGCCCTCGAGTCAAAAAGTTTGCCCACCCCTGTGTTAGACTTTTGTGACCTACAACAAGAACTATGTATGCACAACAGGCAGTTTGAGCCATAGTAGGCGATCAACAAACACCTTCCGTTTCTGTTTGACTCACACTCTTCAAGAAAACCCATTTTAAACCTCACACTAAGCAATCATACCAGCTTGCATTTGTACACTGCTTTATAATTGACAGAATGTGTTCAATATCCAGTGAGTCGTTCTACCAGGAAGTCTGAAATATAAATATGTCACCATAATACAAGTAAAAATATCAGCACTCTTAAAAGAGAAAGGAAAAAAAATAAAAAGAATTGAGCCCAGGTGTCGCTCAGTGGTCATGGTTCGATTCCCAGTCAGGACAAGGCCAGTAGGGGACATGCAGGAGGCAACTGATCAATGATTCTCTCTCATCATTGATGTTTCTCTCTCTCTCTCTCCCCCTCTCCCTTCCTCTCTGAAATCAATAAAATTTATTTAAAAAAATAATAATAACTACTCTTTACTGAATGTAGAGAGAGGTGAAGTCACTTTTCCAAGGACGAACCCCTGGGAAGGCGCAGAGCTAAGCTGGAAACTTAGCAACTTCCTAACCAGTAGACGCCCCAGCGCACATGGCTAAGGGAGTGGACTGTCTGACAGAGGAAAAGCTGGGGGGAAACCCCATCCTTCAGCTTCAGAGAGTAAGATTCCTGGGCTGAGTCGTGTCCGGAACTGCAAGCATCTTCCTTAAATAAATGCAAGGGAGGGAAAGCACACATTTAAAAGAAAAAGACAAAATCCACAGTAAAATCTTTAATAGGCACACCTCTGAATGACATCTGGCAATGAAAGGGAAATTAGCCTGGTCCGTGTTGCTCAATAGTTAGAGCCTTGGGCCCTAGCCGGTTTGGCTCAGTGGATAGAGAATCAATCTGCAGACTCAAGGGTCCCTAGTTCAATTCTGGTCAAGGGCATGTACCTTGGTTGTGGGCACATAACCAGTGGGGAGTGTGCAGGAGGCAGCTGATGTTTCTCTCTCATCGATGTTTCTAGTTATCCCTCTCCCTTCCTCTCTGTAAAAAAAAAAATCAATAAAATATAAAAATAAAATAGTTAGAGCCTTGGTCTGTGTACCATAGGGTCATCAGTTATATTTCTGGTCAAAGGCACGTACCTGAGTTCTGGGCTTGATCCTTGGCCCCAGTTGTGGTGCATGAGAGAAGCAACCAAACCATGTGTGTCTCTCACACGGATGATTCTCTCTCCCCCCTTCCCTCTCTCTCTCTCTCCTCTCTAAAACCCTTCCACTTTCTCTAAAAATAAATATTATTGGGTGAGGATGCAAAATAAAAAAGGAACAGGAAGGCCCTGACAGCTCAGCCATCAATCTCCTGGGGAAGCAGAGACTGGCTCTCTCTTTGACGCTAGGGAGGTAAGCTGACGTTTGCTAAGAGGGAATCCCCATTACAGCCCGCTCAGAGCCACAGAGCAGTGGCCTGGCCCGCCCTCACCTGGAGAGCGAAACTGGAGGCAGGGGCACTAGAGACGACCTAGGTAGGGGCATTAGAGACATCATGAGGCTGGTGGGCCCGGTAGCTGCGGGCCAGCAGCCTTGTTGCTAGAACAACAGATGGGCCATGGGGCACATGTTAGCCAAAAAGGGGAAGACTCATGGGTAAATAGCATGCGTGGCCAGGAGTAAAGATGGGGAGATGTGGAAATAACCTCTATAAATCCTAGATGTGTGCAGTTCTTAAACTCAAGTGTTGTTGTTGTTGTTTTATATTTTGAAAGTCTTCAACTAAAATCAGAGGGTTTCTGACATTGTTGAAGCTTTGCTTTCAGGAGTGTGTTGAGTGTGTGTGTGTGTGTGTGTGTGTGTGTGTGAGAGAGAGAGAGAGAGAGAGAGAGAGAGTGTGTGTGTGTGTGTGTGTGTGTGTGTACCCACGTGGGCAGGACTAGACTCAGATTTGATGGAAGCATCCAGTGACTTACTCTGTGATCAGGGTGCAGTCAGTGGCTGTTTCCTGTCTAAGGAAAGGCTATGGGCTCGTGCTCTCTCGCGTGTACATGTTTTGTGTAGCACCTACTGCAGTGCTAACAGCCGTGTGATAAATGCTTTGCCAGATACAGTCGAAATAAATACTCAGACTCGATGCCCTGAAGGTTGGCGTTCTTTGCAGCCATTTGTCCCCACACAAGGGAAAAGAGTCTCCGGTGGACAATGCATTCCTCACTCCTGAGTGCTCCCTAGTCCACCCCAGATGGATCTCTTTAGCTTTGTTCTCTTACAGCACTTAACCCTTCCCACCCTTCCCATCAGAGCCTTCCAGACAAAGAGAGATGCAGCCCATGCATGAGCAGAACCACATGTAGGCAGCACCATATTCAGAGCAACCAACAGTAAAGGAAGGTGTGGTCCGTAATGGCAAGAAATGGTGCCGGTCAATGCCCTAGCTGGTTTGGCCCAGTGGATAGAGCGTTGGCCTGTGAACCAAAGGGTCCAAGGTTTGATTTTGGTCAAGGGCTTATGCCCTGGTTGTGGGCTCCATCCCCAGTAGGGGGCGTGCAGCAGGCAGCCGATCAATGATTCTCTCTCATCATTGATGTTTCTATCTCTCTCTCCTTCTCCCTTCCTCTATGAAATCAATAGAAATGTATTAAAAGAAAAAGAAACAGTGCCAAACACAGGGTGTGTTCCATGAGTGAGATGAGAACATAGCAGTTCCTGCTGGTTGTTGTCGGTTTTGAAGCCTCAGTCTTCTAATCAGTGAAATGGAGCTATTAGGAAGCTGATTGTGAGGCTCAGGTGGGTTCCGTTATGGAGAATGCTGAGCCTAGTTCTAGCACATTGTAAAACCTAGGTATTGGGTGACATTGACCACAGACAATGCCCATGCCCATGACGGTGACAGTAATGGCGGTGATGGTGACAGGGGTGGTGATGACATTGGGGAGAGCATGTAGTAGCTAATAGCTTGCTAGGCAAACCCTTGGAAGGACTCATGCCAAGATGTGTTCCTAGTTTATGTTTCTGGGACTCAAACTTCCTTCAAATGTGCTTTTAGGTCTTAGAAAACGCCAACCCACTCTCGGAATTAGATTACCCTGGAGACTTTGTATTTTTAGTTTGGAAGATTTGCTGAATTATATACCATCGCTAGAAAAAAGGATGCTATTACCGAGATATTTATTCCAGTGTCCTCTCCTTCCTACCAGGGGTCACTGGGAGGATGGTCTATTGTTCTATTTCAGCCAACTTGGCACACACCTACCGCCAATCGCCAGCGAACAGACTGCACCTGCGTGCTAACTTTTGTTTTCTGCTCAACAACTTTTCTCAGACCCTTTCTCAGCACATTTGGCCAACGATAGCCTTTCGTTGTCCGCTGCTGGTCAGACTCAGCTCTCCTTGGGTTTGAATGCCCACCCTTTGTGCAAAGACCTGTAGTTCAGCTAGCGGCCTCACTCCATGGATCTCCAGTGCCTGTTAGGGCATGGCTGTGGCTTTCACAAAAGGAGAGATCCTCTCCATGAAGCAAATAGACTGGCGGCTCCAAACCCGGTTGCAGTTCAGCATTCGATCTTTAAACACGGGAGCAAAGTGGGAACGGGCTGAACTTGGCATTCAGTGCTCCGTCCAGTTTGCATTTATGAGGAAAGGGAGGTGAAATCCCCCTCCACGTTGTTCAGTTTGTGTTTGGTTGACTGAGAGAGTCCGACACCAGAGGGCGATGTGAATACAACATTTTGACTAGTGTTGATTTACAGTGTATTTTTGCTGTGTAAACAAAATGAGCCTCATGTTGTGTTCATAGCCATTCATTTTTCTTCTTAATATTTTTCCCCCTTAGGAACTGAAAAAATATTTTTTTCACTCTGATCCTTTTCCTACCTTTTTGCATTTTTCAAAGAATTGAAAGGTTACGAGATTATTTATTTGGCTGGTATTTATTGAGTACCTACTATATGCAAGATACCACATTAAAGATTTGGAGAGAGCAAGTACCGGATGCATAAAAGGCTCATAATAAGAGATAATCATTAAGTAAGCACTCTCTCATGATGCTCTGTTGGTGCTATTCTAATAAGCTAGGAAGTTGCTCTCCTCAAGGAATTTACAGTCCATTGAAAAATATAATTCTATGCTTCTCTTCTTGATATGGAAGCCTCTTTGGCTTATTCCAAACCCTTTCTCCCCCTCCTTGCTCCCTTCTCCCAAGTAGAATTGGCCATGTCGTGTTTTAAGGTTCTAACCTTCTTTGTAAAAAACGTACTGCATCCATAAAGAGCGTTGCAATTGGGTAGACTTTCAGTATCCGATGGTGGGAAGAGTTAGAACACAAATCCTGGCAATGGGAGTGCATTTCAGTGTGCCCAAGCTAGGTGGACATGGTTATACTTGGGTTGCTTGGCGTGGAATTGTGGGAAATATGCCAGAAAAGAAGGACTGAGGTCAGATTGTGGGCAGACTTGAGTTTTAGGTGACGAGAATCTTGATTTTTGTCCTGGGAAATTGAAAAATCCAGGGTAACGTGTTTGGATGGCGTATGATGTGGATTAGAAAGAAGCAGAAAAAATGGAGGGAGGGAGACCAGTTAAGCTGCTACTTGGGAGATTCAGGCAGACAGTTCAAACTGAACTTTGAGAATAAAGAAATGACTTAATAGAACTGATAGGTCTTAGGAACTTATAATCCATTCCAAGGGGGGGGGGCATTATATCCAAAAAATGTGGTGGTTTATTTATTTTGATTATTATACATTAATCTTTCTCATAACTGTAAGAAGTCAAAGCTCAGGAGGCAATGCCTTGTTATTCTTTAATTATTTCATTTATTCAGTCAACCACTATCAAACTCTACTCGGTGTCAGGCCCTGAGTGTGTTGGAAGCATTCACGATGAATAAGATGGAATTTCTGCCTTCAAGGGGCTCACAGTTTAACGGGACAAATTAAATTATCTACAGATTGATTTGAGAGTACAAAATGATGATATGATAAAGGTGCCTACAGGAAGAGACTATCTGAGTTTCCAGGTGAACAAGAGACTTGGGGGGAGGGGTTCAGGGAGGTTGAGATGGTATTTTAGCTGGAGGGCTCCACACGTGTAGTGACACAGGATTGTGACCAGGTATCAAAAAATAAGAATAACATCAATTGCATGAACCCCAAAGGGCTTTGAACTCTAATAATAGCGCTTCTGTTTGGACCATGATCAGTTTTTATATCCAGAGCCACTCCGTTAGGTGGGCAGCCTTCTCATATGGGACGGGTTTGTGAATGAAGAGAGAAGACACATGTTAGGGACTAAGAATCAGTTTCGTAGACGATTTAAAAAAGCATCAACTGAAAATTAACACTTTAAATTCTGCCCCATGCAACAGTTAAGTCCAGAAACAGGGGGCGGGGTGGGGAGAGAACCCCTAAAGAATGTCAATCGGAATGAAATCCCATATTGATAAATGTGCCATGGTGAGTTCGTAGCCACTCCAATAGATGCCAGCTTTCATACAGAACCCCTGTTGCTGCAAGTGGACTCCAGGGGTGAGCAGGGCAGCGCACATCCAAACGCGCACCCTTTAAGAACTTGGTAATTTTTAACAACAGTTACTCTGTTCGCTGTTTAGCGAGGTGTGCACGTTATTCTTCTCCAAGCACGGGGTCGGGATGACTATTTCTTTTTCCTCCTCTTCTTCTATTTATTTTAATGGTGAGCACGTTCCTTTGCAGGGTTTAGAAATCGCTCTGGTCCAAAAATGGAACAAAAAAGACCTCCCCGTGTGCCTTTTCTTGGTCAGGGCTGATGAAGCCGTATAGAAATGTAAATGTAACGTAAAGACCTGTATGTGGGAAGCTTGTGTGTGTCTGTCTCTCTCCCCCCTCTTGTCCAAGCTCCCTTGGAGGGAAAAAAAAAAAAAACCCTCCGGTTTTCCTGCCTGTGTACATCTCTTGTGTAAGGGCATTTAATTAGCTACAAGTTACAACAAAGGCTCTCGAAAGGACAATATATCGGCGGTGCCCAGGCCTTTATTTTCGCTCGGCGAGCAGCTCCCTGCTTAACTCCCTTATCAAGGGCCGCCCGGGCTGCTCCAGACTAAATTGGGAACATCTCCGCGCGGCTGGACAAATAGGTTTTTTTTGGTAAACTGATTTAGCCTTTTCATTGTTTGCATTTCATTACGGGGCCGCCTCCGGGTCACAAAAATCGGTATTCATTCAAAACAGAGACTTGGGAGATAGGGCCGGAGCCAGAGGAGAAGACAGTGCACAGGTCAGGCCCATTAAAGGCGGAATAACGGCGTGTCCCTGACTCTCAAACTCGCCCTCAGCAGGGGAGGGGTTTGCATTCCCCAGGCCAGGAGTCAGAGTCCAGACTTGGGACTGGGGACGTGGCCTTGGCCGCATCTCCAAGGCCATCTCCGGGGAAAAATGGGGAAGTCTGAGGCCTCTGGCTGCACAGACACCAGGAAAGAGCCAGCCTTGTCATGCGCATCCTGAGCCTCATTCTCCCCAGGGGCGTGCGGTGAGGGTTTTAAATCTTTCCATCTCCCTGCGCTCTGGTCTGAAATGCCTTCTCATCAGATTTTGGGGTTTCCTGGCCCGTGGGGAAGAGGCATATTATATTAGGGAAACTCATTTTGATAAGAGGATGAACACTGAGCCTGCTTTTTCATCTTTCTTCTTTTTTTTTATTCTTCTATTTGGACAGTGTTTGAAACCTGAGCATGCTTTAGAATGATCTGGAATGAATATATATATATATAATATTCACATATATATTCATTGAATATATATTCAATGAATATATATATTCATATATATGAATATATATAATATTCACATATATATTCATTGAATATATATTCAATGAATATATACATATGTATATTGATTTTTCCACAGAGAGGAAGGGAGAGGGATAGAGAGCTAGAAACATCAATGAGAGAGAACCATCGACCAGATGCCTCCTGCACACCCCCTACTGGGGATGTGCCCACAACCAAGGCACATGCCCTTGACCGGAATCGAACCTGGGACCTTTTAGTCCGCAGACCCGAAAGAGAGGAGGGTTCTCTTGCTCTCCCCTCCGTTCCTTCCTGAGCAGCCCAAGAGGAGAGTGCCAGCGTGGTCAGGCTGCTTTTGTTCCGGCCCTCCGGTCCAGTGTAAGAACCCATGGTGGCCCTCGAGTCAAAAAGTTTGCCCACTCTTGCCCTGAACAGTCAGGTACAGGGATCCTCCTCGCTGAGTGTGACTTAAACAAATAAAGCTCGGTTGGTATGACATCTTATTCCTGCCTTCTCGGGATTCCCTGTCTGTTTCCCACAGCCCGGCGGCTTTTTAGTTCCAATTAATGAGTCTTTAGAGATCATCTTTTGTGCACTTGTCCTAAGAGCTGGGATTAGCTAGAGAGATGAGCGGGATGCAGTTTTATTCTCAAGAAGCTTATAGTCATGGGGGAGTCAGACAAATGGAGGGAACGTCAATAGCGTTTGGTTAATGGTGAGGATGGAGGGATGCTGGCTTCATCCTGTAAGACGCCTCTTCTGCCCCCCTGGTGTGGACTCAATATTAAGGATGAGTAGGAATTTGCTAAGTGGGAGAAAGAGGGAAAGGCAGAAAACAGTGACACGTGTGTGTGTGTGTGTGTGTGTGTGTGTGTGTGAGTTTTCAGGAATCTGCCAAGAGTTAGAAAGTTCTAGAATTTTTAATGTATTAGCCAGTCTTTTTTTTTTTTTTTTTTTTTTTTTGCCTCTCAGGTCTGGTATTTGGCATCTCCATTAGTACTCACCCCTCAATCCTACTCCTGGGGGCGGGGACCCTAGAGGAGGCTCACGGAGGAGACATTTCAATCACCTGGAAATACTGGAAGGAGTTGCCCAGGTGACTGGGCTCAGTGGTTGAGCTTTGAACCAGGAGGTCAGGGTTCGATTCCCGGTCAGGGCACAGGCCCGGGTTGCAGGCTCCATCCCCAGTGGGGGGCGTGCAGGAGGCAGCCAAGCCATGTTTCTCTCCCATCATTGATGTTTCTATCTCCCTCTCTGAAATCAATAAAAATATATATTTTAAAAGAAATGAATACTGAAGGGGGTTCTATGGTTGTGTTGCTAAACATTATAGCCAGAATTCAAGAAAAGGAGCCCTTTCTTTGCAATAGTGCATTATATATATATATATATATATATATATATATATATATATATATATTCTATATATTTTTTGAATTGTATATATTTTGTCCTCACCCCACCATAAAAGCCCATGAATTAAGAATTAAGTTTGGCCGAGGTCGGTTTGGCTCAGTGGTAGAGCGTCGGTCTGCGGACTGAAAGGTCCCGGGTTCGATTCCGGCCAAGGGCACGTACATTGGTTGCGGGCACATCCCCGGTAGGGGGCGTGCAGGAGGCAGCTGGTCGATGTTTCTCTCTCATCGACGTTTCTGGCTCTCTATCTCTCTCCCTTCCTCTCTGTAAAATATCAATAAAATATATTTTTAAAAAAAAAGAATTAAGTTTGGTAAAATTAAACAAAATGTTTACCTTTACACTCTTTTTTTTAAAAAAAAAAAAAATATATATATATATATATATATATATATATATATATATATATATTATTGATTTTTTTACAGAGGAAGAGAGAGGGATAGAGTTGGAAACATCAATGAGAGAGAGTCATCGACCAGCTGCCTCTTGCACACCCCCTACTGGGGATGTGCCTGTAACCAAGGTACATGCCCTTGACCGGAATCAAACCGGGGCCCTTTCAGTCTGCAGGCCAACGCTCTATCCACTGAGCCAAACCGGTTTCAGCAACACTCTCAACACATTGACAGGGATTGAATAATTGAATAGGACTTACTGCTCAATGGATGGACACGAGGCCGTTGGCTGGGCCAAACTGGGAAAGTCTACCCACAGAAAGAGCCCATTAAAGCTCCTAGTATCTCAGTTAATCATCTTTGCTAATAGAGAAAACAAATGGTGGCCCTGTTTCCTTCCTAGATCTTCTTTGTCCTAGCATACCCAGGCCCAAGAGCACTGGCACTGAGCAATGCAGTCACCTCCCACAGCCTTCTGGAAAGATTAGAAGGATGGAATTGAATAATTCTGAAGGGAACACGGGGATTATAAAGCGGTTACATTAGCTGAGTCTGTCATAGTTCTTTTTTATTATTATCATTATTAATGAAGAAGTCTTGGAAAAATTCCAGGCCAATAGAGTGATTTTAAAATTTAATTTGAATTTTTAAAAATGACCGTTGCCTCTGTCCCGATGAAGAATGGTTTGGGGCCTCCTAGAGCTCTTTGTTCTTTGGCTTTGATACCTGAGAATTAGCCGATGGAGGCTTTGCTGTGAAATAGGGAAAAGACTAATTTATGGGTGCTACACCAAGCCTTTCCTATGGCGGAATCGGTCACAGAGAAGGGACACTGAGACCTCCCGTTTCTGTGGAGTATTTCAAGTTCTCACGTGTATGTGTCTTTCCCAAGAAACTGACACAGGGTCTGACTGGAGCAGACATCTTAAAGGTGAACGTTTCTTTAGATTCAAGAAAGAAATGGGAGTGTAATGATTAGATTCGGTTTTATTCCACTTTCCTAAGACAGGACAATTTGGGGTGTGCAAAATTGCATACCAGGAAGTGCTTTTCTGGGCTCCTTGGGTGTCTTTGAAAGAGGATACAAAAAGATTTACGGAGAACAGCTTGAGATTGGGAGTGCAAACAATGTAGAATTTTAAAAACAAGACATTTAGGTCCTGACTTTGCACATAACAGCCTACTTAATGTCTTTGGCCCATCCAATAAACTCTTTGGACCTCAGTTTTGTCACCAATACAATGGGGATAATAATAATATAGTTTTGACCTGCCCCACAGTGTTGTTGAGAGAAACAAAAGACACATGTGTGAAACTGCTTTGTTAAAATTGAAGTGTTGCAAAAACATTAGATATCCTATTTATTAATTATAATTTAAAATTTTTCTAAATAGCTGATTTTAAAAAGCTAAAGTTTGCAAAATCTTACCCTTTTGTTAAATTTTACCTCCTTGTTTAGAGTTCTCCTTTATTTTTTTTAAATGTATTTTTATTGATTTCAGACAGGAAAGGAGAGGGAGAGAGAGAGAGAAACATCAATGATGAGAGAGGATCATTGATTGGCTGCCTCTTGCACACCCCCATTGGGGACCGAGCCCAAAACCCGGGCATGTGCCCTGACTGGGAATCAAACTGTGACCTCCTGGTTCGTAAGTCCATGTAAGTCCATGCTCAACCACTGAGCCACACCAGCCAGGCTCGAGTTGTCCTTTATTGAGAGATGAATTAGCCAGCTTCCTTTCTCACTAACGGAAATATTCTCTCATTGACTCAGTGTTCTAATTCCAGGTGACCACGGAGCTCTAGAGAAACACGGGGTCTTGGGTGATGTACTTTGCTTTTCCGCAGCGCCAGGTCGGACTGGAGGAAGCTGGGGGGATGCAAATAGCTGAGCGCTTAGTGGCAGACTCCAGGTGAGATAAGAGCCTGCGGGAGAGTCAGTGTCTGGGAGTGTCCTCGGGCCTCTGTTCCTTCCCCGTCACCGTCACCATGGCTGTTATTTTAATCTCCTAGGCCAGAGGAAAGGAATTCTCTGTCTCACTTTTTTTTTCTCCCAAAGTGTGATTTTTTTTCTAGAAAATTTCCAGGCCTCTCCCCGATGCGATGTGTTCTCATCAGAGTCTGGCTCTTGGCATGAAACCACTCACTTGAACATGCAGGACTTGGTTAAAGCGTGACAGGCAGTGAGCAGAGGTCGAGAGTGTCCTCGATGCAAGACCTTTGTCTTTTTCTGCTGATTAATGAAGTCCCTCTTCTTCTCCTTTAAGAGGAGAAGTCCACCTTTTGTTCTAAACGTATTCAGTGTTCAGTGGAATAAGTGAGTAAGAGAGTCAGTGGGAGTTAAGTGCCAGAGTACCTAGCAGGCCTAGTCCTCTCTTCTCTGTTTTAAAATCATCTTATCCTTGCCCAGCTGGCCAGCGTGGCTCAGTGGTTGAACATGGACCTAGGAACCAGGAGGTCACAGTTTGATTCCTGATCAGGGCACAGGCCCGGGTTGTGGGCTAGATGTTTCTATTCTCTCTCCCTCTCTCTTCCTCTCTAAAGTCAATAAAAATATATTTAAAAAAATAAAGATTTATAAATAATATGGCTAATATTTACAGAAAGCTCATTATGTGTAGAATGACCTTGGCATTTTTCATCCAGACTCAGATACTTTGAGAACATAAGGAGGACATAGTGTACATTCCTAGGGTTAGGATAACTGGCATAAGTCAGTATGCCCGTGGCTCACAGGGTCACGTGGTTCTCCCAACTAGGACCAGATACTGTGCTAAATTGGCTTACTCATTGCATCCCCATAACAGTTTTACAAGATTGGTATGGTTGTTGTTCCCATTAAATAGAGGAGGAAACTGAGGCACCGATGCAGGAAGTGACTCTCATCCAAAGCCTCCTAGCCTAAGGCACGTCACCACACTCTTACTGTGGGGCCTTCTGGTCTCCCACTTCCACTGGGCATGACTGACACACCCGCCTCTAATTAAGTCCCAGTTCGGGGAAGCAGGTTTTTATCAAATGGGTGCATTTACAAAAATAGAATCTTAGAAGTGTGTCAGAAAGTTCTAACATTAAAAACAAACACAAAAACACACGGTTACCCAACTGGTGTGGCCCAGTGGTTGAGCTTCGACCTATGAACCCAGAGGTCACAGTTCAATTCCAAGTCAGGTACATGCTGAGTTTCAGGCCCAATCTCTTGAGGTAGTGGGCAAGAGGCAGCCAGTCAATGATTCTCATTATTGATGTTTTTGTCTCTCTTTCCTTCTCCCTGAAATCAATCAATACATACATACATATATATATATATATATATAAATATATCTATATATTTTTTTTTCTTCTTCTTCCCCTTTTTAAACATGTAATAACCGCTGAAACCGGTTTGGCTCAGTGGATAGAGCATCAGCCTACGGACTGAAAGGTCCCAGGTTCGATTCCAGTCAAGGGCATGTACCTTGGTTGCTGGCACATCCCCAGTTGGGGGTGTGCAAGAGGCAGCTGATTGATGATTCTCTCTCATCAGTGTTTCTAACTCTGTATCCCTCTCTCTTCCTCTCTGTAAAAATATCAATAAAATATATATTTTTAAAAATAAAAAATAAGAAATAAATAAACATGTAATAACCTCTTTAAGCCTGTTTATGTGGATGCCAGATGCTAAATATTTCACCTTTTTTTTTTTTTTTTTTACTGGTCCTTTGAAATTTTGGGCAAAAGGGTTAAAGGAAGAGAGAACTTTCAAATAGTGTTGAAAATTTATATACATCAGGAATAAAAATACTTTGTGCTTTTTTGATATATATGCATATATATATATGCATGCTTTAAAAATGTTATGTTAAATGGGTGGTTAATGTGGATAATTTGGTCATTTTTCTGGCATCAGAGCAAGTGTTGCTTATTCTGAAACCTGCCATTGGTGTTCCCTGCCCCCTCCTTCTCCGTCTCCCCTCCCCTCCCCCTTCCTCTCCGAGGTCAGCCGCCCTTTCTTTTTGGGCTAGAAGATCACACACATGATTGAGTCAACAATTTATGGCTTTTAAAAATAGGGGCTTTGTCCTCTCGTAGGTTTATTGTTTATCATAATCATCTTTCAAGTGAAAAGGCTAATTTACTCTTTCTATAGGAATATTTTAAGCTTGATTATCATAATATTACGGCTGCCTGAAAAGGTCTAAAACGGGACATTGACCTTGAGTGTTTTCTGCAATTTCGCCCGCGGTGCTTAACATTCAAGGAAGAGTGTAACTGCAACTCGTGTATTAATGTGTAATCTCCAAATGTTAACGATCGCTCCGTAAATACATGCCATGCAGATGGCAGGAAGCTTGTGGGGTACTCTCACCTGTATTTGGGGTGTGCCACGGCGAGTCTGTTGGAAAGCCCTCAGCACTGAAGCCAGGTTTGCCCATGGGAGCTACTGGAATTTATCATTTTTTTTTTTAATATATATTTTATTGATTTTTTACAGAGAGGAAGAGAGAGGGACAGAGAGTTAGAAACATTGATGAGAGAGAATCATCGATCAGCTGCCTCCTGCACACCCCCTACTGGGGATGTGCCCGCAACCAAGGTACATGCCCTTGACCGGAATAGAACCCGGGACCTTTCAGTCCGCAGGCCGATGCCCTATCCACTGAGCTACACCGGTTTCGGCTGGAGTTTATCATTTCATTCTCACTGGCATTTCACCTGTCACGTTATTAGCTTGACAAAAAGAAAGCGAAATCATCCTGAGTTAATTAAACAGAAACCTGTATTAGTTTCTCTGTCTTCCCTTTTTTTTTTTTTCTTTTTTCCTTTCCCTCTTTCACAAACACACCAGGAGAAGAGTTTGTTTAGTTATGGAGGTGATGTAATAACCCTCCAGAGAACAGGTGTTTTTTGTTTGTTTGTTTGTTTGTTACACACTCAGTAACTTGGGAATGGGCTGGATTTACAGAACAAGAGGTGTGTCAGAAGGGAAGGATTTTATTAGTGCTTCCGTGGAGGCGATCGCTTGCAGAAAAAGCGATTGCTTCTTGCCAATCGACACAATAACTTCAATAGCAAAGCCTGCGCCCTCGAAATGAAAGGCGACCGGAAATGAGCTGTGATGAATGGATAGGGGTTTGGTGGTGATAGGAAAGTCCTCAGACTGACTTCGGAAGAAGACTTCTCATTCTCAGTGGGATAGGTGTGCTTCTAAGCCGGTTTCCAGCATCAAAGAAATCCCAGGTGCCCACGAGGAAGGAGGGACAGATCCGGGAGGTCACCTGCTCAGGCCACTGGGCCCACGTGGGGTCAGGAGGGAGGGGGGATTAGTTTTCTGGCCAGCCCTTCACGGTGCTTCGTCCAGGAACCCTGAGTTTCCTTTCGGAGTTGAGGATGGCCATTTGGAACAGTCCTCCTTAGCTTTCTGTAGCGTGGTGGATCGCATTGCACACGGTGGTGCATCCAAGACAGCAGGAGAGGTGGCGGCGAAAGCGAAACGGCTTTGCTAAGGTGTCTGATCTTGAGGACAGGCCGGCAGAGGTGGCCAGACTGCGAGGCGATTTGCACATCTCAATCTGTGGCCCCTCTGTGGAGTTTTAAAATATGTAACCGATGATACACGTGCAATAATCCAGAATCAAAGTTGGCTCCCCAAAGAATGGGGCAGCTCGAAACATTTTCAAAACAGATGCGTTCTGTTAATTTTCAGAAGAGGGAAGTGGGGACCTAAAACAATCATGCTTCTGCAATAATTGGCAAGGCCCAGGATTTTCTGGTCCCGTTAGCTGGGTAAGAACACGAGGTCAGGATGTTTCAGGCATTGCTTCTGATTAAAATACAGTAAAAGTTCTGGTACAGGCAATGGGGACAGATCTGCTTCCCCTTCAGTTCTGTTGGTTGCCCTTCTGTTGTTGTGGGTTTTTTAAAAAAATATATATTTTATTGATATTTTACAGAGAAGAAGGGAGAGAGATAGAGAGCTAGAAATGTCGATGAGAGAGAAACATCGACCAGCTGCCTCCTGCACACCCCCTACCGGGGATGTGCCCGCAACCAATGCACATGCCCTTGACCGGAATCGAACCCGGGACCCCTCAGTCCGCAGACTGACGCTCTACCACTGAGCCAAACCGGTTTTGGCTGTTGTGGGTTTTTTGTTTGTTTTTTTTCAAATGGAAATGAAGTGTGTTTGCTGCTTGGTGTCTGGGTTAGCAAGGGCCCGAGAATGAATTCTTTTGGGTGTGTGTGACCGCATTGTGTAAGGAAGAAGTTGAAGCTACGCGTGGACCTGGGCAAGATGCATACTAGACTGATTCATTCGAGCTAATTTATTAATATTCTTTGTGTGACAGTCCTAAGAGGTCCTTTTGTTTGGTCCCTTTTAGTCTGCTTTGGGTGGACTCCTGGTGGTAAGATTGTGAAGTGTATACACCGAGTAGCCGTATGTGTTTATTCTCGGCTGTTTATGTATTTGGTGTCGGTCCCCTCATTGTCACTCCCACATCCTCTGAGTTGAGATTCTTAAAGGTCTACACCCCAATATTGCTGGTGGTGCGTTTATTTCCTGAGACGATCCACCCTTCCCTCCTTCAAGGGGAGAACGCTCTGTGAGGAGGGGACGTTCTGCAGATGACTGAGCCGCGTGTTTATAAAATATCCTGCAAGCTGGCTGTCCAGGGGAGCGCCGTGGATATTATCTTAAAACGTAAATGGATTAGGCTGGAGTCGAGACAGGAGGCGTAATCTCGGGCCCTTGACTTGCAGAGGTGACACAGCGATGCCCAGGGGGTAGCGGGCGGCTCTCCAAAGCTGGTACCTCTGGCCATTGAGAAAGCGGCCATCGCGGTGCGGTGTGCGTGGCACCTCGCGCGGGTGACATATGCTCAGTGAGAGCTCAGTGGGGACCCCGCCGTGGATGCTGTACACGGATCTCTCTGTGAGCACGGAGAAAAGGATTCACACGGACCTTTAAATATGTCTAAAGGCATATACTCATATAAATATGCTTAAAGGCATACACTCATGCCACCAGCGGTCACATAAGTGTCAGAAGGGAATAGGAAAACTATCTGGGGAAGAAAAGATAACTCTGCACCGCGGTGAGTTAAGGCCCATCGGTACATATAATTGACTACAAGTCTTGTCCTTAAAAAGCCTGTCACAGCAGGCCACGCAGAGCCACGGGCCACAGGACAGGAGTCTGCACAGGTGCAAACTCCGAATGCGCTGAGTGCATGAAATTATTTTTATTATTGTTTGTTTTTTTAAAGGCCTCTGGTCAAAATTAGAAGGCAGCTTTTTTTTGCATCTCTTTTTAAAAAAGATGTACCATTGGATCTACGCATGACCCCGAGGATCGTAGTGTATTCAGAAAGCAAGAGCGTCATTGAATCTGAGATATTTTTAACACTGGATTTCTAATGCACTGTTAGCTCCTATCGTCTTTATATTGTATTTTAGAGGAAAAAAAAACATGTTTCCTTTACAGTTGTCTTTTTATTTTTTTAATTATGAAATGATTGCATGTCTCATTTTAGACTGAAGAGACGATTCTTTTTCTTTTTCTTTTTTTTCCCCCCCGGGTGTCTGCAGAATGCTTAGGTTTTCTTGCACCTCTCAAAGCTCTTTTAATTCACTGCTCACAACCAAATTTACATCTTAATTGCAGAGTTCACATTTAACAATATAGACAGCATAATGCTACTGGTAATTAAGCTCTTACTACCTGCTTTTATACAGATTTCTCAGGCACAGTTTTTGATGTGGGGGTCCCCATCTAGAAACTTGTGTGCATTTGGACCACAAATAAAAGAAATCGGGCCCAAATCTTAGATATAGCTAAATACGGGGTAAGAAAATTGCTTTCTTCTGTGGAGGGGAGGGAGGTGGAGGACGAATCACGTCTGTCACTTTTATATTCTGAATTTAAATGGGGTTTTCTATGTCAGTGTTTCCTTTTCTATAGACCTAGAAAATCTGAGAGGGTTGGGGAAAAGAGTCAAGTTCTGATTTAGTGAATTTAATACACACTGAGTATATGAATTAATTTATTTTGATTTCAAATATTTTATATTATTTCTGTCATGTAGACTTAGGATACAGAAGGCTGGTAAGCAGTAGAGAGGAATTATATCAAAATTGTAGCTGTTCAATTCTCCATAAGGTAGCAATTATTTCTTTGCTATAAATAGCCGGTATCTATTCCAAGTGCATTTGCTTATATTAAAAAAATATTTTTTAATAGGACTTAAGAAAAACATTTATTATAAGGACACACACTGTTAGATAGAGGCAAAACATCTTCACTTCCTCTATCCTTTATTAAAAAAAAAAAAACACATCCCAGAACTTTTGATGGAGAATTCTTAGTGTTGTACCTTATCATCTGCGTGGAGTCCTTATCACGACCAGACTTGTGTGACGACCACAGAATGTTTCTGAGCTGACTTTGAGAAGCCTCCAGGATGTGTTATGTACGGGAACAAACGGGTAACCTGTATTTTATCGGAACGCTGACGTGTGGGGGGTAAAAATCATCTATATGTGGTGTATGCCCCCCCCAGTTTGTATATGACCCAGAATATTTCGAGTGCAGGCTGTCTGTCCCAAACATGCAGTCTTTACTTTGTCCAAATGCACTGAGATACATTTAATATACTATTGAATTACTATATATATATATAGTATAATAATTATAATTATAACAGCCCCACGTTGCCCCCCCCTCCCCTGCCATACCGCCTCCCCAAAGGGGGGGTGGGCAATGTGCCCCGCAGTTTGGAAAAGCGACGCATCCTCTCTATCTCTGGGCGGGTGGACAGGGGCAGGTAAAGCAGCTTTTACGCAGATAACATCCTCCCGGAGAGTCACCGCTTCCTCTTCTGCACTTGGGAAAAAAAAAAAAAAAAACGAATTCCTCCTCTCAGATGAGATCACCGCTCGCTCGCATGCCCCGACAGCGGAGGAGAATGCCCTGGACTCTTGAAAAACGCCCAGGATCATATAATCGTATAGACACATAAATCTATCAGTGATCAGGGGGGGGGGGGGGGGGAGAGACAGAAACCACAGTGACGAAAGCACCGGAGACCACAGAGCCACCCACCCCAGCAGCCCGGGCGGGTGGATAAAAAACACAGACAAACAACCAGAGGGCAGGGCAGGGCAAAAACTTGGTCCTCTACCTTCCGCAGAGTCCTCCTCCTCCTCCTCCTCCTCCAACCCCCGGAATAACGGAGAGCCCGCGTTGCAACGCCGGCGGGGCCGAGCTCTCCTCCTCCTCCGCGAGCTAAACCCGGGACCCGAGGTTAGAGGTTAGACCCCAGCGCCTCCTCCTCCTCCTCCGCCTCCTCCTCCTCCTCCTCCTCCTCCTCCTCCTCCTCCTCCTCCTCCTCCTCCTCCTCCTCCGGAGACTTAAGTTAGTTGGGTTTTGTTGGGGGGCGGCCTCGCAGGGGGGGTGGGAGAACCAGCGATCGGGGGGGGGGGGATCGAGCCAGGAAAAGCGGTGCAGAAGGGAGCTGAGATCGATCGGTCCCGGGTCCCGGCTGCGCGCACCCCCCCCCTCCCCGCCTCCCCGCGCGCGCGGGTGCCCGGTCGGTCTCCCCACCTGCCCGGCGGCGGCGGCGGCGCGCTCTGCTCCGCGGCCTCCCTCCGCCTCGGCCCTGATTGGGCAAGCGAACCCCCAATCGGCGGCGAGGCTGGGCAAAAAGGGGGGGTGGGGGGGGAACACACACTGCATATGCAAAGCCCTGCTTCATATTAATAAGCTCCGATCGGGGCTTTAAAGTCCTTGATTAGGAGGAGAGCGCGAGAGCGATCGGGCCGCCGCCGGGAGCTGCGTGTCCATCTCGCCCCGCGCGCCGCCGCCCAGGAAACTTTGATTTATCGCCGGGGGAGGAGGGGGTGCGCGCAGGATGCTCGCCGGCCGCCCATGGATCCGGTAGAACTTTGCCTCCCCGAATCTTTTCCCCTGCACTACGAGGAAGAGTAGGTACCTTTTTTCTCTTTGCTTTTTTTTTTTTTTGCAAAAAAAAAACTCCGCGCGCGCGGCGGTGGCGGGGCGTGGGGAGGCGCGTGCAAGGTGGATGGAGGCATGGGGGGGACGCGGGGGGCAGAACGCGTGGCTTGCACCCCGGTCCAGGTCCAGGTAGCAGCCGGCGCCCCGGGTGTTCCCCGGGCAGCAGGAGCTGAGTGCCTGTTTGTGTTTTGTGTGTCTTGTGCCTTTTGTGTGCAGGGGCGATCCCCTAATTTCTCCCAAGTGGAGGGAGGGGTCACCCGGTCGTTCCTTCTCCTCTGGTTCTGTGATGTTACCACCTTTGGGGCGCAGCGCGCAGGGGCTGTCAGCGAGACAGCTGGGTGGCAGCCGCTGCTCATGCAAGGTGCTAAGAATAGGCGCTTGGCACGCGTGCTCAGGGGGACTGTTAAAATGCATCTTTGCCTGGGACCCATTTTTTTTCTTCCCCCCCAGGAAAGATGTTTTTAAAATACAGCCTTCCCCCCCGATGATGCGCACCCCCCTCCCCCCTGAGTGTGTTTCTTATGCATCGCAGCCTGACAGAGATTTGGGGCTCCTTGTCACTCCGTGCCCCCGGCGGAGTTTTAGAAGCGACTGATGGTGCACGTTTCCTAACGGTCCTTCGGAGAACAGTTTCCAAACTAGCTTAGCCCTTCGCCATCCGGGGCTGGAAAAAGGCTATCTGCAGGGTTAGCGTTGAAGTAGTCAGCAGCACTTACACGGACAAATCAGTCCATTTGAGTAACATGAGATTTTCACACCTTATAAATATTTAAGGGGAGAGAGGAGAAGGGGGCGGGGGGAAAAACACCACACCAGAAGAAACAGTCGTGACTTTTTAAAAATTTTTTCCCCTTGGAATAGACAGGGTTGAGATTGTGGATTTGTCTCGTGCATCTTGTCCAGGGAACGCAGAAAAGTACTTGAGTTCTTATAATGCGGTTGATTTCGTATGTAGGGGTGTCTTTATGCACAGGGGTCTGTGTATTCGGGTGGCTGAACATGGGGGAGAGGCACATGGGGGTGGGTAGGAGAAGTAAATGAAGCATTCTTGTGCAAATGAGCAGATCATAAACTTAATTTTTCAAGCCACTGTTAGGCTAAAAGCATTAGGATGTCACGGGAGCTGTATCCGGCTCCTCTGTCTGCTGCCTGGCTTTAAGTTACACCCTCACACCAACTGGTATAGTTCTGAAAAAGCGTGCTTTTGGCCAGCATCTTCCCTGTGGGTTGGGGAGAAAATGCAAAAGTCCAAGAAGATGAGCTAGTGCATTATGGAGCGTGTCCACTAGTTGTCCTTAGAGCCTGCATCTTGCGCTGGTCCGTCGTAATTAACTAAGAAATGAAAGTGACTTGCAGTCTCCCTGGCCGCCTGTGTGTGTGTGTGTGTGTGTGTGTGTGTGTGTGTGTGTGTGTGTGTGTGAGAGAGAGAGAGAGAGAGAGAGAGAGAGAGAGTGTGTGTGTATACTCTCACACACCCACACACTCACGTACACACTCAGGGGGGCCCCGGGCGGGGGATGTAAGCCAAGAGCTGGACTTAGGAGGAACCGAAAGATAAGAATGCTGTGGGCACATTAGCTTGAAACTCTCAAAGGCAGAAACAGCCTTAAATTGTGTGAAAATGCCCATGAAAAAAATAAACAAAGGTATAAAACCCCCAAGCCCCTCCAGTGGAGTTGGAAGGTTAGCGGACCCGAGACTGGAGGTCTGGGGAGTTTGAACTGTCGTCATGTCCTCATCGGAGCTCAACCGGAGTCTGAACTTTCTCTCTTAAATAAATAAACTTTAAAAAAAAACCCTCGAGGCTTCTCTTTAAAAGTGGTTTCCTCGCATTTAACTTCTCGGGGGGCTCATCTGAATCATCCGTCAAGATAAGCCTCTTACAGCAGATGCATGGAAATGAAATCAGGGCACCTGTCCCTTTTCTGGCTTTGGCGCAAGATTCAAACTAGCTTTCCTTTTGGCTCCGTGAAAAGTCATCTTTAAAAAAAAAAAAAAAAAGAAAGAAAATCCACGTTTATTGTCTGGATGCAGTTTTGATGGTTGCGTGGTTCAGCGGACGGACAGAAAGCCCGGACGCTGAGCAACGCATCTGCCTCTCTGTCTCAATTAATAAACCGCAGAATTTATACACGCTATTAATATTCATAGTAACTGTGCTGGGTTAAACCCCATCCCGCGCGTGTGTGTGTGTGTGTGTGTGTGTGTGTAAATACATAGAAATTAAAGCAGGAATGTCGTATCCGAGGGGCACACTGGACTCTTTCTGCTTGCAAGACTGTGGAAAAAGGTTCGTACAATCCATTGACCCCAGGAGAGCCCAAGCTGTTAAACTATAACCACGTATTTTTTTATTATTATTTTAGGAAGGGTGCCAGCTGCATTAAAGAACATAATACTTGAAAGCTTGTTTCACGTTTCAGAGCAGGAATAACCGATAGGGTAAATAGACGAAAATACTATCGCGGCTCCCTTTGACATATGTGTCAGTCTAATCGTTCTAAATGAGTGTGCTCATCAGAGGAGCCCCATTCAACCTCTGATTAAAATGTAACATTGACTACAGGATTATGGAGCGGACTTAATTTTACTGACTGTTTTAACAGTTGTCACAGCTGCTGGGAGAGAGGCAAAGGCAATTGAAACGCTCGGAAACAGGCGAGGGGGAGGCGCATTTCAGCCTGATCAATTGAAATCCAGACGTCCACAATGAGACAAATTGGGGTTTTGAGATTGCTGTTGGGGGCTTTGCAAGTTCTATTTTCTACGGTCCACCCTGTCTGTTTCGGGATTTTGATTTTTTCCCCTCCCTCTCTGCCTCGTCTCTACTTGGGCAAAGCTAAAATAAATTGAAATACAACTATCCCAAAGTAATACTATAATGTCAGCATATATGGGATAAGCATGGGCAGGAAGGAAAAAATGTATATACAAAGAGGAACAACAAGCCTAAATCAGAGGGATGCCATTTTTTTTAAAGGTTGTCTAAGCAAAGCAAATTTAGACGTGATATTATTTGAGAACTATGAACAGACACTTGAAGTTGATTTTTCTAAGAAAGAACACTTCAACTCCAGACTCGCAGCCCATGTTGCTTTTACTTCCTGTCTCTTCTCTATAAATCTGTTAAAAATACCTGCAGCCTTAAAGGTGGGTGGTGTGGGTGGGGTTTTCCGATGGATGATTTCTTTGTAAATTGCTGCCGAGGTGACAGCCAGCTACACCCGGGGGGGGGGGGGGGAGTGTTCTGGGGCTGTAGTCTAGTAACCGCGTCCCTCGCGTCACTGAAGCGAACGGATTCATTCTATTTTTTTTCCTAAAAATGAAATAGCCACTGCTATTTGTATATCTGTCCCGAGCTATATATAGTCGAGAGCGCCAGACAGTGGGTATTATGTAATAGATGATTTCTCCTTGGAGTAAGCAAAAAAAAAAAAAGGATAAATAAAAAAGTGATTCTGAGTTCATGCAATGAGGGTTGAATGGCAGTGGTGCGTCGGGGATGGGACCCTGTGTTTCAGCAGCCTTTGTGTCACTGTATTGGCTGACGCATCGCCCTGCACGCTTGGTGGTAAGTTTAGAAACCTTCCTTTCGTAGCGAGGGCTTGGAGACAGGGCAGAGAGGCAAGGGCGAGGGTGCTGGTGGGTTCTTTCTTAGAGGGATGCTTTCTCATCTTAATGCGTCTGTGGCACCGCTGTTTTATTTCCTGAGCCTAGCATGTAGCAGCGGTAATTAACCCATGTTACTAGCAAAGCCCCGGTGGATGGCCATTCATTCTCCTGCATGGATGATCATTTTTCTAGTGTCTTCTTCCCCAATAAGGTGTCATTGTTCCGTTTAAAAAAAAAATTTTTTTTTCCTAAATGGACAGCCTTTGATAGATTTCTTTGATTTCATCTGACCTGGAATATATATGGACCATCTTATAAAGAATGATATTGCAATTCGGCTTTTTAAAAAATGCTACTAGGGGCTGGGGAAAATACATATCTTGTTTGTCTCAAAGTAAAAAATAAATAAATAAAATAAACAAAAAAATAAAAAAGCACCACCACAAACACAAGCAAATAAGGAATTAAGTTTTAAAAAGAAGAGAAGGCAGAACATCAGTTTTCATTCCAGATTTCCCAGATCTTAGAATTGATGATCATTTTGTATCTCTGAGGTCTTTTTTTAATCAGATTTTTACTTAGTTAATCATACTTTAGGCTCTTTTCTCTTTCTCTCTTTCTTTTCTTTCCTTTTCTTTTCTTTCTTTTCTTTTCTTCCTTTCTTTCTTCTTCTTCTTCTTCTTTTTTTTTTTTTTTTTTTTTGTCAAATATTGAGCCAGCAAAAGAACCCCGTTGCTTCGTGGGCTGAAAAGAGATAAGGCCATCTCATTAGCCGGGTCATACTTTGGCAATTAATTTTAGGCTCACGGTGCTATTCATCACACAGGGCAGGTAACTTCTCTCGGAGTCTGCCTAACGTTACTTTCCCCCAAGAACTCACTCCTGCCAGACTCCAGACAAAGGAGACCCGTTCCTTTGAAAGGTAGGCAGAATGCCCAACCTCCAGTCCGTGTCACCGGGGGAAAAAAAAAATCCCTCCACATTTTCTTGGCCTCGTGACTCAAACAAAATATTCTTTCTCGTGACACCTCCCTAGATGTGCAGTCTGGAAGGTTCTGCATAAAAATCAGTGAGGATCTGGGCTTTGGTTGATACTGTGTCACACCAGGGGCGATGGATAGCCATGGTTTTAAGGAGCCAAGGATTTACTAGGAAATAAACTTGTTTCCAGAATCAGCTGGCAGGCGTTTAGAAACGAGAGGAGAGCATCCGAGGTATCTCAGTGGAACTTTCGAGCCCCGTAGCAGCTAAGCGTTGCCCTGATTTTTTTGCTTCACAGCAAATCCACGGGAGAGAGAAACAATACAGTGTTGATCTGTTATAAGTGCATCTGAGCTCCGGCCCGAGCCGGCTCTCTGGAGAAAATCTTTGATTACGCCCGGCCAGTTTGCTCAGTTTTTTTAATCTCTTTTACATCCACTGGCCTTGTATTCAATTGTCATTGTCCTAAAGCACGGGAGATGGAAATGCATCGCAGCCCTCCCCGCTCCGTGACAGTGAAATATTTAGGCGCTCTCTCTCCAATCAGACCTGGGTGTGTATTGGATCGCGCAAGGGATGACACCCAGCAGCTCAGCCGGCGACATGCTTCTGACTGCATATTGTATGTTTTGCCATTGATTATTATTTCCATCACCACGTGTCCATGGGTATACATGGTCTGTGCCATTGCAAATAAGTAAATACTCACAGCATACTTGAAAATGCAATTCAGCAGATAGAAGGCACCTACGTGCATGCCTGTGTGTGTGTGTGTGTGTGTGTAATATGCATGTGAAATAAGCATATAGGGGGAAAAGGTGTATGTACAGACTAATAGGGATGCTGCTAAGAGTGTCCATGGACATGTATGTAACAAAGTGGGCCCCCAGTATTTTTTTTTCTGATCAGTTAGTTGCCAGTTAAATTTGCCAGGCATGATTTTAACCTGGTATTTGTATTTTAGGTATTTATCAGTTCTGATTTTAGACTCAATTGCTTTAACTGCTATATAAAAGACAGGTGACCAGCTAACCTCATAAGTAAACTTGTTTCTGATTTTTATAAAATTCTAATTTGTACCATTCCTACATTCAATACCTAGCCATCGTAAATAATTTGTAAAATAGGAAATAAGCTACTTATATTAAATGCATGCTTTAATGGTTTGGGAGAAACAATTTTGAATAAGCTCCTGGCTACATGATTTTCTTCTACGATTGGATCCGACAAATATAATTTAATGTAACCATGAAAGCTTTCAAATAAAGCCAAAATATGAATTTCTTTTTTGGCACTATGTAAATATGTCAGCAGCTTTTTTTTTTTTTCTGCCACAAGGAAATCTAGAAAGCAAATAATTATTTTGCTTATATGAAGTACATCATAGATTTTTGGAATTTTGAAATTCTTTCCCCAAGAGGTAATTTTAGAAGTCTGTGATTTTGCTCAGTGAATCTGAATGAGAGATGGGAGGAAGCGCTTCCCAAATGCTCTTTCTACCTTGATTCTTTTCTGCTTAAATTCCTAGATTTATTTCTTACTTTTATTCGTCTGTGTAGCACTTTAACAAATGTAATGTTTCTGTGTGTGTGTGTGTGTTTGTTTTTTTTAAACCCTGCTGTTTCCTTCTGTCATTCCACCAGATCAAAATTAGCTCCTTCATTACCGATGGCTGACAAGAGACAGTCTTTTGCCTTTTGAAGCATTTACCTGGCATCTCTTTCTTGTCTCAAGTCTATTTTAGACGTAGACCATCTAAGGTCTAGAGAACCTCCGCTAAGAAAAATAATTTCCGTTTAGATTTTTAGCAAACACCTCTTCCGTCTCTGCTTTTTCTTTACAGCTGGGCCAGGTGTTTCTTTTCCTCTCCTGGGACGATATTTCTCAGTATTTTTCCAAATGTGTTTTCTAATCAATTATGCAAAACCACCAAATTGAGGAGCTTTAGATTTCGTTTGTGTCGTGTTTGGGTAGGTTCCTCCTTTCCCCCCTTTTAATTAAGAAAATATGTTTAAATGTTTGGAGGAGATTTGCTTTTTCTGTTTTGATCTGTTTAAATGGTATGCCTTTTTAATTTATGACAACGCATGCATATTTAGAAGAGAACTCATTAAGGCAGGGCAATACAAGAAAAGGTACAGTTTTAAATGAATTGGCTTCTCACTGATCAATTCAAATCCATTTTAATGCCCTGGCAAAGATGTATATGTGCATTTGAATATAGATACATAACATGCAGCATTGGCTATCAAAATATAACCTATGGAATTCTTTCGCACAGTATGATAAATGAAAGCATTTGCTTTTGGCATTTGACACCTATTAAATATCTATTTAAAGCGTTAAACTCGTGGAGAGCCTATCTAAGATTAGATTACCCCGTGAAAATAAATAAACATTAAAAGGAAATTTATATTTTAATTATAGAAGGCAGCCTTTGTCATAGGCATCCCCCTGTGCTTTCTGGTACGGCTTTGAGTGTAACAAAATAGCATCTATACTTTCCATCATTTTGATTGGAAGTGCATATAATGGGTAATATGCTTTGGCAGCACTTACGTAGCCTAAGAAAACAAATTAATATCGGGCATCCTGAGGGCTGTGGGGCATATCACAGACGTGTCAATTTAACTTCGCTTCATCATACACCTTCTCGGCAAACAGTTGGTTAAGATGGCACTAAATAAAGGGGAAGCCGCCCTGCATTCTCACGTTGTGTCAGGGACTGATGGCCAGGAGGACCGTGACAGAAACCAGGCTGATGCTTGCTTCTCTTTCCAACTCTAACTGTGCGGATGAAGCCAGCAGAGATCCCGATGCGTTTTCAATGAAGAGTATAACTTGAGCTCGTGCAAATCTCCCTACTGTGTTAGAAGCAATCAGGGCACACAGAAGTTAGTTTTTACAAAGCTGGACGTGGCCGCTCTCAGCTGTTCTTGCCTGAGAGGTAAATGCAGATGGAAGAGGGCAGGAGAGGGAGCTGTGTCAGCCCACCTGGAACAGGGCATGTCTTTCTGGTATACCTGAAATACATTTTCTGAGAAAGACAGAAACCTTATGCGTGGGGTTTCTTTTTTTTTCTTCTTTTTTTGTATGGCTTATTTAATATGCAAAAAAATATTTTTAAAAAGTAAAGCAAGATGTTAGGCACAGAAAAAAGGCAGAAGGCCACTAAGTTCTTTCTTTCTCCTCCACCATCAGAGGGTCTCCTTGCACATGGCCGCTTCTTTCTCTTCTATTCTAGGAAGATGTCAGTCACCTGTAATGCCTTTTGAGAATTTCAACAAAAGGACTCGTTAAATAAATATACATACTTCCTTTGAATACTTACAATATACATTAAAATGTTTTCAAAGGTGTACTTCTCAGTTGACATGTTGTTGCATTTTATTTCCGTAAAACATTTTGCTTTGGAAAGAAGGTCCGCAGTTACAGTTAGAGTTAGCCAAACGATGGGTCTTATGAAAAATTATCTAGACTTGGGTACTCATTTCAGAGAAAAAATTCCAATGTGAGGTTATTGAATCGATTGCCCTTTGCCCTCTGCAATTCCAAATTGTCACAGTGCTTGAACTGCTCAAACATGTAAGGCGGCCATGTTCAATGGTATTCATTTTCACAGGTGAAGAAATGCTCTGACAAAGCCTTCTTCCTACCCATGAATCTATTCAAATAGGAGGAATATCATACTTGTAACTGACTGTTCATGACCGAGGAGAAGGAAAGATACATACAGGCAGGTGTAGGTGAAATTACCAGCCATCATGACCTAAATGATAAATCATAAGTAAGGATACGAAACAATAACAAGGTAACATTAATAAGAAGAAGACAAATCATACAATTAAATAACACCATCATAAATAAATAAATAGAATAATACAAGAATAAACTGTTTTGTGTAATCCCAACAGTAAACCTACTTTTGCCCGCCCTGTGCGGATGCTAAGAATCCTGTCTTTCTCTTATGAGAAAGCGACTGTATACAGCTGGTGCTGGCTCCCATCAATGACCGATTGATCCCTTTTAGGTGTCAATGAGACCTGCCTCATAGGTCCTGGGCTCATAGACTCAGTCACAGATGGAAAAGCCACCATCAGCTCAGTAGCCTTGAACTGCACACTTGGGCTAATTCATCTTTATTTTATTTTTTTATTATTATTTTTTAAATTGACTTCAGAGAGGAAGGAAGAGGGAGAGAGAGATAGAAACATCAATGACGAGAGAGAATCATTGATCGGTTGCCTCCTGCAAGCGCCCCACTGGGGATGGAGCCCACAACCCAGGCATGTGCCCTTGACTGGGAATCGAACCTGGGACCTTTCAGTTCGCAGGCCAACGCTCTATCCACTGAGCCAAACCAGCTCGGGCCTAATTCATCCTCTAGTCCTACACTTCTCAAGAAAGGTTCTTGGAGTCTAGACAGAATTGGGAGTTGGCTCCCGGGGGTGCATCTGGCCGCCTCTTCCTGTTCTCTCCTAGCCTCTCGGCAAAGGAAGGTGAGGGCCAGGCGGACAGTGTATGCACACAAGCCCAACAGAGGTTCCTTCCTGGGGATTGTTAGCTAGTCATTTGGGTAAACTTCAGGTTCCTCTTCCTTCTAGAAACGTCACTGTTGTCTTTCATGATCCAAAGAACTACCCACTTATGATTAGGTCTGTCTCTCCATTCGTGGGAATCTGGTTTAAGCATTTTTTAATAGAAATGGAGAGCAGATCGGCTGTGCATGCCAGTCTGGGTTATGGGTTCTGTTTCTACTTGGTCTGCAGAATGAGAAAAATAATGAGATCTAGCACTCAAATTGTATTTATTATTATTTTTTAAAATTTTCTTAGAGTGAACAAAACTTTACTGTCTAGAGCAACTTTGAGGGCTTTCATGATTGGGAAATCTGTCATGAGAATGTGGTCATGCTAAGTGATATCTATCTTGTCTTCAGGTTATGGGGTACCTTCGGGGATATTGTCTACTGTCTTTGCTTAGGTTATAGAACCTCTGTGTCTCCGCGTTGAAATACGGTGTGTGTGCTCGGTTCTAAAAAAATATAAAAAACTTTTCTGGCCCCCTTTCATCCCAGAAGCATTTAAAAAATACATATATCTGTTCCACTCACCTGTTTTGTTAAAGGATCATTTACTCTGGGAAAAGGTAAGTGCTTGATCCTCAGCCCCATTTGCACACACAGTCTGTCCCCCTATCCCCCAATTCCACTTTTCATATCTGCTTTCCTTTTCTTTCTGTTTGTTGTGCATTCTAGTTGAGTGCTTTTATAGTGTTTTCTTGATTGTTGTCAGTTTGGGGTGCTCGAGTTGATGCCCAAGCAGGAAAACCCAAGGCAAGGTAGAATCAGGCTATCACGTGTGGAAGATTCAACTGACGTTGGATTGTGTGTAAATACAGTTCGTTAGGGGAGGGTTGATCAGATAGCTGGGGAGAGGGAGGGAGGAAGGGAGAGAGAGAGGGAGAGAGAGAGAGAGAGAGAGAGAGAGAACACGTACAGCAGGCACACAGATTTTTCAGCCACTTTGCTGTTCCTACACCTGATAAGACTGAGCGAGCTTTCCCCAATGCTGATAGGCTCTGAATAAGAAAAGCATAATCACTTGTCCTGGCACCCGCTTATCGGGAGTGAAGGAAAATGCCAGCACTTTCACATTAGCAAAAGTAAATGTTTCAGACACTCGGAGCGCCCCCCCACCCCCACACACACCCTCTTCATGCCAGTTAAGTGGCAGCAGCGCTTTCGGAGGGAGCTGTAATGCATCGGAGGATTTATTACCTGGGCGAAATTACAGGTGAACGCGTTGATAAAAGAACCTTTCGTGTCAACAGCAGCTCCTTTGATAAGCTGGTGCGTCTGGGCTGTGCGTCCTCTGGAGAAATCAGGGATTCCTGCTCCCACTCCGGTCCGGGCTAGGCATGGTTCCTGACGTTAGGAGATGCAGTTCCGGCCTATCTCAGTGGCAGCAGGTGGGTGATGGGCTTGTAAACGCTGGTGTGCAGTTTAGGAAGTTAGGGGTATCTGGGAGATTGTATCATCTGCTTACCCAGAAAACTTATGTACAAGAAATCATATATATATAGTTTAGATATATATAAAATATATATCTATCATAGATAGATAGATAGATAGATAGATGATTTCTTGTACATAAGTTTGCTGGGTAAGCAGATGATACATATATATATATATATATATATATATATATATATATATATACAGATATATATCTATATATGGATATAGATATAAATATAGATATAGATAGATATATAGATATAGATAGATATAAATACACATAGCTCAGGAATGGAATGAGGTTTGTTACAAATTTAGGGATACTTTGATGAGAAGACAAACGGGTTTGTCCAAACGAGTCTATTTTTAAAGCACGTCCCCCTTTAAAAAAAATACAAAATTTAAAAAAAAATAAACAAGGAGAGAGATGTTGGTTTTGCGCCTCAGTGTAAACCACGAACTTTCTCTCCCATTTTTCTCCCCTTTGCAATGCGACGCCCCTCACATAATTTGGCGTATTCAGATTTGATGAATGATAGTGCAAGAGCAGATGGATTGATTTTGGATTACTATTGATTACCCTCCGTGAGATCGCCGTGACACCCCGGGATCAATAATAGCATTCGATTAAGCGGGGGCCCGGCCGTGGGGCGCGCCCAGCAGCAGCGCGGGGACTTCGGGGACAAAATGTTCAGCCGCTGATAAATTGACAAAGCGCTCAGCTCTAAATAGCCCTTTGTTCAGGAATCGCTCCTTAAAATATATTTCACTGCAAAGTTCGCTTTTTTTTTTTGCAACTCCGGCCCTTTCTGCGGGAGAAAGGTCATCGGTGTAAGGTTCATTAAATTTTCACTAAAAACAACCGGGCTCCATGTAGGTGTAAAATCATTCCAGTTCTCACGGCAGGCCACCTTCATGCCTTGAGCCGCCGCGCCAGGGTTTCCGCTACCTTGCGGAGATGTCAGTTGTAAACATAAAAATGCATCGCTGGCAACGGGATGGTTTAAGGTTCCGAGGGAAATAAAATAAAAATTCCCGCCCGAGGAAAGCAATAGAAGGCAGCTTTCTCCTGGAGTGGCCGCGCTTTGGAGAGGGGGCGGGGGAAGTTGGGGTAACATCAGCAGGTAAAACACCTTGACCCAGAGTAGGGGGGACGCTTCCTTTTTCTCCTCCTCCTCCTCCTTCTTCTCTGAGGGGTTATTCATCATGCCGCCAATACTACATGCAAAACGCTAAGCATCCTTTGATCTGAAAGCCGCTAGCGCTACTGATGTACAGGAGTCTCTGTGTCCCCAGCAAACTTACAAAGTCACCGGGAAAAGCATCCCTGTTTCGGGGGGGGGGGTCCCTCTGGATGGAGCTCAGGGGTAAGGGTCCCACCAGGTTCCACCCCGGGCAGCCTCGGCACTTGCTCTTCCGTTAACATGGGGTCCCAAGATGCTTCTCAGAAAGGTGTGCGTTGCAGTAAACCCTCCACCGAATGCTTGAAAGTTGTCAGGAGCCCAGCTGGATATCCAGAGAGAAAAAAATTTAATATATTTTTATTAATTTCAGGTATGAAGGGAGAGGGAGAGAGAGGCAGAAACAGCAGTGATGAGAGAGAATCCTTGCCCGGCTGCCTCTTGCACACCTCGTAGTAGGGATGGAGCCACAACCGGGCCATGTGTATTGACTGGGTACCAAACCATGACCTCCTGACTGGGTACCAAACCATGACCTCCTGGTTCATAGATGGATGCTCAGCCACTGAACCACACTGGCTTGGCTTGAATGGCATTTTGATGATGGGGGCCTGGTACCCCAAATATTAACCTGCTCAAGTCTTGGCATATACTTGGCACATTCTCTCATTCTGGTAGTAATGGAAAAGAACAATACACGGCATTGGTAGGGAGAGGAAGTTGGGAATCGTGATGCCCTGATAAAACCAGGCCTCTTTTTTTTTTTTTCTTTTGCATGAACGTGAGTGATAGGAGTTAATCAGATTAGGCTGAACTACATGAAAATGCCATTTTTTGCAGGTCAAAAAAATGGTCAAAAATCAGCAAGTTTATGGGCTTCAACATAATAATCGAATTTGCGGCTAAACTGTCCATATTCCATAAGCAAATTGAAAGCGACAACTGTTGTTTTTATTTCATTTCACGATGGGCTGGGCGAGGTTTTGGGAGCCAGATGAATTCTATCTACGGTTATGCCAACTATATCGTAGTATCATTTTTAACAGCGATTCCTTCCCCCTCACACCGTTAGCTCCCGAACATCCGGTGTCACCCACGCTGGAAAGGCGTGCATTTGCCTCCTCACCTGTGTGGTTAAGCTGCTTCTGGGCATCCGGGTACATCTGTCCTCTTTTAAGGACGAGTGTGGTCCAGCCCGGAGTGGACTCAAGTACCGACCCTCCCCACAGTGCACTTGGCTGAGGGAGAATAGTGAGGAAGCGACTTGGGAAAATGATGCCGACACCTCCAATATTTCATACTCACTTCCACTTGTTAACAGGACCTTAATATGCTAGTTAGTGCATTTCCTGCTCCCCCCCGACAAGCCTGGGGTCTGTGTCCCATTAAATCTTGCGCCATTGGGGGTTAGGCAGGTGCGGAAAGCCCTGAGCTGGCCGGGGCACCCATGATGCCTTCTTGGAGATCCCAGGTAGGCAAAGCGTTTCAAGAGCCGCAATAAAAGGATCCCAGGGCTTCCACTGGACCCTCATCCCCACCCCCCAGAGGTGTGGCCCTGGGGGAGGGAGCTGGGTGCTGAGTTGGCCAACAGGATCCCGTGTGCCTCCCTTTGGCAGAATCCAGCCCACAGATAGGAAGGAAGGGTGTTGGCTCTGCCCTTAGGTGGGAGGGAGGGCCCAGGTGCCACCGCTGGGTCAGTGTCTGTTGCTCTGGGGAAGCACTTGGCAGCTTATGCCTTGTTCAGAGCGAGGGGTCTGGGCAGCCTGTCCTGGGACCGGATCGCGCCAAAGCCTCCAGCGGGTCCCGTGTCAGTCAGTGTTGGAGTCCTCCCATCAGTCCGCTCCTCCCTGCCTGGGGCACTGGATTTGATTTATCGCCGGTGCTCAGCTCAAAAAAGGAGTCATTGCTTTGGATGCCTGCTATTAGGCACGTGCAGTGTGTGGGGGTGTGGGGGGGTGTGGGAGGAATGGGGGGAGAGGTGAGGGGTGGTGATGGGGAGAGAGGTTTCAGCGTCCAAGTCACTGTCCTGGACACACAGTGGCCACTGATGGCAGAACATATATTTCGTATCTCTATTCACTGTGGATGGAAAATTCTAGGAGCAGGGAGATGAGCGATAGAGTATTTGAAATTAGCCATTAGGTTTGTTTCAGGTACAGATGCTTTGGCTAAAGACACAAAGAGTGGCTGGCATGTACATCTGATTGGAATGACTTTGTGTGTGTGTGTGTGTGTGTGTGTGTGTGTGCATACATGTTGTGTGTGTGTGTGTGTACTTACATGTTGTGTGTGTGTGTGTGTGTGTGTGTGTGTTTATTGCATTGGCATTAATCTTACAAAAAAACCCACACATAAAAGGCTAAGGAGTATGAATAAGCCAGTGGGTGCAGTCTTTCTTTCCAGAAAAAGAACAATTGGTTCCTTGCTCCTTGGGCGGCAGAAGTGGGGGGCTCAGAGCCTCCTGGGCGCGCAGGAGGAAGCTCTGGGGGGTCCCGTCCCCGTGGGCCCCGCTCGGCTTTGTGGCCAGGTCAGCGCCGGAGCCACTGCCCGGCTCCTGGTTCAGGGGGCTCTTGCAGCCAGCGCCCCACCACCAGCCGGCGGCTGGCTGGGCAGCAGCAGGTGTGAACAACACCAAACAGGATTAACACGAAGCGGAGTGTGTACTGGAAACAGAGCCCCCGCCCCGCTTTGAAAGGGAAGGCAAGACAGGAGGCCAGAGCCGCCCCGGACCTGCGCACCCGTGTTTACTAAACGGTGTGCAGTGAGCTATGCACACGGCTCTGCTTAGGGGCCTGGGAGGCATGTGAGGGCTCGCAGTCTCCCCCCCCCCCTCTCCCTCTCTCTCTCTCTCAACCATAAACTCCAAACTTGTGCAGATAATTCTTTGCAGGTTTTCAGAGGGGGAAATAGAACAGAGCAAAAGTGGCCCGGGTATATCCTATATCTCCAGTCAGCATTGCAGGTTAATATTGCAAAGATACTTACAAACTGTACACTGGGAGTCATTCAGTGTGCTGTATTTTCCATCTCTAAAAAATGTTATTAGTTGGTTTGTTCTAAGATTTTTGTTTTTTGGGGGGCGGGCTTAATTGTGTGACTTCATTTATATTTCAGCTAGGGAAGTATATACACATAAGTAAAATAAGTAATTTCTTAGAGGTGATAACAAACTCCTTACCCCCTCATTAATTTTTCTATCAGTGCTACCTACATAGAAAATAAGAAAGCCAGAAAAAGATCATAGTTAATATAGGGGACAGCAAATTAGGCATTGTATTGAATTTATGGCATTGGAGTCATTTTATCAATATTTTGTTTAGGAAAGAAAAAGGTGACTTTAAAATATGATTCTCTTTATATTATACTAATTCTAGTATATATTTTATATCAGAGTAAATTTTAGGTAACTGTGTCTTCTTTATTGGGTTCAGTTAACGTATTTTGAAACTTTAAGATTTATACACATCCAGAAAAGGGTATGAAATGAGGAAATAATAATGCAATACCTTAAAGAAATTGTATTTTGTATACATACACAAACATGCACATACACATACACACCTATACACACACCTGACTTTTTAAAACACATACAAAGTGAATATTTATTTTGCATTTTTATATAATGCCATCACAGTGATTTCTGAAACTCCAGAAACATGTGCATATGTAGACATTTACATAAGATGGAATCATTGAATCTCTTTGAGACTTTACTAAAAGAATTTTGAAATGTCAAAAACTGAGATTTTGTCACCTACTCTCAACAACATCCTATAACAAATATTTCCTTTATTAGCTATTATCTGGGGCTTAACTTGAAATTACTGATTCATTCCTTCACACTTTGCTTATACTTACTGATTTGGTTTAATGGATTTTTTTTAGTAGATTTGCTACTACTTTCATTTTAGACTATTGTCTCCCAGCTTAATTGTGGCAGTATTAACATACATCAAATACACCAGGAATATCCAAGTCATTATGAAATATATAAATTCTTTAAATGATATATTAAATCCACAGTTACATGATCTTTAAATGTTCATTTATTACCATTTGCCTTATAGTGTATTTCTCCCTAAGAAATGCCCAGACCCTTCTGTTTAGTATTATGAAATGCCTCCAGTTATGTACATTAATTAGGTTGTAGGCAAGCAGAGTAATGATAGCTAATGAAATCAAGTTTAGAAGATATTCATTTAAATTGAGTTTTGGAGTGCAAAACAACTCTCGGGTGCCCAATTGGTTGCTTCTAGTCACTTCTATTGCATCAGAAAGATTACATGTATTCCTTTGCAATATTTTTAAATCATCCATTCACTTAGTGCATTCAACTGCATTTTCTTGGTTATTCATTCACGACCTGCCTGGGCACTAAGATCTTGCAATAAATGATAAAATGAGTGCAATATTTAAAAAAAAAAAACACTTAAAAATGGGACATTTGTACCTGAGCCCCTGATTTAAACTTGAGTCCAAGTCAGCAAAATCAGGAATTTAGGCAGCATGGGTTTGACATGAAAGTTGAGCAAACTGAAGCTTCCACCCCAATTTTCTGGTTTCGGCTTTCTAGAGCCGATATGGAGTTAGCATCCTGAGCGTAAGCAGGAATCGTATCTCAGGGTCTGACTATTGCCACAGGGGTTGGGGGTCAAGCCTTGTCTCGCGTGAGCTCCCCCTGCTAGGTAGCTGCTGGTCAGACACCGCTTTCTGGGGACACCATGGAAGATTTCATCACCAAACTTGCCTTTCTGCCTTAAAATGCTCCAAATTACTTGGAAATGAGAGGGGAAAATGCTTCAAAGGATCATGTAAGAAAAAAAAAATTCCCAGATTGTAGAGAAAACAAAGAGGATTTGTTTGAACTCTAGGTGTCTGAGGCTTGACTGTGAGGGAAGGTCTGACTTAGTTCATTCTCATCCATGTGAATGACTATTAAAAGATATTTCTTAGAAGGAAACATTGCTCTTGGTCTTGAGATCATCTTCAGCTACTGCCTTTGCCCGGCATTCCTGCAAAACTGCCTGCTAGGGTCCCCAAAAGCCTGGGGGTTCAGTTTGCCCGAGAAACCAGAAGACAGAATTCAGAGGCTTTCTCTCTCTAGCATCTCTCAACAGCATCCAAATCAGCCCTCTGCCTCTTCCTCTCTATACAGAGCACCACCCCCCCTTTTTGTCTTATTAAAGCATTTCATTCATTTATTTACTTATTTTGACGACACTGACTGTTTTTGCTGCAGGCCATGAACGCGAGTCTCTTTTGCGTGTTTTAGAACTTTATAATTTAATGATTAGGTAACGGGATTTATCACCAGTGCCGTTGTAAGTTTACGGCAGGTTTAGAATCCCGGTACCCTTGCCAGTCGGAATATATGCCAGCAAACCCCCAGGAGAATTTTTTGCCCAGTGTTTATGCTCGATTAAAATCGAGGCTACATATGTTACAGGGTGATTGTCTCTCGTGATAGGTTGGCATAAGATTGTTGCAGAATCGCAATTTCAAGTGATAACGCAGTGCTGTGTAAGTGGCTGTGGTTATTATATGCTACGGAATCGCAAACTTTGCTAAGGGAACGCCTGCCACCCGTTTTGGAAAGGACAGATACGAGGCAAAGAGCTGCCTCAGCTTGAGTATAGCTACTACCTCCTGCCACCCCAGAAAGCCAGAATGTAGTATTTCTCTCCTCCCCAACTAGAGGCAGAGAGCAGTGAACCTTTATGTAAGAGCATCGCAGGCAGTCAGTAGCTGAGTCATCTCACCCACAGTAGTTTTCATCTGCAAACTACTTGTGCAAATACGCTTTCCTCCCGTGTGTGGTCTTCCTGACTGTCTGGTACCATGCCCCTTGAATCATCCTACCTTCTCTTTTTTATTGAGCTGAGGTGGGCTGTTAAAATGGATGCATCCTTTTGCAAACATTCACCTTCTTCTTACACACACACACACACACACACACACACACACCACTAACAAAGCAACAGCCTAAAGCATCTTGCCAGTGGGGTGGGAGGCTGGTAATTTATGAGTCTCCTGGTCGTGCCTGCAAAGGACCAGCCAGCACCCCACTTCCTCCCCCCACCCCCAAACTGATGGCGCTCAGCGCAGGAGGATGATGGGGTACCTGGTGCAAAAGGCAGCCCCTGCCGGATCCCGCAGCCTCAGACAAGGGCATCTTGCCATCTGCCCCACCTGCTGCATTCCCGGGTCCATCTGGTGACGGCAGTAGCTCATTGTACGCTCCTGCGAGGGGCCATGCGGGCTGGAAGCAGGCGGCGTGGATGATTTAGGTAGCCGGCAGAAATAAACAGAGAGAGAGGGGCTGGGGACCAGGAGCGGGGAGGAGGGTCTGAAGGACTTTTCCTGGCCCCCTTCCTCAGCCCTTGGGTGCTCCAGGAGACTAGGACGCGCCCCCCGCCCTGGCACCTCATTTGCATATAGATGCAGATGTATAGATCATAGTGCAGATTACACACCAGTGGGTTTTATCTCGACGTAGATAGCGCTCAGCCTGTTTTGCGCTTAAAATATGGCCAGCGTCAGGGGAGGGAGCCGTGGGGACTTTCGGCATAAGTGAAACTGATGAAATGTCATCTATTTAGGCATTGATTTAGCAGGAGTCAAACCACGGTGTGTTCTTTCTGAAATAGTTGATTTTTATTTGGGGTGTTTGATTTTTTGTTTTGTTTTGTTTTGTTTTTTTTGGGGGGGGGAGTGGAGACAACACATTTGATTTTTTAGAATTGTGATTTATCCTTGGGATTTTTTATTTTAATTAGATAGAAAACATTCACAAGATGTAATTGTATTTGTATATGTCTCTAGGCAATAAAGACTTTAGATAGCTACCGTGCACAAAACTTACTGAGTTCGGCATATGCACCCACATATGCTAAATATGAAATGAAAACCTTCCATCAGAGAAATCTGCATGTGATATTGTGTGTTTTGGGGTCTAGAGAAATAAGCCACGTGGACAGGTACAAATGCCCTAGGTACAAATTACCTGGTTCTTGGAAAAACAAAATATTCGAAGCAATGGTGAACCAGACTCAAGTCATTCACACTGAAATCGACACTTGATTGGAATAAGGAAAGCTTACACAAAATGGTTTTAATAGATTTGTCGGTATCATTCTGGAGCTAACGAGCTAGGTGTCCAAGCTTGTCCTTGTCCTTGAACTCTAGTTTCTGTAAAAACGATTCTGAATTGTAAACGCAGGCCTGGAATTCCACCTGGACACAGGTGGAATTTAGTGTCCAGACCCGTTCTCTTTCCTGGGATTCATTGAGAGGTTGGTGTGGGAATAGGGGCTTCATTTAAATGAATGATTCCTTATACATTCCTCTTGTTTTTACTTAACAGATTAGCACAGGTGAGTGGGTAACGTGGGGCATGATAAATGGCCTGTTTATGTTTTCACTGGCAACCCCGGGTGTTTGTGACTGTTTGAGTTCCGGAACAGGCCAGATTCTCCAGGGTGTGTTTACGCCACCCTGCTCGATTCAGCTCGGCTGCAGAGTATATTTAACGGGTCTGCCTTCTGGAGCTAGCAAAGCTCCGGCCTTCACCGAAACGGGCAACTCTATCTTGGAGCCAAACAGGCATGGGAACGAATCATCCCTAATTCAAATTATAACCGGTGACCCACTTCCTGTTTGTTCCAATAAATTGCCTTTGCGTTCAAGAAAGCGTATTTATCACCAGTCCCTCTCCAAGCGAGTGTTGGCCATGATTCCTTTGTGTCTGCGTTTGACACCATTTTCCAACACCAAATAAAATGAGCTATTTGCCTGAAGCTGAGGCACTCTGTAACATTTAAGGGCATCGAGTTCAGGAGGGTTAGGCCTGACCAAGTCCACTGCTTGCCCCAACTGGCTTCCCTTCCCTGTTTCCTCCAGTGACCTCCCTTCTCCCTAGCCCCACACCGGCCACCCCCACCGCCAGAAGGTTGCATTTCCCCAGAATTAGTGACAGGGATTTAAAAAAATATTTTTATTGATTTTTTACAGAGAGAAGGGGAGAGGGAGAGAGAGTTAGAAACATCGACGAGAGAGAAACATCCATCAGCTGCCTCCTGCACACCCTCCACTGGGGATGTGCCCGCAACCAAGGCACATGCCCCTGACTGGAATCGAACCTGGGGCCCCTGAGTCTGCCGGCCAATGCTCTATCCACTGAGCAAACCAGTCAGGGATTTTTTTTGCTTGCTCTTCTTCCATGACCCTTTCCTGGGAAACGGTCTCTCTATCCTCCAGCCCCTTGGATGTCCTTTTGCTGCTGATTAAATGGCTACTCCTGACAGACAAAGAAGGAAGCAGGTGTAAAATCACCAGAAGTCACGTGGTACCTGTTGGTAGTCATGATTATCAGAACAAGAGTTGACTCAAGATTCAATGGACAACTTCAGGGAACGCACAGAGATGTCTAGAGAATTTATAAATGTACAAAGCCATGAGCTGTTTCAGGAAAAACTTACGTATACCTTTGTGAGAATAAGCAGGTTTCTTACATACTGCCTTAGATTGCTTTCACCTACCCCATCTCCCTGTGCTTGCTTTTAAAACTTTGGGTTTGCCCTACTGGTGTGGGGTCAGTGGTTGAGTGTTGACCTGTAAACCAGGGGGTTATGGTTTGATTCCCTGTCAGGGCACATACCCAAGTTGTGGGCTGATCCCCAGTAGGGGGCGTGCAAGAGGCAGCTGATGAGTGATTCTCTATCATCATTGATGTTTCTCTCTCTCTCTCTCTCCCTCTTTCTTTCTCTCTGTAACGAATGAAAATATTTTTTTAAAAAACTGTACTTTATTCTGGGATGCCATTTACAATGATATAGATTATGGGTTTGAAAGCCAGAGAAATGTATGCGGTTGCTTTTGAGTGCATTAAGTTTAATGTACTAATAAAACAGCATGCAAAAATGCTCGGTGAGAGTGGGCACTCACTGATGATCCCCCGCACCCTTCTTTGCTTTTAATAACAGGGCTGTCAGTAGCTCTAGAAGGAAAGTACAAAAGTGAGACTTCACTTCTCAAAGCCAAATTGGCTTCTTACCTCAACCGACAAGTTCTGAAGCCGCAGTGAGTCATAATAAGGATTAGTCATGGAAGCTTGGATTGCACCTACGTCTCCTGCGTGTGTGACTCGCTATCAGCCTCCTACTAATAACGGCCGGATGCACTCTCTGAAATTAGCTGAGGGGAAAAGCAGAGGGAAGGCAGAAAACTTCGCCCCTTGGCCCTAGGGAATCAGGGAGGGGCCAGATTATAGCAATATGGACTGTGTACTTACTGTCATTAGAGGAAATGTAGAAATAAAACTGTGGAGGAGGAGGAAGTGCAGATTCTAGCAGATGACTGTGAGGTTGAAGATCTTTGAAGAGACCCTAGAGAGATGGTTCACAACGGTATACTTAAGTGTTTCCTCCCATCCACCAAAACTGGTGTGGGCTTGATTCCGGGTCCGGCCATGTACCCAGGTTGCAGGTTCAATCCCTGGTTGAGATGGGTACATGAGGCAACCAATCAATGTTGCTCAAATCAGTCTCTCTCTCTCTCTCTCTCTCTCTCTCTCTCTCTCTCTCAAATCAATAAAAACATATCCTAGGATGAGGATTTTTAAAAAAAAAAGATATTTGAAGAGATTCCCCTGTCTATTTCAGGCAAGGTTTCCTGCAGAAGGTTAAATCAGCCGGTGGAACTGCTCTTGCTCTCCTGTGGTGATACTTTATTTATATGATAAAATGTTTGGAAAGTGATTAATTTGTCAGGGGAACATCCTGTTACTGTAAATTCGCTGCATATGTAAGAAAATTGCCCTCCCCTAGATGGGAAAGGGAAGATCCCTTAGCAATCCAAATGGACAGAGGGTCTTCCTGTATTTCCTTTGGCTTATTCTTACTCGGATCTCTCCCCTTAAACACAACAGCTTCCAAAGCTGAGAGGCACCTGAGTTAAGGAAAAAGAAGGTGGTGGGGGTGGTGGGTGGGGGTGGAATATAAGAAACAGAAATGGGCCGGTAAGCGTTGGCACCTCTGTCTCTCTCCCCGGACCAGAGATGACGGATACATCCATTACATTTCAGCCCAGGCTGATTGACTGGGTGGATTTATATAAATTAAAAAATACAGGTCATATACCTTTTTCTGATAGACTGTAAATGAGAAATAGGAATTCCTTTAAACCTCAGAGGAGGAAATCCATAGACGAGGCCCTTCTGGTCAATAAATGGCTACAGCACCCCTCTCTGCCTGCTGTCTGTGTACAGTAAGTTGGAGCTCGTAGACAAATACCACGCCGGCCTTCCCGACCTTTTCCGGCAGGGGTCATCTGTAAATGGACTCACGCGATGGAGACGAATTCCTAGCTTTTGTGACAGTTGGAACTTGGGCTTGGCAGACCGGAAGGGGGGGGCAGAAATCAGCCCTTGCTCCATCTTTTTTAGGGGTAACGAGTGACAATGGCATTCGTTAAGGAACCGTGGCGTTTATTCACCCGCGTGCTCCCAGCCCCGTGTCCATTTGTCCATCGGAATGAGCCACTCATCACGCTTCCAGATTTTTCCTCCCTCAGCGTGGAGAGTTATGGAAGGAAAACCCCATTTTTCCCCCGTCTTCCATGACAGGCCGACTGAAGAGTGTGGTCATTTGGATTAAAAACATATCCATCACCGGCGCCGGCAGGTTATTACGATGTCTCCTTTGAATATATGAATTTCATGCACTGCGTGTTGGAAGTCGGAGAATGCCAACTTTTTAGATAAATAATTATCCCGTCGGTGATGTACAGCGCCCTGTTGCCATATTTCCTCACTTTTAGAGCATTCATGCCCTTATCACCCATAACATAAATCTGTGGCTTTCATATTTAATAAAAACTATGAGGGTAACCACCCCCAATACCCAGGATAGTCAGCCAATCGCACGCCCGTCACTGGAAAGTCATTCTTTGTTTTCTTGCGACAGAGATTTTGGTAGATCGCCCCGTGTCAATCTGACTGTGTGCTTGATACATGGCCGCAGGTATGTAAGCAGATGACCGTATCCGTGTGCTGGCTGTGGCCTCAGGATGGAGCCCTTGGCTTCATGCCCTTCCATGGGTAGAATGACGGATGAATGAATGAAGTTCCCAGCATGCATCTGTTTTATTATCTGGGCTCCTAATCTGTCAGCTGAATTTTGGAGAGTGGGAAGAAACAGGTACATGGGGGGGGGGGGAAGGCTAGGACAAGAGTGACAGTTACTCAAGGGATCTATTTTTTCTAAGCCTCAATTCCTTGAGTCACTGAATCGTTAGGCCTGGGAGAGAGGCATTATTCCAGCCCGTGTGTAGAATTTTCTGGAGTGAGCAAACCAAACTTCCTTCCCCATTGCCCATTTCTTTCTCTGATCTACCCTCTCTCCCATTTATTTCTCTCTATAAACCTTAGTTTCCTTATCGGTAAAGTTCATGCCTACGTGCTGACCATCACTTACTGTGACACTTGTGGTTGGTTCCCCAATAAACACACAGGCTCACTGGTGAGTGTGGAGTGCGCATGACCACATGCATGCTCTGAGAGGAGGCTCAGAATCTCATGCATCTAAGCGGTTAGCTACTGATGACATTGGCCAAGTGGCTCCTGGGAGGGGCTGCAGTCATTCCCCCCTCAATGTTCCCACCTGCAATTTGGATGAGACCAACAAGCAGCCCTGGCCCGTGGGCCTTCTGTGAAATGGACAGGTGAACTTCCTGGACGATTCTCGCCATCATGGCAAGGGGAGGAGGCAGGGACATGGGTCCTGAGTGTGTGCCCGGCAGCTTCTGAGACTGGAAACTCTGGTAACTAATACTTGCCTTGTTGAAGGGACTCCATAGAGTTTCCCGTGGTTCTTACATGATGACGATGGCTCTCTCCATTGGGGTCACCTTCCCCCAAGAGGTGGTGCTAGCTAGGTCTATTCACACTCTCTTGTCTTGCTCTCCTTGGTGAGTGACTGAGATGGTTGAATGTAGGTAGGCTGTTTGGGAAGTTATATCTAGCTACATTCCCTCTTCTCCTATGCCTACCCCACCCCCCGACCTGTGTTACATTAATTGTCATCCCCAGGGAATCTGATGGAGGACTCGAACCTCATTCGTGTGTTCCATAACTTGACCTTCTGTAAAACTCACCACCTTTTCCTTTGGACAAATTCCTCATTATTCTTCCGAGCCAGCATTGCTCCTTGCACAGAGTAACTACTCACTGAAGATAGGTGGATTCCTGCATTTTGAGTTCTGATACAAAGAGCTAGCATGCATTCTTCATCTCAGATACTGTGAAATAAGTCAGTTAATCCTTCCCTACACTCTCATCCTCTACCAACTAAACAAGAACCACCCTTTAGTCTTCTCCTTTTCATGACGTAAACCATCTGGTATTTTCTAAGTTACGCCATAATTTTGACTTTTCAGCACAATTAATTATTCTTTGTTCTCGGTCACTGCTAGGGTCTAAGCTACTTTTCTTTTCCCTTTTGTTTTATTTTGTCGTCATGGTTTTAATTCGTCATCACAGGTACATCGTAGCACTTACTGAGTAATGCAGTGGTTTATGAAAATCAAAACTTTGAGAAGAGCGAAATGTTAGTAGTCACAGTTGACATATTTGGTTGGCCGTTATAATGTTATTATTTTGTAGTTAAGAGTACAGAATTTAGACACAGAAAGTTCAAGTGCACATCTGGCTCTATCCCAGATCTGTTTCCTCATCTATAAAATTAAATTAAATATAAAAATAAAAGCAGCTTGTTAAGTGCCAGTGTAGAAATAGGCTCATGGAATTATGGGAACATGACGGAGAAGAGGGGTGTCAGGAAGGACTGACTGGAGAAATAAGAACGCATGAGTGCAAGCTAGCCAGCTAATGGGCCACAGAGGGGGGGATGCATTCCAGGGAGAAGCGAGAGCCCATTGCTGCAGGGAATGACCAGTCGCTGAGCATTGCTCAGTGTGACGTGGGAGGCTGGGAGGAGCAAGGTTTGGGCTGAAGAGGATGGTCTGGTCGTTTTGGCTTAAAGTAGAAGTAACAGGGAACAGAAATGTGCTCATAGAATCTTACTTTGTGGAAGCGAATTTGTGTCTACCTGTATCCATTTCTTTCTTTCTTTCTTTCTTTCTTTCTTTCTTTCTTTCTTTCTTTCTTTCTTTCTTTCTTCCTTCCTTCCTTCCTTCCTTCCTTCCTTCCTTCCTTTCCCTCCCTCCCTCCCTCCCTCCCTCCCTCCCTCCCTCCCTCCCTCCCTCCCTCCCTCCTTCCCTCCCTCCCTTCTTTCTTTCTTCTTCTTTCTTTCTTTCTTTCTTTCTTTCTTTCTTTCTTTCTTTCTTTCTTTCTTTCTTTCCTTCTTTCTTAAATCCTCACCCCAGCATATTTTTCCATTGATTTTTAGAGAGAGGAAGAGGGAGGGAAAGACAGAGAGAAATATCCATGTGAGAGAAACACATCAATTGGTTGCCTCCCACACGCCAGCACCCAAGCTGGGGTTAGGGTTAGGGTTATCCTGCATCCGAGGTACATACCCTTGACTGCAATCAAATCCAGGACCCGTCAGTCAGCAAGCCGATACTCTATCCACTGAGCCATACCAGCCAGGGCTACATGTCTTTATTTTAAATTACATTTTCCCCCCATTCCCATTTCTCCTACATCCCTTCCCCTCCCACCCCGAGCCCCCGACCCCTGCTCTGAATATACACACCGCCCTCTTGAATTTCCTGAACAAAATTACAATTGCAGGCTTTCTCTATGTGAAAACCATGACCAAGTGATTTTCCAGCCAGTTCTGAAAAGGGACTAAACTTGACAACAATTGGGTTTTATGACAACCTGCGCTTTTATCTCCCTGGCCTACTTTTTATATCAGCTTTTTTTTTTCTTACCCCAAATGCGAATCATTTCATATCTCGGCGTTGGCGGAAAATAAATCCCTTCACTGGGGCTACATTTTAATAAAGAAGGCCGGGCCGAAACCGGTTTGGCTCAGTGGTAGAGCATCAGTCTGCGGACTGAAGGGTCCCGGGTTCGATTCCGGCCAAGGGCATGTACCTTGGTTGCGGGCACATCCCCGGTAGGGGGTGTGCAGGAGGCAGCTGGTCCATGTTTCTCTCTCATCGACATTTCTGGCTCTCTATCTCTCTCCCTTCCTCTCTGTAAAATATCAATAAAATATATATTTAAAAAAAAAAAGAAGACCGGGTGTCACTCAGGTCACCAGCACCTCACCACCTTACCTCTGCGATGGGCGATTTCTCCCGGAACTGAGGACCACAGCCTGCGTGGGTTTTGTTTGGCTCGTTGCTAGTTTGCTTACTTATCTATTTGCTTGGGTGGCTCGTGTTCCTGGGGTTGGGGGGGGGAGAATTAGTATTATGGAACTAAACCAGATTAAGGGGGGGATGCGAATTCGATTTGGTAGCAGATGGCGCGGGGGAAATTAAAGGCTCTTTGCGAACGGAAGCGACAGCAGCCTGCCCCGCGCCCTCCGACTCTCCCGTTCGCGAGCGTGATAGACGGGTATAAATCACCGCCGCGCCGTCCTGACAGCCAATTTCGAGAATTTGATCTGGTTAAAGACACGGCTTCCCTGCCCCGCTCCCCGAGACCTGCTCCGATTTCATTGTCACGCAGCACTTGTCATATTTGGAAAAGCAGAGTCACCTACCCGCCCTCCCTCTCCCCCTCCCCAAACGCCCCGATGAAATGTGTGCTTAATTACAGCATTAGCTCTTTGGTTTTAATTACTTTTCCATTCAGCCTGGGTCTTTGTCATCTTTCTCAGGGGTTTTCCTTCCTTTTGCCCCCTGCACTTGTGTTTCTAAAGATGCTTTTTCATGCCCAGAAGGTGTTGTCGGAGGCACCCTGTGAATCCTGACCGTCCACATAATCATCTTTAAGGAGGACTGTCCTGGGCTGCTGTCAAATGACCAATCAGAGAGAATTTTAAAGGTCTTGGAAGCAGTCCCCCCAAAATAGCAGGGGTTGTAACAGAATTGCCCCAAAGGGCGAGGGGGACTCTTTTTTATTTATTTATAATGAAGACTATAGGAATATCTGCTCCATCAGCTGAAGTCAGTCCCGCCCAGGAGAAAGATGTGAGCACAGCGGGGCAGAGCCCGTGTGTGTCTGTCTGCCTTGACCTTGGGGTGATTTAGGAAATCAGGGTTCAGATGCGGAGACGCAGAGGGAGAGAGGAGAACAGGCTTATGCCTGGGCCCTCCTGGCGCAGAAGCTCAGAGACAAGAACCAGGCCTCCCCTCTGCCCGCCACGTGGCACTGGGGCTTCCGACACATCAAGGGAAAGGGAAGAGAAGAGAGGGGGAAATCACTCCGGAAAACGAAGAGAGGATTCTTTGAGCAAGCGAGGAACAGTTGGTAGAAATGAGGCCTCCTACCGGCACTCAAATCAAATGTAACAACTCGCGGGCTCCCCACTGCTTGCTGACAGCGTGGTGTCACGCGCGGGGACAAACATTCACTTAAACACTGATTGCAGGGAATTGCCCTTCCCGCCAGCGCCTCCCACCAAAGCCACGTGATGAGCACGGGGAGAGCCATTTCTAGGAAAAACCACAGGCCTGCTCCCTAACTCCCTACGAGTGATCCCCGCTTCGTTCGTCCGTCTGCAGCCCACTGGGGAGGACTCCTCAGCTCAGCGTGTCTGCTGCAGCCTCTCTATCATGTAGCAAGTTGTTTCTGTAACTACTCGTGTTCATGTAGTTCACACATGCACACATGATCACATGTATGCACACTGACATATAGGCACACACATACATGCAAGCACACACACATGCATATAGGCACAAAGGCATGCATGCACACTGACAAATGCACAACACATGCACATTGACACATGCACATAGATACACATACACACAGACACTCATTTGCAGGCACATGCACACAGACATACACACATGCACACAGACATACATAGACACACAGACACACACTTATGCACTGCCATGGTCCCCAATGGCTGCTGACCACAGTAACCCCTAAGGAAAAGGTAGTCTGGGAAGTGAGATTTAATGACGCAGCCCCTGCTCTCTGGTCTGATCTAAACCACAGCAGGAGGGGTCTTCATTTGAGTAAACTACAGCTTTTTAAAAAACGGCAGGAAGTGACTTTAGAGAGCGTGTAGGCGAATCCTCGCACTGTACAGACGAGGACACCGAGGGTCAGAGTGGCGCCAGGACTGGCCTCGGGGCGCACAGTGCGGGGTCCGGAGCTGGCCCGCGTCTGTTCACAGCCCCGGTGCCCGGGGAGGGAGAGGAAAAGGCACGCTAGCTGTGGGAACTCTGGCGCAGTGCTTACTTCCTCTTTCATCGGTTTCTCAGAATTGCAGAGAAGATGAGACATTCCCCTGCATGTTTGTTTGGGGACCAGGAATGACAAACGGCCAGCAACTGTTTCTGATCTGAAATGGTCCGTGGCTTCCATTGGTTTCACTGGGTCTGTGTCCCCGCTGAATAGTCCTTCTTTACAAACCCCACCGGCCACAGAGCAGAGCCTTCGTCATTGAAGTGTGTGTGTGTGTGTGTGTGTGTGTGTGTGTGTGTGTGTGTGTGAGAGAGAGAGAGAGAGAGAGAGAGAGAGAAAGAGAGAGAGAGAGGTTGCTTCTCTGACCTGCAAATAGTGGCTCGTGTAGCTCATTGCAACGTTTCGAAAAAGAGATCAGAGGAGGAAGTCTCTTAGGATTAATGCCTCCCCAACTTCTACTTCCGCTGAGCGGCCCCCGATAGCCAGAGAATATAATCATAACCTCTACTCATTGGCCCGGACCAGCTGTGCTTGCATCCAGATGTGAACTAGTGCAGGCTCAGCTCCTAAGTCAGAAGTATAAATACAGTGCGAACGCTGTCCGACAGGCCGAGGTGTGGATTCTGATCCCTGCGTGCACTGTCTCTCCCCACAAGAGAAACATCCCTGTGAACTTGGAGCAAGCTTCATTTCAAAGAGGATTTCTTCTCTACACTGAGATTTTCTCACCACTGCATCTCCCTCAGATTCAAGGCACATTTTCCAGGTCCACTCCAAGTGACCTGGCCTGTCTCGATCGAGGCAGCTGGCTTCCTGGTCACTGTAATTGCTTTGGCACACCATTTTCTTAATGAGTAGAGGGTGACATCACCACCCCAATCTCCATATCTTCACACCAAGATCTGGTAGCCTCTCTGTTTCCTGCTTCCGTGGAGCAAACAGAAGGGGGAGGGAGGCGCAGGCAGGCCGGGCTTGCATTGGCCTGGATTTGATTTGTGAACTCCATCGCGGAGAGTGTGTGTAAGGCATCTGCACCCCATTGTGATCCAGAAAGATCAGGGCACACAGACTTCCTCTGAGTTGGCTGTGTGTTTACGTCCCCTCCCGCGAGATGACGGCAAGGTCTTCATTGAGCTGTCAGTCCCCTCCTGGCCTGCTGGCTTTTTTCCTTCCGGGTGCTCCTTGACTGCTTGGACACCACATTGTCTGAACACAAGCAAACTTTATTGATCCATATTTCTGTTTGAAAGACCAGAGATTTGTGGATGTAGGAGCTTAGCTCTTTCCTGCAGAAAGCTGGCTGCCCAAGGAGGGCTGCTCAGGGCGTAGTAAATCTCCAGGACGGGATAAAGGTTACACTCGGCATAGACTGGGAGCCTCGTTTTGATGATTTATCCCGTGTAGTTTCTATCCCACACTCACCCTCCTTTCCAGCGGGGATCCCCACCTGGGGTCCGGGACCATGTCACCCCGCCCTGGGGGTAGTGGCCCGGTCCCCACGGAGACACTTTAAAAATATATATATTTTATTGATATTTTACAGAGAGGAAGGGAGAGAGATAGAGAGCTAGAAACGTCGATGAGAGAGAAACATCGACCAGCTGCCTCTTGCACACCCCCTACCGGGGATGTGCCCGCAGCCAAGGTACATGCCCTTGACCAGAATCGAACCGGGGACCTTTCAGTCCGCAGACCGACGCTCTACCACTCAGCCACACCGGTTTCGGCCCCTAAGGAGGCACTTACTACGCAAGTCGGTTGCTGTAGGGAGGGCCCACTATCCTAAAGGCCTTCTTTGGTCCCAAGAGAGTAGCTCGTGTAAGAAAAGGACTATTTAGGGCTCAGAGCTAAAATGCTTGTTTTACATCTATTGTGCATCTGAGTTTCTGACTAGGCACTTTTTTTAAAAAAAAATATATGTTTTATTGATATTTTACAGAGAGGAAGGGAGAGAGATAGAGAGCTAGAAACGTCGGTGAGAGAGAAACATCGACCAGCTGCCTCCTGCACGCCCCCTACCGGGGATGTGCCCGCAACCAAGGTACGTGCCCTTGACTGGAATCGAACCCGGGACCTTTCAGTCCGCAGACCGACGCTCTACCACTGAGCCAAACCGGTTTCGGCATGACTAGGCACTTTTTAAAAAATAAGTTTTTATTGATCTCAGAGAGGAAGGGAGAGGGGGAGAGAGAGAGAAACATCAATGATCAGAGAGAACCATTGATCGGCTGTGCGCCCCACACTGCAGATGGAGCCTGCAACCCGGGCATGTGCCCTGCCCAGGAAGGAGTCAAACCATGACCTTCCGGTTCACAGGTCAATGTGTTCAATCACCGAGCCACGCCAGCTGGGCCTGACTAGGCACTTCTTGACATTTTCTTCTAACATCCACTGGCCTCACGGAGCTGGGCACTCGTGAGGATATAGTTAATTACATTGCATTAGGGCAAATATACACACTTGTTAGAACACTTAATTCACCTCAATAATATTGATCACATGGCAGAAGTTTGTTTAAACCAAATGGTATTTTCCCCCCCGACGGTTCCAGTCCTTGAGTGCAATCTGCGTAATAGCTAATGGCCACCATCAGTTAAATATCATGTTAGTTATAAAGTAATGTCATAAGAATTGATTCGAACTTGGCCGTGGAGGAGAGCGCTCCCTTCAGAGCCCATGGGATGTGGGTGATTAGCAGGGGTTTGGCCTATAAACGGTGTGTGTTTTATAGACGTATAGCTGCTCTATCCTACCTGAGTGCTCATTACAGTAAAGGAATGCTCCGGCAGTTAATTACGTAAAACATCATGTATGCGATTACCTGGCATTATTATGCATTTAATAGTTTCATTGATCCGGCGGCGGCTCACTTACTGTATTTAGAGCGATAAACGAGAAGCTCCCCGCCCCCCCCCCCTCCAGATTGAAATGGGTCCAGGAAAACAAGCGGGGAATAAAGGACACCACGAAGCACCTATGCCTCAGATCAAACCCTTGAGGACAGAAACTGTCAGCCGTCATCACGTACAAAGACACAGTGGGATATCCCAGGACAGTTTCCCCTGCCCTCCTTAATAATGTTTATCAACCAGGAAGCATCAGGAATCACCTGGCTACACAAATGGCAGCACAGTTTTCTGTAGCTAAAAGAGTCTGGGTGGCCTAGCCAGTGTGGCTCAGTGGTTGAGCATCGACCCAGGAAACAGAAGGTCAAGGTTTGATTCCTGATCAGGCCAATTCCTGGTCAGGTTTCAGGCTTGATCCCCAGTAGGGGGTATGTAGGAGGCAGCTGATCCATGATTCATTCTCATCAATGATGTTTCTCTTTCTCTCCCTTTCCCTTCCTCTCTCTCTCTAGAAGTCAATAAAATCATATTTTTATAAGATAAATTAGTCTGGGTAGCTCCACAATGCGATCAGCAGTGGCGTTGGCACATGGGGTGTAGTCCACAGGGACTTTCTAAGATCTACATGCTTATCACACCCCCAGTCTTGTTAGGGTGCAGGCTCTTATCAGTATGTTTATCATGCTCTTGTTCTGGGATTTAGCTGCTGAGAACGAATATTCTCCATTTCTGTCCTTTGTTTCAGATACAATGCTAAGGGTGGGGTCTCTATGTGTTGTTTGGAATGGCCAACCATGCTGGTTTGCCTGAAACTGACCGGTCCCCAGGATGTTAGTGACTAAACCGAAACAGTCGACCAATCTAAGGTCATAACAAAATTGATTAAGAGAGAAAAGGTCACTGAACTCCAGAACCCCCAAAACAGTTGGGAGTCTAGGAGGGATCCTTCTCCGCTCTTATTAAGGATGAAATTATGCAGGATGGGGCAAAAGCAGGTTAATATGGAAAATAACATGGTGATCTATAATATTAAAAGTATAATATGCTAATTAATCTGGTTCTCCTTCTGGATGAATCCTGGGCTGGGAGGGCTGAGCCCCGTGCATGAATTTCGTGCACCGGGCCTCTAGTTATTAAATAATAATGCAAGGATAAACTCTGTGTTGTGCACACTGACAACTGCAAACCCTGCATTCATGGTGTGCTTTCCTTTCAATGACTGGCCAGAAAGGAGTTGCCAGTCTGTTGTGTATTTATCGAAAATGTCCCTTTTTTGGTGTAGTACACAGCCTTTCACAGAATTGGGAAAGCTTTCTGCTTAGAGAGATGCTCTGAGTTGTCATTTTAGGGAGCTGGTTCCTTGTACCTCTCTTTTTAAAATATATATATATATATATATATATATATATATATATATATATATTATTGATTTTTCACAGAGAGGAATAGAGAGAGATAGTTAGAAACATCGATGAGAGAGAATCATCGATCAGCTGCCTCTTGCACACCTCCTACTGGGGATGTGCCCACAACCAAGGTACATGCCCTTGACCAGAATCGAACCTGCGACCTTTCAGTCCGAAGGCAGAAGCTCTATCCACTGAACCAAACCGGTCCCAGCATTAGCTACCTCTCTTTGTCAGCAACTCAAGCCCCAGCTTGGCGGGAACTCTCTGCTTCATCTTATTTGTGAGGGAGTCAGTGGGAAAAAGGCCTTTACGACTAAATGCACAAGTTACTTGTTCAAAGAATCAGATGCATCCTGTTTTGTAGAAATCTGTTTCAATAGATGGACCTCAACACTTACTTTAAAAGGAATAAAATTGCCCTCACCAGTTTTGCTCAGTGGATAGAGCATTGGCCTGCAGACTGAAGGGCCCCGAGTTCAATTCCGGACAAAGGCACATACTTTAGTTGCAGGCTCCATCCCTGGCCTTGGTTGAAACGTGTGTGGGAGGCAACCAATGGGTGTGTCGCTCTCACATCGATGTTTCTCTCTCTCTGTGTCTCCCCTCCCTTCCACTCACTCTAAAAATCAATGGAAAAAATACACTCTGGTGAGGATTAACAAAAAAAAAATAAAAAAAAAATAAAAAGGCTTAATATTATACCCAAGTGTTTATACATACACGTACGCGCGCGTTTCAATCTTCCTGAGCGTGTGGGTTTGGATTTACAATTCTTCCTTCACAACTAATGATCTCCTTCCATTGGGTTAACCAGGCAGACGTTGAGAAATTTCTTATTAAAAGGAAAAAATCCTTTCTCTCCCTTCCCCAACTAAGCCAGTGTACCTTAATGCAATGATGATACGGTAGAGCCGACAGTTGTCAAAGCAGCGTATTACTGTGATGCCATAATGACACCCTGTCTCCGCAAAGTAGTCATGTTTCCTCAAATCACACGCTGCACACTGGCTGCCACTTTACGCGCCCGCGTCCCCTTTCTTCGCTCCCACAATAGCCGCCGCTGCCCGTTTTGTTCCGGAGGGAGGCACGGTTTGCCACTTTGGAGGGCGATTCGTTGAAAGCTCTTGCAAAGGAGCTGCTGGGAGTTGTAGCTCGAGATGCGAGGGTGCAGCTCAGACCCTGGGCCCTGTGGCCTGGGCCGGCTCCTCAGTCTTGGAGAACGCCCCCATCCCCCAAAAAAGCATGAAAAGAAAACAAATGAACTATTAATTAATTAATTAAAGCTTTATTATTAGTTTTTTAACACAGTTATTTAAGTCATTAATCTGGCGATTTCAGAAGGTGTAATCTTCTGGATCCAGTGCTCCTAGATTCATTCTCATTATGAATAGGTTAGAATAGATTAGGTGTGATTAGGTGTGGAATTTGGTAACCTTCTGATATTCTGTGATTCAGTGAGTATTCTCTCTCTCTCTCTCTCTCTCTCTCTCTCTCTCTCTCTCTCTCTCCCTCCCTCCCTCCCTTCCTCCCTCCCTTCCTCTCTTCCTTTCCCTCTCCCTACCTCTCTCCCTCTTACTCTCCCTCTCCTTTCTCTTCTTGTATTTGTAAACTTGCATACAATTTTTGAATATAAACTGACAGTGTGTTTGGAATTTATAAGGATGGGCACCTTTTTCAGCCCTTAAGGGTGATAAGAAAGAGGGAAAAAAAGAGTGACTTGTTTAGTTGTCATTCATTGAGCCTATTAAGGTGTCCGTCACTGATACAGTGAAATTTTCAAAAATCCTCGCCTCTGGTTACAATCAGGACAGCCAAAGACCTGTGTATACGTTTCTTATGAGAATTTTATGCACCGTTTTTTTACATTGGGAAACAAAAGTAGCAAATAAATTTGAATTTTATATGAAATATAGCTGTTTGTGAAGAACTTGTATTTTGATGACTGGGATGATATATAAGCCAGTGGAATATTCCAGCATTTGACAGTTAAAATATTGGCTATGCTTAAGTCCCATCTGGGAAATATGGGACCCCCAGACACATATGCAGGTCTGAAAAAATTCACTCAAAATCACACATTTACCTGGATCTAACTAGACTCTGCAAACAATTAAGCTTGCTTGATGATTATAATATATATTGAATGTTCACTTCCAGATCATCTTTGATTCTTATTCTTTGTTTCTCTCTATACAGGCACACATAGACACATCATTGATTTTCAAAGATTACATTTTCATGTGGTCCAGCAACCGGGAAGTTTTATTTGCCTCATGTTTAGTGTCTAACACCAAATATAAAATTTACCTTTTTGGACCCTTAAGCAGGGCTGGGCATTGAGTTTCTATGAGGAAGCATGGAAATCAGAATAATTTGTGACTTATCTCAAATTGTTGAAAATGCCTTTAAAAACGCTTACATTTCCCGGTTTCAGGAAGGCTTTTAAACCCCTCAAATATAGCTTCTTATATAGAAACTAAACATTTGTTGTTGCTTTATTACATAATTATGTTTCCCCCTGGTTTGATTTCAGGGTATTTGCTCAGAGGAGGTTTTTGGAAAAATCAATCTTATTCCCTTGTGCTACTCATCCTCTTATTCTTTTTAATTGATCGGAGAGAGAAAGAAACATCAATCTGTTGTGCCACGGATTTATATATTTATTGGTTGATTCTTGTATGTGCCTTGACTAGGGATCGAACCCACAACCCTGGTATATTGGGATGATTCTCTAACCAACTAATCTACCTGAACAGGGCTCATCATTTCTCTTAAAATAAAAGCAACCATACTAAGGCTTTAAAATAAATATTTCCCACAGTTTTCAGCACGCAATTGCTATGCATAATTTTTAACTAAATCCAGGTTTTTATTAATCCAATGTGACCTGGAATTTCTGCGCTAACAGCACAATGTGGAATTGGGCTTATTCTCTTTGGCTGCAGATAAAGCCATCATCTTGGAAATGGCTCTTTCTGACAAAAAGGTGTTCTTTTGAAATAAAGTCTTATTCACTACATTCCTCTTAGAGTTAATGCGAATTTTAGTGCCTCTAATTTTAGATTGAAGTGAAGTCTAGAATAAAAACCCACCGGCTGACAATTGAATTTATAGATAGTTGTGAATATTTCAGGCTTGAATAATAGAGCTATAGAATCTCTGAGACAGAGAGGGAGAGAATTAAGAGCCGCCGTAGTTCTGGAGGATAATGTGATGGCGTCAAGGAAGTGTTCAGTGTAATGAGCTAAGGAGTCATTAGGAGTCAGCTGTGTTCTCTTGGAGATTTTGTTTAGGTGTCGCTACCACCCAAGAGAGGGGGCTCACCAGGGACCACCCTCCCCCCCAAGCCAGTGAGCTGTCCCCTACAGCCCCTTTCTGCTCATGGCTGAGCTAAGGATGGAATAGCTCTCCATTTGTAAGAAAGCAGTCCACACCTCTAAAATGTCTTGTTGGCATCAGACATGGCTTCCCTGGGCTTTGGAGTCAGCCCTGAGATTGCATTGGGGATTAAATCTGATTCTGTTTTGTAAAGTGTTCACCTAGTACCTGATACATGGCACCTTGGCTATTACCATTTTAATTGGGCAAAAGGTGTACATGCAGGAGGTTGCTCATGTCTGAAAAGAACCATGGACCACTTAAAATAATTAAAATTAAAGCAATGAATTAAGCTCGGCTGGTGTGGCTCAGTGGTTGAGTATTCATCCATGAACATAGGAGGTCACGTTTTGATTTCCAGTCAGGGTACATGTCTGGGTTGAGTGCAGGAGGCAGCTGATCAATGATTTTCTCTTATCATCAATGTTTCTATCTCTCTCTCCCTCTCCATTCCTCTCTGAAATCAATAAAAATATAGTTAAACACACACACACACACACACACACACACACACACACACAAAAAGACTTGGTGTTGGCGGGCAGTTTCGAAGGAGTTAATTGTCATAGCCCTGAGAAATTCAGAGCCGGAGAGAGGCAAGGGAACGGCCATGTTTTAATACCCTAATAACTTCCAACTCTGGTCTCAGATCGTAATGTATGTGCGAAGAGTCCAGTAATTATAAGGTAATGAGTGGAGTGTGGTGGGGTAAGTGCTCTAAATTAAAAGGGATTTGCAGGGCTGTTGTAAGTCAGCGCCGACCCGCTTTCTTTCAAACGTTGACTCGAGGAAAAGTGCTTCGCCCCGAGTGCTTGCGGGGAGCCAGGAGAGCGAGCTATTAATTACAGCGCTCGTTAGCGGTGACGGGCACGGGCCGCAGACGCAGGGGGAGCGGGCACTGGGCGTGCAGGCTGGTGAGGGGCCGTTCTTCCTTCTGGTTCTTGGGAAAGGACAACACAGGCGGGTGGGCAGCATGCAAGGTCTTGGGGGGGCTTTCTCTCTCCTATTTTTTTTTCTCACGTCCTGATTCTGCTTAACTTTAGGAAGCAGAATGCACTGTCCATGGAGCAATATATATATATATATATATATATATATATATATATATACACACACATATATATTATTGATTTTTTACAGAGAGGAAGGTAGAAGGATAGAGAGTTAGAAACATTGATGACAGAGAGACATTGATCGGCCACCTCCTGCACACCCCCTACTGGGGATGTGCCCACAACCAAGGTATATGCCCTTGACGGGAATCAAACCTGGGACCTTTCAGTCCACAGGCCGATGCTCTATCCACTGAGCCAAACCGGTTTCGGCAAGGAGCAATATATTGTTGAAGAGACAAATGCTTGCTCTTGAGATGGTCTTCTTGGGACAGCTAACATTTCCTGATAGGAAAGTCAATATTTTTGTTCATTTTATTATTATTTTGGTCATTGTTAATACTCCCCCGAGGATATTTTTCCATTGATTTTTAGACAGAGTGGAAGGATAGGGAAGAGAGAGAGAGAGAGAGAGAGAGAGAGAGAGAGAGAGAGAGAGAGAGAAACATCAATGTGAGAGAGACATGGATCGGTTGCTTCCCTTGCACTCCCTGACAGGGGGCTGGGATGGAGCCTGCAGCAGAATTAAGTGCCCTTGATTGGGTATCCAACCCATCAGTCTATGGGCCAATGTTCTATCCACTGAGCCAACCCGACTAGGGCATATTTTTGTTCACTTTTAAAGTAACAGAACAGTGGGGGAGGGGTGCGGAGGAGAGCATGAAATCTGCGCAGTGATCAAACATGACTGGATTTATAGTGAAGGAGATAATTGCATTCATTTGGCTGCTCCCCCAAATTCTGGCGAGTGACCATTACTCTGTGGGATTCCCATAAATCAACTTTCCACTGGGAAGCAATTATCTAAGTCCCTTTCTCAACTGTCACCTCTTCTTCCTATAGTGGGCTCTCAGAAGGTTTGCAGGGGGCTTTGCTAAAAGGGGTTTTGCACTATGACTGAGCAGCGAGAAAATAGGACCCGTTATATCTTTTCATCTAATTACCTTTTCAGAAACTGAATGGCTTATGGGCCCGGCCAAGGAAGATGGGCAGCGTGTTCCTTCTAGATAAGAGAGTTTGCCGCCATCGATGTCCACATTTGTTTTCGGGAGGTTTCATGTTAAAAGACCAAAAGATGGGGAGGGAAGGGAACAATCGCAAATCTTTTTTTTTTCCCCCATCACAAAATTTGATACCTTTTTACTTTGCTGAATATAAAGTATCAGATTTATGGACGCGGGCACAGGTATATCATAGGCTCAAATGGCATTTACTGATTCATTTTTCCAACAGTGGCGCATCACACACACACACACACACACACACACACACACACACATTTATTCGCCAGTGCTGGTCATCATTTCACTAGCATTTGTGGGCTCCAGGGAGTAACCCTTAAACATCGGCTAAACTTTTATACTTGATGTCTTTCTACAGTGGTCCGTGTCTGTGAAATAGAACCATTGGAATAAAGAAGCAAAGTCACTGATGATATATTTTCTATGTGTTTTAGATCAATAAAAAAAACACACAGCTATACTCATGGACGAGGGCTGACGAATAATTACAGAGCCACAGACTCAACGGTTCAGTCTTGACAATAAAAGTTTGGTTCTGCTCAAAGGAAAATGATTGCAGGATCTGACAGTGGGAGGGGAAAGGAGAATGAAAATAGATGTGGTTTCAGACATGATTCGGACTCTGCAGATCACTCCTCTTCCATGGGTACATGTAGAATCTAGAGAGTTGATGTAGATCTTGTCTGTTGTTCCTCAAGAGAAGGGTACAGTTAAAGGAATTGGACCCGTTAGACCTTTAGTTCATGGGCTGCCTGGGCATTTATATGTAGCCCTGCCATGGGCTGATTCCCATGTAGATTCCCTTGTAGAACAAGAGGTACTGAGTAGAGAACGAATGATGCGAAATCCCTAGGTCTTAGGCAGCGCTCTCACAAGGGGCAGTGTCTTTAACATTTGAATCCTTTGTTTTTCCTCCTTTTATTCTTCCCTTTCGCTTCCTCTGTTTCCTTTTGTACCTCCTCTTTGCTTCTGCCTCTTTTGGTGGCTGTGTTTGACTCTCTCTCTCTCTCTTTCCTTCTCTTTCTCCCTCTGTCTCTCTCTCTCCCTGAATCTCAGGCTTCTCTGCAGAATGTCAAACAAAGATCGACACATTGATTCCAGCTGTTCGTCCTTCATCAAGACGGAACCCTCCAGCCCGGCCTCCCTGACGGACAGCGTCAACCACCACAGCCCAGGGGGCTCCTCGGACGCCAGCGGGAGCTACAGTTCAACCATGAATGGCCACCAGAACGGACTGGACTCGCCGCCTCTCTACCCCTCCGCCCCCATCCTAGGAGGCAGCGGGCCTGTCAGGAAACTGTATGACGACTGCTCCAGCACCATTGTGGAAGACCCCCAGACCAAGTGTGAATACATGCTCAACTCCATGCCCAAGAGACTGTGTTTGGTGTGCGGGGACATCGCCTCTGGGTACCACTATGGGGTCGCGTCGTGTGAAGCCTGCAAGGCGTTCTTTAAGAGGACGATTCAAGGTTAGTGTGGGATCTGGGGGTCCCCTACCCTCTTCCCACCTCCTGTGATGGTTGGTTGGTTGGTTTCCCTCGTTGTTATCCTCATTTCTCAAGGTTCACTGTCTTAGTTCTATCTTTTTTTTAAAAAATATGCTTTTATTGATTTCAGAGAGGGAGAGTGAGAGAGAGAAACATCAATGATGAGAGGGAATCATTGATCTGCCTCCTGCACACCCCCTACTGGGGATCGTGCTCGCAACTCCAGGTATATGCCCCGACCAGGAATCAAACGTGATCTCCTGGATCAAAGGTCAACGCTCAACCACTGAGCAACACTGGCTGGGCTGGAAACATCACTTTCGCCTATTTATAAAACTGCAACACTCGGTAATGAAGCTCACTTCCGGTCTTTGGGTCTTTACCAGCCATTGTCCGCAGTCTTAGAATACTGAGGACACAGAGTAGCTAAAATTTAAATGTTGGTGATTTGATTTTGCTAACTTGGAATACACAACTCTGGATCCAACTACATAAAGATAAAGCAAATGTTTTGGGATAAATCAACAAATACTGTGGATTCTGACATATGAAGGAAGTTCTCAGTATGAAAGACATTCCCACTTTTTCAACAAATATGGGGTGTTCCCCCAAAAGGTATACGCACTTTAATTTCTGGTAGCTCAATTTTGAAAATGAAATGTATTTTAATAAACCGCTGCCTTTATTCAACCACAGTTATTCTAATGTTACTTGAATAACAACCACAGTTATTCAAAATGTGTGTATACATTATTTTGGGACATCCTATATTTCCTGAGAACCTAGTGTGTGCCAGGCCGATTGCTGGCTAGACTTTTATTTTTTATCTACACTTCATTACAACCTTGTTTCCAAAGGTTGGTGGGTTGGGTTAAATTCCTCATACAAATGACTTGAAAGAAAGCATTTTTTTGGGGGGGTGGGGGACTGGGAGGTTAAACTCTTTGGTCCTCAGTATGTTTCCTAAAGATAGAACAAGTATTTGAAACAATTTCCCGAGAGTTGCTTAAACAAATCAACCAGCTTCGCTATTATTAGCTCTGCAGCAGTCACTGAGCAATCCCTGGGCTATAGCAGTGGGAACTCTGTGCCCAGTCCTTCCTTTGGATGCTGAAACTCGACCAGGAGCCTCGCTGAGCGGGGCTCAGGCTGATCTTGGCATTGATGTATATGCTCAGCTCCGCTCCACATTGGAGCGAGCGACCTGCAAGGGTTCTGAGCGGGAGACAGAGATGTCACTGTCCAGATTAACGCTCTGGGCGTGCCCACCTGGCTGTGCTTGGAGCTGGCAGCTGGGCACTCTGGGTGAGGCCATGCGGCTAGCTCCCTCGGCAGGCAACCCGCCACGGTCCTTACTTAGCCCCAGAGAGGCAGTGAGGCACATGAAGGGATTAAATTGTGAAAGTATAATGTAATAATCAGGGCAGTAATTATAAGGAAGATTGGAACTGCCCCTCCTTTCTGCAGCCAAACAGCAATGGCATTTGAACTCCAAAGATGTTGAAGGTGCCCGAATCTCTCCTGTCATCATGGATTATTATTATTATTATTTTTGAAATCCTCACTCAAGGGTATGTTCCATTGGTTTTTAGAGAGAGTGGAAGAGAGAGGAAAAGACAGAGAGAAACATCAATGTGAGAGAAACATATCCATTGGTTTCCTTAATGCATGGGCCACAACCAAGGTCCGAGCCTGCAACTCAGGAACATGCCCTTGGCCAGAATCAGACACCCAAGACCCTTTGACCCACAGTCCGACATTCTATTCACTGAGCCAAACCACCTAGGGCTTATCATGGATTCTTATCCAGATTTTGAAATGGCCGTAGAACCCATTGTCAAGCCTTCAGGCAGGACTGCAGCCAAACTATCTTTGACGTATCATAGCCTCTCTCTTCCCTCCTTTAAAAAGCTCCAGAGAATGAGTCAGGCTGATGCAACATGCCCCTAAGACCAAGTCTTCCCACACTCTCACAGCCCTTGTGGCCACGGCGTTATGTAAGCGGGTTTCTACTCTCGTTGACTTGACCAACGGACATGTGCACCCAAACGCCTTGTCATAGGACCTAGTTCCTCCTTAGGATCTCTCTTTCTCGTTGTAGCAATTTATTCCTGAGATCAGTTATACGCTATGTAATGCGCATCCATTTGAAAAGCTGGGGAAAATGCTTCTTACATTGAGAGCCCGAAGAATGTATATCCAGAGCGCATCTTGAGAAAAGTAATGGGGATTGTTCTTTTCAAAGCTGAATGTGATCTTTTGGCTGTGAAAGGCAATTCATTATAGATTTCAGGGAAAGTCAGCCAGAAAGGCACATTTTATTTATTGGCTGTTTTCGAGTTATCATCAGACAACGATTGAATTAGGTCAGCACGTAGCTAGGTAAAAATCAAGGTGAGGTGTTTTTTTTGTTTCTTTGTTTTTTCTGTTGACCAAACATTTTTTAGAAGACTTTGACAGGTCTAACCTACCATCCAACAGGGTTACATAGAGGCAGTGATTTGAACGTTATTTTCCTAGCATTAATAACTTATTCTGAATTTTTTTCTAATTCTAGTTTTGTAGTTTTGGCTTCAACTCATAAATGAGTGGGAGTTCTTTTTTTTTTTAAATCTTTGGGAATCTTGCTATTGAGGCAAAAGAAGAAAAATACCTTTATATCAAAAAAAGTTAATACACATTTATTTATTTTTTAATATATTTTATTGATTTTTTTACAGAGAGGAAGAGAGACGGATAGAGAGTTAGAAACATCGATGAGAGAGAATCATCGACCAGCTGCCTCTTGCACACCCCCTACCGGGGATGTGCCAGCAAACAAGGTCCATGCCCTTGACCGGAATCGAACCTGGGACCTTTCAGTCCGCAGGTTGACGCTCTATCCAAACCGGTTTCAGCTCAATGCACATTTAATTATTTAATACACAAAACCTTAACCTCCCTGAAGTTTTTATTTCTATATAAGAATATGGAAAGTGCCTGGCTGGCATGGCTCAGTGGTTGAACATGGACCTATGAACCAGGAGTTCACAGTTCGATTCCCTGTCAGGGCACACCATTGATGTTTCTCTCTCCCTCTCTCTCTTCCTTCTTCTCTGAAATCAATAAAATATATTTTTAAAAACTATTAGGCATTTTCCTGCAAGTCATATGCTAAAGGCTATGGGCATGGCCTGTGGGATTGATGTCCCTGACTTCTTTTCACCTGAATTGCTGACTCTTTCCTCTACAGGGCGTATTCCTGGAGCCTCATTTCTCTATGTTACCTTTTCTTTGCCATCAGAGCTGATTTGGTCTTAGAATAGAATGTTTGCAGCACAGAAGGATATAGGTACTTACACACTGTCTGTTACAGCATCGGAATTTCCCAAGGAAACATAATACATGAACTTCTATTTAACTTAGTTTTCAGAGAAAGCAATTAGCCTAGTTTGTACAATGGGAGTTTTAAATCTCTAATATATTCTAAAATTAAAATCCAAAACACGACAGTAATTGACTTGAAGAATCTCAGTGATTTTTATAAGGGCAGATGCAATACGCAATTAAATATTGAGGTAATATTTTCAAAAGAAATATTGTCTAGAATTCATTTGCTTTAAATCAGAGCTTGCTTTAGTTGTAAGTCTGACATTTTCATGTTTTGTTTTGTTGTTTTTTTGGCATCGGATGCCAGTTATGTCTGGCTTTTTTTTTGAAATGCATTAATGTTGCTAAATTATGAATGAGAACTATTATTCTACTCCTGCTATTTTAACAGCTATCTGCAGTGTTTACTTGAATAGTAAAAGTGAGTATTGCAGACTTTCTTTGTTGGCAGAGAATGCACACTATGTGAACGGATGTCTCCGGAAATAGCATCATTTGCAGTTTTATTTCTTAGATTTAACTTAGCAGACCCACTTCTTGGAATCAATGAGTGTTTTTAAGAAACCGCCATACTGCCTTTTACAATGGCTACACTGTGGTCCATCTCACCAACAAGGATCTAACTTCTCTGCATCCTCTCTAATACATACCATACCTATCTCCCCCCCTCCTCCTTGTTCTCCTCTTGAGTTTAATATAATGCCTTTGTTGTACCTGTAATAGATGAAGAGTGTTCATTTATCATCACAGTAATGGATCCGTTAGTTTTTACAATGGGCCACACAGGCGGGGCGGGTTACTTCTCTGTGCCTGAAGTTCCACATCTACAAATAATACAGTGATGTGATGAGGACTGTGCCCTCACCTGGCCTTGTATACGTTAAAAGCTTTTGAAGGATCCGATAATTTTAGAATTAATTTTTCTAGTGAGGTTTTTAGCCCATGGGCAATTTTTTTTTTATTCAGTGTTTCAATATAGTGAATTACAAGAATGTTCCCCAAGTTGTGGTTCACTGATAGTAAATGTTTATAAAGAGGAGGTGGACAGAAGTAGGTCTTAACAATATTTTGCATTTTCATAAACCATTTTCAGAAATCTAAATATGAAATTCGAGAGCTCAACTCTTCAGTAAACCGGTTTTCTGTCTCAGTTCCCTGGGTGTTAATCCATTAACCCTCATTTCGCCACTGGATTTTTTAGTTGTTAGTTTCAGGGATGGGGAAAGTCTGGCCCGTGGACCATATAAGGCCTTCGAAATCATGTGCTCTGGGCCCTGCCAATTCATTATTTAATTAAATGTTTGCCCAAATATAGCAGGCTAATGTTGTAAGTTGATCATCTTGTATGGCCCTTGAATGATGTTATAAACATCCAAATGGCTCTTGGAATTAAAGGAATAAATGTAAACATAGAAATGTTTTCTATCTAAAGGTAGTGAATGCATGATATTTACCATTTCTTTCTTTCATCAAGTGTATTTTTTAACAGTCTCCCAACCCCCTGTTTTATAGTCATATTTTAAAATATATTTTATTGATTTTTCACAGAAAGAAAGAGAGAGGGATAGAGAGTTAGAAACATCGATGAGAGAGAAACATAGATCAGCTGCCTCTTGCACATCCCCCACTGGGGTCATGTCCACAACCAAGGTACATGCCCTTGACCAGAATCAAAACTGGGACCTTTCAGTCCAAAGGCTGATGCTCTATCCGCTGAGCCAAACCAGTTTTGGCATATAGTCATATATTTTAAAAGACATATAAGCAAACTCATATCAGATTGTTTAGAATTTGTAAGCAGGAAAGGACTATTGAAAAGTTGATGTTGAATACTGAACAAAACACATTTTTTTTGGGGGGGGGACAGGGGTTAGATCAGACCTTGTGATGGATCATCTTTGAGATCTTTTATGAAGATTCCTGTGACAGGATCCCCACACTGTAGGAACTCAAAAATGAAGAAGACCCTGCTGGTATGGCTCAGTGGTTGAGGTCCAACCCATGAACCAAGAGGTCTCCAGTTCGATTCCTGGTCAGGGCACATGCCAGAGTTGCAGGCTCAGTCCCCAGAAGATGTGGTGCAGGAGACAGCCAGTCTGTGTTTCTCCCTCATTGATGTTTCCATCTCTCTCTTCCTCTCCCTTCATCTCTCTCTAAAAATCAATAAAACATTTTATAAAATGAAGATGAAGAGACTGCACATATCACGGAAGGGACATCCCACACTGCCAGACCACAGTGTCTTTTGCAAGAAGATAGCATCCTACCAGAGCTAAACACATTCCTGCAGAACTTGAGAGGTCTTTATTTCTCCATCTTTTTCAGCAGCGAGTGTGTTTTTAATTACACTCACGATTCTCTTTGAAATGCATTTCAGAGCTTGCCTTCCCGGTGGCGGATCATTATTTTCTGCCCTCATGAACAATAGCATTATTTTGGGATCTTTACGTTATATTGTTTACAACGTGACACCTGTTGCTTTGGCGACATGTTTGTTTGGTGCCTGGGCAGTCACCCTGCCACGGACCACGGTGGTGCCGAGATAAGTTGAGGGATTTCTTTCTGGGGTGTTGAGAGATGCCATTCTTTTAGAAGCAACCCTATCCTCTGCCACAGCTGCCCCTGCTCCGTGAGTCTGACAACAGCCAAAGACAATGCCAAGACCCCCCCTTACCCTGCCTCGCCAGCATCACAGCTTCCCTTCTAACCATCAGCAATAGCAACGGCACAGCCTCACACAGCTGCCTCTCAGAAGAGAGGAACCCCACTTTCTGTCTCCGTGCCAGCAGCCCTCAATGACTTCCAAAAGCTTAGAGCCGGTCAGCGTTGCATCATAGTTCAGAGCACAGATTGTATTTATTTTTAATTTTTTTTCAATGACAGCGGACATTCCATATTATTTTGTGTCACTTTCAGGTGTACAGCACAGTGGTTAGACAATCATATACTTTTAAAAATATATATTTTTTATTGATTTCCGAGAGGAAGGGAGGAGGAGAGATAGAAACATCAATGATGAGAGATAATCAATGTATGGCTCCCTCGCCCATTCCCCCTACTGGGGATCGAACCCGCAACCTGGGCAAGTGTCCCTGATCTGAACCAAACCGGAGACCCTTCAGTCTGCAGGCTGACTCTCTATCCACTGAGCCACACCAGCTAGGGCGACAGTCATATACTTTGCAAAGTGCCCCCCCCCCGGTATTTCTAGTACCCACCTGACACCATATGTAGTTATGACACCATATGTACATATGACCATATGTATTATTGACAATCTTCTCTAGGCCGTACTTTACCAATACCCATGATTGCTTTGTAGTGCCAATCCCTTCACCTTTGACATCAAACCCTATTGCCCCTCCCCTGTGGCAAGTATCAGTCAAGATTGGCATCCAGTGTGACTGGGTTCAAATCCTGCTCAGGCACTTCCTCACCATGCGATACTGGGTGAGTTACCTCTTGTCTCAGTGCCTCAATTCTCTCATCTGCAGAATGGGGGTTCAGCCATGTGAAGTACATAGACGAATGCCTGGCACTGTTAATGTTTATTCTAGGTATTGCCAAGTAAATTTAATGGGGGCATTTAAGGAGTATTAGACTGGGTGTCAGGGTATTTGAGTTTTAGTCTTTCCTGCAGTTAACTAGCCCATATCTTTGTAAAGATGGTCAGTGTGAGTGAGTATGTATCTGTCCATGTGTCTATGTGGTCTGCAAAAAACCAAGGGGGTGGAGCCAACTGGAATGCAGGCTCTCTCTGAAGCTTAATATCTTATAAATCTGTGTTGCTTTTTGCCAAATGATACACCATTGGTGCATTGTTTTGAGTTTTATTATGTGTAATTGACTATGCTTAATTTTTTTAAAATTAATAATGTGGGGTAGCCCTAGCTGGTTTGGCTCAGTGGATAGAGTGTCAGCCTGCAGACTAAAGGGTCCTGGGTTCGATTCCAGGCAACTGCATGAACCTTGGTTTCAGGTTCCATCCCTGGCCCTGGGCCGGATACACGTGGGAGGCAACTAATCAATGTGTTTCTCTCACATCAATGTTTCTCCCTTTCTTCGTCTCTCCCCATTTTTTCCATTTTCTCTAAAAAGCAATGGGAAAATATTCTTGAGTGAGGATTACCCCCTCCCCAATAAAAAGCACTCAATCTACATGCACATGGTAATCTCAGCTCTAGAGAGTATTGTTTTATATGTGTGTTTTTAATTTATCATTATTTTTAATTCAAATTCTTTATTGTTTAAACTATTACATATGTCTTCTTTTCCCCTCATTGATCTCTCCCCAGCCGTTCTCAGCCCCTATGTGTGTGGGGTTTTATTGTTTTTGTTTTTTTGTTTGTTTCTTTGTTTTCCAGTGGTATGAGCAGAAAGTAACTAGAAACAAAGCATTGAAAACAATCAAGGGAAGGAGAGAAGGGGAAAAGACCTCTGTGTGGAAAATCCTTCACTACCATAGACCCAGGGCTTTAGTCCTTTTTGTTTTTTCGATTTGGGCATTTAAAACAAAAATCCTACAGATTATTGCAAGGCTCGGTAATTGTGTACTCGGGCAAATCCGGTTATTTTTAAATCACTTACTGTTGGAAAACAATTGGATAATCCCCACTTGGAATGCCCTGTGGGCCATGGCCAACCCCTCGGTCCTGTTAATAAAATTAAAACAATTGGGGGAGATAGGGGGCTGCTTTCAAAGGGGCGTTACTATTGTGATGTCTGCACTGAGGGGGACCAGGGGGTACCTCCCAGGAGCCACAAGGGGCCTTATGGGTGAGCCCTGGAAGTCGGGAGAAGAGACTTGACATACACTCTTATTTTGAGAATCCACGCTAATTTACATCCCTCGCCCGTTCACTGCCAAACTGTAAAAGTCCATTAAGTGACTGAAAGGAAGTCACAAATTACTCACAGGCAGTCCGGGCTGGAGCTTTGCACCCACCCTGTCATTCCCCCAGCCAGCTAGCTGCGAGATTCTATTAGGCAGTAAGTGAGAAAATTACTCTGCAGCTCACTAATTGTGAAATAAAGAATAAGTCTGAAATAAGGAATCAGGGCCCAGGACTTTCTGAGACGTCGCCAGGAGACATGTGATACCTGGCTTCATTATCTTGCCAGCCGGCTTTAAAGCCCACAGCTTCCAGGCCTAGCCAGTCTGGCTCAGTGGGTAGAGCGTCGGCCTGTGATTTGAAGAGTCCTGGGTTCGATGGTGGTCAAGGGCAGGTACATTGGTTGCAATCTCCTTTCCGGCCCGAATCCTGGTCAGGGCACATGCAGGAGGCAACCAATCTATATGTTTTTCTCTCATGGATGTTTCTCTGTGCCTTTCCCTCTCTCTTCTACTCTCTCTAAAATCAGCGGGAAAATATCCTCCAGTGAGGATTAAATCAATCAAACTAACAAAAAACCCCCACAGCTTCCAGGTTGAATGGCTCCCGCTCAGCACAGCTCCCTCCCCAGCTCCTGACAAAGCTGGGAAAACCCCCCTCCTGTCATCAGGAGCTGCACAGTTGGGTCCAGTCCCTGGTGCCATGGGACAAAGCGTCCCACATCAGAGCAAGCAATAATGCCAGACATGTCCGTGTGCGAAATGAGAAGCCCGGGCGGTGGACAGAGACTTCTGCCTCATCCCTAGTGTCCGTCCAGGGTTAGATTTGTAGGCGCCCACGGTTGCCCTTGGAAATATTGTCATCTCGTTTTCCCTTTCATGGACAGAAGAAAGCAAATGCCCTGTAGAGATCGTGGGTCTTCTGGGAGCCGTGACTTTGAGTCATTACCAAGATACTGTTGATGGGACATGCTTACCCAGGGGCATGGGGCAGCCCCTTTTTTTGATAAATGCTTTCTTTATTGAGTGGCAAAAGCACCAGGGAAGGGTTTTCAAGGTCAGCAGCTCTGGAGACTGTCAGATGCATCAAAGACTTGGTTGGGAGGTGATCCTAGCCAGCAACAAGGAACCGAGCAACTCATTGGGAGGGCTCAGGCATGAGAGATGTTTTCCTCCAGCAAGTACGTGCCTTAGCATGATGCTGCTTTGTTTTTCTCCAGATGGAAACCAAGGTGTTAGTTAGCGAAATCAAGGTCATTGTCCATGAATGTGAAGCCATTCATGGAACAGGGCACTTGGCTGTAGAATACCTGGTTTCATCGTAAACAGTATCTCTGCGTTTAAGCTAAAACTATATGTTTTGGACAACAATCGGGGCCCCATTGTATTTTTTCATCTATTCACAGTAAAATTCTGTTTTCTTTTTAGTATATTTGTATTGATTTCAGAGAGGAAGGGAGAAGGACAGAGAGATGGAAATATTAATGAGAGAGAATCATTGGTCCTCTGCCCCCTGCGTGCCCCACACTCAGGACTGAGCCCACAGCCCAAGATATGTGACCGGAAATCAAACCATGACCTCCAGATTCATAGGTTGAAGCTTAACCACCAAAAACTCTTGTGGCTATTCCGTTGTTTGAAGAAATTTTAAATTCCTTACACAGTTATATATAGATTAAGCTACTATTGTTGAATCACTCCTAACTGTATTCTCTAATGTGGCTATAATTCTGATAGTACCTTAAATATATTATAATTACCCGTAGATAGAAAGTAAATAACTGATTCTCTCTATACTATATATTTTCATTTTATTTTTATTCTATTCATATCAAGATGCATTTTTATTTCCTTTAAAGCCTCTTACATTGTTCCCTTTTTACCTTTTCTTCCCCAGAAGTTTTTATATTCTGTTGTTTTTCCCTTTTTTGATAATATTTCCTCCCTGTTTTGCTCTGCGTTTCTATCTTTGCCAAAGCTACTTTTCAAGGCTTTGATAATTAACTCAGTTTTCCTCTACTTTTTTTTTTTCTGATTTAGAGGGTGGTTTTTCCTAGTGTCCTTAAAATTGCTTCCTAATTGGATAGCCCACTCACTTGACCTTGTGGACTTGACTGTATTACAAGGCAGTAATTGCTGTTCATCAAAATGACCTTGAGATTGCATGAAAATATTAAGTTGTTCTAAGAATATTACTTTGCTTATGTCTTAGCTTTTCATGGAAGACTGGAGGCCCGGTGCAGGAAATTTGTGCACTGGTAGGGTCCTTAGTGGCTGCAGGCTGCCGGCTTAGGCCTCCCTACCTTCCCCTGGCCGGCCCTGCCCCCAAGTTTAACTCCCAATGTACCTCCTGGTCAAGGGGACAATTTGCATACTATGCTTTTATCATAGAGGATTTCAGTGCTGCCCAAAAATGGGTCCTTGCCTCCAGGACCTTACCCTTGAGTGGGTAGAATGCATGGGAAAAGGTCTATCAGAATATGGCATGTCTTGCTGTGACACAGGTACCTAAAGAGATATGAGAACCAAGAAATAATTTCCTGCTAGGCTGGGCTGAGCCATTCTCATGACGATTTGGCTGGGATTGGAGTTGAACATTGAGACTTGGAAGTAATTTTAAGAAAAGAGGGGCACAGATACATCATTCTCAGAGGGAAGCCTGAAGGATGCAGCCAAGAAGAATCAATCTCAGTGGCTGCATGACTAGGTTCATGTGAGGTGATGATGGTCATATTCCTGGGAAAGCCCATGAGCATCCCAAGGGCGGGGTTCCGTTAGCCAGCCTAACGATGTATATTTAATCTCGGACACCCTAGGAATCTATGGACTTTGAAAAAAAAGCAGGGTGGTGACTGATCAAAGCAGTCATCGGAAGAGGCATGGGATGGAGGCATGCGGCCTGGATTAGCTGGGGACTGGATGTGCCCATTCGCAGATCGCTGCCATAGTCCAGGTGTGAGCTCACGCAGGCCCGATTTGGGTTCCGGTCGGACGTCTGCTATTGTGAAGGATGAGGGTGTACTTTTCAAAGCGGAAGAGGAACTGGTTTGAAAGGAGAGGTGATTCTTTGGAGGGTGGGTGTGGGGAGCGGATGTTGGGTCATCCCAGGAGAATTTGCCAGCACTGGGTTGAGAGTGTGGGACTGGGGCTCACACCTGCATACTGGACCATGAGCCAAGTTTGCAAGTTTGCCTTCACCCTGACTTTCCAGGCGTAGGAAAGGGAAGAAATGCTGCTTGGAAAACCTTTTTTTTTTTTTTAATTTAAATTTTCTCTCTCACTAGCTATTGTCTTCCTAAGGAAGCAGGGACCTGGGTTTGTTTTTATTTATTTTATTTTTTAAATGTTTTTATTGATTTCAGAGAGGAAGGGAAAGGGAGAGCGATAGAAACATCAGTGATGAGAGAGAATCATTGATTGGCTGCAGGCTGCCTTCTGCCTGCCCCTCACTGGGGTTTGAGCCCTTAGTCTGGGCATTTGCCCTGACCGGGAATCGAACCAGCAACCTCTTGGTGCATGAGTCGACCCTCAACCAACCGAGCCACACTGGCTCTGGGTTTCTTTTCAAATAAGGACAGGGAGGGCCATGTAGATGGAAGGTTCTGGTAGTAACTCCTTGGAAATTACTAGCAATACTCTCTGGATGTCAAAAATATTTTCGGTAATGGTTAAAGAAACTCTGCAGTGAAAATGGTTTATCTACATCATATTCTCATTCCCTTTATCCTCAGACATGTCCCAGATGGTCTTGGTTGCTTTGACTTGGTTTTGTATGACTTCAAAGAAGGTGATGGGTGTGCTTCTGTGGACACAATTAGTATTAGGCTCATTATTTAAACCAGCGGGCCGGATCCGACCCATTCAGCTGTTCTATCTGGCCCTCGGAGCCGAAAGAGCGGAGCGTTCTCTTGCTTTCCCCTCCGCTCCTTCACCAGCAGCCCAAGATGAGAGTGCCAGCGTGGTCAGGTTGCTTTTGTTCCGGCCCTCCAGTCCAGTGTAAGAACCCATGGTGGCCCTCGAGTCAAAAAATTTGCCCATCCCTGATTAACCTCTTCTGTTAAAAAATAGTTGCATTTATTATTATTAATACCCCAGGTTGGAACCCTAATTTAGCCAAACTATTTGGTTGGGCTTATCTCAAGCTATAATACACCCCCCCTCCTTTTTTATTTTAAAGTCAGGTATACTGAGCCAGTTTTCAGTGGTTCTAAGTGGCTAGATCTTCCTTCCTGCGGAATTAGCGGTAGCTGAGGATTTGAGTCGGTACCACCACCTTGCAATCCGCTAATGTGATATTTACTGAGGAGGCATCGGTCGGGAGAAAGGTAGTCAATATAAATCAGTGTTGACAAAGTGTGATTAACTCTGAAATATTTCATCAATGCGGCGGGTCCCCGGCAGCCTCTATGCTAATTACCAGTCTCGGGGCTTGCTTTCCCGGGACTCGGACGGGCCCCGGGCACTGCAGACACGGAGCAGCGAAATTGCAATTATGCTCAGACCGTCTCTGATGACAATTTATGCATTTGGTGCGATGACCTCCCCCTTCCCAAGAGGGCAATAAACAGGATGCATTTTCATTAAGATACTAATGCACTTAATCACCAGGGGAAAGGGTTAGGAGGGAGCGGGAGACCTTTCCAGAGCTGTGGGACGGAGCTGGTGGGGAGAGAGGGCCTTATTCTAAAGGCAGATTCTTTGCAAAGCTGGATTCAGGCCCAGGGCGCCTCCCACACGCCATTTCCAGATGAAGTTCGGATCTTCTTCCGGCTACATACCGTTTCAAATGTGTCCGCGCTACCACGAAATGTAAGCTCGGATGATTAAAAACACAATCTCACCTCCGTGTATTCTTACCCGTCACACTTTCATGGGGCTGGGGGCGGTTTGTATCTCCTTCCGCAAGCGGTGTAACAAGGGTGATGAAGATGGCGATGAAGAAGATGAGGATCGTTGCTTACCAATAGCGAAGCATTGACCAAGCATTGAGTCGTTTTGTGAGACTGTGGCTCAGGTTATAGCAAGAATCCGGAACCTCAGGCACGGTTTTGCTGTAGGAGCTTCTTGCAAAGTCCCCAATGAGCCCGCCCGTTATTGTCCATAATGAAGGTTATGTCAAAAAGGCAATCAATATGCGTGCCTGGCCGATGTGGCTCAGTGGTTGCGTGTCAGCCCAGGAAGTAAGAGGTTGCCGATTCCATTTGTGCTCAGGACACATACCTGGGTTGCGGCTCCATCCCCAGTAGGGAGTGTGCAGGAGGCAACTGATCAATGATGTTTCTCATTGATGTTTCTCTCTCTCTCCCTCTCCTTTCCACTCTAAAAATTAAGATAAAACATATTTTACAAAAAGACTATATGCCTGATGCAGTCCAACAGTGGTCACCCAAAGAAATCCAGGCTCAGCTAAAGACCACGGATGCATGCCTGAGGGACACCCATAGTTTGGGGAAGGCCTAGGAAGGTGGAGAAAGGGATGGGTGGGTGGAGGTGGGCAAAGGGTGGGGTAAAGGCAACAACTGCAATGGTGTCAGCATTAATTTTTTTCTTTATTAATTAAGGTATCACCTATGTGTCCTTATCCCCCATTGCCCCCCCCCCCAACCCTCTCTCTCATGCCCTCACCGCCCTGGTGTCTGTGTCCATTGGTTAGGCTTGTATGCATGCATACAAGTCCTTTGATTGATCTCTCTCCCCCTTACCTCCACCCTCCCCTACCTTCCCTCTGAGGTTTGATGGTCTGATTGATGCTTCTCTGTGTCTGGATCCGTTTTTGTCCATCAGTTTATTTGGAAGCATTAACATGTTTAAATAAAAATAGAGAAATCCAGAAGATAGTTGTGATGCTTGAGGTCTTTGTAGAAATAATCTGCTTCAAAATGCCTTTGGATCCTGAGATCCCGGAAGACCGGGTCTTGGCCTGCGTGAGCCAAGGACCAAGTGCGAGGCTCACTCTGAACAGGGGTCTTGGATATCTTCCCCAGATATCTTCCCGGTGCTCAATGTGTCTTCAGCGGTTATCCCAGACCCTCCAGCCTCAGGACGCTTGTCACAGCCTCCTGCCTGTCGTTTAATAAATTCTGCGGGAAGGGGACAGGAGTCACCCGCTGCCTGCGAGATGCCCACATTTCCTGGATCTTGCCCGCCTGACGGCTTGTTCCCCCCCTGACCCTGTGTTTCAGGTAACATCGAATACAGCTGTCCTGCCACGAACGAATGCGAAATCACGAAGCGCCGGCGTAAGTCCTGCCAAGCTTGCCGCTTCATGAAGTGTTTGAAAGTGGGCATGTTGAAGGAAGGTAAGGCCCCGGATGTAGCCCTGCGCTTCAGGCTGGGAATGGGAGTGGGGGGTGGGGGGGGTGCACACGGAATGGTCACAATGCGAGAGAAACCGGGAAAAGAAGGGGTCACAGTAAGTGCCCCGGATCTGAGGTCGGCATGCCTCTTCTTTATCTGACCTCTCTGATACCTCCTGACTAACTGCTGGCATCCTATCAGGTAGGTCTGGGCAATTCTGGTTTTCTTCATCCTTAGAATTTCCAGAAGGCGGCAGATGCCTACATGCCTACCTACATACAACCAGGAGACAACTCTTTATTGTCTTTCTGCATTTCTTCTCTTGATCAAGTTCACAGAGAGATTTCCCCCCTCGTTACTGAGCTAGGATTGACAGAGTGCATAGTTAATGTGCCCAAGTTGCTGTTTTTGATATACATGTACTTTGTAAAATAATTGCTACCATGTCGCTAATTAACATATCCATCATTTCATGTAGCTTCCGTGTTCTTCTTGCTTAATTAATCTTAGATTTAAAGCACGGTTTATTGTCTTCCAGCCTTATCTTTTGGATTGATTTTCCATTATGAGGAACTTGCAGTCTTGATATTAACATTGCAGCTCTCAGTTGGGGATAATAGCAACATACACAAGATAATAATCATGCATGTGTACTCTGTGCTGAACGCACTGACTAAGCTCCCACAGCCAGGAACTGGAAGCAAATGGTTAGATTCTAGAATTCTCTCAACTTCCGCCCATATCAGAGGTCCTGAAATATTTGTGTATCCCAGCGTGTCTGTGAAACTAACATTCTAGCTCAAAGAAAATTTTTGTGTGTTTTTCATTTGAAAACCCTAGATTTAGCTCTGTGTGTGTGTGTGTGTGTGTGTGTGTGTGTGTGTGTGTGTGTTTAATACATCCTTGTGCATATGGGTGCCTTTATAAATGTGCACGTTACATGTTGCCTTTGAATTATACTATCTCCTTCAGAAAATTTGCCAGAATTTAAACTAAATACAATAACTTTATATAGGAACAAAAGGAAAGCATGGTCATTGACATTTGAGAGAAAATGAGGTAAAGCAAATATTTAAATGCACAGCTTCTGCGAAGTCACAGACTCTGCCTCCTTAGGGTTGGCTCTGTGAGTGTGTCTTTTGCGTCATTAATGGCGATCACTGGCTTTTTAACCTCCGAATGTAAAGATCCAAGCACATTCCCTAAGAACGAACCAGAACTTCACTCAGCTTTTCCTGATTTGTTCTTATTCCAAGATTTTTACCATGAGAGGTGTGATAGGACAATGAGTGGATCAGATCATAGGTGGGGATGTCATTGTGGTAATACAGTGAGTGGATCAGATCATATGTGGGGGTGTCATTGTGATAAGACAGTGAGTGGATCAGATCATATGTGGGGGTGTCATTGTGATAAGACAGTGAGTGGATCAGATCATGTGGGGGTGTGTGGCAATCACGCCCTGCTTCCCCATGGCTTGTCCACTGAGAACAAACTCCTTCGTTGATAGAAACAAAAAAAAGGCTTCATAAAGAGTCGGGAGCTGAGAAGTCATTATTTTCAAAGAGCAAGTCAATTTTTAAAAGCGTTATGACACTAACACATGAATCAACAACTTCTGAGTTGATGTGTCCTAGATACTGATTTCATTTTCAGAATCTGGAGAATGCTGGGATATGCCTCCTTTCCAGCTGGCTAGAAATGTTGTGATCGGTTTGATCTTCCTGCTGTGGTTTACATGACCGTGTGTCCTCCCAGGTTTAAGAAGGAAGTAGGAAACAATATTCCCCCCGAATACCTTTACCATCTTGTGGTTTCTAAGCAGGAGCCATCTTGAAAGGTGTTTAGAGCGACTCAAGAGCCTTGAACCGTGTCAAATTCAAAGTTGTTGGTGAAAGGAGATGGGTGCGGTGCTTATGTAATATCCACGCCTCTTCACATGCTCTGATCGAGCCTCTAGAGGGTCTATTTCAGCCTTGGGCAAACTACGGCCCGCGGGCCGGATCCGGCCCGTGCAACTGTTCTATCCGGCCCTCGGAGCCGAAAGAGCGGAGGATTTTCTTGCTCTCCCCTCCGCTCCTTCACCAGCAGCCCAAGAGGAGAGTGCCAGCATGGTCAGGCTGCTTTTGTTCCGGCCCTCCGGTCTAGTTTAAGAACCCATGGTGGCCCTCCAGTCAAAAAGTTTGCCCATCCCTGGTCTATTTTCAAGGAAGTTGCTGCTGTGGCTGATATAATCATGCAATAATTCATTTTCCTCTACCCCCCTATGGCTACTTTGATGGGCAAATACCAGTTCTCTAAGTCCCTTCCCCCAAAGAGAAAGATGGAATGGTGATGAACAGATATGGAACACGCTTTTATTTTTGTACTTGAAAAAAATATGCAGCAGCAAACGGCCTTCCCTCCAGCATATAAATGCACAATTCCATGTGGCCATTGCCTCAGCTCCAGCCCGGCCCGCTCCGCCCGGAGAGAATGAGCCCGTCTTAAGTGTGTCTTTATGGATGGAGAGGGAGTTGAGTCCCAGGCAGTGTGTCAGGGATCAGGATGTAGTAAATCTATTCAAATGTAAACCTGTTCAATTCAATTACCAGCCCCTAATAAAATTTGCTGCTACAGCCCCCGTGTTGACCACGGCGGTCCACGCAGGCTGGTGGCTCAGCGGGTCTGGAAATTGACAGACACAATCTATTTAAACAAAAAACAACAACATTAGTTCTCAAATCTGAAATGAAATCAGGTTTCAACAGCTTTGATGGGGACCTTCTTTCCTTGAGCAGGTATTTTCTTGAGTCAACTAGCCAAATGCATCTTAGATAACGCCTTCCTGAGGGAAATGAATTTTTTCCCCCCAAAGGGTTTTTTATAGAAAAATGAGACCTTCTTTAAAAATAATAATCCTTGCCGAAACCTGTTTGGCTCAGTAGATAGAGCATCGGCCTGCGGACTGAAAGGTCCCAGGTTCGATTTCCTGTCAAGGGCATGTACCTTGGTTGCAGACACATCCCCAGTAGGGGGTGTGCAGGAGGCAGCTGATCAGTGATTCTCTCTCATAGATGTTTCTAACTCTCTATTCCTCTCTCTTCCTCTCTGTAAAAAATCAATAAAATTAAAAATAATAATAATCCTTTATTGATTGCCATTTCCTTTTGTTGTTGTTAATCCTCACTAGGTGATGTTTTTCCATTGACTTTTAGAGAGAGGGAGAGATAGAAATGTTAATGTGAGAAAAACTCATAGATTAGTTGCCTCTGGCAGGACCCTGGAGCCAGGACCCAAGCCGGGGAGGAGCCTGCAACTGAGGTATGTGCCCTTGACCAGAATTGAACCTGGGACCCTTCAGTCCTCAGGCTGAAGCTCTATCCACTGAGCCAAACCAGTTAGGGCTTGATCACCATTTCTTCCAAAGACCTGGGGTGCAAAAGGGAAGTGATGGCTCCGTGGGTGACCAATTCCAGTTACATTATATGGCCTATAATTAAATTCTTACCAGATACTAGCATGCCTTCTCATGAGCCAGCACCAGAATAGCATCTGAATGAATGGCCTTTGATTTTATGGTTAGACATTTTTTTGGGGGGAAAAACTTAATAGTTGAAGCCATGAAACAGATGTGTGGAGCGACAACAGAAGACCGCAATATAACAAAACCCCAAGTAGTCCACTTAAAAAATGATAGCTTCTTCAAATCTGAGTGGTTACACCATTCCGCATCCTGAAGAATTCTCCTTGGCTGGTAAGCCTCAGGAGTGATGGGCCGGCATGATGTTTGCGGCATCACCCCATACTGTATGTCAGAGAAAGCCCATCTGTTATGAGATATCTGGCCTCCACAGTCGCCTTTCATTTTTTTGCAGTTATCGTGTATTTGAAGGGGGAAAACAAGACCTCCTCAACGTGCACCCATAAATCTGGCCAAGATTTATTTTCATTTTGATCCTTGTCCTTTGTTACTTAAAGATGACTGCAGGGTCTGCACATTCAGTTTTCTCTCTGTCGGTGGCAAACGGAGACAGTTGAAGAAAGCAGTAATTATTTTACTTGGGCAGAGAATTCACTGATCAAAGGATGAAGGTTGTTTTGCTGTTTATTGCTGTGATGGGTTTCACCTTGGCAACTCAATTATTAATTTTTATTTTTGGGTTCTTGCAGAGGAGAGCAAGATACCCCCTTATGCACAGTATGGTTTGCCTGCATATCAAAGTGCGGAGGGCCAATTTAGCTTTAACATGGGGGGGAAGTGAGCATTTAGACTTTGCCTTAAAAAAGGGGGAGAGGCTGAAACTGGTTTGGCTCAGTAGATAGAGCGTCGGCCTGCAGACTGAAAGGTCCCAGGTTCGATTCCGGTCAAGGGCATGTACCTTAGTTGCGGGCACATCCCCAGTAGGGGGTGTGCAAGAGGCAACTGATTGATGTTTCTCTTTCATTGATGTTTCTAACTCTCTATCTCTCTCTCTTCCTCTCTGTAAAAAATCAATAAAATATATTTATTAAAAAAGGGGGGGGGATTCCTTAACCTTTGTTAAATTTATTTTATTTTGTTACTTTTTGGTAATCCTCACCCTAGGATATTTTTCCATTGATTACTTTTAGAGAGAGTGGATAGGAGTGAGAGAGAGAGAGAGAGAGAGAGAGAGAGAGAGAGAGAGAAAGAGAGAGAAACATTAATGTGAGAGGGAGGAACATCAATTGGTTGCCCCCACATGGGCCCTGGGGATCTAGCCAGGATGTAAAGAAAAAATTATCTCAGAATTGTTTTTGCTGCCTTCACAGCTTGCGCCTTGATTTATATATGGCAGCGGGGACCCCCAGCCCTCTGGGTCCACCCTTATCAGCAGGCCAGCAAAGAGCAACACCCCGGTCTAATTGTCCTTCTGTTTATAGCTTCCATTTTAATAAAGTGTTATTTAAAGGGTGTAGCATTCTCCAGGTAGGTTCTCTTTTTACAAAAATGAAGCAAATCTACATTTAGTAGCAGGCAGCTGTGTTTTTTTTGCTTACTTAAAGAACCCGCTTAGCAAATGCGTCCGGACAAAATCTCTTTTGTACAAACTCCCGAAGAAGACATTGCCAAGGTGATTTTTTTTCTCTCTCCCCCTGAAGTCTAATATCATTATGTTGCCAAGTGGAAAACAGAAATTATCGGTAGGGAAATTCGGCCCCTCCACGCCTTCAAAAAGCAGAACAAAGAGAAGGAGGGCGCTTTAATGGTATTCAAGGAAAATATTTCTGTGTTAGATGACAGGTAATAGAACCGCGTTGACCTCCCTGGTATTTCTTGCACTCTCTGTTGTAATATTATCCTAAGAAGCTCCCTCATTAATGCAGAGTGCTAGACAAAAAACCCCCCAGTTATCAGATCAGCAGCGGCAAAGAGCGCCTTTTTGTGAGCTCAGTGCTGTCACTGAGCCACTGGGGAGTATGTCTAAGGTGCCACCAAAAAAAGTTATTTCAAGTAGATACCAGGCAGTGATTTTTTGTTGTTGTTGTTGTTCACGCTTTGTTTTTTAAAATAGCTTTTTATTGATCTCAAAGAGGAAGGGGAAGAAAGAGAGGGATGGAAACATCAATGATGAGAATCACTGATCGGCTGCCTCCTGCACCCCTACAACTGGGGACTGAGCCCGCAACCTAGGCATGCGTCCTGACCCGGAATCTAACCATGACCTTCCGGTTCATAGATTAACACTCAACCGCTGAGCCAGGCCAGCCAAGCTGTCCCTGCTTTGTTGATATGAAATGTCTCGAAATGAGTAGCAAAGGTTTTGCAGGTAAAAGTAATAACCTATTTTTGAGAGCTTCCTATCTTCATATGCATTAGGCTGTGCAGTGTGCACTTTAATTGGGTTTTTATTTTTTGCTAAGCCTTCCAATGACCCCTGGAGTGGACATTTCCCCACTGCACAGAGGGAAAGGACTCAAGAGACTTCTCCAATGTTTCTCTCTCATCATTGATGCTCTCTCTCTATTCCTCTTTCTCTGAAATCAATAAAAACTTAGAATAAAGTGCCTTCAGAACCGTACATTTGGCCTTTGACCCTGTGCCTCAGTTATTCTGAGACTAGGCCATCAGATACCAGTGGGGTATTACAGTCTATTCGTTTCAGGAATGGGGAAAATGAAAGCACTGATATTTTAAAGACGCCACTGCATCTGCATCTGATCCATGTGGGTCTTGGGTCATCACATGCTCCCTCGGTGCACCTGATTCCCTGAAGCAATTGTGCAGGCTCATATGCTCCAAAGACAGCACTTCCGCCAGAAGTGAAGTGGATTGTCTCAGGTAAACTCACTAGTGAGAGCACCAGGATGACTGGAGCTGAATCCATCTCCCCTCGCTGCCTTTGTGCAAGAGGACAGCAAGATGGCTATTATGAGAAGCCACTCCTTCCATCCCTTCCCCCTGCTCTCCTTGGAACGCTGTTAAAAGTCAATCACTTATGTCATTGTCCCCGTGTGTCCTTTCCCTTTGTGAACTTAAAATTGGGAGCCTCCAGTTACCTGGTAGGCTACACATTTTTATCCCTTTTGGATTAGAAAGTCCCCGATGGATTTCGCCCCCAGGATGGGGAAAACTGCTCCAACATTTGCTCATGCACTAGCATCCTGTGACGCCCCAGTGAGTGATTGAGGGGGGGGGGGGGACTCCCTCAGCCACAGAGGAATCTGATGTGAAATTTCTCCCAGCTCCAGATAACAGATTCCCGCTCCTTTTCACCCATGTGCACGCATGTCAATGTGGCATTGATGAGGAGGATGTTATGCTTACTCTTAATGGAAGGGAATCGAGGTAGACATGTGAGCAAGGCTCTTTGAATGCAGTGCTTCGTGGTTGTATTTCATGGGGGCACCATTCCTAATTGTGGGTCACCCTTTTGTTAAGATGGCTCCTTCCACGTTATGTCAGGTGTGTTAGATGGTTTTGCTCCTTCCTAAGTCGCCCTCAAAAGAAAGCTGAAATCCCACGTTGGTCGTTGTCGAAGAGGCCGTTCTGTACTTTTGTGTCTCTCTCGCTTAGTAGGTTATGGAGCCACCGACCAGCTTCCCCGAGGCAAGCTGTCTGCACAGGAACAAGCCAGCTGGCGCGGCCAAGGTTGATCAATGATGGGAGGCAGGCTGGGTTCCAGGCCCACACGATCCACTCGGTGGAGAGTAGGTCAGCGGCTTCCCCAAAGCCAATTAGCTGGCAGAAGCCCGCGTGCCCGGTGCTCGCCAAATTCCCCGGGCCTGCTGGCTCTGGTGGGGAGCCCATCCTTGGGCTTCCTGGCGGACCGGCCTTCAGGAATGGCAGATTGTGTGTGTGGGGGCCGGTGCGGCTCTGTGGCCACTGGAGCACATCTCAGGGACCTGCAATGCCCACTCAGCTGCGGTCCCAGGTGGAGGACACAGCCCAGGTACAACGGGAGGGATGAAGGGGAGCTCGGGTGCGTGACTGGCAGCCCACTGTCCACACCACGGATTTGTTTTTACCCGACACCATTGAGCCATGCCATGGAAAGAGCGCGGACATGTTTTGGGGGAACCGGAAGCATGAGAGAGACCTTTGCCAGGGGACAGTTGGGATTTGTGCTATTGCGAAGCCCCCCGTTGTAACAGTCTCTTATTTTATAGGTGACTGATAACATGTTTTATAGGTGGTGAGCTAGGGGGACCCGGGGAAAATCCCAAATGGGGGGTTTCTTGGCAGTGGCCCGTTGGTTAACCTATCTGTCCGAGGAGTAAGCGAATCCAGGATCAGAATCCCTTCCCTGTTTTCCTCAACTATTCATTTTCAACTATTACGTCTCTTCCACGGAGGCTGTGTAATCATAATAATGTTGGGATGCCTGGATTATTTTACTCGAGTGTTTAGGTGTATTGGGCAAGTGGGGAATTTACAGAGTAGAGTAGGACAATGAGATCATGTATGTCTTCTAGTGAACTCAGCATGTGCGTGTGCCTAGACCTGAACTAATTCCCAGCTCGGCTTCAACTCTTGGGAAGTGGAGTCCATTTTCTCTGGCCAGCCTCTCAGATCTCAGCTCCCGTGTCTTCCTCGGAGCCACCAGAGCCTCCGTCCGTGCTTATCTCTGGCCTGTCCAATTCATGTCCCCCAAGGAAACATCTCCTCAAACATCATTTTTATGGGGCACATACTTTCCTCTTCTTCCCATCATCCCCCTTTAAAAAAATATATTCTATTGATTTTTTATAGAGAGGAAGAGAGAGGTATAGAGTTAGAAACATCGATGAGAGAGAATCATGGATCAGCTGCCTCTTGCACACCCCCTACTGGGGATGTGCCCACAACCAAGGTACACGCCCTTGACCGGAATCAAACCTGGGACCCTTCAGTCCAAAGGCCAACGCTCTATCCACTGAGCCACACCAGTTTCAGCTCCCTCCCCCCCTTTTTAAAAAACAAAAAAAAACTTTTTTGTTTTAAAATTTCTTCTAAAAGCAAAGTTTCTTCCCAGCTGCACCCGAGTGGCCACTTGGAGATTCCCAAGCTCGCAACCTCCATGATTACCCCTCCCTGCCCACTCCCAGGCACTCCCCTCTCTGCTCTCCCGACATTCATCTCCAGGACCGTAATGCTCTTCAGTGTCCACATTGTCGTCATCATTAGGATATGTGAAGCCAATTAAATGGCAATTACTCTGACCTTAGCCAGTCTTGGGCTACCATCAATTCCTGCATAATTTGGAAATATTGGGAAGGAAAGTGGATTCTTGCCTCAGGCTGTCACCTGTGTAAATATTTCTATGTATTGTTGGAGAAATACATCCTGTTCTCCCTCCCCCCCCCCCCCATTGATTTCTAAAGAGTGGGAGGGAGGGAGGAGAGGGAAAGAGAAAAAACATTGACCTGAAAGAGGCATATCACTTGGTTGCCTCTTGCACATGCCCCTACCGTACCTCTACCAGGGTTAGCAATTCTGCAGCTGAGGTACATGCCCTTGACTGGGAATCGAACCCATGACCCTTCAATCTGAAGGCTAATGCTCTCCCCACTGATCCAGACTGGCCGGGACCTCTCTGTTCTTTGTAACATCTCAAGTTGGGGTCAGGTTTTTCCTTCCGGAGTTGCTCTGTAGCTACTCATGGGTCAAAATTACACAGGTTCCACAGGCCCATCTCTAAACGTTGACTCATCCGCCCTTTATCCATCAATTCAGTGTGTATTTTTTGAGGCATGGCTCTATACAGCTGAGTTAAACTGTCAGAAATGCAGAGTGAACATGACAGCTTTCTGCCCTCATGGAGTTTATCGTAAGCCTCACTCTTACAACCATACAGAGTCCGCCCCTTTCTGGATGTCACCATCTTCTCTGTTGTTTCAGACCGTAGAGCAGCTTAACTTCCTGTATTCCTAGAGGAAAGCAGACTGCAACGGTAAAATCTTGGCCTCTCAGATCAGATGGTGTCCAGACTGTTGATGGGACCCTTGAAATGCAGCTACTACAACAGAAGAATTGAGTTTTCATTTCAGTAAAGAGTCCCACGTGGATGGTGATAGTTGGTCAGTGCGGAAAAGGAGGGTCAAGCCAGACTTGATTGGTTGCTGTGTTATCCTAGGCCTGTGACTTTGCACCTCTGAATCCTTCTTTGTAAAGTGGGGTCTTAATGATACAGCCAGAGGGTTGTCTTGAGGATTAAAGGAAGTAACGGATGTATGTCATAGTCTTGGCCTAGTGTCCGGCAAGTAGCCAACACTCAAAAAATACTGTGTTAGTTTTAGGATTCGGTTAGTCACTTAGAGTGCCTCGCAGAGGAGAGCATAGACAACGTGAGAACAGGGACTGTGGCTGTTTCTATTTCAGCCCTCCATGACACTTAGCATAATCATCACATTACGTAATAGTTGCTCAATAAAATACAGCATGATTCTTTCTCTCTTTTTTAGCTTTTAGTTCCATTAGGAAAATTACAGGTTAGGAATAATTTTGTCACAAATAATGATGTTAGAAACAAGTCAGAGGCAATCATCATATGTAAACTATTTCTTCTCTGTATATGTGTGTGACCATGACAGAATTTGATTTCAGCAGTCATGTCATATCGAATTTATATTGGCATTGTGTTATATCTCCCTTTCTCCCTCGATATTTGATAAGTTGATGAATAGAAGTGAGAAAATTAAAGCCAATTATAAATAACACACCAATAACTCGCTAAGACCAGACAAGTAAATGGTAAATCCTGCCGTGGCCAGTGTACCTCAATGGTTAGAGCATTGGTCCAAGCATCAAAAGGGTCTCAGGTTCGATTCTTGGTCAAGGGAACATACCTGGGCTTCCAATTTACTCTCCACCCCAGGTCAGTGTTTCTCTCTCTCTCCACCTCTCCCTCTCTCACCCCCCCTTCTTTTTTCCCTCCCTTCCACATACTCTCTCTCTGAAAAGTAATAGAAAAAAATATCCTCTGGTGAGGATTCAAAACAAAACAAACCAAAACACCGTAAAGTCAGTGTTCAGTCCAAATTTCCCCGACTCTGAGCCCATCTACTAACTACTCTCATACATTCCTAATGAAGTCTTCTGATTTTCCTCTTTGGGTGTATATCTTCCCAGAGTGTGGATAGGCGAACTGTGATTCCCATTACGTTACCAGTGGAAGCCACCAGAGTCTGTTACTCTTGTGAGCAAGCAGACCTTTATGCCAAGGGCTTCCTTTGGGACCAGAGCATTGGGGTCCAGCATCCTTCCTGATTGCAGATACCCTAACGCAAACGGGCGAGGCCAGAGCGGGGATGTGTTTTGATTTCTGCAAACATTGTTCTCTGTGGAACCCCCATATTATTTCATAAAGTTTCTGCGTAGAGTGTTTCTATCTAGTCTCAGAAAGGGCTTGGGCTCAGATGTCTAAGCAGCGCCCCCTCCCCCACCCTGTGGGGGGCATCAGAGGCGACTGTGCAGCCAGAGAGACTGGAGCATCTGCCCCGAGAGGTGTGCGGTCCTTTGTCTGATGATTTCATTTTCTATTTGCTCCGCAAGCAACAGGTCTGGATCCGCAGCCTGCGAAGCGATGCAGGCCTGCGAAGCAATGCATTTTCTCCAGGATTCTGCTTGAGAATGGAGGTCTCTCCAGAAGTCATTCATTAGGATCTGGAGGGGAGAGTGTCAGAAAACAAAGCTTCGCTAATGGTGACAAAGTAAAAAGCACAGGAATTCAATTCAAGCTGCACATACCTAAGAAATGTTAGTGATCCCCTCCCTTCCCCTACCCCTCTGTTATCTCACAGATCTCTAACCATTGGGCTATTTGCGCCAGCTGGCAAAGTCCATCAGGAGTTCTGTTTGGTAGAAAGATCAAAATCCCCCAGCTTTTCCAGGGAGTAACTCTGCTTCCATTCGGATGTCCCTCGGGAGCTGGCCTCCTTGAGTTCCGAAGCTCAGAAAGCCGGGGCGCCTTCTCTCCCTCACCTTTTCTTCCTTAGCGTGCAGCCGCAGGATCTAACAGCAAACTCAGGGAAGGCATTGATTTAAATGGAAGCCCAGGAGGAGACAGTGCTGGAGTCAGCTGGACTCCTAAACAGGCCGGTAGACCAGGCATTTGCATATCGGAAACCAGCTAATGGGCTGGGGACTCTGAGTGTAGTCCTGGGGTCTTCGCCATCCTAATGAGAGGGATCCTTGTCAACAAGTCTTGTAACATGATGTGCTAAGGCACCTGCATATTATTATTATCATTATTATTTTAAGTAAATTTTAATTGATTTCAGAGAGGAAGAGAAAGAGAGAGAGAAACATCAGTGATGAAGGAGAATCATTGATAACCTGCCTTCTGCATGCCCCACCCTGGGAATCGAACCTGCAACCCAGGCATGTGCCCTGACCAGGAATCAAACCATGACCTCCTGGTTCATAGATCGATGCTCAACCAGTGAGCCATGCTGGCCGGACTTCTTCTTATTATTATTTTTTAAAAATTTACTTTCATTTTTCTTCATGGCTGGATATTTTAAAGAAATTCAGGCCTACCGTAAGTGGGTTCAATTACGAATCATTAGTTTCCTCTCACATTACAAAAGTCTATTAGGTAGTGTAATATCTTCCAAAGGAATGGCTTACTGTGGGTATTTGCAAAATAAATATAATATGTTTGGAGTATGTTATAAACCCACTATTCTATGTAGCATATTTTTAAGTCATGGAATTTGCTAATAGGCAGACTGAGTTGTGTGTGTGTGTGTGTGTGTGTGTGTGTGTGTTTACCATTACTAGCAGGTTTCTTAATGTTTCTAGCCGCCTTTTCTTTATAAATAGGGATGATCATAATGATGTATATTCTACAGCGTTTGCTGTGAGGATTAAAGAAGATGGTGCATTTACAATACATAGCACAATGTCTGACAAATGTCCGTCCTCGGTAAATGTAAGCTCGTCTTAGCAGCATGGCCGTCATTATCTGTTGTCCAGGTGTTCGGCCATTGCCTTGGGAAATCAAAACCAGATCGGCGGTGCTTGGTCTCAAATGTCATCTTTCTGGAATCCGACCCTCCCCCCCTTCTCCCCAAGATGACCGAGCGCTGCGTTCACAGCAGGCCTGGGTTGTCCGCACGCCGCTGCTCTCAATGACTCGCCGGGGTCAGAGGTCCCCGCTCAAGCTCAGTGTGACTCCAGCCCCAGCCCCTGGCCCGCGCCCCTGGGAGCCGCAGGTGACAGGCAGGGTCAGCAGAACCTGCCAGAATTACAGGGACCCCTCCGTGGGCTGTGGGGGGACAGCGAGGACGTCTGTCACGGGCCAGAAACAAATGACCTTGACTCAGTCCCGGAGATCACTTCCCATCCGGAGCGTTGCTCACTTCTCCCAAAGTGCAGCTCCTTTTGTGGACGCTTAATATGCTCGCGCAGCTCAGTTTCTCAGGATAAACAAGATGCAAGTCATGAGTGAAGAAAGGGCCTGGGGTTTATTTTTTTATATTTTATTCTTTTATGGATTGATTTTAGAGAGAGAGGAAGGGAGGCAGAGAGAGAGGAGAGGGGAGAGAGAGAGAGATCCATTTGTTGTTCTATTTATTTATTTATTTAAAATATTTTTATTGCTGAAGCCGGTTTGGCTCAGTGGTAGAGCTTTGGTCTGCGGACTGAAAGGTCCCGGGTTCGATTCCAGTCAAGGGCATGTACCTTGGTTGTGGGCACATCCCCAGTAGGGGGTGTGCAAGAGGTAGCTGGTTGATGTTTCTCTCTCATCGACGTTTCTAGCTCTCTATCTCTCTCCCTTCCTCTCTGTAAAGTATCAATATATATAATGATTTCAGCAAATGGAGAGGGAGAGAGAGATTGAAACATCAGTGATAGAGCATCATTGATTGGCTGCCTGTGTGTTTCGGTTGCAGGTTCCTGGCTGTTCGGGTCAGTGACCAAACTGGGTTTACAGTTGCTGCAGGTCGTGGGAACCTGTGGCTCCCCCTGTGGCCTCTCAGGTGCTGCCCGGAAGCAATTGCTTCAGACAGGAAGTGGCCAGCAGGGATTCCTCCCTCGGGGGATGTGCTCTCCTCCTCGTAGTTCCATCCCTGGGTTGACAAGAGCATCAAGAACCTGGCAGCATCGCGGGGCTGTGTGTGGCACCTGCACGCTGCAGTGCTGGGTTTGTGGTTACGGCCCCTAGTGCTGGGTTGGAAGGCTTGTTCTAGAAGGAAAGAAAAAGCAAAGATTTAAAGGGTGGGAGGGAGCCAGGCCAGTGTTGCTCAGTGGTTGGACATCAGCTTGTGAACCAGGAGGTCACGGTTTGATTTCCGGTCAGGGCACAGGCCTGGGTAGCGGGCTCGGTCCCCAGTGCGGGGCGTGCAGGAGGCAGCTGACCCATGATGCTCTCTCATCATTGATGCTTCTCTCTCTCTCTCCCTCAACCTTCCTCTGTCTGAAGTCAATGAAAACATATATAAGGTGGGAAGGGATGGGGGAAAAAGCAGAAACAGGCTTACCTAGTGCAGATGACTTGTTCTCTGCTTCTCTTAAGTAACTTGCTTTCTTCAATACGTTCTCTCTTCTCCCTCTGTGCGTACAGTGGGAACGTGGCAGAATGCTGATGAGGCCAGTGCGCAGGGTCTCTCTGTGGGACCCTCACCCACAGCCTCAGTCCTTTTGGGGGACAGGAGGGGCCAGGCCAGCCCCCATGGCCTGTCTCCGAACTGAGTGGCAGGGTTGAGGGGGAGGGTCTCCCTGCAGGACAGCCTGGTTGGGGGGCGGGGTTTGGGGGCTGGTTTCCTCACTGGCTCGTCTCTAATTAAAGCACTCGCTCTGAACGATCTTTAAGCACTGGAGCTTAATGAAGTTAGAAAAGGGATTTGCATGCAGTTTTGTGAAGACTTCAGATGGTTTGAGTGTTTCCTCCGGGGAGGACCGCAAAGTCTGGAGGCAGTTTGAATTCCTGGCCGCGTATTCCATTTTGTTCTTGCAGAGATTTCTCTTTTGCTGGCGCGGAGCTGGTTTAAAAAAGAGGGCCGTTCTCCCTCCTTCCTCCCACCCCCTAAAAAAAAATAAAAAATAAATAAAAAGAAAGAAGAAAGAACCCTGTAACTCTTGCTTTGCAAAGTGGCTTCTTGGGAATTGGCAAGTCTTTGAATGCGGGGATCTAATTAAAGGATGCCTGTGTCTTTAACTCTCCTTGGCAGCTTTACCTTTGACCCTACAGTATTGGGCTGGGGGTTGGGGAGGGGATGGAAGGAAAGTCACATTCATCCAAAATAACCCGAAGCTGGTCTGTGTGGATGCTTATGCTCTTCACGGACCCTGGGATGAGCAGGAAGACAGCGTAGAGAGCCAGGGTGCGAGTCTCTGGCCATCGGTGGCTTACTGCTGACCAGTCAGGTGCCTGCTAATGCCTCCTGCTGGAGATCGGAGTAGCAATCATTAGCCATCAATAGCTGTAATTAGGTTTATCTACCCTTTTACCCAATACCATTCTCATTGCCAGATTGTTATTGTTGGGGGCCATGGAGAGAAATTCCAAAAAAAAAAAAAAAATATATATATATATATATATATATATATATATATATATATCTCACACTATTTCACGGATTGATTTCAAGGCCATTCAGTCCTTTAGGGGGACCCTCCCTCTTAGCCATCCCTCCCCCATCCACGTCCCTCTCACACATCCAAACGCCTCTGCGGAACGAAATGCCACGGGACGCGTGTCACGTATCTGAAAAATAATTAATATAATTGACAGGAACGTCGGTTTTCTGCTGAGGCGCGTTTCTCCTAATCCCGAGGTGCAATCTTTCGCATCGATCCAATTGTTAGGGAATCTTGTCACTCTCCACCTACACGCTCCCCGGGCTAAATATCTCCGGGGGCCGAAGATTCTGGACCAGCGTGTGCCTCCTCTGCATCCCTACGCTCTCTGGACAAACCCGGGTCCGCACCTACTTGGGTTCCGGGCCCTGTGCACCCTGCATGTTGCTTAGAAGATTGAGGGTGGGTGGCACATGGGTGTTGGAATCCGGGCGGTTGGAGTTGGAAGTGTCCAGGTTGCACCTGAACTAACTGGAGCCTGCCAGGCCCCCGCAAGCCCACTGAGAGCATCTGTCTCGCCAACGCCTCGCTCATGCTGTCTCCCCGGCAGGATCCCCCGATTCTCCTGACTATGAGCATAAATCATCCACCTGTCAGGAGCGCTCGCTGCCCGGATTGTGCAAGGTGCCTGCCTTCATTTGGAGGTTGCGTGAGCAGGGGACGGCTGCGGATAGTTTGCATTCATTTCCATGCGTTTCCCAGCCTTTCGGTGGCTTTAATGAGGGGATTAGGGGCGGGGACAAGGACTTTCCGAGACAGGGAATGTCGTCAAGGTGCTGGAATTGGCTTTGTGTGTCGGGGATGGCTTCGCGGGAGATTTCATTTTTTTTATCATTATTTTTTAATCCCCGGTAAATCGGTGGTTCCAACATTGACTAGCAGGCGAAGGAGCCGGGTGTTACACAAAGCCAGCTGTCTACCTCTCTATTTGTTGGCTTCATCACAGTTCCCTACAGCCGAGGAATTTAAAAATCAGTCACATTTATTGCTGATCCTTAATTAGTTACTTTTATCTTCTTCCGGGGGTTGGATTTGTCCATATTGGGGAGACCCCATCCTCCTCACACCTGCTTTTCCTCTTTGCTTCCTTTTCTTTCTCTGGAACTAAACACACACACACACACACACACACACACACACACACAAAACAAAAAAATACCACCACCACCAACACACACACACACACACACATAAAAACCCCACAAAAAACTAGAAACTCTTCAATAATTTCAGCTTTACTAATTGTTGACAGGTACAGGTGAATCATGCTTTAAATCCCTCTCTTTTGCATTTTCCATTTTCATCCTTGCTGCTGTATTTAGAATATCCTCTATTGTAAAGATTGAGTGACCCCCCCCCCAAAAAAAAAAAGAAAAAAGAAAAAAAGAAAGGATTGCTTTCTGATTAGAAAACTCTAGTCATTCCAGCTCTCTCTCTCTCTATAGTACATACAAAACCATGGAATTATCATTATCTTTAATTACTTGTCTCTTTTGGCCTGTTCAGACCTCAACCCAAGTGAGACGTGACTAGGACCGTAATTTTTGGAAATGTGGGGAATGTACATTGCAGGGAGCCCCTGTTTCTGAGCAGCGAAAGGACTTCTCCAAAGCTGCCGTCACATGTACTAGTAGAGACATCGGCTGCCAGAGGATCAGGATGAGAGGAGATGCAGCTGTAACCGTGAACTTGCCTCAGAGGAGCATCAGCTAAACTCGGGGTCCGCCACAGGGTTGTGTATGTGTTATAATACAGTGTCTTTCTTAGATGTGTGACTATAGTTTAATATGGGCCCGTTGATGAACTCAGCCATATAGTAGCCCGTGTGGATTCTAGGAGGCAAGGTGATTTTTTGTCACAGAGCCTGATGTAAAGAGGCATTGGATTTAAATTCCTACACATGGTTTCCTTCTCCGAAGCCTTCGGGGCCACCAGTGTGGGCTTTTGTGTGTGAAGATGGCACGCAGGGCACATCAGGGATGAATGACAGTTCTCTGCCGGCTTCCTGTCCCCGTTTGTACAAAGCCAGAGCACTTCCCGTATTCCTGGTGTACACGCCCATGTGAGTTTCATTAAAACCGCATCCATTAACTTTCCTTTTTTAAAAAAAATATATAATTTTATTGATTTCAGAGAGGAAGGAAGAGGAACACAGAGAGAGAAACATCAATAATGAGAAAGAATCATTGATCAGCTACCTCCTGCACGCCCCTACTGGGGATGAGCCCACAACCCAGGCCTGGGCCCTCACTGGGAATAGAGCTGTGACCTCCTGGTTCTCAGGTCTACACTCAACCACTGAGCCATGTTGGCTGGGCTGATCCACTCACTTTAAAGAAAAGGAATACTCAGGGATTTTTTCCACTGTGTGTATATGCACAGATGTATTATACATGTACATGTGTAAACATACATGTTTAATACACATATTTATGCACATGCATTTTACACATGTATGTGTGTATGTGTGTTTTAAATGCATGTATAATGCATATACACAGTATGCAATATACACATGTTATGTACACATACATACACACATTCATATTTGTAAAGTACTCCTGGAAAAAAATACCTAAATTAGGTTTTTATTAACTGGGCACACTGACATTTTTGTCTCCAGGGGCTGGGAGGGGAGCAGCGTTAATGCCCCAGAGCAGTGATTTTTAACCAGAGTGCCCTAGGAATACAATACCTGACTATTTAGTCAGGGGCACTGGCCTCTCTTCCCTTAGATAGTCAAATAAAAAAAAATAACAACAGCCAACACCAAAATAGCTGTCTGGTGTAAATGCCTACCTTGAACCATAAATATATAGATCATACTAGAGGCCCGGTGCACGAAATTCATGCACGGGGGTCCCTCAGCCCAACCTGCACCCTCTACAATCCAGGAGCTCTCAGGGGATGTCCTACTGATGGCTCAGGCCCACTCCCATTGTTCTCTGCTCTCTTTGGGGTCCGCTGCAGCCATGGAGATGAAACCTCCATGCCCTGCTGTCCGCTCTCTGCCTGCTGCCGCCATCCAAAGGTAGTTCCTATGCCCTGCAGTGTGCTCTGTCTGCCGGGCCTGGGGGCTTTGCTGACATTGACATACTAAGGAAACCCCTATGTCCTGTTGTCCGGGCTCTGTCTGCTGGGCCTGGGGGTGTTCCCACCACCACCTTACTAAGGAAGTCCCAAGCCCTGTATCCAGGCTCTGTCTGCTGGGCCTGGGGGTGTTCCCACCACCACCTCACTTAGGAAGTCCCTAAGCCCTGCTGTCCGGACTCTGTCTTCTGGGCCTGGGGGTGTTCTCACCACCACCTCACTAAGGAAGTCCCAAGCCCTACTGTCCGAGCTCTGTCTTCTGGGCCTGGGGGTGTTCTCACCACCACCTCACTAAGGAAGTCCCAAGCCCTACTGTCCGAGCTCTGTCTTCTGGGCCTGGGGGTGTTCTCACCACCACCTTACTAAGGAAGTCCCAAGTCCTATGTCCGGGCTCTGTCTGCCAGGCCTGGGGGTGTTCCCACCGCTCTATGCTAAGGAAGTCCCGAGTCCTGTGTCCGGGCTCTGTCTGCCGGGCCTGGGGGCAGATCCAGCTTCACCGCTTGGTCCACACAAACCCCTGTGGGGCTGAAGGGCCCAGATGCTGTAGCACAGGTGGGGCTGAGGTGACTGGGAGCTGCCATCTTGTGGCTAGGAGGGCCGCCATTTTTTATCTCAGAGTGATGGTTAATTTGCATATTACTCTTTTATTAGATAGGACAATTGAGTTGCATCTTATTGGTCACATCACATAATAAGGTTGCATCTGATTGGTTAAGTCCTATAATCAGAAAACCTATATGTGAGTATAGGCACCTGATTTCTTTAAAAGTCATTTTGAAGTAAAAAGGGAAGGTAATTACTATTATCATTATGTTTTAAACCAATCAAAATTATACCTGTGCTTTTGGTCAGATCAGAAAAAAAAGACATAATCCAGTTTTTGGTGAGCCCCAGAATTTTAGTAATTAGTTCATGTGTGCCATACATTTAAAAAAGGTTGGGCATCGCTGCTCTAGAAAACTGGGCTTTTTATAAAATAATTCTTTATAACCAAAGAAAAATGAATTATTTTCCCCTTAACAGTAGTACTTTTTAACATCTCAGTTACACACCACAGTCCTTAATGCATTGACATGGGATGGAAACATGTTTCCCCGCCCTAACCAGCTTGGCTCAGTGGGTAGAGCGTCGGCCTGCAGACTGAAGGGTCCCAGGTTCGATTCCAGTCAAGGGCATGTAGCTTGGTTGCGGGCACATCCCCAGTAGGGAGTGTGCAGGAGGCAGCTGATGGATGTTTCTCTCTCATTAATGTTTCTAACTCTCTATCCCTCTTCCTCTCTATAAAAAGAAATAAAAAAAAGAAAAGAAAACATTGTTTCCCCAGTATTCAGCCAACCTGCACAATTTCCCAAGGTCGTCGAACCCTGCACCCTTGAACTAGGGGCTTGCTGTCCACTGTGAACACATCACAGATCCTGGGGAAGGGATGGGGTGGGGATTCGTTCACACAGCTGCTTTCTTTGGGGGGTTGGGGACAGCGGTAGGCCTCAATGAGTGAAATACACATAAATGGAGTCCCACACGTGGAAGTTTATTACACAACTTGTAAGAGGTGAGCCCTCCTCTCTTCGTGCTTGTTTTTCTATGTGACCAAACAACAACAACAACAACAACAAAAGTCATCAGATTTTTTTCCCCACTCTCTCCCTCCCTCTCCCCTTTTCCTCTGTGCGACTCTGCTCCCTCACCCAGAAAACGCGTGTTTCATCATCATTTATCCCCATCACTGCCAAATCTAAATGTATGTAATATGAGGGGAAAAAGAAACAGGGGGGCCTTTGAGGAGATAAATGCAACACACAACAGTGACAACATCTGATGACAAATCTCCCTCTTTTATCTGCGGAGAAATTAGCTTTATCGCCCGGGACGCGCTCCCTTTTCACGGCCTGAATGCTGCTTTGTGACAGACCCTTTGCCGTGGACGTCACACTCACAAAACTCGCTGTCACGGGGCTATTTGAATATGGTGACAGGCTCATTATCATGTTGAGGAGCTCTGACAACACTGTCGAGGGGAAATGGACAGGGCTGCCAATCAGCTGGTGAAAGGGCTGGGTGGAAGGGGGGGATCTGGGGGTTTTTTGTTCACAGAACAGGAGGACAAATTGACTGCATTAATTCTTTGCATGGCAGCGCACACTGTGGTTAAAGACTCCGGAGGGTTTCCATTATCGGCCCCCGCTTCCAGAGGGTGTGCTAGCTGCCCATAAAGATGTGCTTCCGGCTGAAACTTAGCAGAGAAAGACTTCTTTTCCTCCAGGGTTGAATTGTGCGCGCGCATGTTGTTGGTGGTGCTAACACTTTCCCCAAAATCGCCAAAATGAGCAGGTCGACGGGCCTTCCAAAGTCCTACTGGGAACCGGTGGGCGATTCTGTGTTGGGAGGGAAACCGGGTTCCAGCTGATCATTGGGATCATGACTTACAGGGTGTCAGAGACTTTGGGTCACAGAGGGTGAAAGCATCTGATGATTCACACACCAAAATTCCAAAATTCAGAAACGTGGAAGTGAGGGGCCAAATTGGTTTTTCCTGACACCCCTCTTTTTTAAAAAATATATTTTATTGATATTTTACAGAGAGGAAGAGAGAGATAGAGAGCTAGAAATGTCAATGAGAAAGAGTCATCGACCAGCTGCCTCTGCACGCCCCCTACTGGGGATGTGCCCGCAACCAATGTACATGCCCTTGGCCGGAATCGAACCCGGGACCTTTCAGTCCGCAGACCGACGCTCTATCCACTGAGCCACACCAGTTTCGGCTCTGACACCCCTCTTAATCCTGACTTAAAAGTACAAATGCAATATTTGTCCAGTGTTCCCAGGACCCTGCTTACCATAATCGTGTCAGACTTCTTATTTGTGTAGCTTGTTGGGTTTTTGTGTTTTGTTTTTCTTCTACAAGAGGAGTTAACTCACTAGATGAACGAAGATAACGTTATTCAGTGGTGTTTGAAGCCAATAGGAGACAACCACAGGAATTCTAAATGGGCTAATTTTTATTTTTTCCCCTGGCTTTGAGCCCTGTGCCTATCGGCAAGGTTTGGTCTTTTCCCTCAGTCCCCACTCCAGGGGGAGCGAAGAGAAAGGTCATCACATGCTGACCTTCGCCTGGAGTGTACGTTTTGCGTAACTGTTTCTCACGGTCCCTGTTCCGTTCCGGGCCCCAGCTCCCTCCAGGTGGCGAGACGTCGGAAACCACAAGGGGAACATTGATTCTCTCCTGCCATTTGCTGTATTGCGGCATTTACACACTTGATTAGACTCGGCTCTGGAGAGGAGAGGTTAGCGTTCTTCCCTAAGAGCCAAATCCTCCCCAGGGGGTGACTTAGATATTAGAGGTAATGCATCCAATAGGGAAATTTTACTTACCTGCCCGCTTTATTCCATTCTGACTTAACCAGCTAACTGTGTCTTAAATTCCCTTATCATACTGCTGTCTGCTCTCCATCTATTCCCAGTGAGTAACATCATTTGGCATCTGAACTTTGGAGGAGAAATATCTTCCCTTCCTATCTTTATGTGACCCCTGAAATGCCCACTGGCAGCTCCCTGATTTATGTGCTGATGACCTGCTGGAATCCTCATACCATTCATTTGTTTATTCACTGAGTCCCTCAACAAAGGGGTATTACCTCCTCCTTTGTTCTGAGCGGGGTTCTAAGTGATGAAGGTGGACAATGAGTAGTGGTTTAAGTCATCTTTGGTTGTCTAGTTGTGGTGGGCAGAGGTGATTGGGGGTACATCTGCTCCAGTCTTGGATTCTTGAAGAAAGTGACACCAAAACAATGAGCGCCTAGTGAAGTGAGGGGAGTGGGGAGAGAGCAGAGTGCCATGTAGAGAGCTCAGTTGATGCCTTAGCTCAGGGGCCTTAAGAGTTTTGTGCCTTGGAGAAAGTGAGAGGTTGGTGTGGCCTAAGGACCATGGGAGGTGCAAAGAGTAAGGTTCAAGGTGATGAAGATGGAGTCAGGGACTTGATAACCAAGGATCTTGACATTCAGTTAAGGATTTTAGGTTTTGCTTGAGGTTCAGAAGGGGTTTTGAAGGTTTGGTTCTTTCTTGCTTTGGATAGGATGAGATTTATGTTTTAGGAAGAATGCTGAGGCTATAGCCTGGAGAGTGAATGAAGGAGTCAACAACTCGCTGTTTTTTCCAGGAGAATTTTATTCATTTTCCTTCCAGCTTATTTCTGTCATCTTTCTCTCCCCCGTCATCTTCTAAAGAAGGAATTTTCCTCCATAGGATGGTCATACTCAGGCCGGGCTCAGTCATGGCCTCCTCGTCTCCAGAAGTAAGACCCCAGGGAGCCTGCTCCCAGTCGGTATAGAGCTCCAACCTCTCAGATTTGATCCTGCCGGGCTCCACATAGTTAATCTGTACTCACAAACAGAATGTCCATGGGGAATGTGGAAAGGGTGTGAGTGGAATGGACATCGTGGCTCTGGACTCGAAGATCCTTTCCAGCCCTAAAAACCCAGGACCCTAATCATGAGGATGTCACATGCAGATCAGTCAGGGCACAGATGAAGAAAGCAGACGTCAGGCTGTAGGTTTGCTGTACAGTTCATTTTCCATGAGCATTGCAAAATAACTGCCTTCAGAGAGGGTGAGAGAGTGTTTTCCAAAGAACCATACCCATGCCTTTGTGATTAAATTAATTTACATGTGACTCCCAGCAGATTTTATATTCTGTAAATATAAGAAACAGAGCAGCCCTAGCCAGTGTGGCTCAGTTGGTTGGGCCTCGTTCTGTGCGCTGAAAGGTCGCTAGTTCTATTCCTGGTCAGGGCACATGCCTAGGTTGTGGGCTCAATCTCCAATAGGAAGTGTGCAGGGGGAAGCCTACCTGAGTTCTGCTCTCACATTGATGTTTCTCTCTCTTCCTTTCTCTCTAGAAAAAAATCAATAAAGATACTTACAAATAACAGAACATAGGAGATATTTTTATTTTTCTAGTATGTTAAACATTATTACCCACAGAATTTCTTAATGATCTCTAGAGCTTATTTCAAAATTATCAATAATTTATACTTAATAGTACCTTGCTAACAAAATTTCCATAACAGAGAAAATAATCATTTACCTGTCTCATTTCTGGACAAAATAGCCCTCATAATCATAATGCTTGTGCTTTTATTGGAATAAGTACATTTCTACTTTCTTCAAATAAGCATGCTGTTAGAATTCCAGGTGTCTGCCTCAGGTATTTGGGAAATGGGACTTATTTTATCTAACCCAAGTGAAAGTTTTCATACCTTCATATAGATATTGTTTCCTGTGTTTATTTCTTAACATTTTCATCAAAGTAGAGCATTACTTTTTTTTTTTTTAAGTTGGCACCATGCTATACATTAAAGCATTCCACTAGATGGAGCAGAGTCGAAACAGAACTAAGCAGAAATGGGATGTATTGACCAGCCGACTTGGCCTGAACATAAGAACCTGATACAGTATGGTTCATACATAAAAAAGGGGAGGGGGAAGAGAGGGAATTCAGAGATGCATTCACAGGAAGCCAGAGGTAGAGATAAATGGGGAGAGGAGCAACATTACAAGACTCAATCATTTCAGAGAAGCAAAGTAGGACTCAGTTCAGAGAACAGCCTTGGAGAAGAGTGGAGCATATGGGAGTGGAAACTGGTATGAGAAGCAACAACAATGCCCTGAGCATGTACTTATTGAGTCTCTTCCTATCAGAGGAGTCCACCCCTCTGGTAAGTCCTGAGCATGGAGTCATCACAAGTTTTGCTCGGGTGTGCTGGGTTTCAGGTAACATCAGGGTGGCCAAATCAAGATAAAGTCACCGCCATTAAAATGGGAAGCTGGGAGCCGGGGGCGAATTTCAGGAATGGAGATGTTAGTTTGAGAGCAGTGGCGTAACGGCGGGAGTTGTGCCGTATGTCTATTTAAGGAGATCCTCAACTGGGAAAGAATGTTATTTTTTCCCGGTGTCCCTGTGAATCCCCATGCGGCGTGGAAGGTGGGTGTGCTGAATATTCATTCCGGCGAGGAGGATCTGGTCCAGAAAGGCCATGGGAATGATGTCTTGATCAGCTGCCATCAGATGCCTCCCGGCAAGTTTTCAGTGTGAGCACTTGGACCCTGAGGTCGTGACCACAGTGGCTGTAGGTCATTGCTTCTTACCTCTGGGAGATCTTGACAGGTTTCGCAGACGTCTGGAATGATTTCAGTTCTCAGCCGTCTCCTATTATTAGACACTGTTAAGTATCTGAGTGACGTTTTATCTCTGTGATGATCAGCAAACACGGGGACAGAAACTCCCGGGTTTGCTGGAAATGCGCAAAGGAGAGTTTCTGTTCATGGTCTGGGAATGTGTTCCTTTTCAGAGTCTTACCACTTCACACCCTCCTGCCTGGGATGTATGGGAAAAAGGAGACCAAGGCTAGAATTTGGTGGCCATTTATGGGGTTTCTGTGCCTCTTAGGGTCTTAGTGGGGATGATACTGGTCTAGGACAGTAGTCGGCAAACTCATTAGTCAAAAGAGCCAATTATCAACAGGACAACGATTGAAATTTTGGAGAGCTACATTTTTTAAACTTAAACTTCTTCTAATGCTACTCTTCAAAATAGACTTGCCCAGGCCGTGGTATTTTGTGGAAGAGCCACACTCAAGGGGCCAAAGAGACGCATGTGGCTCGCGAGCAGCAGTTTGCCGACCACGGGTCTAGGATATTTTGGGGAAAAGGAGTGTTTCAGATCTTTCCTAAATAATGTTGGCGTGAGGATACAGACTTGGCTATTCGAGTTTGAGTCATAAAAGAGGATCCTGCTAGAACAGTGCATTTGAGCTATGTGGCTGCTTTCCCTTGAGCCCCATGCATATTTACTCGTTATGCAGACCCATCTTTGTTACATATTCACTTGTGTTTCTGTGTATTCTGCTATACATGTATGTGCACACAAGCCATGTATGCTCATCACAGCCTGTACACAACAATAGCACATCCACAGTGTGTAGCTCATACTTAGTTACTGTGAACGTTAACATCATTCAGAGAGTCATGCCTCCTACTTCGGGCCATTCATTGAATGGGCCAGGGGCACATTTTTAGTGCTTCATGGTCCGTTATCTCTGTCTACATTTGCAAGCCTTTGACTCTTTTTAACTTGTCTTCTGTCCACTCCCAAACCCTCCAATATTGTCAAAGGAACTCTTCAATTTCCTGAGTCATCCAGGAGGCTGGCAAGCTACTCTTGTTGCTGGCACTCTTCCTGCTTCGTTAGGAGAAAGGGACAGAGAGTATTTTATAGGAGCACTTTCTGGTCTCCGCATGTGGGTGTTCATAGGCTGGTGGAATTTAGCTAGAGAGTAACCCACCTGGCTGGGTAATGCTAATCTATGTAAAGCTGCCAATAAGACCTCTCCTATTCCCCATTTTTAAAGGTAGAAATCATTGATTCTGACTGATAAGTTTAGACATAAGTTGATTAAGCTATAACTAAAGAAATAAATATGTAAAACTAGACCAAAAGAAGAAGAATATTGCCCCCAGCTGGTGTGGCTTGGTTGAGTGCCATTCTATGCACCTAAAGGTCACCAATTTGATTCCCAGTCTGATCAAGGGCACATGTCTGGGATGCAGGCTTGATCCCTAGTAGGGAACATGCAGGAGGCCACTGATCAATGTTTCTTTCTCTCCCTCTCTTTCCCCCTCTCTCTAAAATCAATTAAATTTTTTTTAAAAAGGAGGATATTGGTAAACATATGATAGCCTCTTTAGGAAGCCTTTCGATTAGTTCACAAGACTTCATCTCCATCTCTCTTCATTTCCATGTCTTTAAAAAGTGCCAATCTCATCTAGAAATACAGATTTTCTTTCAAAGACACTAGTAATTTATTTATTGTGAGACTTCAGAAGGCTCAAATCAATGGAGAGTGTTTTGAATAAAGAAACCTATAACCAGAGTGATTCGTATGCATCTAAATTACTTTCTCGTGAAAATTCTGGCCTTACATATTGAGCTTACAAGAAGCAAAACACTGATAAAAAGCTTAGGCTACTAATGAAATCATTCTGTGTACCATCTTATGGGGGAAATATATATAATTTATATTAATTACACACACACACACACACACACACACATATATATACTTTTCCTGTGGTTCCCATTGGAGCTATTTAATAAAAGGGTGAAGCACATATTTCTTTTAATATCACAGTGAACAAGTTTTCCAGAATGTACAGGTCACTCTAATATGAACAGGGAATTTCAAGTGTAAAGGCTATGCCCTTAAAGGGCTGATGAATTAGCTGTGAAAGATCAAAGCACACCTAAAAGAACATTAACAATGCATAAGAGCCCAGAAGAAGAGGTCCCATATAAATACAACAGACTGTAGCTCAACTGATTAAAGATGACCAGGGTATTTTTAGTAGTCCTTCAGAAGTGAACTCTCTGCTGTTCTGAAAGAAATGTTAGTCCTCAGGACTGCAGAGGTCAGAAGGAGAGACTTTCCTCGAAGGAGTCATCGTTTTCAGCAAAGTCACACCCAGGTATACTAACTTAGAGGATGTTTTCGAGGTACAATATGTATCACCCAGGCCAGAGTCAAATCGTGTGAAAGACAGAATTTGGAGATAAGGATGGGGAAGTAGATAAGGTCTAGATCAGGGAGGGTGTTGCTTGAATTCCCACCGAGTGCCCTGTGTTCTGTAGAGAGTAGACATCTGTTAAGGCTTTGGTGCCTCAAGGCAAGTCGCAGGTGTCCATGGGTCTGTGACAGCAGAATTGAGAGAGGGACAGACATGGGGTCTAGAGAATACATTACTGCAGATAATCCAGTGTCAAACAGAGAGGGTCCCTATGAGACGGGTGTCAGTAAGGTGGGCTTGAGAAACATTTAGAAGGCTGAATGATCCTGTCCCGTGGCTAACTGGACTTGGGAATATTGTGGAAGGAGCACTAATCACTTCATCAGAAAAGTCAGTGGGGGAAAGGGAAGCATCTGCTGCCATAGTTAATGCTGACAGGCCACCGATCTGTCCTTCTCAGCTGCCACGCAGGGATGACTCAGTGGAGAGGAATTTTGTCTCCTGTGGTTGATGACCTGCCCTCCAATGGTTTGGTTAATTACGTCACATTCTGCTTCCTCCAGATCACCTTGTGGGATGGGCTTGAGAACTTCAGATGTTGACTCAAGATGAGAAATGACCTGAGGGAATCCTTTCTTGGAAGCAGTGTGGTCTTATCATCAGACACCCTGACCATCAGATGGGGCTTGAGATCTCTCTCCCCCCCCCCCCATCTCCTTTTCCCTCACCTAATAGCAAAACACAAGACTGCAACCCATCTCTCCTTTTTGATCCAATGCATGGAATTAACAAAAATAATTACCAGGTGTGATCTTTGAATGTGGACCTCTTTGTCAAAAATCTTTTAAGCACACATCACTAGGATGGTTTGAGTGTGTGTGTGTGTGTGTGTGTGTGTGTGTGTGAGTGTGTGTGTATGTGTGTTAGTTTTTCAGTAGTACCATGAGGTAGGCAGGCATAATTCTCCAGTGAAACATAAAGTCTTTAATTGGATAATAAATTGGCTTTTTGCCCATCTTTGATAGGGTAGGTCAAGGTTAGTGCACTGAGTGCTTCAGCCTAGAGTCAGTAAGCAACGTTTTATCCATAAGCATCACTTAGATGCCACTTACGTTAAGTTTCTGCTGTGGATGCATATGGAGGGCTGCTTTCTGGGTCTTACTGTTATTCACTGGCTGATGGGAAAGCAAAATGCGACGGGAGGGTCCATTGCAAAACACCCTGCGTCTTGACGTCTGGTGTCCAAACGGGATGTTATCTCAAGGCTCCGCAGATTGCAGATTGGTGAGCCAAACGTGGTCAGAGATCAGCCCCCATCCCCTCCGTATGTCAGAACTCTGCTCTGTTTTCTAAAAATGGAGGAAATATAAGTGGGTAGATGCTCCAAATGGTGGTTACCATACATGGAAGATCACCATCTCGCAGGAATGTACATTCTTGTAAATACCTTTTTCTTCTTGAGGTCAAATAAAATGTGCCATAAGCTTTTGCCTGGGTCACGTGTAAGCGATTAAATCCCTTATTTATTTTGTGCCCCATGGTGCAATGCGAATGAATTAGAGCTAGTGAAAGGATTATCTTATATGATTTGAATCATTATTCCAGCCCACCCAAATGCATGCTTATCTTCATGAGTGGGCCTTAATGTATTCTATTTATTGTTTGCCATTCCTTTAGTGGTGTGTCCTCCTCCAAACTCTTTCTGAGAACACGAGCAGTTGAATGAATGCATGGATAAAGGACTGGATAGGTAAATAGTATTCTGTGGGAGCAGCGTAGCCTTGAAACTAGCGAATAGGCCCTGTAAGGAACTGATCTAAAACATATTAGATGGTAGTGATGGTTTGTGATTGGAGTTTTATGTGTATGAGGTCTTTTTATCTTCACAGTATCACTATGGAGTAAGTACTATTCTTAACCCATTTTGTAGATGAGAAGATTGGGGAATAGAGGTATTAAAAGCTTGTGCAGATCTCATGTCTGGTAACTATGAGCTGGGATTCAAATCCTAAAATTGACTTCTGACCCCAGATTTCAAATGCTACTAATATACTATACATTATTATAGAGTGGAAGGTTCCTAAATTATATGAAATATTGTAATGTATGTAGAATATATATATTTATATATATATATATATATATATATATGTGTGTGTGTGTGTGTGTGTGTGTGTGTGTGTGTGTGTATATATATATATATATATATATATATATATATATATATATATAATTGATTTCAGAGAGGAAGGGGGAGTGAGGGAGAGATAGAAACATTAATTATGAGAGAGAATCATTGCTCAGTTGCCTCCTGCATGCCCCCTACTGGATGGGGATCAAGCCTGCAACCCCTAACCAATAATCGAATCATGGTCTCCTGGTTCATAGGTTAATGTTCAACCACTGAGCAACACTACATTGGCTGGCATTGAGAACTCTTTAATAGCAAAAGGGATTTTTCTTTAATTTTTAAACCATTGGGAAGGACCAACTCTTGTTGAGTCAGTGTTGTATATCCAGGGCTCCTCAGATGCACACTGAATGAGCATCTCAGTGTAAAGCCATCCCAAGGCATTTTTCTCATCAGGGTTTGTGTAGCTCCATGCTTTGCTGAATGCATTTGCCAGACATGAGTCTCAAATTCTGACAGAGCCTCAAGGGTTCTAGTGGACCAGTTTGCCAGTAAATCACTGTCCCAAGCGAACCAAAGTCAATGGCATGGTTGTTCTTAGGTGGCTTGGTTGTTGACCCCACGCCACTCATCTTCCCCGAGCTGCCTGCATATATCTGTCTCTCGGAGAGTTTCTAGTCAGTGGCCTGGCGTTTGCTCAAGCTCATCGAATCACAGTGATCCTTCTTACCCTGACATGTAAGATTAAAAAAAAATGTCACCAATATTTTTAGTTTTATGTCCTACATTCAATGCGTGCAAAGGATGAGGGTCACAATTTTGAAACTATTTTTTTCCTAAATAGAAGTATTCTAAAATGCTGTGAAAAGTCAACTGAATAGTCTCTATATAAAAATGCTTAAGGACTTGAACGAACATAGTGTTATAAAAAATGTTCAATGGAAGTGAGCATCCTATGTATGTATGTGGGAGTAGTTATATACATATTAATTATTTATGTATGTGTAAAATTAGGTGTGTTTAGCTGAGCAAAATAGGACATGACTAAATAAGGCAAAGGTTGTGGACTCAGTTTCTATGCAGCCTGTTTAGTTATTTCTGATATGAATCCATAGATTGAACCCCTGACCCTCGGGCATATCTTGTATAATATGCAGCTGGTCCCAAAAGCCAGAGGGATTGGGTCAATGCAGCTCACCCCACTATTGGGGGGGGGCGCGAATTTATTAGCATAGATCCATAATGCACCTGTGCTTATGAGGGCACGTTCAATTCTACTCTCCAATTCATTGGGATGCTTACATTACTATGTAAGTCTTATTAAAATATGTAAATAGGGCATCTGCTAAACTGTATTTAGTGTTCTTTTAAGTGATCATAGAATTTTAATGACTGTTATTATTGATACTCTAATAAGAACTTCATTGAATTTTTTTTTTTTTGCTGGTTAAATATAATTTGTAGGTTGCTCCAGAAACTCAATATGGGGATTTTAATATTGAAAGATTACTGTAAAATATTCATGCCATCAGCCTTCCATATGGCTATAACCATAGAATAAATGCATGTGGATTTGAACTTAAATCTTTCTGATGTTCAAAGGCTTGCATCTCCCAAAATCTTGTAATGCGTGAGTCATCCAGCTGAAGCCAGGCAACTTACGTTTTCAGAGTATTTATAAATCGATGCGAAAATCCATTTTATTCTAGCCAAGAAGGCTCTGGCTTTGCAGTCTAATTTTGGACATCTATGTGGGTTACTTAAATAGAGAGATAGCATTAATCTCTGAGTGGTAACAAGTGCTGGGTGGGTGAGGTCCAGGCCAAGAGTCTAGAATTCCTGTTATCTCAATGCTATTGTGAGGCTTGAGGACTATAGTATAGGATCACCGCTGACTGTTCAAATAATGCTGATTCTTCTGAACTCTGCTCTATTCTACTATCTTTCTTCACCGTGGAAGTCTCCCCAACCCCCCCAAAACTTTTATTTTAAAAGGCAGTGCAGCAATGAGTAGAAAGGGTTTCAACCCCTCCCCCTGTGATTAGCTTGACACCACACAATGCAGCTCATGATACAGTGTTCACGTTGCTATTTCTGTAGACATTGGGCACGGGACCAGGTTCTGAACAATACGAGGGCTCGGGCTTTATGTTACACAGCACGAAACACCGTGTCGATGCTTTATAAATAGTGTCACCTCTTTATAAACTTCAGCCACGCTCCTTTTGGAAGCATCTCAAGTGGCCTTTGGTTGGGATGACATCAGCCACTCCTGTGCACTCTGTGCCGGGGCTTCCAAAGCGAAGTGGGAGGGGCGTGAGCTTAGCTATAGCCCCTCTGACCAAACAGGGGGGATTGGTAGAGGGGGGGAGATTAAGATATAATTGACATCATATGACAAACATGGGAAAAACCGCAAAGAAACAGATCTGGGGTGTCTCACGTTATGACAGTGTCATTTGACAGATGCAGAAATTTCATTTGAAAAGATCTCTCCATATACAGAAGGAAAAGAAGAAAAGAAAACCCCACCCAGCTGACAGGAGATTCCCACGGGGGCCGAGCTGTCTATGCGTGTCTCAGGGGAGCATTTATTCTCCTCTTGGAGGTAGGAGGAAGGTGTTCAGGTTAATAATATTGCCACCGCCTCCCTCCTTCCTCCCCGAGTGTTCACAGGCAAAGGTGAAATCCTGCCCGCCTCCCCGTGTCTAACAGAATCTTCATCACAGGCAGGAAGGCAGGGAAGGAAGGGGGCGGGAGGCAGAGAGCAGCCGGGGGGTCTGGGCAGCCTGAAATCCTGCAGAGGGCCGAACAGACACGAGGCAGGCGGACTCCCAACAAGTTCAAGTACAGTAATCTGTTAGCAGAGGCCGGCCAGTGGGCTGTGTGTCATCACAGCACATGCAAGTCAGCAAACAGATGTCACACATTTTTATGTCTGAACAATGCATAGGAAGAGTAAGATGAAAGGAAAGAAACAAAATTGACCTTTCTAAAATTTTTCACGTGACAATTTACCCCCTCCCAAATATATTTTTATTGATTTCAGAGAGGAAGGGAGAGATAGAAACATCAATGGTGAGAGAGAATCATTGATCAGCTGTCTCCTGCACGCCCCCTACTGGGGACAGAGCCCACAACTTGAGCATGTGCCCTTGATCAGAATCAAAACCAGGACCTTGCCGAAACCAGTGTGGCTGAGTGGTAGAGCGTCGGTCTGCGGACTGGAAGGTCCCCGGTTCAATTCCGGTGAAGGGCATGTACATTGGTTGCGGGCACATCCCCGGTAGGGGGTGTGCAAGAGGCAGCTGGTCAATGTTTCTCTCTCGTCGACGTTTCTAGCTCTCTATCTCTCTCCCTTCCTCTCTGTGAAATATCAATAAAATGTATTTTTTTAAAAACTGGACCTTTCAGTCTGCAGGCGGCTGTTCAATTCATTAAGCCAAACTAGGTAGGGCTACACGGCACCTTTTTAACTTGGGAAGGATTATGGCAAAGAGGACATTTGCCAAGTCTGCATTTTCGTGTCACAGCTATTACCCGACTGTATCGGAGCAGCACATAAAGTACTTCTAACAGACTCCTGACCTCCTGGTAGGCTGTAAGTGGTAACAAAACCACTCCCACCCTAAAGCCCAAAGTAGCTCTGTGTTACCTTCTGGGTAACCATGGCCCACACAGCATCGGAGCCCAAGCCCAGCTGGCTTAGTGTGGACATCCCTGGCAGCACCCCCTGGTAACTCCTGACCAAATGGAGCTTTTGGCCTTAGCCCTTGGACCCCCTTCTGTGGCGTGAAATACCTCTTTCTGGCATAGAGGGCAAATGCATGATTCCTCTGATGGCTCAGACTCAGGTTGAGATCCTGCCTCTCATAGCAAGGTCCATGGGTCCTAGACATCGTGTTCACTCTTTCCACGGAGGGGTGAGGATTCGGCGATGCCAGGGTTAAAGCCGGGAGAGGATGTAGAGGTCCATCCTAGAAGATCAGTCCATCTCAGGATGCCGTGTGCCAGAATGGAGGTGATTTCTCTGTCACAGTTGATTACTCGGAAATGCCTGCGGTCGGCTCAGGAGGCAGCTGGGATTCTGAAGCTAAGTCATTCATAGGGATCCTCTATCACGTGGAGCAGCTTTGAGGAACACTTTAAAATGTGTGCACCCTGGCCAGTGTGGCTCAGTGGTTGAGCCTCAACTCATGAACCAAGGGGTCCGCGGTTGTGGGCTCGATCCCCAGTAGGGAGTGTGCAGGAGGCAGCTGACCAATGTTTCTCTCTCAACAATGTTTCTATCACTCCCTCTCCCTCTCTCCCTAAAATCAATGAAAACAAATTTTAAAAATATTTTTTTAAAAATCAGTAAAAACGTGGGGTAAAAAAAGTGCAAAATTTGGAAACTAAACCAGGCTGGATACACCCACTCAGGTAGATCACGGAGTGAACCCCACAGGAAAACACCATTTGATGCCCAAGAACCTTAAAGGGTGACCCTACAGCGAGAAAGTGCTCAGAAAACCTACACATTTGTTGATTCTCTGTAGACAAAGTTACTTCAGAGTAACTTTGATTTCCCCGAGGGCTGGTGTTGCCTTGCCTAAAGGTTTGTGGTCAACACCAGTCACCGGGGAGAGATCCTTAGCCACTTGGAAGTAGAATGTCGATGCCTGTTCTGAAATGTGACAGGTACCTAAGCCCTCCAGCCCCCTCCCAGGTCGGAGCGGGGTGGAGGCGTGAGAGAATCAATTTCCCCCGCCATCCTCCTGGTTCAAAACCTTAGAAAGTATCCTCAACCAGTCTCTGGAGTCTTCTCTTTTCTCCTTTAAGACTAAGCCACTGCAGTAATCCAGCTGATTATGCAATTAAAGCGCACCCAGAGGTCTGCTCGTTTATCCCCGGCTGTGGGCTGCATCAAGCATCCCTCAATTACTTCCCAGAGTTGGTAGTTTTATTTTTATTTGAGAGAGAGAAGAAGAAAAAAAAACTGGCAAGGATGTCAAGTTCACTAAGTTAAGATGCCACGCTTCCTTTGCCGTTTCTGCTCCGATGCCTTATTAAATGCACCAGCTGAACAGAAAATGCGGTATAAATATGTTTCATGAGTCATTTACGGATTCAGCCAAGAGACAGCGCAATTGACTTCGGAGTCCATTTTTAGAACAAACTCTTTTAAGACTCTTCTCCCAACAGGAACGTCCCCCTCGCGCGGGGGCCCTGACAAGGCTGTATGCATTACTTTATTTTGATCCTGACGTTTAAACAATAAAATAAAGCCACTTAAAACAAATAGCAGTGCTTTAAGTGTCCGGGCTGTCAAGATATCAAATTATATCACTTGGGGGGAAAAAAAATCAGAATTCATTGTTAATGGTATGTACTTAACACAAAGGGTCTCTGGAGTCCTCAGCCGATGTATGTCCCGCTCCCCCGTTGGAGCTAACAGTCTGTGTTCCGTTAGAGGGAAGTGACTGCATTCGCTGAAATGGACTTGACTCAAGTACAATCACTGTATTCAAATGTCAAAAAAGGGGGGGGGGGTGGAGAGAGAGAGAGAGAGAGAGGGAAGAGAGAAAGAGGATGTCACGGAGGGTCACAAATTATGTGGGATTTTGACAGATTGTAGCTTTGCTTTACAAGAGCAGAAACATCTCATTTGTCACCGTGTGATCTGTAACTGCGGGGATGGGAGCGGAAGGCCCTCGGTCCCCGCCGCCACCATTTAATCGCTCCCAGGCCCGCGGTGGTGCGGGCAGCCACCTGCCCAGGCCCCGCACGCACTGCTGATCTGTTCTAATTTGATCGTCTGTCAGCGGGATGAAAGCATCAATCGCCTCTCTTTGATCTGCAAATGGCGTGTTTCTGTGAGGCAGGGTGTGGATGGACTCGGGGAGGAGGGGACTGTGGTGCTGCTTGGACAGGGTGGTCCATCCCTGTTGGCAAAGCCAGAGAAGAGGGTCCAGAAACTTCCCAGGAATCGGGGACTACAGCGGAAGGAAAGGTGTGTGTGGTGTGTGTGTGTGTGTGTGTGTGTGTGTGTGTGTGTGTGTGAAAAGGTTAGCAATGAGATCTGGCTGATGAGCATAGTAAGATAGCGTTCTCAGCAAAGTAGAAACTGTTCGTGGCTTCGTCTCCCTCTTCTTCAAGTGCATGCTGTTGTTCGTGTTTGAACTTGGGCTGCCAGAGAGACACCAGAGGCGAATGTTAAAGCGGGGTTTGAATAGTGCCCCTGCCAGAGGTCACGGCCTGAAGTTTGCCAGGGAGGACGTGGGCAGGGAAAGGCGATTTTTGTTAACATGGTGCTTTTAGGTAAAATAAATGGCGTGATGGTTGAGCCCGGCGAACGTTGCATCAGAACAGCTACCGTGAGCCCTTACGCGGTCCCATCGTCATGGGAAGGTGCTTTCCAAATCATTTCATAGTCTGTTTCCCAGAATCGCAAATACCACGTTTTTGTAAATTAAAAGGAAGCGCTTTCTAGCAGCTCTGCCAACAGTAAGTCGGACAATGGAGGAAATTGTCAAAAACACGGTCTGTGTTTCATAGTTTGTTTTTTTAATGACTCCTTGCTGCAGTGATTAAAACAGTAATAGAGGGTTTGATGACAGTTAGTAGGAACTCTTCCACCATTATAAAATGCTGCCCTTATAATAGCATTTTTATGAATCTTGTGAATAGGAACTTGAGGGCATGCTACCAACTTTAGGTAAAAATTTCTCCAATATAATTTTTTTTAATTAATAACCAAACTATTTCTAAAGAACAAATAATGTCGGGGACAAAATCCCCTAGTGTAACCCAGAAATTTCCAAAAGACTTCCCCCAGTCCACGGGGAATCATTTTACAAAGCAAAGAAAAATTCCCTCTCAAATTCCTTCAGGATACCACAGGAAGCAGACACAACCTTCAGGTCAGATCTAATTCAAAAAGCTAAAATTCCTTCTCTGGTAGCGGGGCTCACCAACCTGCCAGCAGAGACCTAAGCCCCTGAAGACCAGTGAGGTCACCCTGCTTATTCTGGCTCTTGCATTTCATTGGCTCTCGCCTCCATAATTCCCACCCATGGCCTGGCAGTATTTGCATAGATGCCTCCTCCACTGCCATGAGTTAAGTTGTACCACAGCGCTGCTGATGCAGGCTCCGAAGTAAGCATGGCTGAGCCTTTAGGTTAAGTGAGCCCCGCAATGCAGTTTGGGGAGAACCTGAATTTTGATGGCGCCATTCTGAAGAGTGTGACGTGAATTGTGCTTGGGACACTGACCTCAGTGTGACATGGGACAGCAGATTCCAAGGATTCTTCCTTCCTGCCTGGTGGGGCTGAGCACTGATGTGTGTGCCTGAGCAGACCACAGAGAAGAGGGAGGTGAGACAGGAAAAGGGTGGGGGGGTGAACACATAAGAGCTCAGAAAGGAAGAACACAATGTTATGTTTGGGAAATTGGTGAAGGACCCCCAACAAGCTCCTTAAGGTACCCTTCATTGGAGCCCACGATAGCTACTCATCTACTTCCACTTTTTAAAAATACGTTTTTATTGTTTGGAGAGAGAGAGAGAGAGAGAGAGAGAGAGAGAGAGAGAGAGAGAGAGAGATCAATGATGAGAATCATTGATTGGCTGCCTCTTGCATGGCCTGTAATGGAGATCAAGCCTGCCACCTAGGCATGTGCCCCAACCTGTATTGAAACCGTGACCTCCTCTTTCATGAGTCGATGCTCAATCACTGAGCCACGCTTGTTTGCTGGGCTCATCTACTTCCATTTAATGGCACCCAGGAATTGAAAACAAAAAACATTTTCCTGCCTTTTCCTCAAAGGCAAGTTCCTTCCTTTCTCCCTCCCTTTCCCCTCCCTCTTTTTTTGAACTAGAATAAATCTTAAGAACATCAAGTCTAAAGACTGCTATCATTGGACACACCCTGGGATTCATCCTTTTTACTAACTCCTTATATCTCTGAGTTCCTAAGCTAAGCAAGTTCTACCTATAATGGTTCCTTCCATTCCATCTCTTTTCCTCCTCTTTGCCACTGCTTGGTACAGAGCACTTTCCTGCATCACATGGACCACAGAAATGATCTTCTCTGGTCTGAATGTCTTCAGTGCCTTCTCTTCCCACTCTAGTTTGCATGGCATTGAATAAACTCCAGAATCCCTAGTCTTCACAAAGCAGCCAAGTACAACCTGGACCTACTTGATTTCCAGAATCTTCTGCAGGCTCCCTGTGTTCTGGCCACCATGCTCATCTCAGGGTTATTGCATGAGCATAGTCTACTTTTCATGTCTTTGGAGCTCTGCTGGATCATTCTCCCAACCTGGCATCCCTTTCTCACCTTCATCTTTGCCTAGAGTTTAACACCTAGAAATCCCTTTCCCCTTGTAAAGACTTCCCAAATCCTCAGGCAGAATGGATGGTTTCTCCCTCTACACTCCCATAGTATTTCTCCTTTTACGTATATCTAGCATAGTGCACAATATATTACAGTGAGTTATTGATACATTACAGTGCGCCCCCCAGTGGATTCTGGGCCCTTGAGGGCAGACACTATGTTTTATTCTTGTCTGACCTTCCCCTCTCCTGCCCCTAAATCCAGCATGGTGTCTGTGACCCGAGTCCAGGTTCCATCAATATTGATGATGGACTCCTAGGCAGTGGGTATTCCAAGGACTTCCTTTGGAAGCTTACTTAAATTCTGTGTGTGTGTGTTTACTTAAATATCTCTGTGTTATATTTGTTAGTAGGTTTAATTTCTATATACTCTCATAATATTTAGTATCTAGTGATCCCCTGCTAGAGTTTGTTGTTCCAATTGAATTAGTACTTCAGGCTACTCTGAGAGACTCTGACTGTGATTTATGTGAAAAGGAAACACAAGAAACAGAGAGTCAGAGATAGAGAGAGAAGAACTTACCATTAATATTGAGGACCTACTGTGTGCCAAACCCTGTCCTAGATGCTTTTTTGTCATCTCAGTCATGCCTCTCAGAGGAATTACAGCTAGATCCCGATCCTGCCATTTATGGGTGAGTGAACTTGGGAAATTACTTAATTACTGTGTACTTCTGTTTTCTTTATTTTGTCCCCTCATGGGGCTGTTGTAAGGAATAAATGAGTTAATACATGCAAAGCACTTAAGACATTTCTTTGAACATGATAAGTGCTCAGTCAAAAACAACAACAACAAATCAATGTCTTAGTAGCAATTGTTATTCTCATATCCTTACAGAGAATATGAGAATTGTTATTCTCATATCCTTAAGTTGAGGCCTAAAACTTGATGTTGGGGCATCTCGCCCAAAGTCTCAGAACTAGGAAGTAAGAAGCAGAGTTGGGGTGGGGGGGGATCAAATTCAGAATTTTGAGCACTTAATGTTTTTCTTCCATGGCACTCATAGTCTGAGCCTGTTCAAATCATTGGTTAAAAGATGTAGAAGAAGAAAAAAAATAAGATGGTTTTATCATGCTGAAGCTAAATGACATAGAAAAAAATATTCCTCGCAATATTCTTTAAATGCCTCCAAGCTCTGTAGGCTGTGTTGACTTAACCTATTACAGAGATGGAGGCATTGGCAAGGAGAAAGTTGGATGATGGGCATATGCTAAGCTTATATTTTTCTAAATTCGATGTGAAATTCTGCCAACAATAAGACTTCCGGTTTGGGAAATAGCATCTTTAGGATGATTTGGGAACCTGGAGCAAAAGGGAAATAGATACATTGAGTTTTGTGCAATTATCTAGACTTGACTCCCAGGGCGCTTTGGGTTTGTAAAGATTACAAGTCTATTTTAATAACTTATATTTCTGCTGCTAAGTGTGTGACCTCTAAATGTAAGGCACACCTGCTGTTGTACGCTCCACTCCGCACCAGATCCTATATGAGGAAAATAAATGAGGGCTCGCCCCTTCGGTGACAATGAACTTCACTTTCGTGGAGACTGATCACCCTTGAGAGGTGATAAATGCCAGTGGAAAGGTACAGTAAGCCATCACATATTAAATATGGAAAAGTACTTTTAAATAATACTGAAACGCACAAAATCCAAGATGACAGCCACCACCAAATAGAATTGTAGGTCAAGATTCCGTGTGACAGAATTAACTCCTGATGGAGGTTTTGACAGGAAATGCCAACGTGCACATCATATATGTTAGCTAATGTGTCAACAGTCCTGCTATTTTTATATCTATGTCTCCTGTCTCTTTCAAGGCAGATTATTTTAAGGGAAAAAGTAGACTTGTTACATCTAAAGTGGTGTGTGTGTGTGCGTGTGTGAGTGCGTGCATGTGTGTGTGTGTGTGTGTGTGTGTGTGTGTGTGTTTTAGCAAAGATTGCTTCATGAATCTCAGAGTAGTTTGTTTTATTGAATCTGATCACAATAGTTAGGGATCCTACTTTGCATTTTTCCAGAGATGCTGCCGAAATGTGAAGCATTGGTTATCACTTTTGTTATTTCTGGGTAGAAATAGGGGTGTGGGAGTATCAGACTGTGCCCATCTGGAATTATGGGCTCTGTCCCAAAAGCTACAGCAAGGATGAAGCCAGCTTCCCAAGACAGATAGGGTGTGACTCCACCCAAGACATTCTGGAACCAAAGCAAGTGTTGGTTTCTTGTAAGTTCTCTTTTTTGGTTTGTTTTCTTTTGTTAATCCTCACCCAAGGATATGTTTCAGTGATTTTTAGAGAAAGTGGAAGGGAGGGGGAGAGAGAGTGAAACATTGATGTGAGAGAGACACATTGATTGGTTGACTTCTGCATGCTCCTGGCCAGGCTTGGGGATCAAACCTGCAACCAAATTATGTGCCCTTGACTGAAATGGAACCCAGGACCCTTCAGTCCACGGGCCATCTCTTTATTCATTGAGCCAGACCAGCCAAGGGTATGTTGTCTTTTATTGATTTTATGTGTCAGACATTTTTGCTGGACTGTGAGTCCACAGTTGTAAACAGAAGCCGGTCTGATCCACGTCCTAGACAAGTTTATAATTTTCTTTTTTTAAAAAATACCTTTTTATTTTAAAGAGAGAATAAGGGATAGGGATAGAGAGATAGAAACATTAATGAGAGAGAATCATTGATCAGCTGCCTCCTACACTCCCCTCACTGGGGACCAAGCCCACAACCCGGTCATGTGCCCTGACTTGAAATGGAACTGGTAACCTCTTGGTTCGTGGGTCAACACTCAATCACAGAGCCACACCAGCTGGGCTAGAGAAGTTTATAACTGAACTTGTAACAATGATCTCATGGGGGAAGTGACTGCCAAAGTTCCACGGAACAGATGACGTCACAAAGACAGTGTAGCCGGTGACCAAGGGTCTCCACGTTACAGACACCGTTTCCCACTTCCGGTGCGTTTCTTACCCAGAGGTAGCTGACACTGGAGTCTGCAGACTGCAAAAGAGGAAGTGAGAGAAAACTCAAAACCAACAACCAGGAAAGAATTCCAGGTACCAAAAACCCCTCTGCACAATATAGATCTATGTCATTTATTTGTGTATCTTTCAGAAGATATAATCCCTCCTCTTTTTTTTCCCCTCTTCCCCCCTGGACTATCTGGGATATATACTAACTTCAGAGGTGTTTTGTGGAGTGGAGGGAACTTATAAAAGTGTTTTTTCTAACGAGATGCCATCTGATTGTTTCATGAGCTCCCATCCCCGTGGGCTGTCAGACCTGGGAGCTGTGGCACCGGGGCTCTGGCTAGGGAGACGGGATAAACTGGAGGTGGCAGCTTATCGGTTGGAGAGCCAAAAATAGCACACCGGCTTCTGGGTTCAGTGTCCGGGCACTAGAATATCCCGAACATTCCACACACAAGCGCCCAGTAACGTTGTCCAGCCCATCGTTTCTGTGAATCGGACACCGGGCGCTCTGGGAGGATTAAGCTGTGATTTGGTGAATTTCTGATTCCCTCCGAAGGCCTTAGCATGTCTAAAAATATCTTTCTTTTGTCTCTTGACACGTAGAGGAAATCTACTTCCTGGTCCCCTCAGAAAGTGGGCTGAAATGAATTTAGGACCCGAACGCCTCTATTCAATATTTGCCCTAAAAGCAATGAGACCAGGGCAACGGGGCCTGTGTGAAATACTCATCATTTCGGGAGGAAAAATGTTCAGATTCTGCAGTCAGGAGAAAAGCAATAAAGGAGGATAATATTTAAGTTGATAAAAGATGCAAACATGGCTTTATTGGGTTTCTAAATTCAAATTAAAAGAATAAATATTTCATCAGGGATACTAATTAAAGATTGGTCAAAGATTTGTCTGTGTCTCATACAGCAAATACGAATGAGAGCTGATTAAGAGAAGTAACATTTGTGGGACTGCTCAGCTATGGACAGGAGTGATTACTGGGAAGTCCATTGCACTGAGTGATCATTATTTGATTATAACTTGATTTTCAAATGACTTAGTACTTCTTGATTAGCAGTTCTTCCCATGGAGTAAAATTTTGATCTGGGTTGGGGGGAAATGATTCTGTGGATGGTTCATTATGTCACCTTTCTTACTAGTGGTTTTGTGTGGTTACCTGTGCTTCTAGTGTTTTCCTTTAGTGCCAGCCTTGGTTTAAAAAGTCAAACAAAGTGATTGAGCCCTGGCCAGTGTGCTCAGTGGTTAGAGCATCAGCTCACACACAGAAGGGGGTTTGAGTCCCAGTCAATGCATGTACCTGGGCTTTGGCTTCCTTTCCCGGTCCCAGGTGGAGCATACGCAGGAAGCACCCTATCAATGTGTCTCTCTTACATTGATGTCTCTCTCTCTCCCCCTCATTCTCACACTCCCTGCCTCCCTTGCACTCTCTCTAAATATTAATGGGGGAAAATATGCTCAGGTCAGAATTAACAAAAAGAATTGATTGAAAGGACTATGACATAATATACTTATTACCAATGTAGTCACATGTTTCTTTTCTGTTCAGTTTAAGTATTTATGTTTTAGTAGATACACCATTCTGATAAGACAGTCCGTGTACTCAGTAAAGATCGCACTTGAGAATGCCAGAAATGGGAGAGACCCTTCTCAGTGTTAAGGGCGACATTGAGACCTTGATCCTGGGCTGGGTCCCCGGTGTCTCAAATCGGGGCTGCCCTGGGTAGGGTCCAGGGCTCGTCTTTCCAGAACAGGTGTGAATAGGCACATGTAGAGCTTATACTGCAGTATTTCGGTCCAGCTTCAAACCTTTAGACTCAAGGATGTAGATTGCCACCCTGGCCAACTTTCTGGACCATTGTGCTCACTCTGGACGCTCTTATTTTTATTTTGCAAGTTAGGTGCACACAGAAGTATTTTGGCTTTCCTGCGTGAAAGAATGCCAGGCATCAATCAGAGGTTACGTGGTCTAGCCTCCTTGCCCCCAAACTCCATCTTCCTTCTCTAGGACAGGGTCATGGGGTGGGGTCAGGGTGGAGATGGAGCTGTCTTTAACCCCCATCGGGAAGTCTAACGAGGATCAGAATAGATCAGAGCTGTCTTTCACACTTTCTAGGTGATCCACTCTCATGAATGTAGGAACTCTTCATAGATTTTTAAGGACAACCAAACCGGTATGGACTCGGTGGCTGTGAGATGATGAGGGAAGTTCTCTGTGGACAGCCCATTCCACAGAAGACCTGCAGGCCAACCATGGATTCATGTAGCAATGCATCATCACCTTTCTCCTTTAACGGGGTGCATAGTCCAGAGCATAGACATTCCCCTGCCCCCTCAACAGTTAATAGCTGCACGAATACTTACAACTGTTCTTATGGGCAAGTGTATGACACAATGAAGAGTTAAAACACTTCTCCAGCTGACCTGTGTTTGCTGTTCCCACACTGTCTCTCTGTATGGCTGGCTGTGTTACATACCAGGCACGTGGAAATCCACATTTAAATTTCACACGACTCAAATGTGCCATCGCTTTCAAAGAAGTGACTGATTTTTGTCTCTCTTGTGTTCTATTAATATTAATGCCCTGGCTGACTATCTGATAATTGGGTTGGGGGTGGGATGGAGGGGTGTCCGGACCTTCTTTGAGTTTGGCTTATCTCTGCAAGAGAAAGAGAGAGAGGCCAATAATCAGAGAGAGAGAGAGAGAGAGCGGCAATAAAATGGCAACAAAAAATTGAAAAGAAGATTTAATCTCTGGCCCATTTGAAACATATCCCAGGGAATCCATCGAGAAAAAGATAAAGTGGGACTATGAGTAAGTTAACTAAACACATTACCCGGCGCGAGAGCAAATGGAGTTAGCCCATTGTACATGTTTAATTTCCTATTAGTCTCTGGCGTTTACTACCGTGTCTGAGTCGGGGCATCTGTAAATTCAGTTAAATACAGCGCATTGTCTAAACCTATCACAGCTCCGATCAGTCACCCCAGCTGCTGATAAGACGCCTCTTGCGTTATTGAATCTACAATGGGGAGGCTCTGCAAGCACCCAGATAACAGCGAGGTATTTCACTGGGAAGTGGGGAAAGGTAGAAAGGGAGCGTAGGTTCTGCCTTTGCTTTTATAGCCCTGACATTTTATTGCTGCTCTCAGATTCGCTTTCTACCAGGGATGCGATTTTCTTTGGCGTGTGTGTGTGTGTGTGTTACGTCTTTCTTTGGTTTTAACTCAAACTCTCTGGATCAAAGAGAACAAAGTATGAACAAAACAAACAAGAAAAAAGGAACTTTCCTGTGATTATGAAAATAGAAAGCTTTTCCAGAAAGTGGTGTTTTGTTTATTTATTCCAGTTCCGTGTGTTGCTTTTTGTTTGTCGTCCCCTCTGGGCGTATAAGGATGCAGCCCCGTCTCTGGCTGGCTTTTCTCTTTCAGAGTTTCGTGGGAGTTTTTATTCTAGGTCCTCTAAGGGTTGATCTTAGCAAATCACTGGGCTCTGATGAATTATAAGGCAGATCCAGGCATAAGAGAGCAGATGTCTTTCCCAAGTTCCACACACAATTTTTCTTTCCCGGGGTTATTAATACTTCATTGAGCCTTGCCTCATTACATGGTGCCACTCATGCCGCTATTGGTGACCATATAGACAATACCGTTATTTTCAGATACAATGCTAGTTTATATTTTTTTAAAATACTTTCTGCAAGAGAGACGTGAATACTCCTTTCCCTCCTGAGAAATATTCGCATATGGTTTCCCAGACTACTCCTTGATGACAAGATCATCACCATAACATCACCTGCCTCACACTTTGATTTTTAACCGGGTGATTGATCATCCGCTCCGTGTGTCTGCCACCCACCTAGCTGTGCGCGCACAGACCGCAGCGCCTTCCGCAGCTTTTACGAGTTGAAACTTCCTTTTTTCCCAAACAGATGCTCCGCTGCAGCTGCTATTTGTTTAGTAAATTGCTTCACAGGCCGTAGTTCTGTTTTCATATAACATTAAGGGTCTGACCCAAAACATGAATGCAAAAAAAAAAGAAAAAAGAAAAATCAAACAAGAAACAAGGTGCTTTATCGAGTTCTGGTTGGAGCTCTGTCTGTGGGCTCCAGGCTTTGGCCCAGTTCTGTGCTGGGCCTGTCTGTACCATGGCCGCCCCACTGTACACACACGTCCAGCCGCCCTCACATGCGGGCACCGCCCCTCCCCCTCCGTCCACCTGTCCACCTGGTAGCCAGCCAGCTTAGCCCCAAGGCCCCCGGGGTTAGGGTTTCAGTGTATTCCAAAGATGCGTTCATCCTGCACAAGAATACTACTGTGTGTTTGGTGACAAAGGATGATACACATTGTGAGTGTGTGTGCATGTGTGTGTGCGTGTGTTTGTGTATATGTGTGTGCGCGCATGTGTGTGCAAGCATATGTGTGTGTGTGTGTGTGTGTGTGTGTGTGTGTGTTTTAAGGTTAAAAGATCAAGAATAAAAGCACGTTGATCCAGGAGTAGTGGATCAATATTTTAGGTGATAGGAGCCATGGGGGAAAATGTAACATGGGCATTATGGGGTGAGCACTAGATATTAGCAATAGATTATTGGTTCCTGACAGGGGCCCGGCCTCTCTTAAGGGCCTCAGAAACACTTTTATAGAAAGGTCCCTTTCCTTGGAGATAAGTTTGATGCTCTCCTCTTACGCCTGCATGCCTTTTCTCAAGCTATTGTCTCTCAGCTCCACACCCACACTCGCGTGTGATGCGAGGGCTGGGACTCGAGGCGGGAGGGGGGCGGTGGGGAGGGAAGAAACGTGATCTTTATGTTTGCTTCCTGTTGATCTGTTCCTGATGGTGCCACCCCCATCCGCAGCCCCTGGCCCTGGCTGGCATGGGCAGTTGGCATAGGGTCTGGCTCTTTCTGGCAGCCCCGAGCGAGCCCCACAGCGCACCTCTAAGACCCACCGCGGGCCCCTGCCTTCTGCTCCTCTGAAGGGCTCCCCCCGCCCTGGGCCCGCAGACCCCAAGCGCTCCGAATTCTGCCTTTTGTCCCTGCAATTTGTGACAGTGGTCCTCACCTCCCGCACTGGCTAGCCCTGCTCCACTGTGTCCTTGGGATGCACCAACACCCGTCCACCCAGGTTCTCCTATCCAGTTCTCCCCGTGGAAATGCTTCGTGTGTGATTTCTGAACTGGACGACCGTGGAACAACAGTTTTCTCATTGTATATACATTGCTGCTTTTATTGCCGCCGCCTCTTTCCTCACTGGCTGCTGGAATTGGTGACGTGGGGATGAAGGTTACTGCAGCATAACTGAACGATTTTCTTCTCTTTATTCAAAATCTCAGAGTTTTAGACACCCGTTTGAAATTTAATGAATTTGATGAGCTATTATTATTATTATTTTGTTATATCTGTAACTTAAGCTGATGTGCAAGGAATGTTCTTTTGGGGAAGGTTCACAGGCTCCTCAGCATTCACTAGTGTCTTTTCTTTATGAGAGGATTCAATAGAAATCTATCTTCATCCAGCTCCCTGGCAAACCAGGTAAAGCAGATAGGTAAGTGACAGCAAATATTTGCAAACTGCCTCAGTGAAAATTAGGATCCAGTCATAACAATGTGTCAGTCTTTTTAGAAAGTGGATGAGTAAGATACATTTTTTTAAAAAGTTTGGGTAGAGCCGAGACCGGTTTGGCTCAGTGGATAGAGCGTCGGCCTTCGGACTGAAAGGTCCCAGGTTCGATTCTGGTCAAGGGCATGTACCTTGGTTGTGGGCACATCTCCTGTAGGGGGTGTGCAAGAGGCAGCTAATTGATGTTTCTAGCTCTCTATCCCTCTCTCTTCCTCTCTGTAAACAATCAATAAAATATATATATTTTTTAAAAGTTTGGGTAGAGTGTGGGCTTTGGCTTATATTTTAAAGTAAGCAAAAGAGTTTAGTGTTGAACATGCTTAGCGGGAATGAATGAAACATAAATGATGCCGAAACCGGTTTGGTTCAGTGGTAGAGCGTCGGTCTGAGGACTGAAAGGTCCCGGGTTCGATTCCGGTCAAGGGCATGTACATTGGTTGCGGGCACATCCCCAGTAGGGGGTGTGCAAGAGGCAGCTAGTCGATGTTTCTCTCTCATCGACGTTTCTAGCTCTCTATCTCTCTCCCTTTCTCTCTGTAAAATATCAATAAAATATATCTTTAAAAAAAGAAACATGAATGATGCTTAAAAACTACATAAATTATTTTTAAAAGGTCGTAGAGCACATTTTTAAAATGGGATTTTAAGTAATATCAACTATAAGACCCAGAAAATGAATGTGTTGATGGTGATCAATATAGCAAGCAGTACATTAAGTCATTCAAGTAAAAAGGTAATGCTTTGAAATCATTATCATCAGACCTGCTATCTACAGAAATTAAATTAAACAGAGTATTTCCACCCATTGCCTTTCTTCCTGCCATATAAACAGAGTTTAACACTAAGTTATGATATATTCAAAAATTATTGTGTCTTAATTTTCTTTCATGTGGGCAATGAAAACAGTCAGATTATTGATCAGCTACTCGTTTAAAGACTAAATGAATGTACAGCCAGCGAGTTTACATTTGTTTCTTGAGCCTTAAGAATGATGAAAATCATGTCAGTGTTCTGATAGGCTGTGAAAGTGTTGCTTGGCCGAGGAAACTCGTTGGCATAATTTTGAAAACATGGTTCATCCTGATTATAATGTCAGAGGAATTGTAAGTTTTGGAATAATCCCTCCAGATCTTTTCTCTGTTGTCCTGAATCAGGAACCCAGCTGAGAACTCTTAACTGGAAGAGACAGACCATGGAGGCCTGTCTAACACGAGCACAGTGTCTCTGGTCAGAGTGGGCATTATACGGACACAGTGGTCCGTGGGCAAATGGTATCAGCACTCAGTAGAGTTGGCCCTCGTTCTGATCTCTCCCCCCCCACCCCAATTTCAGCCTTATTGTTTGAACAGTGCCAAGACATAGAGAACATTTCATATAGAAGAATATTGCCTTTCATGGCAAAATGGTAGTTTCTATCAAAAGCCTGTGTGTGCCTAGAACAGTCATGGAGCGTGGTCACGCCCAGACAGGCCGGGACCGTGAGCATTCAGCCTCCTGGGTAAATGCAGTTTAGTGGACGGGACTCTCCCATGCAACACAGCCAGGCCCTTGCCACGGTCCCCACACATCATCAGACGTTCCCTGCGCATGCCCACGGCTCCTGCAAAGCCGGCCAGCGCCTTCTGTGCTCACGTGGGTCAGAGCCTGACCTGTGCGTTGAACACTTGCTCCATGTGAATGCGCCAGGGATGGAAGCAGAACACAGAACCGCTAGGAATGTTTTCAGACAGGCTCACATATTTACATCATGTGCTTATTCACTAATGTGTGCCTTTATACCAGTCATTCCACCTTTTGCATGGAGGCATCTGAGTAATGCGGGGAATAGATTGCAGTTTTTGAAAGATTGTGGAGTTTTATGGAGCAGATTAGGGAAACTCTGGCCGATTAATATTAGTGAAGGAGCCATATAACACGGGACTTTAAAAACATTTTTTTTTTTTTTTGGTCTTGATACACATCACTGTTCCTGTGTCTCTTTTTCCTCTCTGAGTTGTTGGTAATACTCCCTGCCTCCTATTGTGTTTGGTGATTAATGAAATAATCTCCCAACCTGTGGGCAAAGGGTTGTGAGCACACCAGCTACAACCTGGACCGTGGGAGCGGGCCCCTAAAGGAAGAGGAGCGGAGACATACTAACCTGCTCTAAACACGTGTCCCAGACACGCCCCCTTCCTCCCAGAATCCAGGGGTACCCTTGCTCTTGCACCTTGAAGTCCCAGAGCTGAATCAGAACCCCAGCACCTGATCAGAGTGGAAGCTGTTTAGAAAACGTTTGAAATGGCCCCCTCGCTCGGTGCCCCTGATTCCTTGTAGTTCAGAGCCTGGGTTTTGGGGAGACCCCTCCTTCACCCACAGCACGCGTTCTGCACCTCTGTTTCCCTCTGACTCGGGTTTTGATGTGCACATCAGCCCCTGGAAATGGGCTAGGAGGGGAGCCCGGGGGCAGGGGGAGGCCCTGGGACCCTGGCTGCCAGCCAGCTTTCCTTCACGGGGCGCCCCCTCGCCCCCCCTGCCCCTGTCCATCATCCTGTGAGCACAACCCCTGGCCGGGCGCCCATCTGGGCTGGTGGGCAGTCTGTGGGTGGCCGGGGCTGGAGCCTGCATGCTGGGCCCGGCATGTCCCCCTCCCCCAAGTCAGCTGCAGGCTATGGAGGCCTCTGCAAGGTCTTTCCCCACCCTCAAGAGCCAGGTCCCAGCTGAGACTTGGAAAGGACTGCCGACCATCATTTTCTCTCGTAATGTAGGGACCATGTTCTCCCTCACCATCTGCCCAGAAGGGAGAGCCCGGGGTGCGGAGATCTGCCCGCCACCAGGATGCCCTGTGTACGTGCAGAAAGTCTCTGTTTACTGCCCCACTCGCCCGGGCTCTAAGACCAGTTACTCCCTCTCAGTTCCGCTGGATGACATGGAATTGAACACTGAATTAAATAAGGAAATCTGGTTGAGAACAACATGGTGCTTTATTCTGAAGTTGTTTCACGGGATTTAGAGATCATACAAGTGGAATCCTACAGGGAGGATTCTGTTGTTTAGTTTAATGGACATTTTAAGGCAGTTTTCGGTTCACAGCAAAATCCAGTGGAAAGCAGTCCTCATATACCTGCCAAGGGGACAGGTATACATCCCCCTACCCCTCTTAAAAAAAAAACAAAACAACACACATATTTTATTGATATTTTACAGAGAGGAAGAGAGAGGGATAGAGAGCTAGAAACATCTATGAGAGAGAAACATCCACCAGCTGCCTCTTGCACACCCCCTACTGGGGATGTGCCCGCAACCAATGTACACGCCCTTGACCGGAATCGAACCCGGGACCTTTCAGTCCGCAGACTGACGCTCTATCCACTGAGCCAAACCGGTTTCGGCCCCCCTACCCCTCTTAAGCCTCCCCTACCCCACAGGTACATTTGTTTCCATGGAACCTACATGGACACATCATTTCCCCCCAAAGTCCATTGTTGCCATGGGAGTTCACGCGTGGCGCTTTGTACATTGGAACCAATGGGTGATGGCATGAATCCACCCCTATGGCATCACTCAGAATAGTACTTTTCTCTGCCCTGCAATCCTCTGTGCTCTGCCTGCTCATCCCTCCTCCCCCCATGAGCCCTGAGCATAGAGGGTTTTAAAAATACAACGTTAGCCCGGCCAGTGTGGCTCAGTGGTTGAGCATTGACCTATGAACCAGGGGGTCGGTTCGATTCCTGGTCTAGACTACATGCCCAGGTTGCAGGCTCAGTCCCCAGTGTGGGGCATGCAGGAGGCAGGTCAATGATTATCTCTCATCATTGATGTTTCTATCTCTCTCCCTTCCCCTTACCCTCTGAAATCAGTAAAAAATATATATATTTTAAAAATAAATAAATAAAAATACAACGTCAGACAAGAAGTTTTTCTGTGATCAGTTGCTTGTTTTTCCTACGGAACTGCTTTCCGCCTGGTAGAGATGACATTGTCAAAGATTATGTTTTATTAGCAGAGGCTGCGTGTCTGTGTGTGTGCACACGTGCGCATGAGTATGTGTGTATGAGAGAGGGTGTGAGTGAGAGTGTGTGTGTGTGTGTGTGTGTGTGTGACTTCTTAATCCCCCCATTGCCGAGGGCATGCTCAGCCCAACACATGTTAATTAACAGGAAATGCTCTCATTGGGAGACACTGATTACTGGCAAACCCCAAGGAGCAGTCTGTTTGGTGTATCCCAAAGGATTTTGGTGTTAAAAAAATGGGAACCTTTTTTTCTCTTTCTCCTTTCCTTCTTTCTTTCTTTTTCCTTCCTTCCATTCTCCTCCTCCACGAACCTCCAGATAAGAGGCAGGCCGGAGCCTGATTTTATTACCATCACGCACTCTTTCTGGTCATCTTTTTAGTATTTGAAAGGATCATTTGTTAACTGGAAATGGTCAACTTTTTTTTTTCTTCCGTGGGCTTTTGAAATATAATTTTCAATTTTTAATTTGATTCATTTAGATGAAATCATTAATCAGGGTTGAAACTGAGTTAATTTTCTGGAAAATAAATGAGGTTGTTAGAGTGAACATTATTAAGCGGGCTCTTTGTGAGGCAGGGATAATAGCGGGGCGCGGGGGATTCTCGGAGAAATGCAGCATGTGGGCAAAAAAATTGAAAGGATTTCTTCCCCTTGTTAAGTGGAATAATTTATTTTAAAAATTAGTTAGATCGGAGGATTCTCAGCATTAAGCATTATAAACACCCCATTAATTATATTAGAAATTGTACAGAGCAAAGTTTTGAGAAATTACAAGGGACGGACTTGGTATAAACTTCTCTTTCTTGCTGTGAGGTGTTTAAAGGCCTGTACTTTCTAATGTGCTTTTATTTATTTTTTCTTTGAAAAGGATGTATGACCCTGTATAATAAGTCCTCACTTAACATTGTCCACAGGTACTGTCGCTTTAAGGGAAAGGCCACAGAACAAAACCAATATTACCATAGACTTATTGATATAAACAAGAGTTAATTAAGTTCCTACCACATCTCATCGATGCTGTAACCAAATGATGCTAAAGAAAACGATGTTATTCAAGGACCTGCTGTACCAGCTTCCGTACACTTTATCTCTTAAATTTCTTTTTAGAGTTTTAAAACCTGTGGTTGCGGCTTTATTATAAAATAAGTCAGGAAGAGCCGAAACCGGTTTGGCTCAGTGGATAGAGCTTCGGCCTGCGGACTGAAAGGTACCAGGTTCGATTCCGGTCAAGGGCTTGTACCTTGGTCGTGGGCACATCCCCAGTAGGGGGCGTGCAAGAGGCAGCTGATGGATGATTCTCTCTCATCGATGTTTCTAGCTCTCTATCCCTCTCCCTTCCTCTCTGTTAAAAAAAAATCAATAAAATATATATATTAAAAAATAAATAAATAAAATAAGTCAGAAAGTATTGGGACCCATAATAAACATCCCAACTTCCCATGTGTCTAGTTCCCTGGCATTTTCTTCATGATGTGGTTTCTAACTAACTTCCTGCAGGCTGTCTGTTTCCCTTTCTTAGCCCCACTGTCTCTCACACATCACTTTATTCTAATTTCTCCGAGTCCTGTAGCTCTCAAGGATTCAGGTAATAACATCCTGTTTCAAATATGGATCTTTGTTGTTTTGCTGTTGTTGTATTTCCTACATGTATATTTTATCTCATAACTAGATTTCTTTTTAAAAAATATGTTTTATTGCTATTTTACAGAGAGGAAGGGAGAGAGATAGAGAGCTAGAAACGTCGATGAGAGAGAAACATCGACCAGCTGCCTCCTGCACACCCCCCACCTGGGATGTGCCCGCAACCAATGCTCTTCCTTTTCTATATAACTTCATATCTTATCTCCATGAGGACCTCAGTACTTCCTTCACTTCTCCAGAGAAGTTAAATGTTCTCCTTACGGTCCTCCAAGGGCTTTGACTAGAAAGCACGCAGTATGTGGCTGTAATTGTTTGTCCATATGCCTGCCTCCCCATCAGAGTGTAAGCTCTGGGAAGAGTACTCTGATGTTGCCCCATCCCTACCCTGGGACTGGCACAAAATAGGACACAGTATATATATATATATATATATATATATATATATATATATATATATATATATTTGAATAAATTGAATTGGATACATATATTAGGCCAAAGATAAGACCCACCCCTTTTATTTTTTAAAGCATGTTTGATATTTTAGAAAGAGAGGAAAGGAAAGGGAGAGAAGGATAGAAACACTGATGTAAGAAACATTGAGCAGCTGCCTCCTACACGCCCCCTACTGGGGATTGAGCCCTGTAACCTGGGCATGTGCCCTAACCAGGAATCCAACCAGTGGCCTCTTGGTGCAAGGGAGGATGCTCAACCCACTGAGCAACACCGGCCGTGCCAATCCCTTTGAGATGTAATAGAAAATTAAATGCGTGTTCCATTTGTTGTTGTTGTTGTTGTTGTTGGATGGGACACATTTAAACATTTTAGAAATGCATCAGAGAAGATCCCTGAATGGCCAGTATCTGCCCTTTATCACAAATAGGGTAGAGATCCAAGAGGTCAAAAGGCAATGCCTATTCTTAATTCATCAACCTGGCCCCTGTGGTATTCGCAATACATTTAACACTAGGCATTGTATAGCTGCAGTACTCACGACGCCCTGGCCAGATCAGATCCGGTCCAAGCCACACGGTAGACAGATGCAAACATATGCCGCTGATTGCAAAAAAATTAAATTTAGTTACTGTTTGGATGCAGAAACCTAAGCTGAGACTCACTTTATTTTGGAACTGACCGCGTTGTAATGGTTCAGCCATCTGTCCCACATGTGAAACATTCAGCACACATAGGCTGGTGGCATTGACATTGGCGGCCAGTGTTGGCCAAAGGGAATGCAAATGTTTCATGTTAACAAACAGAAATTGGTTTAGAGCTCACTGCGCTGCTGTTCTCCCTCCTCCTTTGCCCTCCCCTCTCTCCTCCTCCCCATCCCTGGCTCCTTCCACCCCCAAGTCCTCTGGGAGGCATCAGAAAAGAGAAGTGAGCCCTGGCTGGTGTGGTTCAGTGGATAGAGCGTTGGCCTGCAGACTGAAGGGTCCTGGGTTGATTCCGGTCAAGGGCATGTACCTCGGTAGCAGGCTTGTTCCCAGGTCCTGGTCTGGGCACATGCAGGAGGCAACCAATCCATGTATCTCTCTCATGTCGATGTTTCTCTCTCTCTGTCTCTCCCTCTCCCTTACACTCTCTCTAAAAATCAATGGCAATAGCCAAAACTGGTTTGGCTCAGTGGTAGAGTGTTGGTCTGCGGACTGAAATGTCCCAGGTTTGATTCCAGTCAAGGGCATGTACCTTGGTTGCGGGCACATCCAAGGTGGGGAGTGTGCAAGAGGCAGCTGGTGGATGTTTCTCTCTCATCGATGTTTCTAGCTCTCTGTCCCTCTCTCTTCCTTTCTGTAAAACATCAATAAAATATATATTTTTTTAAATAAAAAATAAAAATCAATGGAAATATATCCTTGGGTCAGAATTAACAAAAAAATAAAATCTAAAATAAAATAAAATAAAATAAAATAAAATAAAAGTGAAATGAGGCCACTGAACCAGCTAATGGCTCAGCTTCCACATCCAGATTGTGAGAGAGGCCCCCTGGTCCTTTCAATCCCTTTCAGGCCTCCCGCTCTGATTGGAAGATGGAGCACTAGCCCCTCCCCCTCTGAAGGGGGACGAGGGCCTTTTGTTCTGTGTTGTTTTCACACCGAAAATAAAGTGTCCCCATGAGCCCCTTTGCACCCAGAGGATTTGGCAGTCTTATCAGGAGAAGAGAGAGGCGCTCTAGGAGAAGAGTCCTTAGGTGACAGAAGTCTTGATTGCTTTGGGCAGTAATGCGATGCGGTGTACACAGGGGGAAAGCAGTGGCCAACAGGGGCATGCAGGGAAAACCCGTGCAGTAATCATGTCATATGTTGTTCTTCATCTTACTTTCTCGGTGAGCCCGCTGACCCCAGGGAAGGCGCCTTGTTTGGGGGAGTGGGAGGCGAGCAGGGGAGTGATGTCAGAACACGTGTGCTTCTCCAGAGGAAGTGGATAATCCCCTACTGCTCTTTGCATGGGCTTTGAGGCAGCGTCCTCAAAATATGCATATGAACCTGCCTCGCTTGGCTCAGTGGTTCAACTTTGACCTATGAACCAGGAGGTCACGGTTGGATTCCCAGTCAGGGCACATGCCTGGGCTTGCAGGCTCGATCCCCAGTAGGGGGCGTGCAGGAGGCAGTTAATCAGTGATTCTCATCATCGATGTTTCTCTTTCTCTCCCTCTCCTTTCCTCTCCGAAATCAGTAAAAATATAAAATTATGCATATGGAACAGGGCGATCACCCTTATCTTTCCTCCGTGCTACTAAGGTACCCAACTTGTTGCAGATTTTTTTTTAATTCTACCATTTTTCTACCAAAATTATGCAAAGAACCGATGCTATGAATACTTTGTATAATTGTTGTCCCCAATCTGGCACTGTAGAAAATAAAATCTTCACTTGATCCCAGAGCGCTTTGAGGCAATAGAAATTCAGCGTCCCCAGAAATCAGAAGTTGAGATGAAATAGCCGGGAATGCCCTCAGCTTTTTCACTGACTTGCACTTGAATGGACAGAGAGTTAGGCTTTGTTAAAGGTTATTTGTCTCCAAGAATAGGGGAAAGGCGCTAAAAGCTAAAAGAGTAATAGATATCTGTGCTGTAGCCTTTCCAAGAAAATTGACAGTTTATGCATTTTTGAGTTAGCATTTTATTTTGAAAACATATTTGAGACTTCATTGTCTGAAATAATGGAGACAGGTTTTTTTAGTGTCCATTCTTCTAACTTTATCAAATAACTTTAAACTCAAAACTACTCAAGCTTTGCAAAAGTGCACAGCAAGGTGGTAGACTTGTGATCGGTAGGATTTGTAGGGGCAAATTAGAATTCAGGCCGGGGTTTACAGCGGACTATTATCACAATCCAGTGGTTGGCCTCATTGTCAGGACGGTCCAGGTTAAAAAGACAGAGCTCGGGGTGGTGGGGGCAGTATCAAGGTTGGAATGGTCTCTTTAATGCCTTTAAAACAATGGGTCCATATTTCCATTTAATTAAAACAGTAAAGTTGCACCTCAGATAGATGGAAGGCGCCAACACCTACAATTGATTTGTTCATTTTCCTTTTCAAAAGAAAACTCACAGTTAACAATAAAGGACTGTCCATTTTCGTTAAAGAAGCAAGGGACAATGGAAAGGAGACACATTATTGCAGGCCCTCCGTGGGTTAGTTGGGATGGCATCGGGACTGTTATTCATGCACATTGAGCAACCGGACAATACCGGCTTATTCCAGGGCAGCTCTTTATCTAACGGATTCCTTCTTCCTTCTCATAATGGGGAACTGCAGACAGTGCCGGGGATGTCGGAAAGCAGCCAGGTGGTACTGTCGCGAGTGTGCTCACGGTCACCCAGGAGCCCTGTCAGGGATGGAACCTGCCTCCGTTTCCCTCTTTGTGAAAAGGGAAGTAGCAATCCCTGTCTCTCAGACCGGGTGTGAGAATCTGATGATGCCAACAAGGTGAACTGCTTCCTAAATCACAAAGCAGAACACAGGTGTTTTTCAAGTGATCGCCTCTGGGAGGTGTTACCAAGATGGCAGCACCATCCTGAATTTGCACCAAGTCCGGGGTCATGAAAATCCAAGTTCAGGATACGGAAAAAGAAAATGGAAATCAGTTTTCAAGTGTGGCATTTGTATAATATTGCTTCCAGGTAGTGCTAACCTTTTGACTTCTGGGGAAAAGAAGAGATGAAAAACGAGAGAGGGAAAGACGAAAAAGAGAGTGAGCCACATGTTAAAAATAAAAACATTGCCCCAGCTGATTTGGCTCAGTGGATAGAGCGTCAGCCTGGGGACTGAAAGGTCCGGGGTTCAATTCCAGTCAAGGGCACATGCCCAGGTTGTGGGCTCGATCCCCAGTAGGGGGCGTGCAGGAGGCAGCCAATCAATGATTCTCATCATTTGATGTTTCTATCTCTCCCTCTCCTTTCCTCTCTGAAATCAATAAAAATATATTAAAAATAAAATAAATAAAAATAAAAACATTAAGCTCAAGGGTGAGGCAAAAACAGGTTAATAGTTGTCCCTATGAGGAAGGAGAGGTAGAGAGAAACACCTATTGGAGAGAGGAACATGGTTTTGTTGCCTCCCATAAACATCCTGACCAGGAACCAAATCAGCTACTTGGGCATCTGCCCTGACCAGGAATTGAACCTGCTGCCTTTTAGTGCATGGGGCATGCTCAACCAACTAAGCCACACCAGCCAGGGTATTGGTTCACTTTGTCCCATTTCTGGCACAAAAATACTACCTGGTTTATGTTCTACATAGAGTTGGCTGCTTCTCCAAGGAGCTTTAGTTCTTTGTGGTGGAGAATGGCATTCAGAAGCCAAGATCTAGATGTCCTTGATATTGCATTTTTGTTTGTTTTGTTTTTGTCATGCTGGAGTCTTTTTCTAACACCAACAATGAGTTCTCTGATTCCCCTGACCCCAGCTGGGTGTTCAACAGTTCACTTCAGTTCTGACACTTACTTACCTGGAGTTAGCATCCGATTCCACAGGGTAAGGGCATAGTCCCACAAGATTGCCTGCCACTGCCAATCACAAGTTCAAGTCCACCCGTATTTTTTACCCACCGGCTATAAATGGAAGGTTCCCATACCCACTCCTTAATTTTGATAATTTGTTGGGGTGTCTCTCAGAACTCAGGAAGGTGCTTCACTTATTATTTTATTATGAAGGATACACCCGATGAACAGCTACAAAGAAGAAATGCATAAGGCAAAGAATGGGGAAGATTCCTGAGCTCTCTGCCCTCCCTGGTCTCTGAGCATCTTAGTGTATAATCAACTGGAAGCTCTCCAAAATTTCTGTTGACATTTAGGGTATTTTATGGGTCTTCCCATATAAAAGGTTGTAGAAGAAACATAATTATAACAGCATAATTATAACGGCAGCATAATATGCAAGTTTGCTAAATTCAAATAGCACTGATTTCAGATGCTAAAATCTCCAATGACCCATGGACACCATTCAAATGAAACCATTTGACTGCAAATAAAGGCGGAATCCACTTATGTATTGATACTGGTTCAAATTAATTGATGATTGAGCTTTAGCTAGGAGAAAGCATGTCCCATGCCTACAGAGACATGGAGGAATTCACACAACTCTCTTTGCTATAGTTCATGCTTACACTGTTGCTTCTAACATCGGATTTTACTCTGTTCCAAGCTTGTGGAGTTTCCAAAGATGTTTAATGAAGAATTAGGATTAATGGTTCACTGTAAGCTTTCTAAGTAGAGTCCTGCTTAGGAAATGGACACATCTCAGCAATCGCATACTATTGCAATCGCGTGGACACTAACCAGCATGTATTATGTTCCTAGCAAACCTACAGCTATGTCCGGTGTAAAAAGGTTTATTACGAAGGGGGGCAGACACTGTACATGCTACTTGCTCCATAGTGGTTTCGTTTTAGATTCCTTTGCTTTTTGTCTCCTCTGAATTGTGTTTAAAACTGTGAATTCTCCTTTGAAACTCTAAATAGAAATGCTCCCAGAGCCGAAAGGGAGACAAACCTTCTCCGGTGACAATTACTGTCCTTATTTTTTTTATTTATTCATTTTTGGGTTCATTTAGTCTGGCTAAAATTGCATACATATTCATGTTTCTTATTAAGAACAAAGCTTTACTCTTGGTTGTTTTTCATAAATTTGTCCTCATAAGCGATTTGATAGACATGCACTATAACTATTGCAATGAGAGTTCACAGAGAAGCATTGGAATATTGCTTCATTTCTACAGTTCACCAACCCTCCCACCCCCCCAAAACTGTCCGTATGCTACTTTACCAGAATACCTTGAAATCACTACTGCTTTTTAAAACAAATAACTTCATTGATTTCAGAGATGAAGGGAGATAGGAAGAGAGAGAGAGAGAGAAAGAGAGAGAGAGAGAGAGAGAGAGAGAGAGAGAGAGAGAGAGAGAGAGAAACATCAATAATGAGAGATAATCATTGATCAGCTGCATCCTTTATAGCCCCTATGGAGACCCCCACAACCCGGGCATGTGCCCTGACTGGGAATCGAACCTGTGACCTCCTGTTCATAAGTCAATGCTGAACCACAGAGCCAAGCCAGCCAGACTATCCAAATGCCTTTTGATTTTTTTAAACCCAAGATGAAATTCAGTTACATAACACAACAGCCATTCACTACTCATTGGTTGTCTTCAAAATATCTGTTATTAGGTCATATTTTCCTCTGCTTGGCACAAACTGGTCTATATGTTTGTAAAATCAAATCTGAAGCTTTGTACGATTTCTCATACTTCATCTCCATGGCGATGTGCAACAGGCATCGATCTTTCTCTAATGCGGTAATAAGCTAGGAGCATTTTTCAAGCACGGGCACTTTGTTTGCTTGATTCTCGTCAAGAACAAAAGGAAATGCATTTGGCCAAGGTCATCGGGAGGGGAGCGCTAAGACCTGTGCCAGAAAGCCTTCTGCCCTTCTGGTTGATTAGTGCCGTCCATTTGGCTCTGGTCTTCCCTGATTTAAAATATGAAGTGTGTTGATGCTTCCAACTGCCAAGGCAGTTGTACTTTGAGTCCACGGGTCAATTCCATCATTTTAAGTACCGAGTTTCATTCATAGAATCTCGGGAGCTGGAAGAGAGCTCAACACGTGATCAAACTCATTCATCTGCTTCCAGCCAGGAGAGCAGTAGAAATGCCTCAGAAAGGAATGGCTTCCTTCATTTGTCAAATTTCCCAAGGATGGGCACCTAGGGTCTTTCTTGCTCAATATTCAGGATCTTAACTAAAATTCTCATCAGTCAGTTTTTTCTTAGGATCTCTCTGAGGGAATCAAATTCATTTTTCTTGTATGATATTCAGGATGCATATTGGACAAAATTAAATTCTGCTATCATCCTTTTTAACATTTTTCCAGTACTTTTTTGCTGTCTTCAAGTTTTATGTACCTTTCTAAAGTGAGAATATACTACTATATTAAAGAAAACAGTACGCAAGAATTATTGACAAGAGGTTCCTCCTACCTTGCTGTGTATACACTTTGGGTTTAGTAGAAGTATCAAAAGAAAAGCAATCAAGTGAACACACCTAATTAGTGCATGGCTAGAAAGCACTTTGTAAATTTGTTTATTCCCTTAGTGTTTTGAAATATATTTTTATTGATTTCAGAGAGGAAGAGAGGAGAGAGAGAGAGAGAAACATCAATGATGAGAGAGAATCATTGATCATCTGCTTCAGGCATGCCCCATACTGGGGATCAAGCCCGCAACCAGGGCATGTGCCCTTGACCAGAATTGAACCCTGGACCTTTCAGTCTGCAGGCCAATGCTCTATCGACTGAGCTAAGCCAACTAGGACTCACTTGGTATTTTTGAGTGCCATCTAAGTGGCAGGCATGTACATAATTAATACATACACCCAATTCATTTGGCTGAATTTTAATCTTTGGAAGCTGTTTCAACTAAAGTATCTTTTCTCACCATGCCCTCAACCCTCAAAATTTTTGTGTGGAATTAATATGAATATGATCTAATAGCCAAAACCCATTTGGCTCAGTGGATAGAGCGTCGACCTGCAGACTGGAGGGTCCCGGGTTTGATTCCGGTCAAGGGCATGTACATTGGTTGCGGGCACATCCCTGATGGGGGTGTGTGCAAGAGGCAGCTGGTCCATGTTTCTCTCTCATCAATGTTTCTAGCTTTCTATCCCTCTCCCTTCCTCTTTGTAAAAAAAATCAATAAAATATATTTTTAAAAATATGACTATGATATAATAAATAAAATGTCTTGAAGTTTGGTTTTAACCCAGATTGCCTTTCAAACACCCGGAGAAGTGTACCAGAAAGTTCATGACCTGATTCAAGTCCAGATTTTCCAACCATGAGACTGGGCATATTTGGCATCTGGAAATAGCCCTAGTGTTCTCTGTGTTTTTTCACACACTCTTTGCACATCCCCACTTAAGAAGAAATGCGTGGACTGTGGACTCCACCAGGCTCAGCACTTTAATGCACAGCTTTCTTTTTGGCCCCGGGAGTATGCATTTCCCCAGCGTTTGTTATTATTATTTTTAAAGGTATTTCTATTGATTTCAGAGAGAAAGGGAGAGGGAAAGAGAGAGAGAAACATCAATGAGAGAGAAACATCATTGATTGGCTGCCTCCTGCATGCCACACGCTGGGGATCAAGTCCGCAAACCCAGGCATGAGCCCTGACCTAGAATCCAACCGTGACTTCCTGGTCTGGTTCATAGCTAGACGAGGCTCAACCACTGAGCCACACAGCCAGGCAGTTTCTGAAATATTTAATAGGGAAAAAAAGGAAATATAATACTTTCTTTTGTTTTCCTTTCTTAAAAAGGCAGTCTCTATGTTTAGCAAATGCAGGCCAAGCATGCTCTCTCTCTCATTCTTCCTGACATCACACCAAGTAAGAAATAGTGCCCTTCGAATGGGAGATTTCCTTTAATTACATCGCGAAGCGATAGCGGTCGGTATTGCATGTTTAATGTAATGTTCCGCGTGCCTCTTTTCCTTTCTTTATCCCTCCCCCCCCCCCAACCCCTTCACAGCCACCTCATCTTGAGCAGAAATAAAAGGCTCAGGGCTTGTCAGCATCAGTTTATAGATAGCTGTTTAAAAATAATGAGATATTGGCTATTGTAAGGCTCAGGGCTGTCTTGCCAGACTCATTTATTTCCATTCACCTTTTGTCAGAATCAAAGACAGAAGACATTCAATTAAAACGCGTCACCTGTTGCGATGACCTAATTTGTACGCCTACGTGTCACAGATTAGGGCTCTGTGCTTCCGATGGAGTACCCACCCCATGCAATGGTGTGCCCCCTGCAAAGCACTCTGTCTGTGGTAATTTCAAGTTCCTTTTTAAAAAAATATATATTTTTATTGAGATCAAAGAGGAAGGGAGAGAGATAGAAACATTAATGATGAGGGAGAATCATTGATCGGCTGCCTCCTGCATTTATTTTGGAACTGACTGCATTGTGATCAGTTATTAAAAAGAGAGTTTTGCCCAATATTTGGGTGACCCTGCAACCCAGGCATGTGCCCTGACTGGGAGTTGAACCGGGACCTTCTGGTTCACAGGTCGATGCTCAACCACTGAGCTGGTGCACAAAATTCATGCACTCAGAGGTGGGGGGATCATTTATTTAGTACAACTCTTAATTTAGTAGTCATTCACTTCATTATCTTTTTTTTTATATTTTGTTGATTTTTTACAGAGAGGAATAGAGAGGGGATAGAGAGTTAGAAACATCAATGAGAGAGAATCATCGATCAGCTGCCTCTTGCACACCCCCTACTGGGGATGTGCCCGCAACCAAGGTACATGCCCTTGACTGGATTGAACCCGGGACCCTTTAGTCTGCAGGCTGATGCTCTATCCACTGAGCCAAACCGGTTTCGGCTCATTATCTTTTTTTTTTTTTAACAAGTATTTTTACTTTAATGTGACTCTTTGCATTTTCATACGTATTCCAGGGAAGGAGTTGTCTTTGCAATTCATGTGTACAGCAAACCTTGTGTGGGAACAGTATCTAAGGCGTGTTTTTAATTTGGGAAAGTAGGCTAGGATAGCCTGGGTAATTCTCCACAGGGGAGGTCTTTTGCTGTTCTGTGACATGCCTCAAGACTCTGCGCTGGTAAAAATGCGAACAATACTTTTGACTTTGGACTACATCATATAAGAATTTGCATTCGGGCATAAAGTGCAGACTTAAAATTAGCTGACTTAGAAGGCCTGGTGCTGAACTGCTTTACGTATCTTGGAGTTTATTTGCCTCGTAGCATATTTTTTTCCCCTCCTTGCCCTAGTCTTGCGTTCCCAATTTTGTAAATTCTGACAGTGTGTGAGATTTGCAATTCCCTTGTGGCCACGTAGGCTCACGCAGTATTTGAGAGAAGCAGCAATGTGGGAGGAAATGCTCTATTTGTAGGTAATGCCAACTATTAAAAATCTTTTAGTTAAAAAAAAAAGATGAGGACAGTCTCCACCTGAATGGAAAATCCAGATGCCTTAATTAACTTCAAATCCTGTCAAATATTGGATACAGTGGGTATCTTAATTCCTCAGAGAAATCTTATTTTTAAACTTTTTTCCCCAAACTGGCTTACAAGTGACATTGAAACAGAAATTGTTTGTGTTTTAAGATTGTAAAAGGGGTGAAAAGATGTGAAATTGCCCTTTCGTGGAAATAATTTGGATTAGGCTGGTGTTTGTTGAGAGGAAATCTGGATTTCTCAGGTCCTGATTGTAAATGTTGTTATTTTGCTTGCTTATTTGTTTCTGCTAAAATAGTTTGAGGCTTTTACGTGTACCAGGTTAATTGGATAATTATCAGTTCTCTTCTCAAATTTGTATTGTGTGCTTAAAGCAAACTCAGGAAAAACATTATTTTTTTTAAATGGAATTTGGGTTCATTTCTCTGCCTATTCTAAAATAACCACATACATAAATGATATTATTAGTGATAGGAGTGAATAGTAAATAGAATGGGATACCAAATAATTCTATAAGTCACTTAGGCATTATGTAGTATCATTATTTGGCTTGCGTTTTTTGAATTGTCTTACCACTTCATCGTACCTCAAAATCTGTTTACATACAGAACTGAGGCAGGATAGAGTGTCAAATTCCATGGGAATGGATTTTTAATAAATAAGCGTGATGTAACATATCTTTAAATAAAATAATATAGCAATGTTTCAACAAAATTATGAGGTAGTGACTTTATGTTCCTTGGAATTTTGAGGTTTATAAAATATTTTAGTATTACATTTGTATACTATCCAATTGCATTAATGTATTAATACTAGTGGCCCAGTGCATGGGATTTGTGCACCGGTGGGGGGGGGGCGTGGCCTGTGGGCATGGCCTGCTATGGGAGTGCTGCTTATCCTGGTCAGCCAAACAGCACTCCCACTGTGGGAGCATACTGACCACCAGGGGGCAGCTCCTGCATTGAGCATCTGCCCTCTGGTGGTCAGTGCACATCATAGCGACTGGTCGACTCATTGTTCTGGTAGTTTCACTGTTTGGTTGCTGGGTTTTTATTCTATAGGATAAACATTGGATCATCACAACAAAACTTTGAAGAGAATATTGTCTTTCCATCCATCTTATATGTGGTAAAGGAAATAAACTAAGGAACTCATTGAAGTTTACAGAGCTGGTTAACAAAAGACTTAAAAAACAACTCAACCATTCTGATTTACAAATTACGTTTTTTTTAAAAAAAGAACATAATGTTCATATACTATTTAGGGATAATTTATGATGCCATAGCATATAGCTTTTTTGTGGCTTTCACTATTATTGTCAGCAAATATATAGTGTACCCAATTTCTTTGTTTGGTTTTTTTTGGTATTTATTTGTCTAAACCTGCTTAATTGCTCTTGAAGTTGTCTACTGATTTTAGCTCAATTCTGCTTTGAGGTTTCAATATGACATTTCAGGCTTTGTCTAGAAACCAATGTGTGTTTGTACGTTTCACTAAAAGACCATCAACTCTCAAAGTAGTATTTATTATTCAGATAACATAAAAAAATTTTTTTCTTTATTTTATGGATCACTAATAATCCTTACCATTTGTATATATATACTGACCTTTGGAGTTCACCTAGAGATTTATCAGCCTTTCCCACACTGTTTCCTGCACTTCAGGTAACCCACAACTCACATGTCACGTGGTATTAGTAATATTCCCCAAACTGGATCCTGAGATTGGTTTTCGAAAGCACTGCCTAGGCCGTGTCTTCCTCTGAGAGTTTTGCAGAGGCAGTGTGCTTATTCAAGGCTCTCAGAGGCCCTTCAGTAAAATAATAAAACTAATGATGCTATTAAACCAAATCTATTTTGCACTCAGTTTGAAATATGTCAAAATATGTGCGATGCATTGCTTGGTTGAATTTATTAATGGAGAATGTTACACGGTTTAAGATACAACCTACCACCACAAAAAGAGGCTCTCTCTCTCGCTCTTACTCCCAAGTAAGCTTGTCTTTGTTTGACAATGGTTATATAAGGTCCTGTTCTAAACTTTACAGTCACACTGGAAACCAGGTTATTGACAAGCTCTTCCCCACCCCTTTCTCATAAATAAAACATTATTTTTCACCCCTCTCCTTTCCTTTTTGCTCTTGATCTCTTAAACTCACTACCAGCCAAACTCCCTGAATCTTGACCCAACCCATCTCTCTTTGGGAGAAGGTTTTACAAAAGCCCATCTACTTTTGCCTTCTTCCTAACTTCCCCCTCCAGCTCTACCCTGCAAACTTACCCCTTCTTTGACACCCTAGTCTGGATTCTTTAGGAAGCTCCTCTTTCTATCCTGTTGGTTCAGTCAAAACCAACTCCCAGCTTTCTCTCATTTGAAGGAAAATACAGATGTGTCCCAAAACGTAACATTCTGGGACAGAATAACATTCTCCTTCCGAAACATGTTAATATAAGACAGGATAATATGGAACAACCCTTGTATCTCATCTCCTTGGCATGTAGGTTCTTTCAATGCAATTCAGTTCCACGGGGTCCTCTGGTGACCCCAGGGTTGGGTAGCTGACCAACTGGTCTACCTGATCCTACATATAGAGCTTTCAGGGGAAACTTACAATAAAGGATACAAATGATCTCTGTCTTTAATTTGAGAAACCATTTCTTTGTACTAATTCACATGAAACATGCCTTTTCTTTGAGGTGTACGTGTCACTTTGATGGTCTTGCATAAAATGTCTCTCCAGTTCATTATTCTCTCCTAGATTGGGTTTCCAATCCCTGGTAGTCTTGGCGTAGCTACCACTTTTTTTTTTACATCCCTCTCATACCCCTTGGCTATTCTGAATCAATGAATCAATCGTCCATTTCCCAGCACCCATGGGCCATGCTCTCTATGCAGTGGATTGGTTTTTGAAGAGATCTACCGCCATAGTAATCATGTGACTGTCTTGGCCCGCAGGAGTGCGTCTTGACAGAGTACGTGGAGGCCGGCAGAAGTACAAGCGCAGAATAGATGCGGAGAACAGCCCCTACCTGAACCCCCAGCTGGTTCAGCCAGCCAAAAAGCCATGTAAGTACAACAGACATGTCTATCTGCCCAGCACTCGGAATCCCCCTTCCCACACCCCACCCACTATGTGTCACTTTGGCATGCCCCTCCCTACCGACTCCAAGGAGGCTTGTCTTTGTTGGGGGCCTATGTCTCTCATCCCAAGGATTGCCTTTGAGGGGCAACAGCAACTCAACTAATAACCCTTTTCTTTCCTCTGGCTTCTCTCGCCCCTCCCTTTATTCGCCTAGTCATTCTGTGGGAGCAGAAGCACAGTAAGGCATTGCTTATATAGTGTGGGTTTTACATTTACGGGCTCCTTTTATTTTCGGAGGTACATCAAACGGATCGCACTGTGATCATTAGTTCATTGGAGCTGTTAGTTTCAGATTTCACAAGAAAGTGATTTTTGTAGTTTTCGCTAACCAAATGAGTTTGACTGCTCAACCTCCCCGTGAAAATACATTAGGAGCCTCATTAATTTGCAGCTAGAGAAGGTTAACACACTAGCTAGCAATAGATTAAAACAAGAATGGGCGCTGCTAATAACAAGCATAGGTTGATGGTTCCGTCTCAGGTGTCCTTTATGGGCACCGCGAATTGTTTTTTAAGAGCCCGTGGCTTCCTAATGCCAGGTTGCCATTGGAAAGGGCGGTGGTACGGCGCTCAAATGCAAGCCCCATTCCCTTTGCCATTAAGTAAAAGAGCTGGAATATAGATTGAGGCAATAACTGTATCCCATTTGCTGGAAAAAAAAAATCAGTTCACAGCTGCCGTGCAACAGCCCTAGCATTTTAGGGGGGCTGTGCAAGGAGTTTATAACAGCCACTGGGAAGACTTAGTGGAGACAGTGCTAGCATTCAGCTGTCTTTGTCTCAGGAGACACGCCCAGCACTCGCTCACACTGATAGCAGAAGAGACTGGGGTATTTTGTTGTTATCTGCTTTCAAGGGAAGAGGGGAAAAAAAAGTGTCTGCTTCCAATTCAGACTCTCCAGGAGGGGTCGCTGCTGCGCACGGTACAGTGAGCATATGGGGATGGGTTGCATAAATAAAACAGACCCTGAACTGTAAACGAAAGGACATTTCAGCGATGTCAAAGGGAAAACAACCAGTTTTACATAAAATTAAAGCTTAAGTGAACATATGGCATAGTTTCCTTTTGCCTTTCCAAAAAACATTATGTTGATTATGCCTTCAATTGTCCAATCTGGCACCGTCTTCCCCGCAGCCTGCATAAGCTCTTTGGCATTCTGCAAACACAATCCCGGACTGCATTAAGCAGATTTTGCACATTATTATATACAAAAAAAAACAACCTTTCTGATAATACAATAAAGTGCAATAAACACTAATGCTTAATTTCATTAGAGGTTTAGTTTGCCTGGATTCGGCAATACACGGAGTGCCCGTTTCTCATTCATTTTATGCACACATTGATCAAAACCATTGATAATTTCCTCTCCGGAGAGAAAAATGCACACGGGCCCGTGATAAAGGAACGTCCATGGTTTGGGGCGTAAACCAGAGGAATTGGGAAGTGGCATGTCAAGTACCTTTAAGGAGATTACAGCAATTTCAGCGAGGTTCATTCGTCTGAGATAAAGAGGGTTTCCTAATAAATCATTACTCATTATCTCAAGGCCTCTGTGTTAATTTTCCCGAGTCCATCCAATTAGTGTGTTTTGGTAACAGACGTTTGTAAAACTTAATTTTCAGATCCCGTCGGGTAAGCGTCCAGAGACGGTCCTCGGGCCGTCGGTGGAAAGCAGCTGGGGAGATTTCTGGAACTTTCCTGATTGGGTAGCGCCAAAGCCCCAGAGTGGAAATTGGGGTCTATTGATTCTAATCAGGGAAACATTAAAAAAAGATTTACCTAGCAGCAGTGCTGCGGGCTATTCCGTCTTCTGAACCATGGCCATTTCCAAGCTGCCACCCCATTTCTCGAACCCCAAAGTCAAGTACCCGTGGGGGTGGCTGATACAGGTAGCATGCTTCCTGTGATAAATAAGAACTGGTATTTCAGGGTTTCCTTCAGATCCCTGTCTGTGCCCGTTACCACCACACTTTCCTCTTAGTCTGGGAATCCAGTGGTTGCTCAAAGATTTTGTTGATTGTCAGAGCGAGGGAAGAAGAGACTTTTCCAAGCGAGACTAAAACTGTAGGGTGCTGTTTCTCCAGCACATGCAGGAAACCAATGCCATTCTCTGCAGATCCTGCAAAGTAAAATAAAATAAGATAAAAAAATACAAAGATTCTTTATTTAACTTAAACGTTTGCCAGAAACGGTGGCATTTAGGGATAGTTTCTCCCAAATCTGCAGTTTCATGATGATTGAATATCACTGCCAACGAATGCCTATCTGCGGATGATTGGCAATATATGCAATCCCTATGGGAGCCGTAATAATAACATTTTAAAATATGTCAGGAAAAAAATCCTTTTTTAGTTTGGATGAGTCTCCTTGTTATCATGTTACAGGTGACTCAAAGAACGTTATGTTTTCAATTAAAATGAATAGGAAGTATTTCAATCAGGTTTGAAAAGTTATAGTGGGAAGATCTGGGGGAGATAAGAGATCAACTGAAGGACTGGTGTGCATGCATATAAGTACAACCAATGGACACAAAACTCTGAGGAGGGAGGGCATGTATGTGGGGGGGGGGCAATGGTAAGCTATGTACACATATAATATCTTAATAAATTAAAAATAAATAAACAAAAATAAAATGTAAAAAAGAAAAGAAAAGTTATAGTGAAAGGAAAATGCCATAGTAAACAGAGAGGAAACTAGCTTTGCTCACAAAAATCTCATTTAATGCCCCATTTTTTTTCCAGGGTGGTATAGTACATAGAACATGAAATTATTTATTCTTACCCATTTTCATCTCCTCACTTAGCAGAAAAGCACAAAAATCCAAAGCTTTGCCCAGACGCGGAAAATGGGGCCACGCAGAAAAGCCATTCCGACCTCCAGTCTTTACAGCCCGCTCCCTAACCCGCACGTGCCCCGGGCAGTAAAACACATCGGATGCGATGCTTTTCATTTGTCTCCACTGTTTATTTTATGAAGCTTTTTAAAACCATAAATCATGCATTTCAGACAGAGAACTCTGAACCAGAAAATGAGCTAAACACAACCGATGGAAACAGAGGATTGAAGCATTCGACACTCCACGGAGAGCACATTGTACCATTTAAATAGGACTGGTTTTCTGGAAACTGATATTGTCCGTATTGAGGACATGGGCTAGTATGCAGGGAGACAGGGAAGGAAAAAACGTTCTTATTTAATATTGAGACCCTAAATCACGCAAGCAGGAGGGATCTGACTGTTGTCCTTCTTTAAAGGAATCCAGACCATTGAGGACTTTCAGACCATGATGACTGTGGGCTAATGCAGTTCTTCACCTTTCACATTATATTCCAGATTTCAGTGCTTGACTGTGCATTTTTTTAAATTTTTCTAAAATATATTTTATTGATTTTTTTACAGAGAGGAAGACAGAGGGATAGAGAGTTAGAAACATCGATGAGAGAGAATCATCGATCAGCTGCCTCTTGTACACCCCCTACTGGGGATGTGCCCGCAACCAAGGTACATGCCCTTGACCGGAATCGAACCCGGGACCTTTCAGTCTGCAGGCCGATGCTCTATCCACTGAGCCAAACCGGTTTCGGCTGACTGTGCAATTTTATCTGAAAGCTGTTGCCTACGACTTAGCCTGCTCCCCCAAATCCCAAGTAAGACTTAACGCGTGAACCCAGAGAGCATCTAAGTTCTCTCATCCGTTTGCTGCAAAAGTCTCCATTCCAGGAGAGAGGCTGCATGCCCGCAGAGGCAGGGAGAGCCGAGGAGAAGACCGATGCACCTGCTAGGACTGCAGCCTAGAATGCACCTGCTAGGACTGCAGCCGCCCTGTCTCGCTCTGGGTGGTCCGAATGCTGGTGAACGTGCCCGTAGCGAACCCTACGTAGAACGCATTGGGTTTCTTATAGGAGATCTGAATTCTGTTCAAAACCCAACATGCTCTGAGGTTTGTAAAAGAAGGCTGATGCCACTAGTGACGTCTCAGTGCTCTGGTCTGATCCCGCAGATAACAAGATCGTCTCCCATTTGTTGGTGGCCGAACCGGAGAAGATCTATGCGATGCCTGACCCCACCGTCCCCGACAGCGACATCAAAGCCCTCACCACGCTGTGCGACTTGGCCGACCGGGAGCTGGTGGTGATCATTGGATGGGCCAAGCATATTCCAGGTACATTCTCATTTATAAAATATATCCATATTTTAAAGGTAAACATTGTAGTTCATTCTGTAAGTGGTATAAGTACATTTGGGCAAATTCTACATTTTCTCTTTGGGATTTATTATTTTATAACATTTACCTTTTTTAAAATTATAATTAATTTAAAGCTGTGTTGATCTTCATAGAACCCTAAACCACTTTCTATCTGCACCAACTTGAACTCTTGTTAATTATGTTTTCCTGTATGGATGTACTATCGCCATTGTAAGATAAAGATGATATAAAATTTAAAAAACAACAATGCATTTCTTTATTCCTTTTGAAATGCTGAGCTTTCTCCTAAGGAAACGCTTCTGCTTTTATTTTCATGGGAAAAGGTGTTTTTGTCACCAGTCATCTAACGTAAATTTGTTTCCTTCTTTGTAAGAATAATTCATTTTGTTGTTCATGACGGCTAGTTATACTGTTTATTCACATACTATTCATATTCACAAGCTTTGCCTTGGCTTACAACGAGTTGTTCACCATGAATGTATACAGAAATTAATGAAAGGAAATGTTACATTGACATCGGACATTTTCTCCTATGGTAACTTCAAAGTAGTTTTTTTTTTTTTAAAATAGCTTCTTTCTTTTCTTTCTTGACCCATCCTGTCATATCAAACCTATGCCCCGCCACAGATCCTGAGAAGTCTAGTCATCTAGAATTATTATTTTTTTTTTGTCTGCTTGAATGTTGATCTTCAAATGGCTTACAGGGAAGTTTTCCAATGGCGAGCTGGGCCTTCCTGGTTACAGTTAACTTATTTCTGTCTCCTTAAACTAGTTTGTCTTTATGCTTTGAATGCTACAGTAATTTCTTTAATCAAATTGATGGAAGTCCCTTTCCCAGCCCACACTGAAACCAATTTATTGGTCATGATACGCCAGCTATGTTGCTAACAGTCGTAACGAACTGTCAGGCAGTATCGCAGGGAAGCTAATTTGAAGTCATTAGGTGTGCAGCGCGCGGGCGACAATTTGTTACAGTGGTTAGCGACACAGCTGACGTTTCTGAATGGCTTTGTTCGGGGCCTGTTCGCGATGAGGCCAAGCAAATTGTAAACTAATTTAAACATCGCTCTGTATTATGCCGGCTACTCTGTCTTACACTGTTTGCTAATAAAGCACCCCAAATTAAGTCAAAACTAGTTAAATAGGTGAGCTGCAGTGTGTTCTGCAGACAATACCTACGCGGGGGTCGCTGCGCATACAAAAAGTGTGAGAATTGGATCGTATGGATAGGTGGCATTGCATTGCATCAGGATTGTCATCACATCCGTATGACTTATAGGAAAAGCAAAAAAAAATACTATATATATATATATATATATATATATATATATATATATATATATATATTATAAGACATTTGGGAATTGTGACAGTGGAATGGCAACAGTCAGAATTTGCTTGAATTATAAATATAAACTTACCCAGAAGGAAAGTGTTAGGAAGGTTTTTAGAGCCAAAAGATATGACTAACATTTGGTGAAGTTTCTATAGATCCTTTGTAGATTATCAATTTTAATATGTAAAAACCCTGGGTTCATCATAACCAGAGGCTTGACAACTTGGAAATCAGATATCCCTCGAGGGGTCCCAGATTGGAGAGGGGGCAGGCTGGGATGAGGGACAGACACTCCCCCCCTAGTGCACAAATTTCATGCACCAGGCCTCGTGTGTGTGTGTGTGTGTGTGTGTGTGTGTGTGTTTGTTTCATGCACCAGGCATCTACTGTGTGTGTGTGTGTGTGTGTGTGTAATTTAACACCAGTCTTGGTCTTAAATGAAATGGCTATATATATATATATATATATATATATATATATATATATCCATTTATATTTATATATTTTAGCATTTTATACGTACACATATATACTTACATGTTGAAACTATCATTGTATCACTGCCTCATGTCCTCTGGGGAGCAAAGTTGAGCTGTCCCCAACTGACAACCATTGTTCCACCCCAGGAATTGGTTATGATCACCCTTAATTCACAGACAGGGGAATCTGGGGCCAGTTAGGTGAAAACACATACATACTTCACAAATATACCCTGTGCCTTAAAGCTTCCATTCAGCATTGCTTCCTGCAGTCGAAGTAGGACATTTTGGTGTCCTGGTTGGTTGCATTTGAAAGAACTTTATCTTATATAATAAAACCCTAATATGCAAATCTACCAAACAGCAGAATGACTGGTTGCTCTGATGTGCACTGATCACAAGGGGCAGACGCTAAACACAAGAGCTGCCCCTGGTGGTCAGTGCATTCTCACAGGGGGAAAACCACTCATCCAGAAGCCGGGCATAAGGCTGGCGAGTGCAGCAGCTGTGGCAGAAGCCTCTCCCACCTCCGCTGTAGGTGGGTGGTAAGAAGCAAGGGGTCCCGGGCTGCGAGAGCCCCAGATTGAGAGAGGGATGTCTGACTACTGGCTTAGGCCTGATCCCCAGTGGGCAGACATCCCCCCAGGGGTCATGGACTGCAAGAGGACACAGTCTGGGCTGAGGGACCCCCCCCCAAGTGCATGCATTTTGTGCACCAGGCCTCTAGTTTGCAAAATAATGGTGCAAAATAATGATGGTACTATTATTAGCATGAAAGGCTATGTCACCATGACAGCAAAACACCATGTTTGAGAGAAATCTCTCCAATTCTTCCTGCTGTCAGGGAGGTGTTAAGCCAATATTTGGGTGTGATACAGACATTCCATGATAAGGTCCCATAAAACTCAACACCTCCTTCTGGCGTTTCCTGGTAAGAAAAAGGCAGCGATGAGTCTGTGGGACCAGTCATGCATAGAAGTAGAAATGCCAGCGTACACAGGAACTTGTCCCCACAGACGGGCTCCGGTGACTGGGGAAGACAGTAACTTTAAATAACAATGAGTAACAGTAATTGCAGTGGTGGAAGCAATTACTACACGATTATAAGTTCAGTCTTAAATGGGGGCTTAGCATTGGTGAGCACTGACGTTACTCTCTCCCTCTCTGTAGTAAATGCCAGAGCGGATCACTGTGGAGTGGTGACTCACAGCTCTGGTCTTTGTGACACCCTGAGGGTGCTGTAAGTAATTGCAAGGAGCTCAGCACGTGTAGCTCAGTGGTTGCGCATCAGCCTATGAACCAGGAGGTCATGGTTCTGTTCTAGGTCAGGGCACAGATCCAGTTTGTGGGCTGGATCCCCCATAAAGAGGGATCCTCATTGATGTGTCTATCTCTCCCTCTTCCTTCCTCTCTGAAATTAATAAAAATATATAGGATAGTTCTTTCAAGGGGTATCTTGGTTTTTCAGAAAGGGTTTAGCAAAATAAGAAACTCATATATATATATATATATATATATATATATATATATATATATCTTTGTCCATAGGTTATGCATCTATGCATATATGTTCCTTGGGTAATCTCTCCCCACACTCCGCCTTCCCTCTGAGATTCCTCAGTCTGTTCCATGGTTCTGTGTGTCTGGGTCAGTTTTGTTCATTAATTTATTTTGTTCATTAGATACCACGTGTGAATGAGATCATGCGATGCTTGTCTTCCTCTGGCTGGCTCTGTGCCGTGCAGGGTCTGGGTCAGAAGGGCTGCTCTGCTCTTGGAGTGCTGGTCATCCTTGGGTTCAGGGATACTGGGCATCGCAGCCATGCATTGTGGGTAGGGGTGCAAAGGGGTGCATGAAGATGAAAGTGGCATCTCTGCCTTGCAAGTAAAATGGAGTTCTCGGTAACTGGGCCAGAGCCAGAATTTAAGCCAAATCAGAACTGAGATCTCACCAGTCTTTGTCTTAAATTAAAAACTCCTTGTCCTCGCTGGTTGGCTCAGTGGGTAGAGCATCACCCTGCGGACTGAAGGGTCCCGGGTCCAGTTCCAATTGCAGGCTCTGCCAAGCAGTGATTCTCTCTCCTCATTGATGTTTCTGTCTCTCCCTCTCCCTTCCTTTCTGAAATCAATAAAAATATAATTTAAAAAGAAAAAACAATTTTTTATAACACTAGAGAACCTCCCCTTTTTAAAATATAATAAAATTGAGCCTTTTCCTTCTATATCCTATTCTGTTCTTAGTTTGTGGAATATTACACAGAGAAACACACGTTAAAATGTATTTTTATTGATTTTAGAGAGAGAGCAAGGGGAGGGAGAGAGGGAGAAAGAGAGAAAGAAACATGGATGTGAGAGAAAAAATATTGATCAGTTGCTTCCCATTTGCACCCTGACCTGGGATTAAACCAGTAACCTGGGCATGCGCCAGAGGGAATTGCCCCAGAGGCCTCTGGGTACAGGGGGCGATGCTCAACCCACTGAGCCACACCAGCTTAGAGCAACGCGCGAGCGCACACACACACACACACACACACACACACACACTTCTTAAAGATCAAGTTTAACATCCAAGTGAAGATCAGCTGTCTTCCTGCATCCCTGAGAACGTACTCTTTTGCTACATGAAAAAAAAGAGAGAGATATCACGAGGGCTTCGGAAAATGCTTGACTTTCGCCAGCGGAGCATCAGGCCACAAGCACAGATGACGGTGCCCTAATAGCCCTCCTTAAGAATGACAGCGCCCCGCCATTAGCGTCCTTTTATATCCTTAGAAATTGCTCACGCCTCGCTTTTCTGCCTCCTATCTGCCTGCCTCTTTCTTTTTTTTATTTCTCTTTCAATTCCAGGCCGCGCTCGGATAAGCGCGTGCTCGCACGGCGTGATTGAGCTGTAAAAGGCAGCGCTGTCGCCCCTAATCTCCTGCATGTAGATACGGAAGCTGGCACACTCCACTTCATCCTCCTGCCATTGTGGGCCCGTTAGAGGACGGGCCGCCGCCGAGTCACGGAGGCTTGTAGATATCAGAGCTGCGTCTCTTGGGCCGTGATAAGACGGTTATCGGCTCCGCAAGCCAGATCTGTGACTGTTCTCTGCCGGTGATTAAAATATTATTATTGTCTGTACCCCGGTTACCAGGAGGAGGCAGGTCCTGAGTCAGGTGGCCCTTAAAAGAACACAGCCCGAAGGAGCCGACCTAGCTCAGTGTGGCTCACGTTCAGTTATGGGTCTCACCTGACAGTTTTTTTAGCAGATTAGGGAGGTATTTGAACGGTTAAGTGCATTAAGAGAATTGCACCAGAGGCGTCTGGGTACACAGGGCTATGCTCAACCCACTGAGCCACACCGGTTAGAGCCACACACACACACACACACACACACACACACACACACGCATTTTGGGCGGTTTTGTTCTTTTTCAAATGAGGGCACGTTTTCCAGCCTGGCTTGTGCATGTGGGACGTGACAAATGAAATGATTACCTGCTAAGGAAGGGGCGATCTGGTAAGTTTGGGGCCCGTTAGTCACATTTTTTTTAAGTCCTGTCTACTGCAGTCACAGCAACCAGAAAAAAGAAAAAAAACAACACCTACAATTTAGCTTCAGACAGAGTGAAAGCAGGAAATATTAAGCTCTAAAGGAAAAACACGCCAGGAAAAGAAGGGATAAAACAGTCTTTGCCCAGAGTTATTCACGTTATAAACAGAAATCTAAAGTATAAGAGCCACTGTTTTTCATTCACTCTGAAACATGTCTTGGGAAAACCTTAGTGTAGAAAAAATGGCTCGTTCATTTGACTTTTAAAATGGCTCGTAACGGGAATATTCAGACATTTCTAGAAATGACAAGTCTCCTAGAACATGGGTAAACTACTTCTACATAAGGGTATATATATTTGTGGGACAATAATTTGAAATGTTTGTTGCTAATCACGCTGCTTAAAGATACATTAATTGTTCGGGAGCATTTTATGTAGAGGCCAGTTTTTAAGATTATGTCATCCTCCATCCAAAGTTGCAGAAGTTTTTTTAAAAAAAATTCCCATTACTTATCTTAAAAAAAAATGATTTTAGAGGAAGGAAGAGGGAGAGAGAGAAACATCAATGATGAGAGAGATTCATTGATCAGCTACCTCCTGCATGTCCTCCTCTGCGGACTGAGCCCACAACCCGGGCGGGCATGTGCCCTGACTGGGAATCGAACCATGCCTTCCTGGTTTATAGGTCTAAGCGAAACCACTGAGCCATACCAGCCATTACTTACCTTAAACTGGTAGCACCACTAAGCAATTAGATTGCGTAAAAAAGTACAAGAAATAGTAGTGGAAATAATTACTGTAAGGTTAAAATTCCATTTGTAACACAAAACATGTTTCCACGTGTGTGTGTGTGTGTGTGATTACGGTTTGAAGCTTAGAAAACAGGGCATCTTTGACTAAGAGAGTTATATATAAATAGCACCTACTAGGCTATTTCTGATTGTATCATTGGCACTTCATACATTTTTATTGATTAGTGGATTTTAAAAATGCACAACACACTGTTCCTTCCCCCTGAGCCCCACCTTCCACTGCATCTCTGCTAAATTTACACAAAGTTGTAATTTTTATTTTGCTGTGGATGAATTTAAGTGATTACAGCTTCTTTAATCAGGATTACATTTTTTGGTACACATAATGATTTCAGAACTGTGAAATCTTTTAGACACGTGGAGATAATATGCATTTAATACTAAAGCACTGGCCCTTAAAAATACTACTTACGTTATAAGTATACCTCACTCCCTTGTATATCTTGAACCTGGAGCTGCCGTTTGTAAGGGTAGAGGGATTCTGCAAGAACAATCAGAAAACCTCAGTTGGCCTAGTTGAGTAATTATTTGTACATTATTACTGGCCGTAGCCATGACTTATATTATGAAAATCAAACGGGGAAATGCACATAAGTATAGTTACTACTTGCAAGTTATCAAGCATGTTCTAAACATAAACTATCGAATGTTCATTTTGGTCTCTAAGACGTTGCACAAAGGTTGTCATTTTGTTGCTGTTAAAACCAAATGATCCAAAAACACTAGTGTGCATAAAGCCATTTCAAAAACATTCAGAGTAAATATTGGCTGTAGTAGAAAGAGGGTGAGCTTCTTAACCAGAGGAGCTGGTGTGGATATTGCCATCATTCTGTCCTAAAGAATTTAGCCCATAGCCGAAACCGGTTTGGCTCAGTGGATAGAGAGTCGGCCTGCAATCTGAAGGGTCCCGGGTTCGATTCCGGTCAAGGGCATGCACCTTGTTTGCAGGCACATCCCCAGTGGGGGCTGTGCAGGAGGCAGCTGATTGATGTTTCTCTCTCATTGATGTTTCTGACTTTCTATCCCTCTCCCTTCCTCTCTGTGAAAAATCAATGAAATACATTTTTAAAAAAGAATTTAGCCCATCCTCATTGGCCAAACCAAAAATAACAGAATGCTTATCAGCTTCTGAAGCTATAACTGTGATATAACTGTTGTGGATATAACTTTTTTGGAAAAAAGTAATCAGAAATATCTCCTAAGGACTCCTTCATTTTCTACAGCTACTCTTGCCGGGGGTGGGGGGGGGTGGGGGGGGGAGTATTGACACGTTTCAACAACAAATAAATTTGTAGGTTTCCTAGATACAGACCCGGATTTAAGAGGCACCCAAATGTTGTATAGAAGCTCACAGGGACTCTGTAGGTGGGTTTTAGTCTTAGTATCCACACGTGGTAGATGAGTCAACTGTGCATGAAGGGTGCTCACATGGGTGCAGGTCCTGCCTACAAGACCCGGGCAGTGTAGTAGGTGATTCAGGAAGATGAATGGACCACTGAACCCCAGGGATGAGGCTGTGTCCCACACAGTGTCACATGGACTCATGGAAGGAACAGCAGGGGGTGAAGGGTGTACCGAGCCAGAGACCTGGGCAAAGGTCCCATCATGCTAAGGAAATCATATTTCATACTGAAGGCAACGGGGAGCCGTTGAAATTTTTTTTAAGGTTGGAACTGCCTTTTGTAAATCTTAAAATCATACCTTTTGCAGCGAGTTACACAGAGAAAGATTGCCCAGTACTTTGGAAAATTCGTTTCATTCCCAAGTGTTGCAGATTTCTATGGACTGCGTCTTAAAACGTTATCATTTCCAGAAAGATCATGGTAATTGCTCAGCTCTTTTGAATGATAAGGCTAGTCATTCAGTTTTCTCTACATCATGATCTTTCAGAAGCCTGACGTAGCCTGAAAATCTACCTGAGGATTATCAAAATATTGGCCTTCTGTAGACCTGGCCCGATTCATGCCTTCCTGCCCTGGAATGTGTTCCGTTCTTCTCAAAGCTACTGGATGCGTTAAAGAGAGAAAGGCCGTTGTGTCTTGTGAGAGGATCGTTATCATAAAAGTTGGTCTGATTAGAATAATCCATAAATGCTTAATTAAAAAATTGTCCCCATCTCTAAAAGAATCAGAGGGAGAAGAGCCATGTGAGGGGACCATGTTTCCTTCCTCACTTTGCTCCTCGTTGACCCTGTCTTCAACTCTAACCCCACCTCCCCTCTGCGGGCCCGTGGCACCCCCCCACCCCCCAACCCCCACCCCCCCGTTATCTGCCTCAGCCAATCTCCAAATGAATGCATGTCTGTCCCGGCCTTGGCTTTGACACTCTGGATATATTGATTAATAGTTGCCCTAAGCTCCTTTTAGCAAATCAAATTTTCACTTTTAGCAAGGATTTCGCCTCTGATTTATTCAGCAAAGTGAAACGCACTAAATTGACTTTGACATTCAGGGAAAATGGCTGAAAAGCCAAGAGCAGGGGAAAGAGATATAAATTGTGTGGCAGCTGGAGACTCCAAGGCATCGCAGGAGCAGTTTCCCGTGGAACCCGGAGCAATTTGAAAGCGCTCTTTAAACACACACAGAGGGAAGTGATTTCTTCACAAATAAAACGGTAACTGCTGAGCTTTCTTCCTGAAAGAGGGTGTGAGTATTACTCAGCTGAAGTCGGAATTTCTGGTACAACCCATTTTATCTTTGTAGATAAAAATAGCCGCGTAACGCAGGATCATACACATCAAATTTAGCTCCCGAAAACTGGGAAGTAACCTAATTACTCGGGAAAATAAACATTCAAGTCATCCTACATTCAAGAGAATGGTTAACCCCGAAGGGCGGAAGTAGGTGTGTGTGTGTGTGTGTGTGTGTGTGTGTGTGTGAGAGAGAGAGAGAGAGAGAGAGAGAGAGAGAGAGAGAGAATGGGGCTTTTCACCACAATGAGCATCTGAATTAATTTGGGATCACAAACTTCACTAGAGAAAAGACATGTAAAGTGGCTCTTCCATATGCCTTTTCCCTGAGAATGCCATCCTTGGCAGTGTTTTATTCTTTTTTCTTTTTTAAAAAATATGTTTTTTTATTGATTTTAGAGAGAAAGGGAGGAGAGAGAGAGATAGAAACATTGATGATGAAAATCATTGATTGGCTGCCTCCTGCACCATGTCCCCTACTGAGGATTGACCCTGCAACGTGGGCATGTGCCCTGACCAGGAATCGAACCATGACCTCCTGGTTCCTAGGTCAAGGCTAACCACTGAGCAATTCTGCCCCCCATTTTTTTGTGTGTGACTAAGTCAGCCTGCTTCCTTGTTGGACCATGGTTCAGTGTGTAAGTCACCATGTGCTGCAGGTCCAATGTGTGGCTGTGACGTGTGAAAAGAAATGGTGTTGGCGTGGAGGAAGCCAAGGAGACAGAGTGGAATGACCTCAGTGCGGGCACCTGGGGAGGGGTGAGAGCTGCGAGGTGTTTTCTCACATTGAGATCTCGCAGCCTGTCTCCTTGCCTCTGTGGAGGGGCTGTCAGAGCGCAGAAAGGAGACGGAAGGAGAGACCTACAGTGGGGATTGCTGTTCATTTGCCTCCTTCCTGTTCTGTATGAATTTTCCTGGATCCACCAGAGTCCAGGCCAGGGGTGGGCAAACTTTTTGACTCAGGGGCCACCATGGGTTCTTACACTGGACCAGAGGGCTGGAACAAAAGCAACCTGACCATGCTGGCACTCTCCTCTTGGGCTGCTGGTGAAGGAGAGGAGGGGAGAGCAAGAGAACCCTCCGCTCTTTCGGCTCCATGGGCCGGAGAGAAGAGCCGAACGGGCCGGGTCCAGCCCGTGGGCCGTAGTTTGCCCACGGCTGTCCTAAATGGATATTAGTTAGAGGAATACCATCAGAAAATTTTATTTATCCTGCGGAAATCACTTTCACAGAACAAACTTTCTAAGAAGCATATGCTGGATAATAAACATCATTGTTTAGAATATCTTGATATTTCTCTTAAGAAGAAAATTTTCGCACCTGGCCAGTGAGGCTTACTGGTTGAGTATTGATCTATGAACTGGAAGGTCATGGTTTGATTCCCGGTCAGGGCACATGCCCCGGTTGTGAGCTCGCTCTCCAGAAGGGGGTGTGCAGGAGGCAGCCGATCTATGATTCTCATTATTGGTGTTTCTCTCTCTCCCCCTCCCTTCCTCTATGAAATCAGTAAAAACATCTAAAAAGAAAAAAGGAAGAAATCTCTCTTTCCCCCAGTGGGAGATGGTGGGGGAGGGCGGAGTCCACTATGATATTTTTCTCTCTGAAGCAATCAAGAGCTTTCATTTTTTTATTTTTTTTTATTTGTACCAGGTTATTAATATTTTCCCCTCCAGCACGAGTCAGGAATGATGACCAAAGTACACAAAACTCCAAGTAGAGAGGATATTCAGCTTTCGTTTTATACCTGGATCTCTTTTGGTGCAGTTCAGCATTATCATTTTATGAATTAAAAATACCTGCATAGCCGAAACTGGTTTGGCTCAGTGGATAGAGCGTCAGCCTGTGGACTGAAGGGTCCCGGGTTCGATTCCGGTCAAGGGCACGTACCTTGGTTGCGGGCACATCCCCAGTAGGGGGTGTGCAAGAGGCAGCTGATCCGTGATTCTCTCTCATGGATGTTTCTAACTCTCTATCCCTCTCTCTTCCTCACTGTAAAAAATCAATAAAATATATTTTTAAAAATACCAGCACATTGAACTTTTAGTGAAAGAGAAACGCATAATAGATAGATACCACCCCTTGGTAATTCTGAGAGCCGTCTAGTCAATTCCACCTTATTCATCCCCAAATTTTACCAATCTCTGCTAATCACACTGCTTTGCTCCCAAAAAGGAAATCGCATTTTCTTGCCAAGGAAAAGGCATTACATCCTAACCGTAAATTGTTTCTATTCTAGAATCAAGGGGGAGGCAGCAACCAATGATTCTCTCTCATCACTGATGTTTCTGTCTTTCTCTCCCTCTCCCTTCCTCTCTCTGAAGTCAATAAAAATATTAAAGATAAAATCAAGGAGGAGAGAGAACCAACTCTTTCTACCAGGTTTAGGCTAAGGACCCGGGGGACTGGATGTCAGGGTTGGGAGCACAGCTACCCAGTTGTAGAATCATCTGAGCCCAATTAAATACTGGGATTCCAGGGGGGTCTCCCAAGAGCAGCCCCCCTCGCTCTGGAAGGAGGCCTCGCACCTGCTTAACCTACATTAGGCGAGGATTAATTACCTCCAGCGCCGGGCCCCCTGGCCAGTCAGCACGTTTGTGGCCGGGCACATGGTGGCCGGGCTGCGGAGGGAGACGGGGAGAAGCAGCAGCTGGGGGCTGTGGAAGCACTACCTCCTCCTGACGTGGTCAGCACATTCGGGAGGAAAAGATCCAGCCACGCTGGATCTCATTTTTGATGATGTTCCGTGTCATGGCAGGGCCACGTGTGGGGTGTCGCCCACACAGTCTTGTCCACCTGAAAATGGACTCCATCTCGAAAGGTTGTTTCGCCTGTGCGTGGTGCTCCCGTTAGCCTGATGGAAGAACATGGGATAATGACTCAAGGCTTTTCCGATTTCTTTCGGGGGGGGGGGGTGTTATTCGGATGCAAAGGGCTTTTCTGATAGAGTTTTTAATGTGTTTCAAATCTGCTTCCTTATTGAGAAGCATGCTTGGAGGAAGATTTGTGTCGCTGTTTTTTTTTGTGTGTTTTTGTTTGTTTATATTTTTACACTTTTATTGATTTCAGAGAGGAGGGGAGAGGGACAGAGAGATAGAAACATCAATGAGGAGAGAGAATCATTGATGAGGTGCCTCCTGCATGCCCCCTACTTGGGATCCAGCCCACAACCCGGGTATGTGCCCTGATAGGGAATGGAACTGTGACCTCCTGGTTCATAGGTCGATGTTCAACCACTGAGCCATGCCAGTCGGACTATGGTATATTTTTAAAAAATTGTATACCACAGATTAGAAGCAATAGGCCTATCTTAGTTCATCTTTCATGTACTATCTGGGTATGTCCGATCAGAGCCCTTCTGGAGGGTTTGGTATCTGTAGGTCTGGCTCAGCATCTTTCTGTTTCATGCTGAGAGAAACTGTGGAGAGAAATCCCTGTCCAAGGCTGAAGGTTGGCCAACATGGCCAATAGCCCAAACTGGCCACAAATTTGCTCAGTGGAGATGACAGTTGTTGAGATGATCGTACTAAAGGCCTGGTGCCCGAAATTCATTCACGGGTAGGGTTCATAGGCCTGGCTGGAAATCAGGGCCAATCTCGGGGCCTTCTGGCTGTCTGCCTGGGCCTTCCTTTGTTCTGTGCCATCCCCTGGTGGTCAGTATATGTCATAGTGAGCGATCAAACTCCAGGTCTCCCAGTTGAACTCCCAAGGGGACACTTGGCACATTAGCCTTTTATATATATATATATATATATATATATATATATATATATATATATATATATATACTTGAGGCCTGGTGCACAAAAATTTATGCACTTGTGTGTGGGGGGTATCCCTCAGCCAGGCCTGCCCCCTCTAATAGTCCGGAGCCCTCAGGAGATGTCCTACTGGGGAGTCCCATGGTGAGCTGGCATAAGCTTCAGTCTGTGGGAGGAGCCCAGGCTGATCTGAGGAAGGCACCCCCCCATCACCCCACTGCTGCTGCCACTGCCTGCCGCAGCAGCTCTGAGGCCTGAGCCCTGCGCCTTGTAGCCACTTTGGCTTTGTCCAGATGATGTCCAGAAGTCATCTGCCCTAATTAGTAGGTAACTCTTTTATTGGTATAGATAGGTAAGTTTTAGATGTTAGGAGATCTTCTCCCCTCACCATATATTATGCCCTCTTCACCCCTACCCCCTTTTCCTGGGCAACAACCACACTGTTGTTTGTGTCCACAAGTTTCAGTTTCATATCCCACATAGGAGTGAATCATATGGTCCTTAGATTTTTCCAAACTATTTCAATGTTTCCAACTTATTTCAATTAGCATAATATTCCCAAGATCCATCCACATGGTTGCAAATAGCATTGTTTGCCACAGAGTGAAGTGTCTAGGTAACATAAGGATAAAATAACCCAAATACAGGCAATGTGATATTTATGAAGCATCTCTGACAATACTTGCTGTGTAAACACTGATCTTCAAAAATCATGTCTTTTGTGGATGGTGGTATAGAACATTTGGTTAAAATTATCTTGTGAATATTTTATGGATTTTAATTCACCAGGTCATTTCTCTGACCCATTGACACTCAGTGAGATTTTAACATCTCTGTGTTTGCCATGAAACTTGAACTCAAACTTCCAAGGCAATTTTATACACTTAGAGTGGAATTATTTATTATTTAATTTGAATCTGATCATAGCGTATTGGTATGGTTGAATAAATTTTATATGGGCTGAGAGTGGGTGATGGGTTATCTTCCAAACACCCACTATGATAATATTTGAGGTAGTATCTGAATATGTTAATAAGCTCTATAAATTCAGTTTGACATTTTCCTGAACACTCGGTAGTATTCAATTCCCCGGTGAAAATATCATGTGTAATATATTGTTGTAGCAAGCTAATACCTACTCATTCATGCACCGGACCAAAATATATAGCGAGAGCCTGCTAGGCATGGTTCTGGCACCACAACTGTTCGTAAGAGACAGTCTCTGTCATTGCCATTGCTTTATGGTTATGAGGGAGGCATCATGGATCTGCTTTCAAAATACTTCCGAATCCCAATTTCAAGAACATTGCTCTGCCTCTCATTCACGATCATGGTTCTCATTTCCCCATGCTCCGTACATCCGGGCTATTCCTCGGACCAAATAGAGGGCCGGCAGTTGCCTGAGGGGCTTCTGATGCTGTTTCAAATCTTACATAGATGGTGGTTCTGAACCCATTTGAATTGTAAATGGTTGGGCTATCTCAGACACAGAGACTCTTATGCGCAGAGGCCTGCTCTCTGCAAGAGGTCCCTCATGCACCTGGGATTAGCATGGACACAGAGCTGAACCGGCTCTGGCTTCTCCTGAGATCCTGCAGGTCGAGTCGCATCTCCTGTTGTTAACTTTTGTCCTCGCCCCGCACAGCGAGGTTCAAGGTGCGGCCTCCGCGTTGCATCCACACTTTGGCTTGTTATCCGCTCATCAAGCTCTTAGCCTCCCTTTGTTTATTCGAGGCGACAGGAAGACTGTGCAGGGGCTGCTTAGTCAGGGATATCAGCCTTGTTGGCAGCGGAGTGATTGCCAGTTGAAAAACAACGCATTATTGCCCATTTTTTCCCTCTTATTAGTTTGATTACATTTGCAAATCAAATCAATCCATCAGACATGATCAGGCCTCGTCCGCATTTTAAGGAATAGTAATCTCCGTCTAATAAGATGCAAATGTGTCACATCAGTAAGTAACCAATAAATCATCGTCTTGTCTTTGGCAATCATTAAATATCAGAACCAACAGTCAATTTTTAGTATTTTCAATTTGCGATATGCCGCTGGAATATAAAGATAGATGGACGTAATTACACAAACCAAACACTATTTCAGTTCATTCCCGACAGCAAATTTAGTGGAAGGTATAACCGGCTTGTCATCACACTACATTATTCCTAGCGGTTCATGCAAAGTTCACAGAAGAGCTTCCAGTGGACACTGCTGGTTTTTTTCTTCCAACTTCTAACAGTGTCCCTTCGGTGGCACCAACTTTGATGTAAGGACTTGAAGGTGGCGGACAGTGCCAACAGGACAGCAAACATATGCTTTCTCCCATCAGAAATGGTGGGCCCTGCCAGCTCTAATCTTCTCTGTTTTCTGTGAAAAAGGAAAATGAGCTCACACGTCGTAAAAATAAAGAAAAACAAGAGCAACCAATAACTCCTCGGGTGAATTATTTTATCCTCATCTGTTGGGACAGAATAGTTCTACCAGGGGGAAAAAGTGAACAGAAACTTTTTTATTTTTCTTAAGTTTCGCATGTTTAGTGCTTCTCTGTTTGGGGGATGAATACCTGCTCACTTAATCCAGTGGTCGGCAAACTCAATAGTCAACAGAGCCAAATATCAACAGTACAGGATTGAAATTTCTTTGGGGAGCCACATTTTTTAAACTTAAACTTCTTCTAACGCCACTTCTTCAACATAGACTGGCCCGGCTGTGGTATTTTGTGGAAGAGCCACACTCAAGGGGCCAAAGTGCTGCATGTGGCTCAAGAGCCGCAGTTTGCCGACCTTGGGTCTAAGCCATTCTCTGTGATGCTGTGCACATTTGCAGGGTCTTCATGTGGCCAGGGAAGACAGAGTGTGTTAATTTTTAACACAACGGTGAAATGTTGATATGTATAAAGACAAGAAGTGAAATTGTTTGGACGGACGAACAGATAGAATCCTTCTTTCCAGATTGTGCTTGCTTGGAAGCTCAGTATCTTCGGATGAACTGTGAGAGTTGGCCATCCATTCATTTATTCACTCGTTCATTCGCAGAAACTCTCACAAGCAGAGAATCCTGCCCAGTCATCTCTTTGCTCTCTGATTGTCTCAATGCCATCAATATTCATACTTTTTCACCCTGACTCAATATTTTCCCTTATCTACCGGTATCTCTCTTTTTTTGAGTTGTCATAATAATTTTTTTTCTGTCATTGATCTGATGATATTTAAAATTGCAACATTTCTCTCTGATTTTTGTTTTCCACATTCGCCTTCTCTGGTTACTGACATCACTTTGGTACTTTCCCTTTCTCTTCTGCAGAAGTTTGCTCTCGCCAGTGTGAGTTCTAAATAGGATGTGAATAACGTCTTTCTGTGACCTTGCTGCACCTGCTACTTATGTTGGTGGCAGTGCCAGTCGTCATTGACTGACTCCAGTTGGTCTTGATAAAGTGATCATACATACTCTTTACGGTTGAATCAGAGCTTAACGTGTGGCAATGCCAATCCTGTGGCCTACCCAAAACAAGTGGTGAGGAGAGCAAATTCTTTGGAATATTATTTAATAAAAACATCTTAGCACAGCCTATGAGGGGTACGCCGTGGTGGGAACTCCTACTTGTGGGATCAGGGAAGGCTTCTAAATCCTCAGATGCTTCTTGTGTAGGGATCCCGTGAGGATAAATGTAGGACTATAGGGCAATATCAAGGTCAAGTTTTGGTTAAGCCTTAACTTCCCTCTCTCAGTGAAAGCAACAGTGAGGGTTAAACTGGTCCATTTCCAATAAATCTGCTCCATTGCTAGCAGGGCTGAAGAATATCATTCATGTTCCTTGACAACGGAAGTGCTGTGTTTCAAATGTTAAGTCATCTCAAGGTTGGATTCGATTCTGATCAGAACAGGCCAGGAGGTCTCAAATGCAGACAGTAAAATCCTGCAGTAGCTCGAGGTCAGTAGTCAAAACACATTTTAAAATAGATATTCTTATTGATTTTAGAGAGGGAGAGAGAGATGGAAACATCAATGATGAGAGAGAATCATTGATTGGCTGCCTCCTCCATGCCCCAAACTGGGGATTGAGCTGACAACCGGGACATGCGCCCTGACTGGGTACCAAACCATGACCTCTAGGTTCAGAGGTAGATGCTCAACCACAGGGCCATGCCAGCCTGGGCAACGTTTTGAATCAGCATAATCTGTTTCTCATCTGTCTCTTGAGCATCCTTATTGGTGGCATTCTATCTACATGCTATCTCTTTGGGCCGGAAACATACACCATCACTTCATGGAAACAATGTTATGCTGCTTCCTGACCTCTTTCTAGCTCAACATCTCTTGACAGTTAGGTTTCTAGGATGCCTTCCCTTGCTGTAAAAACTGTTGTTTATTTTTAAAACTCGGCTCCGGTCTTCCCAGGGGATGGTCTTGCCAGCCCGCCCACGTGATGTCGCTGAAGGAGCCACCTCAGTAGGATGTGGCAGGAGCCCCTAGGAGTTCCCACCGAGGAGAACTACCCAGCGCGTGCCTTTGCAGCTTTGTCCCCAAACCCGCTGCTCGCCCTAACCGATTTACATACCACCATGGTATGTTTAATTTGCTTTTTCATCAAATCAATAATGGGTCTAATTGAAAAAATTGGCAGTGCTACGTGCAATCCGACTGCTGATCCCCGGTGTTTGCGGGCGGAAGGGGAGGGCCGCAGGGCTCGGTGGCAGACACCTGTGTTGTTGGTGTGCTCCTGCGACTAAAGGCACACACAAACAAACACGACACAGGTGGCGCACCTGCCCCCATTGATCCCCCCGCTAGGAGCATTAATCACCTGGCACTCCGCTTGGAGAATAAAATTTACATCTTTAATGCGCACGACGCACGAGCACACACACTGGCACCACCCACGTGGGGCGATGCCAGCAGGCCAGCACGCGCAGCCCCCATTCTGATGTGCTTTCCTTGGCTCCTTGGACCCGGATGCGAAAGTTCAGGCCCAAGTTCAAAGTCTCCATTTGCGTACTTAAAAATTTGCATTGGAGGCTACTTTTTGTGCATAGTGATGGGCAGATGTCGGGCAAGTCTGATTCAACCTGAAGGTCTAATACTTTGAACTTTGGAAATGTACCTTTAAAACTATATTGACGGCCCTGCCGGTGTGGTTCAGTGGTTGAGTGTCGACCACTTTTGATCAGGGAGGCAGCTGGACATTCGACCATTGGTAAAACAGCCTTCTACTCTTTCCTCCCCAACAAGGAATTGCTCTGCCTAAAATACCAGTAGTGTTGAAGTTAAGAAACCCATCGTAAACCATCCCCCGGGTGAGGCCTTTGAGTTAGGCATCCCATTTTGCAAATCTTATAAATTAACCCATAAATAAATATGGTGGGTTTATTACTGAGGAGAAGGCCTCACTTTGCAAGAAGCCCCACTCCTGGACAAGATCAATAAATATTTATGGCTCAGCCAAGGTGTGTGTGCGCCAGCACTTTGTGTCCAGGTTGTGTGTTTCATCTTTGGTGTTTACCAACAAACCAGAGAGGTCAGTGAACTCTGAGCACAGCACAGTTGAATTAAGAGCTTTCTTGGACGTTTTAAAGGAGATATTTATTATGTGGCCAATTACGTATTCACATATAATGGTGAGAAAGGAGTCACAGCACAATAAGTAAGCAGGATGCATTGTAACAGGTACATATATATGTATTTATTCATCAAACGGGAACCTTTTCTTAGTGATTTAGTTGTAAATAATGTGTATAAAAATGTATAAGTGTTAAGTGATAAATGCTCTAAGCACTCAGGTAAATGCTGGGTGTATTTGAAGACACTGGGATTTTTGCAGAGGTATTTTATATGAGCATATGCAAATAACATCAGAATAACTCTAAATATGTTCATAGCAAGCTGGACAGTCAGAATTGGTGAGTTGGGTGGGTGTGTCATAAGTTTGTCAAAGAGTTGTATAAAGTCTATATAAAACTATTTCTATATAAATCATTATGTTGTATTCATACTTTGGCAATCATGTGCAAATATAGGATGCTATATAATTCAACTCTTACTGGCATTTTCTAATTCTTAAGTTGTTCTAATCATTTAAGAGGAAAGGCAAACCATAATTACCATATTTTTAGAGGGAAATTTCCATTTATGTATATTATAGGGCTGTCACTAATTTTTAGGGACTATTCATAAGGAATCAATAAGGGCGCATTGCCTGAGAAAGCAGAAAACTTGAATCTTGCTGATGTGATTAAACAGGAATTTCCCACTCTGGGAGGTACACAGACAATAGTTCGAGGAACAGGAAAAGAAAGTGGTCCAGCAGAGGTAAGCCTTAGGAAGGATTTTCTTTGCAGGTCTCATAGGACGGGTAGGGGTTAATCAACCAGGATCAGTAGAGTCAGAAACATCTCTGCTCCTCCTCAAACAACCCCCCATTAAATACCCACAGATGTAGTGTATCCAGCTCATGAATCTCTCCAAAGAGTACATTTTAGGTCAATTTATTGCCAGGATTAGGTTGCCAGTGTGGTAGAGTGTAGATAGAAAAAAACAAAACAAAACAAAACAAAACAGTTCGGTCGGTGTTGCCCAGTGGTTGTGCATCCAACTATGAACCAGGAGGTCAAAGCTTGATTCCAGTCAGGGCACATGTCCGGGTTGTGGGCTTGAACCCCACTGTGGGGCATGCAGGAGGCAGCCGATCAATGATTCTCTCTCATCTCATTGATATTTTTCTCTCTCTTCCTCTCCCTTCTCTCTGAGATCAATAAAAAAATATTTTAAAAAAAGAGAAAGTCATTAAAACTCTCAGGAACTTGTGGTCACACTTGGGGATCACCAGAATGTTTGGGATAAATATTTTAGGATACAAGTAAATGACTATTTGAGAAAATCTGATGGTTTGGCTGAGAGCAATTCTGGCAGAATTTTGCTGTTAAGATAATTCAGACCTAGGCTACACTAAGCGTTCAAAAATATTTGGAATCCATTCCCTGACCTTGCTTAAGAGAGAGGGAGATTTGATTACTTTTCATAACTCTTCCTCTTATTCTTGTGGTCAGGGTGGGCAGAGTAGCTGATCACCACATAACCAACAGCCTCAGAAACATCTGAACAAGCCTCTCTTTCTGAAATATCATCATCTCCTAACCTTATTATTAAACAGAAGTTCGCCCTCCGTAATGGGTAACAATGTACGGGAGATATAATGCCATTGGCGAAGAGATAGCATTGGGCTCTCAATCCTTCTGTGATCCTATTGAATTTGCCTGTTGAATTCTGGGTGTAATTAAAGCAGAGAGGAGCGTTCGTACGTTTTGTTTCAAGTTGATAGGATCGCCTTTGTCTGTGATCGGAGGGAGATTGCCCTGTAGTTTTTAATTTAGCAGGTTAAGAAGCACAATTAAAATATCATGAAAAAGATCATAATCAGACACCGTCTTTCGGGTAGCCCCTGCCAACCTGATAAAGGGGTCGGTGTATTGAATAATTACCTCCTTTGCTGTTCATTTGTTCGGTTTGAGGGAAGAAGTGTTAATAAATACCTTGCGTTATTCCGGTGGGAAAGGCTCTCCGCCTAATTAATAAAACTTGGAAGAATAGCTCGCACGTCGAACCATATCTTTCTTATTAGCGCTGCCTGCCTCAGAAAGGGATCCGCGTCTCTTTCCCACACCAGTCATGTCATTTTCCCGAGTTATACAGGGACCTCTTGAAAAACTGCCAGTTTTCAATAGGAATACAAAAGCCACGTCTCTTTGATTTATTTTTTAAAATAAATTATTCAACTGTTGAATGTTAAGTAGCGAAAATCCCAATCAAGCACAATAGGAATTATTCTGTCTAAAGCACCTTCCTTAAAAGCACCAGAGTAAAGAAAGGCTCCTATTGGGATATAATTGGCTTTGAATGAGTCTTTATTTCTACTTAAATGTTTCTTCTATAGTTCAATTACTCACACACTTTTGAGGCCTTGAATGAACGCAGAGAAGTGGAAACTGTGTTTAGCACATAGAGACATTACACCTACAATTTTATTGTTGATTGTTGATTTTTTTTAAAATATGGTTTTGTCTAAACCGGTTTGGCTCAGTGGATAGAGCATCGGTCTGCGGACTGAAAGGTACCAGGTTCGATTCCGGTCAAGGGCATGTACATTGGTTGCGGGCACATCCTTGGTATAAGGTGTGCAGGAGGCAGCTGGTCGATGTGTCTCTCTCATTGATGTTTCTAGCTCTCTATCTCTCTCCTCTCCCTTCCTCTCTGTAAAAAATCAATAAAATATATTTTTTTAAAATATGGTTTTATTGATTTCAGAGAGGGAGGGAGGGAGTGGAGAGAGAGAGAGAGAGAGAGAGAGAGAGAGAGAGAGAGAGAGAAACATCATTGATGAGAGTCATTGATCAGCTGCCCTCTGCCCACCCCACACTAAGGATGGAGCCCACAAGCCAGGCATGTGCCCTGATCGGGAATTGAACCATGACCTCCTGACCTCCTGGTTCATAGGTAAAGCAAAAACGCTCAACCAATGAGCTGTTAGGCTGGGCTTTACTGTTGATTTTTAAATGCTGAGGTTACTTGAATATTTTTGAATTTAGAAATGAAAAGTTTGAAACACATCATTACTTTAAACCCGATGTGGACTGATAGAGACCCCTGGCTCTTAGGAGTTCATGCCTTCAGTGAGTGTTGGAACTCCGCCTTTATGAAGTAATAGATATGTCAACCGAGTAAATGAGGTCCCTTGTCGTTGGCCAAGCATAGTCTTCAGTTGGAGGCATGAGTTATGCCTCTGAAGTCATGCTTTTGGTTCTCATTTGAAATGTGTAATAACTAGAAAATACGTATAATGACTCACCTGCAAAGTTTCTCTCGGCCTAGAATATGGAAGTGGGCACTCATTTCATAATAAATGAAGTGTTGAGTCCACTGGCTTTGTTGAGAAGTGGTAATGTGGGGAGAAGGCTCACAAAGATGCCTCTGACAACGTCATGGTGTGTGGCCTTCGGATTTTCAGGGTTACCTTGAAACAATTGCGCTGTGACTTGGGGGTCTGCCTGATGGAGCAGTAGCTTAGCGTTAAGCTAGGGAAGATGAGGGTGGTTAGCATCTTAGGAGTTGGCAATTAGGTGATTTCGGTGACTATAATAAGGTTGAGCTGCTGAAACAGGACCTGGACATCAGTGGGTGATGAATGGTGGCAGATAAGTGTGAGTTCACTAGTTGGGAATTTTTATGGTGAATGGCTGGGGGTAAGCGGGTAGGAAGGGAGAGACAGACAGGCAGAGAGCTCACTATTAGGTGTGGAGGGAAGATTTATGGTGATAGGTTGATGAAGGCACAAAACCTCAGAAGAAGGAGAAATTAACAGGCATAAGGAAGGGAGAAGAGCTGAGCACAAAACTAGTGGGACAGCATCGTCAAGATGGCGGGAGTAGATGGAACTGAGAATAGGAAAGACTTCATTGGAAGGAGTAGCAGTTTCTTTTCCTCAGAGACCAGCAGGAAGAGGAAGCCAGTTAGGACATTCATATCTAATACTAGAGGCTCTGTGCACAAAATTTGTGCACTTGGGGGCAGGGAGAATCCCTCAGCCCAGACTGTCTCACTCTTAGTCTGTACCTTTAGTGAACTGGGTCAAGCTGAGCTTTCCAATGAGCCAATGCCACTTAAAGCAGTATTGCATCCATTTTTTATAGGCACGCCCTAGTACCCACACATACACCATCCCCCCGGGCCAGTCTTCACTCTCCAGATCCACCTACATGCATCCTGTTGGTTTTCTTCCTTGCCCTGCATGGCCCACCATTTCTTCTTGCAGCCTGAATCCTATTGACCCTCAGGTGGGCTCTTTCTCCAGGACGAGTCCAGCACAGACTGGCTGTCTGGTCATACTCATTGAAATGAGCCAGCATGAGGCTGATGCCATCCTCGGGACTGCGGGCAGGAACTCTGCAAAGCTATGCCATGTCCCAAAGGCAGAGGGTCTACATGCCCCTGGAGTGTGGCACTTAGCGGTTGTCAAATGAGCCTCCTCCATGGCCCCCCTCCATTAGCTGATATTTAAAAGGGTCTCCGTAAATGCTTAATTTGCCAAGAGAGACATGTTGGAAATACATTAAGTGAACCATCGTTCTCTGTTTGTTTTTTTATAAATATGTTTGTATTGATTTCAGAGAGGAAGAGAGAGGGAGAGATAGAAATATCAATGATGAGAAAGAATCATGGATCGGCTGCCTCCTACATGCCCCCTTACTGGGGATCAAGCCTGCAACCCGGGCATGTGCCCTGAGGGGGAATTGAACTGTGACTCCTGGTTCATAGGTTGATGTTCAACCATTGAGCCACACCAGCTGTACTCCAACCATAGTCTTTGTGTATGTGTGTGTGTGTGTGTTTACATCAGTGATTCTTCTCTATGAATTCATAAATTCCAAAATAAAAATACTTTTGAGCTACGAATATTTGAGTTATCTGTGAATATGATTTTATCTTCCCTGCCCACATTTCAGTGTGGGCATGCGTTGTTGCTTGAGTTAATCTATTTACAACATTAAGATCTATAAGAAAGATACCCATAAGCTCTGATCAAATTTGCTTCAGAACACTTACGTCGGGTAACGTCCTACGTGCTATGGTTGTGCAGGAGGGGAACATCTACCTCCCCCTCTCGCCCTCCCCCCACGGAGAGAGATGTTGGATACCGGAGTAGTCCCTTCCCTTTAAATAATGCAGTAAATACTGCGTACACGGACAGACACACCCCCTTCCCTCCTCTCATTTGATCTCGAGATACCGAGTAATAACTGAGACGTGTGCTTGGGTTTCTCTGTCTTTTATGAAACCGGACCCATTTGGGAGCCAGTGAGCGGGAGCCGAAGAAGGCTGCCTTCCTTCGTGGGAGCCGGAGCGGGGCCTGTTCCAGCGGCCCACCACCCCCTCTCTGTCATCCCCGGCCGCTGTGCCCGCAGTGGTGCGCGCAGATTTATAGTTTATCTTTATCTGTGGCTTCATCTGTAGGTAGCTATTACAGCCGCCTCGCCTGGATATTGTTTGGGCCTGATAGATCTGTCTGTAGTTCATCAAAGAGCAGCCGGATGCCTAAAAGCTATCGGGTCCAGCTGAGGATGAAATACGAGCCATCAGCCTCGGTAATGGCTGTAAAATTTCATAATTACACGGCCTTTATTACATTGCATAATGATCCCGAAGCAGTATGGGACAATTAATTAAGATTTTCAACCGTGGCCCTTTCAGAAATTAAAAGGTGCCCGGCGCTGAGAAATGGGGGCCTGTCTTGTCCTAAAAGCGTTAGGGACGCTTAAGAAATACTTCCCGGGCGCTTCCATTTCTTGCTAAGAGGGACATCTCCCGGTCTGACAACAAGCACTCATATGCCTGTTATCACGTTCTTATTCCAAACTCAACAGGAATATTTAAACAAAAGGGGGGAGGAGGAGGGGGAGGAGTGAGAGTGTGCTAAGCGTCTATATAACTCCCCAACTTCCCTTTTCTCTCCTCTTTGAAAAATTCTATTCAGCCTCTTGCGGTGGCCATTCATCACCTTTATGGCTGCTCGTCTCTCCACATTAAATACATGCAGCCTGGGAGAGAGGGGGTCAGCGAGCAGCCTACCCCAGGACACTGAGCGTGGAGCTTCTCCCAGACACTCTCGCGTGTCTCGAGGCATTAACATTTGTTCAGGATCTCCGCTGCTCTGACATGCGTCCCCAAAGGAAGCCTTTCCTGTTTCCATTTATTACCCGGAGAGCGCAGCGCGTCACCTCGAATATACACCTTTTATTTATGTGGGTCCGCAATCCCATCCTCACACCCCACAAAGAGTAATTAAGTTGGGCGAGGCATTGGCTGCTTTTCAGTAATCGCAGGAGCTAAGGAAACATGGGCAGCACACACACACACACACACACACACACACACACACGTCTGGGGGTGGACACGCGCAAATTGCCACCCGTCTGTGGCTTTCTTTCCCACGCCAAGGAAGTTCTGATGGGGATGAAAGAACGAATGGAAAGATCGTGCAGACAAACTCAGCCTTTTTGATGATCACGATTCTGTGCCATACCCCAAGCTTTCACCCATGTATTCACAGCAAATACATATGTTTCCAGGTAACGTGATCAGTGGCATTGCCTATGTATATGAAAGGAAAAAAAGAATAATGATAATGATAATTTCAAAAAAGAAACCCCTGTCATCGTAGCGATCGACGCGTAAGTCCCGGGTACCTGTGCGCATCGAGTGTTATTGTTTTTAAATTGACAATCATCACAGAGCTCTTTGGGGAGCTGACTGTATTTCACGGGGGACAAAAGCCCCCCTCGGACCTCCCCCATAATGAACTTGGGGCATTTGGAAAGGATTCCGTGTTTCCAGGAGGGGCGTCTGCTCGGCGTAAAGTCTCCGGTGGAGGCGTTTAAGCGCCTTAATGGGAATTTTCTGATCCGCTGTCATTCCCGTTCGCACGCCGGGCGTCACCGCCTCTAAAACACTTGTCATTCTTTAATGGAAACAAAGCAGTCATTGCCGCCCGAGCCCCAATGTCATCCCCGGACCCCTTGCTGCGTCGGCAATCGTGAAGATGACAGAGCCGCCCTCGGCTGGGGTAATTAAAATGTAAATATTGATATTTTATTATTTGAAATTACTTTCCAGTGAGGCATTTAATATCGCCCCATCTGTGCGGCTCTGTTTGGCGGTCACTTTACGGCAGCTCGGGGAGGCCGGGCGCCGGCTCGATCCCCGTCATGTCAGAATGCTTGTTGCTGCTTAATTTTGATATCTAATTAAGTGGAAAAGTACAGTCCGCACCGCAGTCCGTGGCATCGTAACCAGCTGCTGGGGAGTCTTTAGAATTAATCTCCACTATGGAATCATCCTAATGTATGCAATTAAGAGTCTGCCCGTGGCTAATTAGGTGTGCTGGAGGCAGGACGCTTTTGCTTTTTCGTTCTTTTCCATTTTTGTTTTTGCTTTGTTCCTCCTTTCTCCCCCCTGCCTCCCTTTTTAAAAAAATTTTATTTTGGATTCTTGCAGACTTTAAGAGTCTCCGATTGTAGAATCCACATTAAGTCACTCGGATTCAGGTAGAAAGCAACGCGCCTTCCAAACAGATTCATCTGTGGTCACCCCTGTGTATTCCGTGGCTTATTTCCTTAAATTAGCCTAACAGGGGAATTTCTAGGGTTTCCTGGATCTATTTGCAAGATCCCGGAGACATGAAAGGGGCAGGCCGGTCCCAGCAAAAGGGAGGGGAGGTGGGATGCAAAGATAAATACACTTTGCAAGCGATCAGAGAGAGGGATACGGAGCAGAGCGAGCCGTGGGGGTGTGTGTGGCCATTCGGGGAGGACAGAATGACAGCTGAGGGCTCTCCGCAGCTCCGGCTCCCCTTCGCCTTCTACTTTTGAATGGAAGTGTCTCAGCAAGAGTTATTAGGAGAGACGCAGGCGTGGTGTGTGTACTATAGATCCGCTATCCGTACAGCAGGCGGCCTTTTATAACGGTAACGATCCCGCATCCGTGTGGCTGAGGAATTCCAAGAGCTGCGTGGTTTGCGTGTTTTTGCTTTTGTGTCCTTGTAACCTGGCCAAATTGGGGGGGGGGGCAGCGCGGGGAGAAAGAAGGGGGGGGTCGGCGAGGAATCGAAGGGGTTGTCTCTGTTGTCAATAAGAGAGCTGCTCGCCTCCCCAGTGGAACGGATGGCAAGCCCTAATGACTTCGCTCCGCTTGAGCCAGCAAACACCAGCCGTGAACTTGGGAGTAAATATTCGTAAACAGATCTTCATTAGCCACAGAGGAGAGGCGTGCAGGCGGCTGACTCTCCCCAGAACTCAGGGGGGGGGGTGGACATCCAGAGTTTTGGCCCTGCTGTCCGGAGCACAAACTATACACCCCATCTTCCCACCCAGACTGGGAGGGCTTCTGACATTATTTGAATGTGGAGTCTCAGGGTCAGCGTGCGTAATTTCATATCTGTGACATGCATCTCGTGGGCAGCATATTTCTTCCGCATCCTCCCATGAATACATATGACACCTTGTTTTTAATGGCCTGTGCTATAAATCCTTGAACTTGCATTTATGCTGAAGACCTCCTGATTTTTTTTCTTCTTCTTCTTTCTGCTTCTCCTCCTTCTGGGCTATGTGTTGGAGACACTGAGTTATGGTGTCTTTCTTTTTGAGAAAATCCAGCAAAGCACACCTGAAGCATTCCCCCCCCCCCGCCCCTCTTCTCTTAGTAGAAGTGAGAGAAAGGGTGACATTAATATTATTGCCAAAGACGCCACATTTCTAATAATTAGTGCTCTTGTTAGAACTTGTGCCTCTATACCAAGGGACCAATTAGGTAAATGTGAAAAGATTTGAAGGCATGTTGTTGGAAATTAATATGGAAATTAAGAGTGCTTTTCCGTTGGAGACCCCGGATAGAATCTGTTCTTGGTGGTCTCGGGGGGAATCCACAAGATGACCAGTCTCCCTTCTTCTGTAACTGGCAGTTGAAATAAAATTTCAGATTTTTTCCGTGAGCTTGTGACATCAGCCAGGTGTTCACGAAGCAGGCATCCATCTGTGTGTCACCGTGTCTCAGATGGGAAATGGGGAACAGAGCCATTCCTCTGACAGGGTGCTGGGGCTTGAACGCCAGCACCTCTGTCTTCATCCCTTCGAGCGGATACTTGGGGAGAGACTTGGAATTCTACCTTCCTGGGATAGGCAACATTCACTCCGGAATCAGATCAGGATGGAAAAAGGGTCTAGCTCTTTTCCTTCTGATCTTCCCTTTTGTGCTATCTCAGTAAATTTTATATATATCACACACACACACACACACACACACACACAGGAGAGCCTGTCCCATACTCTCCTGGCTTCCCGTGGCCTCAAATGTCCCTTAGCCTGTGGATGGAATACTTATGTTTCTTCACATTTTCCCTCAGTCTGCATCTGTTTCCATCTAAATGTCCCGCAAGGGGTTGAACCAGCCCTGGGCAAACTACAGCCCGCGGGCCGGATCCGGCCCATTCGGCTGTTCTATCCGGCCCGCGGAGCCGAAAGAGCAGAGGGTTCTCTTGCTCTCCCCTCCGCTCCTTCACCAGCAGCCCAAGATGAGAGTGCCAGCATGGTCAGGTTGCTTTTGTTCCGGCCCTCCGATCCAGTTTAAGAACCCATCGTGGCCCTCGAGTCAAAGAGTTTGACCACCCCTAGGTTAAACCCATCATATTGGGTTAGGATGCATCCTAATGGCCTCATTCTAACTTCAAAGACCCTGTTTCCCAAATAGGTCATATTCACAGGTTCTGGGGGTTAGGAGAGACACAACATCTTGGGAGAGACAGTTCAACCCCAACAGGGACCGAGTTAACACCCTCAGATGTGACACAGTGAAGCTAGAACCCAGCTCTTCCGACCTCAAGGTCACTACCGTGTCTCTCAATGACAGGAAACCCTTAGCTTTCGGGTATTTGACATAAAATGTTTCCCACAGACTCTTTCAACGTCTGTGGAATCGTGTGTCTGTCAGCGTTACAAATCCCCAAAGTGCAAGATAGAGTCAGAATGCATTTATTTTGGAGTCTTGAATTTCAAGTCAAGTAGAGGGCTGACTCGGAGGCAGCGTGCTCGGGAGTGTCCTGAAGAGGATGGTGCCCACGTAGCCGATGCCCAGGCTGGGCTGGAGTTCCCTGGACTCCTGGTCAGTGCCCTGTGACAATCTGCCATGTTTCTTGACCCCTTCTTATCCGTGATGGGCAGAGCGAGTCAAATTCAAATGCAGATCCTTGTTCTTTCAGATCAGAGATATGGCTTCACAACAATGCCTTTCCCTGTTCAGTCTCCATCTAGTCCTAAAGAAAGACTGAAATGCCCTTTTCTGAGATTTTTCTATAATTCTGTCTTCACGGCGTTGCCTGCCTTTTTTCCTGATGGTCAACTGTTAGTCACATCACAAAGATTCTTCCAAGCAGAACTTCCTTGTTTTCAGCTACGAAGATATAAAGGTGGTAGGGGAAAAGGTCATTTGCTCAGCCCCTACCTGCCTCCATATGGTCCAACAATATCTCTCTCCTCTTGGCTTAGATGAAAGGAAAGAAGAAGTTAAGTTGAGGCCAAGTTCAAGGAACTGTGGGAAAGCTAAGGGAGGTATTTCCGATCCTCTGTGGTCGCTCAGAAGAGGTAGGGAAGAGGGATTTGCAGGAGAAGGGGCACACACCCTATAGGTATCTCTGCATTCTCATTTGCATTCATCTGCCCTACACCAAGCCTTTCTTTTCTTTTTTTCCCCAAACAAGGTTGGCAGTTGAAAACCGCCCACTCACAGAAACAAACACAAAAGACCCTTGTCATCATTTTGAGGCTTTCCTGTGCAGCCACAAGAGAATAGCTTTTCTTAGCTGCTGTGGTGCTTTTCATTCCTCCACAAGCTGGCCTGGGAGGCAGGGGCGATGGCTAAAGAAAGCCGCTCCCCAGCGCCCAGCAGGCGCGGTGCCCAGTCCTGTGCCCAGAGCAATGCCCAGCCTGTGCCCGGAGCAAGCAGATCGGAAGCTCATCTGCCCGGGGCACCTGTGGCCTCAACGGAGAGGGAACATTCTGTCCTGGACTGGGGGTGGGCATCTATCTCCTCACCATCCCATTCCCCACCTCCTTCAACGTGTCTCCGCGCCCCAACTCCTCTGCTAAATTTTATAGGCAGGGGTCAGTTCCGCCACGTCTTGGATAGTAAGTAAGTTTCCAGTCTGGGTTCTGTATCCCAGCTTTTCACATCTGCCCTGTGCAACCCCTACTTGGAAATAAGGCTTCCCCTCCCTAGCTGGTGTGGTTAGGTAGATCAAGCATAGGCCCACAGAATGAAGGGTCCCGGGTTCGATTCCAGCTAAGGGTATGTACCTTAATTGCAAGCTCCATCTCTGGCCCTGGAGGGGCATGTGCAGGAGGCAACCAATTGAGGCGTCTCTCTCACATTGCTCTTTCTCTGTCTCTCCCTCTCCCTTCCACTCTCTCTAAAAATCAGTGGAAAAGTATTCTAAGGTGAGGATTAAAAAGAAAGAGAGAAATGAGGAAAGGAAGGAAGGAAGGAAGGAAGGAAGGAAGGAAGAAAGAAAGAAAGAAAGAAAGAAAGAAAGAAAGAAAGAAAGAAAATGGCTCCATAAAATCCCCATGAGCCTTGCTTCTAGGATTAAAACAGAATTTTTTTTTAAAAAAAAATCACACTTCCTAAGGAATCCACAGAAGCCAGAAGCCGAAACACACTATTAAAATAGCAAGAAAGGGAGCGATTCCAGGTGGACAGTTATTCTTGCATTTCCTTTTGTATTCCTCATTTCACCCAAGCCAAAGGTGATTGAATCTGAATGGCTGAAATCTGCATCACAGTCAGTCCAGAAAGACTGAGAGAGCAAAGGGTAGCACTGTGGGCATCCCATCAAATGCCCTAAACCTGGTGAGATCAGGAGAGATTAACCACCATCCTTGTGAAGAAGTTGTTTAAATAAAATGCTTCTACTGGTCCCGGATAGATGTTTGAGCTCTCACCCTGGTACTTGAACATTTGTAGCTGCTTAACTCTGGACTTTTTGGAGGTCTAGTTCATGAAGTCCATCGCTATGGCAACACACACACACACACACACACACACACACACACTCTATATGTCCCTGAGCTGTATGTTTTGCAAATCGTATACAACATATGTCTGCTCGTGGGAAACAACTGGCTTAAAAATCCAGAGCAAGTTTGCCTCTAACAAGGGTTATCTACCAAATCTTCACGCCATTGATGCTCTTTCCTCTCCCCCCCTTCCCCATCCCTGTCCACACTGGGTTTACGTACATGTGAGAGAAAGTATCTCGCTTTTGCCATGTCGCTCAGTCAGCTACGCCCAGTGGATTTCCGGTTTCTTTTTTGTGAGGGCAGAGAAACTCCCGTCCAAACCTGGGGAGCAGGCGCAGTCAGCACCAGGATGGACTGATAAGAACAGCCACCTCGCAGGGGTTAAACCCCACATGCCTGCGCGAGAGCCTATTTCTGTCAGCACCCCTGGCAGCACACGAACATGGATGCTTTCTGAAATGAGAGTGCGTTTTGGAAGGAGAGCTGTCACGTGTTCTTTGCCCTTCACACTTTCACATGCTTAGCCTTTTTTGTAAGTTGACTGCAAAGTGCTCCCGTTTGCCAGGCTCAGGGAAAAGAAAAAGGACTTGACAAGTGCCCATGGCATCACTGTTATCCTCTGAAGTTTCCAGGTGGTGGAGGCGAGGGAGCTGGCACAGAACACACTTCCTACGGGCTTCTGATTTTGGGGGTGCCGGCCTCTTTTCCATCCTTCCCGCTGATGCGATTCCCAGCTGTCTTCTGGTTTGCTGGGAGCTGGCTGTGTAGACACGCTGTTTAACTGTGAGTCACAGGCCAGAGCAAAATGCAAGCACGAGGCCCGAGATACACTCAGTGGCACGGACCCCAGGGCGGACATGAAGGGAGATCACAGTGGTCAGGGACACGCGTGGAATGGGCTGCAGCCAGGGAAGCAAAGCATGTGCCACACACGGCCTCACTGTTACTTTCAAACGCTGTAGCATGGCGGATCATTTAAAACTATGACCTGTCACACGCTGAGATTAAGATCCCGGGCTGCACAAAACATGAAGTGCACGACACAACAGCGAAGCATCTTTTATTCCCCCTGGGAAAGAGGTCTCTCTCCAAAGAGAGCACTAAATGTGACAGATGGGGATGGGGGTCTAACCTCCAGCCTGCTAGCTGGCAAACACCAGGAAATGCTGGCCAAAGCACAAACCAGGAGTTACCATTCTGGGGTGTGTGTGTGTGTGTGTGTGTGTGTGTGTGTGTGTGTATGTGTGTCTGTGTGTGTGTGTGTCCCGATAAAGCAAACATGTTTTTACAAAATGCCTTAGTCAGAGTTTATTAAAACATGTGTTTTTCATGTCGGTTGTGGTCAGTTATGCTCCTGTATTTGGCTTGGATCTTGGATAGAAAGAGTATTGTATTGCATCCAGGTGTCTGTCTGTCTGTAAAATACAGCTAACACTCCCGAGGGCAGGGGGAGAACTCTGCGCAGTGAAAATACAGTCTCTGTTATGAACCCAGTCTTCTAATGGGTCAGGTGAGCAGGGCCATCCCATAATAAGGCTGTGACCTGAGCAGTGGGGCGGGGCGCCTGGGTGCCAGCTCCAGCCTGCAGAGGTGAGGTCCGAGAGGGCTAATGGGTTGAGATGGAGCTATTTCTTGACCAAGAAGAGAGACGAGTCCACACTTGTGTTTATTCTGTGCAAAGTGCACATTGCTGCCCTCGTTCTGCAGACTTAGCCACTCACCCCTCCTTTAATGGGCTGGAATAGGTTTGGAGCTAGCAAGCAGCAAACTGGTCAAACCTTTCATGTCAGATCCATCCTCCCTGACCAAGGAGAGAGAGAGAGGGAGGGAGAGAGAGAGAGAGAGAGAGAGAGAGAGAGAGAGCGAGCCTTTCTTTGCTGTTCCTCTTTTCATTTCATTAAGAAGTAGAAGAGGGAAGGGGAGGGCAGAGAGTTAGGTTATAGGAAGGATATACACACACAGCCAATAACATAGTAGAGATAAATTGCTGACTCCACCTTAAAAAAATGAACTTTTATTGTGTGTTTTTTGTAGTTTTTTTTTTCTTTCTCCCGCTTAATTAAATCCCAAAGAAGCGTGTGCAGCATGGTGACCGGGAAATGGCGCGTCCGTACATCCCGGGGACAAAGGGGCCCGGGCCACTCTCAACTTTCCCTGCACGTACCTGTCGATCGCGCGCCTTCTCCATCATCAGCACTAAATTCACATTGATGCCTCTTTTCTTCTCCGCATCGATCCCTCCATGAGAACGCAGATTTGTATCTGTTAATTAATGCGTCCCGAAACGGCGTTTGTATTAATCAGGCAGATAAGAAAAATTGGATGCCTGCGCCCTCCTGACAACCAGCACAGGGCCGGCCCGATAGCATCGCGGATGGGCCTCAATAAAAAAGTTCCTCCTTCCACTCAATAAACTAATCATCCCGCTTTTAATTATTCGGCAGCAGAGATGTGTGGAGATTGGGGAATGTGTAAATCTATTTACTAACAGCGGAGTGCAGGAGGGAGGGAGGGAGGGAGGGAGGAAGGAAGAGAGGGAGGGAGGGGGCTGTCACGGGCAGGGGCTGCGGGCCACCAGCTCGGCCCATCTGCTCAGCAGAAAAGGGAGCGTGAACAGGCAGAGAATGAGGCGAAGGGAAAAGGTCTTTTTGCTCACAGCTTCCTAGAGGACGTGTATTTCTTCTTTCATCCATCTAACTTAGGGGATAAAGTCCCACATGGTCCCCTTTTCTTGCATTAGCTAGTTGGGTGTGCATAGCAACTTTGTTCTTGGTTGGGGGGGACGGGATGGGGCAGAAAAAAAGAGTGATTTGTTTGTTTGTTTGTTTGTTTGTTTTTGTTTGTTTGTTTTAAGGATAACCTTCTTCTGATCGAAAGCCAATGGAGCCCAAAGACTCATCAGATCACTCTTTTCCTCCTTTGAATGCCTGTTTAAAATGGTACTCGTTGTTATGGCTGATTTTAGGAGGCTGTTCAGTAAGTTAGCCCACTTTGCCAAGACACACAAAAAAGAACGGGGAAGGAAGCGTCCACACGGCCAGGTCCGCAGGCAGAGCTGAGAGCCCTGTGTCAGCAGCCTGCTAGCCCGGGAAAGAGAGGCTGTTTTCGCAGATGCCCGCAGACCCCCCAAGTGCGGCCCGCCTAATCCCTCCTGATGATTGCGTTAAACACTCCCGGCTGATGGTGCCAAATGGCAAGCCCCTGGTTATCAGCGACAGCCCGGGGAACCCTGACCTTTCCTCTCATTCTGCTGTCCTTGCTGACACCCCCATGGGACATGGGCGATGTGATGGGAATAAAAAGGCCGCCAACAATGATCAGGGCAAGAGACTAAGAAGGTTGGGTGGCACTGCGTGTGTTTGATTTGGGTGACAGGGTGTGGTGGGGAGGAAAAATAGATTTTATAGGTGGCCTTGCCCCCACATTCTCCCCTTTTCTAGAATTACTGGCAGAAGTGCCTTAAATCATGGTCCTCCGAGACCCCCACCAGGAGGGGTTGGTTACCCTTGGAATTCCTCGGGCAGAACCTTGGAAATAAAAGTTTTAAAAAAGAAACATTTCTTTAAAAAAAAAAAAAAAGAGTGTTACAAAGGTATATGGCTGATTACTAGGTATATTCACTAAGACCTTACATATCTTTCAGCATTTAGATCTCGTCCCTCCAAGCTATACATAAATCTCTTTATTTCTACCCTGTTCCCCCGAAAATAAGACAGTGTCTTATATTAATTTTTGCTCCCAAAGATGCGCTAGGTCTTATTTTCAGAGGATGTATTATGTTTCCAGGAAGTAGATCTTATTTTCGGAGGATGTCTTATTTTCGGGGAAACACAGGTAAGTAGGCTTAATTGTACTACTTAATTTTCCCTACTGAACCCCATTTCTTATGTATATTATATGTTTACGCAAGCTCAAAAGCAACCGAAAGCATTCATAGAGTTTCAGTAAAGACTTGGAAACAGCCATGCTGGTAATTCAGATAAAACTAGTATCTGATGTAGCCACCCTTATGGAATGCATATTACAAGTTCGTGCTTCCTTGGATGGTTTTTTTACTTTCCAGTAAAAAATGAAGGTGCAAGTAAATTGTCATTCTCAAGACGAAAGAGCCAGTAAGTAGCTCAGTGGAGCAAATATTTAAATTCCGATCTGGCTCTGCTCATGTCCTCTGCACAAACCCCCACTGCCCTCATGTTCAACTTTTAAAATAACTGGGTCTTAATCCTAAGAACAAACTCGCTTTTCTGTTTGGAGTAGGCTAGGACGCTAAGTACTCCACTCTCTTTTAAACCAATAACCAATAATCACTTTTTAAAAGGAATTCATGTTAAATATAGATGGAAACAAATATCCAATTGCAAAGTTTCTTGTGAGTATAAGCATACTAATTGTCCCCTGTGCTTGTCCTATATTATAGAGAAATGTTTCCAAATCATATGACCTAAATTACTTATTTTCCTTTCTTTCTTTGGCTTATTTAAGAAAAAAAAAACTTTTATTCTGTTTATCAACAGCAGATTTTAGACCCGAGGATGTTGAAAATCTGACGTCCTGTGAGCCATTAAGACCTCCGCCAGAAAACCAAGCGTATTTAACGATCACATCACATTTTGTTCTCAAGTGAAAGATCCAGAATTCTCTGTTGTATTCTCTGAAAGATCCAGAATTCTCTCTTTCAGCCCAGGCTAGGAAAGCTTGGGAAAACACCACTGCATCGGAGCTGGTTGGTGACTTTTACTTTGCCATTCGCGGCAGTGATCAGGGGAGAATGTAAGAGCATCTAATGGCAACTCAGCACAATTTCCAGCCCTGATGCAGAAGCCAACCCATGGAAACGAAGGCATCCTTCCGAAGTGATGGCTGTCGGGTAACTCGATCTGCTCTTCTCCCCCCATGCAGGCTTCTCCACGCTGTCCCTGGCCGACCAGATGAGCCTCCTGCAGAGTGCTTGGATGGAGATTCTGATCCTCGGCGTCGTATACCGATCCCTCTCGTTCGAGGATGAACTGGTCTATGCAGACGATTACATAATGGACGAAGACCAGTCCAAGCTAGCGGGCCTGCTCGACCTAAATAACGCAATCCTGCAGCTGGTGAAGAAGTACAAGAGCATGAAGCTGGAGAAAGAGGAGTTTGTCACCCTCAAGGCGATAGCTCTCGCTAATTCAGGTCGGCAGATTGAGGGGTCCTTGTTACGTGTGTGTGTGTGTGTGTGTGCGTGTGTGTGTGTGTGTGTGTGTGTATGTGTGTGTGTGTCTCAGTTTTATCCTTCCGAGAGCCGCTGGGCCCCGTTGTAGATACTGTGTGAATCAGCAAAATCAGAATCATCGCAGCTTTCTGGTGAGAAGTTATAGAGAAGAAAAATCAAGGTGATTGGAATTGTTTTTATTATACAGGGTATCCCCCTACAATGTACGCACACTTCAACCGCTGACAGCTCGCTCCGTTTTGAAAATGACATGTTTTTGTTTTGTTTTTTTAATTTTTTTAAATAAATATATTTTATTGATATTTTACAGAGAGGAAGGGAGAGAGATAGAGAGCTAGAAATGTCGATGAGAGAGAAGCATCGACCAGCTGCCTCCTGCACACCCCCTACTGGGGATGTGCCTGCAGCCAAGGTACATGCCCTTGACTGGAATCGAACCCGGGACCTTTCAGTCCGCAGACCAATGCTCTACCACTGAGCCAAACCGGTTTCGGCAAAAATGACGTTTTTAAATAAACACTGCCTTTATCATTATGCCATTATGCGGAATGGGTGCATACATTTTTTGGGGGGCGCCCACATTTGCCTACGGCAAGCTGTGGGTTTGCCACGTCAGGCATTGACTGATCTATAGTGTGCATGGACATTCCCAGGACAAAATTAGCTCCAGTTGTCTGGCGTGCATTACAGAGACACATAAACCATTTTCCCCTAAAAAAAAAATGCACATTCTGCAATTGGATAAAATGCACATCTTTAATATTGTTTTTAATGTCCTTTAATCAAAGAACCCTCTGCTTTCTCACCTTCTGGAACTCTCTAAAAGTCCCATCGGGCTGGGGGCCTGGTCCCCTCAAAGGAACTAACTGTCTAGGTAGTGTGAGCGAAGCATGATGGGAATAAACGGTCTTTGCATGGACACTGAAACTTCCTCTGGCATGTAAAAAAAAATTTTAAAAAATCGTTGTTGCTTTGTTGGCTCTCTGAGCCCTTTCTTGTGGTCTTAAGTCTCTTGCTCATTAGCATAGCGCGCAGGCTAGATCCCTCCCTAATGACGGGCCGATCATTAGATACCTGCCCGTCGATAACGCGCCGGGCCCCTCGGCCCCATTGACAGTCACTCCGTGCCCCTCCATCTGCTTTTGTTCTGACCCTATCTTTGAACTTTATCTTGGTTGCCGGCCAGTAGTTTTCCCTTTAATTACAAGGAGGAAACTGTCAATAAAATCTGTTAAATGGGATGCAGCGAGTGGCTTGAATGGGCGGACGGCTATTTGTTCAAATTCTGCAGCTTTCAAGGTATTGACAGTTTGCTTTCTGGGGCCATATGTGACGATCAATCTCAGGCTGGGCTCAGCCGCGCTGAAAAATGAGAAGCCAGATTGGTTTTGCTTAGTTGGGGATGACGGCGGGGTGATTTGGCTCGATCCTAGGGAGCCGAGCCCTTCTGCCCAGATTGCCCCCGCGAGAGCCGGGGGCCGCGCGCCTGTGTTCAGAAATAATTTTTTAATTGATTTTGTCATTAACAGTTCATCTACGATATCGATGCACGCGCGCGGATCCCGGGACGGATAGGAGGGACATTGTTTTCAACAATGAAGTTGTACCTTCCGATGGGTCTCGATAATGGAGTTTAGCGTTTGGCTCTTTTAGTTGTGATCCGCTGCCTCCTCTTCCCCCGTTTCCCTGGGAAACTGGACGCTGTACGTTAGGACTCATGATGACAAATGGCGTTGCTTTTGCAAAATCAAGGGCCCCCTGGTCCAGCCCACTGGAAAACCCCAGAGGGAAATCGGGACAGTGATTTTCTGGGAATTTATTAATTTGCAGAGACTTCCTTTTATAGCCCCGCTCATAATTAGATGACAGATTTGTGATTTTTTTTTAAATTTGGTAATCTCATAGTAATTCAAATTTAAACATTTCCTTGAATAAGTATCTATAAAGAGCAGCAAGCCTATTTTGTATCCTTTATGCTTCAAATTGCTTTTTTTTAAATAACTAAATATGAATGCTGAGCAATGCTAAGATTCTGTCACCAAAGTGGCTGAAATGTTTATAATTTTAGAAGTTGGAGGCATACGGTACGGCTGTGGATTATAGGTTGAGCGCCTGAATGGATGGCATTTCTGTCTCTGTTGTTGAGAAGGATGATCCTTAGTATTTTTATAGATAAATATTCGAATCCCACCCACTCTCCCCTGAGGGGAAAGAATTGCCCTATTTCAGACAGGGACTAATTATTGGGATATTCAGAGAGCTAGTTAGTTTGTTTTTCTTGGTTAAAGCCAGATATAATTAATAAGCCCCCTACACACAATTCTCCCCTTGTTATAGTGTTGAGTAGCACTGCTTTTTCTAAGAAAATGTCTCCATGTCACACAATGTTCCTGTGCTACTTTAACAGTCTTTGAGCCTCTCAATACTTAGAGAAATGAGTCAGCATCCTAATAAAGGAGAAATGATTATAAGGACCATTTTAGTTTCTAAGTTTGCCACCTCTCCTGTGTCGTATAAATGTGGCCCTTTTCTTCTCCTCTGACCTGTGAGCTCCACCATTTTAGCTTGGGACAAATGACGCAGAAAAGTCATTTTCTTTGACACTGTATATGATGTCATTCATCCCTTTTTTATTTTTATTTTTTACCATTATGGGGAGGGCAGTGATAAAGTTGTAGATTTGATCTTGCTGAGATCCAGTGATTCTTAAACTGCTCCTAAATACTTAAATATGAAAATATTCTAACACTATTCCTAGAGACCCTGATAAGCTCATACGTTTTCTTTTTTAGTATTTAGAAATTTCAGTTCAGCTTAAGTGACTTTTTGTGACAAAAAAAAAAAAGAAAATCTATTTCAGTGTCATTTAATTTATAGGTATCTTAGCATTCCCCGTGTGGCTGTAGGTGTTAACAAGCATTGTCTCATTAATCTAAATTTCAGCTTATTTTAAACATCTGTCTTTATTCAATAATTATAAATGTTGTGCTTATGCTTGGGAAACAGGGAATTGGCTTCCTGTTAATGACTGTCATATTTTTTGTAGCTATGTTTCTGTCATGTGTGAATTCAGGAATATTTAGACCACCGGAATACCACCGGTAGTATAGTACCTATTATCAGGTGTGTGACAAAAAGAACAAAGGAGCAGTGTGTCACAAACTAAGACTGTAATTCTCCCATTCACATATTTGGGAACCCTATATAACTGTTCCAATTAATTTTGAAGGTTAAAAAAAATAACCAAGACTCCCTTAAACTATGCACTGTCTTATTTTTGAGTGCCTACAACAATCCCATCACTGATACATGTCTCTGAGGTGGAATTTTTAAAGTACAACTGAAGTCACCATTTTAGCATTGTAATTAATAGGCCCAATTTTCTCATGTGTAGAACTCTTTTTCATATGCAGACCTCTGCAATTAATTTTATGTTGTTCGTGGAAAATGCAGTGAAATATTACCACAAGCCTTTTGGGTAAGGTCATATCATGGGGAATCTATTCTTGAAATTGTCCTAGTGTTTATGTCTCAAGAATTTGTTTGAACCTATTGCCACTGCCCCCAAGGTAATATGCCCACTTTTATCTGGCTTGGCCATAGAATCGTCTAGGTTTTCACAAATACTGATGTCCTGATTCAGCCCCAATTTTCTGATTTAATAAGCCTGGGCTTGGGCCCAAGAATATAAATTGTGTGTGTGTGTGTGTGTGTGTGTGTGTGTGTGTTTTACCAATTTACCCATTGTTTTTAAAGTAATGGCCCCACCCAGTCTAGCTAATTCATAAACCAATGATTTTCATTGTTAAGTTTTAGCTGGTTCCCGTTAGCATGAATATTGGGGCTATTTCCTTTAAAAACATAAAGTTAAAAAGAGACCAGAGCTAAATAATCCAATAAATAACGGTGTTTCTATTGGGCCCAGCACGGATGTATAAATTTAGCCGAAAGAACGCAACGGAGATGAAGGCCACAGAACTTGAACTGGGATCTCTAATGGAGATTAATATTTTCTTCAGCAGCCTGCCAGCCGAATCACGGGCTAATTAAATAGTTCAGATTTAGTGAGTTTGCATTGAAAGTATTAGCAGATCCGAGAACGGGCAGAGCGAAAATGACTTAGAATCTTTTTCTGTAAATGGGAAGTTAAATTATCATAGTAATTTGATTAAATCATTTCCAAATCTCACGTGCTAAATCACAGCCTTTAAAGAATAGTTTGAAGTCTTAATTGCTGTTTGTGAGCATAGCTCTCTGCTATTTGTCCGCGCGCGCCTGATTTCCTGTGACATCCCATAATATATCTCCTGCCGGGCCCCGGATGTGGGGAAGGCTGGCCCTGGTGTGGGCCCCGAGGTGACATGCCCCTGACTTGAAGCATATAAAAACCTGCCACGTAGAAAGACATGCATGTACCCTGTATTGTCCCAGTAGCTGGGACCAGGACCAACTATTGGTCATTGCAGACAGATGGGGGACAATATGAAGAAGACATTTCTAAATATTAGCTTGCTTCCTTATCCAGTGGAATGCTCTACGTATAGGGAACTGTCTCTGTGGAAATGTGGTATAGAGGTTCCTGATGAAGATGGGGGGGGGAGGGTGTTGAATGAGACAGGTTCAGGAAAATTTCAGCTCTTATGACAAACGTATACATATTTTTTTATGGATTTCAGAGAGAAAGGAAGAGGGAGATAGAATCATCAATGATGAGAGGGAATCATTGATGGGCTGAATTCTGCACGCCCCCTACTGGGGATCCCCTACTGGGGATCCAACCAACAACATGGGCATGTGCCCTGACCAGGAATCAAACTGTGACCTCCTGGTTCATAGGTTGAGGCTCAACCACTGAGCCACACCAGCCAGGCCAGAGACCACCTTGAGTTCCGGTCCAGGGCACCACATGAACCACATGAGCCCAAAGAAGGGCTCCTTCAGGCAGGAATCAAGTCTTGAGCAGTAAACACATATAAACAACTGTATTTCAGATTATTCAATACTCTTTCAAAGAAATGTGTCATTAACCACCTAATGTAAAAAGTTCACCAAATATAGTGTGAAATGATTCAAAATAACCATGTAAAAGAAAAAAACAAAACACAAAGAAAATTTAAAACCATACTACTGCTTACAATAGTAATCTATTAATTACTTTGCCATAATTTTTATCATGTTTAGCCACTTCATTTTAAATTACATTTTTTCTCTCTTTTTGTGCATGTGATCTGATATTTGAATTATATGAAAGATTAGGCTAACTACGTATAGCTGAGAACTCTGTATTCTTAGAGAGGCAGAATTATTAAACATTCAGAATTCCCCCCAAAGACCCCATTATGTATAATTAACAGATAAACTGTCATCAGAATCAATAAAACATGCTAAATGATTCAAACTTGTATATAATTAAGTGTCTCTTTTAGAGCTGTAACTTTTATACCTCCCTCCCCGCCCCAATCTGACATCTCTCCCAAGAATAATCGTGGCAACCCTGTTAACCCTTTCCCTCCTGGATAGGATTGGATTTTTTAAATTAAATTTCAGAACTCATTAATCTAAAGGCGTTATTTGTATCTCAGCAGAGAAGCAGACTCTGTAAGGATCTCTTAAGGCACCATGAGTGGTAACTGAATATCCTACATCGGAACACAGTGTTAGATCCAGGGTGTATACATGGAGTTTTAAAAAGCTCCATCATCAGCGTGTCTCTTGTCTTTTTGGATATGTGAGCTTTTTCAGGGCAAGGTCAGGGTTTTTAACAACTTCACCACCATGGCACCAAAATTTATGCTTTTCCTAGATGGCCTTCTATGTTTGTTGAGTGAATGAATACATACATGAGGTAATGAATAACCTAGCCATGGTCATAATCTGGTAAAAGAAGTGTTTCTCTTGCTTCTTCTTCTTTTTTAAATATATTTTATTGATATTTACAGAGATGAAGGGAGAGAGATAGAGAGCTAGAAACGTCAATGAGAGAGAAACATCGACCAGCTGCCTCTTGCACACCTCCTACCGGTGGGATGTGCCCTCAGCCAAGGTACATGCCCTTGACCGGAATCGAACCCGGGACCTTTCAGCCCGAAGACCAAGACACTATCCACTGAGCCGGTTTCGGCTCTCTTGCTTCTTCTTAAGAAAAAAAAAAAACGATTTTATAATAATTCTCATGTTCATATATATATCTGTGTGTGTGTGTGTGTGTGTGTGTGTGTGTGTGTGTGTGTGTGTTGATTTCAGAGAGGAATGGAGAGGGAGAGAGAGAGAAACATCGATGATGAGAATCATTGATTGGCTGTCTTCTGCACGCCCCCTACTGGGGATTGAGCCCCTAACCTAGTCATGTGCCTTTGACGGGATTCTAACCCGGGACGGACCCCATCTCTATCCACTGAGCAAACCAGCTAGGGTCAATTCCCCTGTTCTTATGAAGCACTGGAAATGACCAACTCCAGGGAAATGTGTACCCCCCAAAATAGGCCCGTTGGAAAGGGGAGAGGCTGTACTTAGAGATTGCACAGCCTATGGGAGTGGAAGGATAACCTTTCGCTTGAAAGTCTCTCACGATCACTAACGGCTGTGTCTGCCCTTTGCTCTGTCGCGCAGACTCCATGCACATAGAGGACGTGGAGGCCGTGCAGAAACTCCAGGACGTCCTGCACGAGGCCCTGCAGGACTATGAGGCCGGCCAGCACGTGGAGGACCCGCGCAGGGCCGGCAAGATGCTGATGACGCTGCCCCTGCTCAGGCAGACCTCCACCAAGGCCGTGCAGCACTTCTACAACATCAAACTGGAAGGCAAGGTGCCCATGCACAAACTCTTTTTGGAAATGCTGGAGGCCAAGGTCTGACTAAAGGCCTCCCGGGCCGCCGTCTCCTTCCTCTCCTCCTGCACGCCCGCCGAGAAAGGGAAAATAAACCCAAGCGTAATGTGGAAGAAACGTAGAGCTTAGTCAACGCCATCGCCATCCCCAATCAGCAAAGACTGCACTGATCACTTAGCAGTGAGACTAGGAAGCAGCTTTCAGATTTTTCCCCTTTTTCTTCTTCTCATTTCTCTTTTTTTTTTTCCTTCCCTCTCTTATTCCTCCTTTCCTTTCTTAGTTACTGGTTCCTTCTCTCTCTCTCTCTCTCTCTCTCTCTCTCTCTCTCTCTCATTTCCTTCCTTCCTTCCTTCCTTCCTTCCTTCCTTCCTTCCTTCCTTCCTTCCTTCCTCCTCCCTCCCTCCTTCCTCCATTCCTTTTGTCCTTTCTCTTCTCATCCTTCTTCTAAATTTAAATAGCTCTAGTAAGAAAAGTTTTATTTCCTTCCTTTTCCTCCCTTCCTTATCCCCTCCCTCCCCCCTCTCTCCCTTTCCTCCTCTCTCCCAATCTGCTGCTGAACTTTGAAAAGAGGTCTCTAATTGAAGAGTGGTGGAAGCCAGCCCTGCCAAAGGAAGGAAATCCATAGTATGGATGCCAGTGAACTTGATTGTGAACCGCAACGTCCCCCGTGACTGAGGAATCAAAGAGAAAGAACCAACGTAGCTCAAGTACAGTGCGACAGGAACGGATCGACTGAGGGCAGTATCAGATTCCATGGGAGCAGCCCCTAATCAGACAACTTAAGTGACTTTGCGTCGTCGGCTGCTTCTTACCATCACTTCTCCATCTCGATCAGTTACAGCCATTTGATTCCTGAATTGTTTTCTCAAAAGTCTTCCAGGTATTTGTTAGTTTAGCTACTAAGTAACTTTTTCAGGGAATAGGTTAAGCTTTATTCATTCACGCAATACTAAAGAGAAATTAAGAATACTGCAATTTTGTGCTGGTTTTGAACAATTATGGACAAATCATGAAGGACACATGAATCCTGAATGAAGATTTTTTTAAGAAAAAATGTTTTGTTCCTTCTTACAAAATGGAGAGATTTTTTTTTTGTACCAGCTTTACCACTTCTCAGCCATTTATTAATATGGGAATTTAACCTACTCAAGCAATAGTTGAAGGGAAGGTGCATATTCTCACGGATGCAATTTATGTTGTGTGCCCGTCTGGTCCCAAACATCGAGTTATTAAGGCGAGCTCCAGTTTCCCTAAATGTTCTCTGACTCCAAGGATGAGATTACACCTGCAGTGGCTCTGGGTGACCACCTGTCATCTCTGCGCCTGGACTCCAGATCCGTAGCATTTTCGGAAGCGCACTTCTCCATCTGGAAGGTGCCATCGCCATAGGTTTTCTAGCTGCTGTGGTGGTTAGGGATGCATTTACTGCCTATCTGCAAAGTTACAGACCATGTCCCAGAAGGAGCTGTGAGCTGGACTTCATTCAAGAGGCAATAACGCTAGAGTTGGAAGAACAACAACAACAACAAAACCGTCAAAGATGACGGACGCCTGACCAAATTCTTAGACCTCTTGGTATGAGTTGATTCATTTAGGAATGTTTCATCTGTGGTTTTTAACCAAGATGGAAGCCAATACAGCTGCTTTTCAACCAGTGTTGCCCTAGCCAGAAAGTCAGTCAGGTTCCCCTGATGGTGGAGAGGTGTAATCTAATGAAGGAATCGATTAGATGCCCCCAGAACCTACAGTCGCCGAATACCCAAGAAACAGTAACCTCCATCAGATGCTATCCAACGGACCAGTGTTAGTAGCTGCTCCCTGTACCATGTGAACAGTCTTCTTCTATGTACACAGATGTAATTAAAATTGTAATCCTAACAAACAAAAAAGAGATGTAGTTCAGCTTTTCAATGTTTCATGTTTGCTGTGCTTTCTCGGAGTTTTATGTTGCATTCAAAGACTGTCTGTCTTGTTCTTCTCGTGGTGTTTGGATTCTCGTGGTGTGTGCGTTTAGACACAGGGTAGAATTAGAGACAATATTGGATGTACAATTCCTCAGGAGACTACCGTAGCATATTCTATTCCTTACCCTTAATAAGGTACTTCCTAATAAGAATTAAGAGATTGAAACTCCAAACAAGTATTCCTTATGAACAGATCCACATCAAAAAAATCATAATAATATTTTCAAAACAAGGGATAATTTCTCTAATGGTTTATTATAGAATACCAATGTATAGCTTAGAAATAAAAACTTTGAATATTTCAAGAATATAGATAAGTCTAATTTTTAAATGCTGTATATATATATATGGCTTCCACTCACTCATCTCTCCCACGACGTTGTTATTAACGCGAGCTCTGTGTTGTTGCAAAACCTTTTTTGGTGCGAATACGTTTCCAAAACTCTTGCTACTCTGTGTGCTTTAAACAAAATACCTTGGGTTGATGGTTCATCAACCTCATGCTAGAAATACTGTGTATCTTATCATTAGCTATATGGGACTATATTGTAGATTGTGGTTTCTCAGTAGAGAAGTGATTGTAGTGTGATTCTAGATAAATCATCATTAGCAATTCATTCAGATGGTCAATAACTTGAAATTTATAGCTGTGATAGGAGTTCAGAAATTGGCACATCCCTCGAAAAATGACAGCAGAACAATCCAACTCCTGGGAAAATAAAAAAAAAAAAGGTGCTGATTCTATAAGATTATTTATATATGTAGGTGTTTTAAAAAAAAAAAACAAAGATTATTTTCCAGAAAGTCTGTGCGGGGTTTAAGTTGCTACTATTCAACCACACTATATATAAATGAAATATATACAAGATATACATCGTTGTTACTGTATCGCATTCAAGTACTTGGTCTTCAGAAGTAAGAGCCAGCCGACTGAAAAACAGGAGATGGAGATCTGTGGAAAGAAGAGAGGACAATTTTAAGTTTTCAGTTGGAGTGAAACGCGTACCCCATAACTAGGAAATACAAGGAACAACACAGATTTTAAAGGTACCGCACGGGCTCTAGGGCCAAGGGCCCTGCCTCTGACCTCGCTTGAGGTAAGTCTTTCCGAGTGTCAGGCAAGACCACTTACTTAATGTGAAGTTTTGGGAAGTTATGAAGGTGTATGTTTTAGCCATATGATTTTTAACTTTGATTCTGTTTTCCAGTTAGGTCTTTATTTAAAGCCATGTGATCGTGTGACTACCTGCTGTTATTCTTGTGTTTCAATCAGCTCAGATTGTTGTATTTATTCCGCTATTTTGCATTTAAATGATAACATAAAAGATATAAAAAATTTAAAACTGCTATTTTTCTTATAGAAGAGAAAATGGGTGTTGGTGATTGTATTTTAATTATTTAAGCGTCTCTGTTTACCTGCCTAGGAAAACATTTTATGGCAGTCTTATGTGCAAAGATCGTAAAAGGACAAAAAAAAATTAAACTGCTTATAATAATCCAGGAGTTGCATTATAGCCAATAGGAAAAAGAATAATAATGATAATGATAATAATTAATACTAATAATAAAACCATGTCTATAGCTGTAGATGGACCTCACATCTGTAAAGCAATCAATTGTATATTTTTGTGATGTGTACCATACCGTGTGCTCCAGCCGATGTCCATTTGTGTAAATGTATTTATTTTATATTGTATATATTGTTAAATGCAAAAAGGAGATATGATTCTGTAACTCCAATCAGTTCAGATGTGTAACTCAAATGATTATGCCTTTCGGGATGATGGTAGAGCAATATTAAACAAGCTTCCACTTTTGATTGCTCTTCCGCCTGGTGTTTCTTTATTTCCCTCCACACGAAGGAACCCAATCGATAAACATTGCCCTTTGTTGCTCCCATCCAGAGAGTGGCTCCGAGGACCTGTTTCCTAAAAATAAAGCAGGCGTTTAAATAAGAGCTGTCTAAAGGCTTGTCAGAGTGAATCGGAGGGCGCAGAGAGACGTTTTGCATATTTAAGAGTATGCAAAGCGTCCCGTGGCACATTAGAATTCACCCTGACAACCCTTTATATAGCTCTTGCTTAATCTCCAAGCACCTCCACATCATTCCGCATTACTCAAAATCATCGCCTCCGTGTCACTGTCACAACAGAAAACTCCCTCCCACCACCACCATTTTGAGATCACATTAAAAACCAGAGGCAACTATTATTTCCCTCCACATCCACAATTAAATCGTGTTTTTGCAGGGAGCTCGTCAGCCGGCTGCAGGTTTTCTTGGAGCAGCCTTGGGAGTTGCCCACCGGATTGCCTGGATGAGGGATCCGCAGAGTTGATAGATCGGTGAGCATGAGTGTGAGCGTGAGCGTGGGGCGGGGAGTGAGCAGCCGGAGGGGTGAGCATCAATGCTGGCAGCCAGCAGCAGCCCCTGGCCTGGTTCCCCGGGAGGCCCCGGCCCTCGAGTCCCTGGGAGCTCACTGGACCCTCTGCAGCCTTCACACAGGTGCTCATGTGTGATTTCTTGTCGACTCTGCCATCTCGTGTTTTGCCAGGTGTCTGCCCACTGAGCTGCTCGCCTTTCAGGGGTGGCTATATCTCAGGACACAGTTTTAGGGGGGTGAGGTTTACCTAGATCACCAAGAAGCAGGAGCTAGCAACAAAACTGTCTCTCCCTCCACCACCCCCCAACCATGACCCCCACCCCCGCCCCCATTCATGTCCTATGAGTCACAATGGCTCAGCATAGTATCCAACAGTATTTGGGGGGTGTTTGCCAAGAATTTGGGGGGAACTGAGACTACTCAAGATACAGACCTCAAACGAAATAGTCTGCCTGTGATCTCCCAGGAGTGTCCTCCTTTAAAAATACGCGGTGCCCCCCAAAATGTACACACACGTTAGCATCTGATAGCTCGGCTGATGTTTCTTTCTTTTCAGGTTTAACCCATCGGGATGAGCAATGCACTCAAAGCGGGGAGACAGTTTGGGGACACCCTGCCTATAATGTTAACGTGCGTTTCAAGAACTTAAATGTCAGAATCCTCTTTGCTGACATGTTACAGCTGTTGTCATGTAGGATGATGACACAGTGACTTCTCGGGGACTGCCGCGTTGGGCAGGGATGCCTCTGGTGTAAATAATAATAATAATAACAACAACAACAAAATCGGCATTTGGCATTTTATCAGGTGGTATTTCTGGGTACAGAGACAATGAGTAACCCTGACCAGTGGGTTCTGTTGTGTGTGTTGCACCTGTTTTTTATAAGTGATTTTCTTCTTTCAAGAAGCGGTTTCCAAACGAGGCTGCATATTGGAATCCCCGGGAGAGTCTACCAATGCCTTCATAGTCCCCATCCCCACAGATTGGGGTTCCATTGGCCTGGCCTCTGGGGTAATGAACACCCCCAAATCTCCAGGTGACTCTAACGTGAAGACAAGAGGAGGGGACCACTGCTTTACATTTTATACATTTTTCAATTCAGCCATGAAAGTCCTAAATTTAAAAAAAAAATCATACATTGGATCTGAATTTTTCTGAGGGTTTTAGACCATTTTTTAAAAAGTATTGAGACGAAAGGACTTAACCTCGTACCTCACAAATCCAAAGGCAATGCAATTCGCCTGGATCGTTTTGACCTTCACACTTCCCCCTCCCTACGTTCCTCCCTCCTCTTCCTCTGCTTCTTCAGCCCACGTGGGGGATCCAGCTGATGGCTGATGCCCACTCTGCTTATGCCCCATTGAGAAACAGACACACCTGCTTAAAAACTCACTGAGAATATGTCACAATATTTTTTAAAGAACTTTTACTACTACCCTTTGGTCCTTTCATATGTTTTAACATGGATTTAGGTGTGGTTCAAAATACCATTCTCCCCTCCACCCCTACTATAAAAAGCAAAAACAGCAACAAAATTGATTTCTTGGAATGACTTCCCTTACCCATATTTTCTTACCCATATTTTCCAAGGTGCTGATTTAGGAGAGGTAGAGAGGAGACAGAATGGAGAGAGACCGCCTCATTCTCGGGCCCGAGTCAAAACTTCAGGTACACTTTGCCAAATGTGAAATTTAATTTGCGACTCGTCTAGAAAAAGACAAGACTCGTTTTTGTTTCGTCCACAATGGTTTCACGTACCGAATGGAGAGTTCCAGAGCCCCGTCCATAGAGAAGGATTTAGCTCCGTGTTCCCAGCCCTTTCAGATCTCTCAGTCTGGCCTCATGCTCTTTGGTCTTGTGGATAAAAACAACACAAAACCAAGCAAGTAACAGTAGATGGATTGCATGCTCCACCTTATTATGAAACGAAATAGGAAAGAAAGGAAATTCAAAATATAATCCCCCTTCCCCAGCAGTATTTGTCTTGTTCTCCGTGAAGTTAAAGGTCTGAAATAATGTGCCCATCAGGGGCTCAATGTTGCATGTCCATCCCAGTTGGTCCAAGGGCTTGTTACGATGGTAATGACCTCCCGAAACGTGAGCTTGGATTGCGACAATGCAATTGCGACCAGCTCACCCGCTGGGAGAAATATTTTATTATTGTCAAATGCCCTCCACAGAGATTTGTTTTGCCTGTTCCCGTTTAAATTAAATTCAAAGCAGAACTGCATTAGTATTTCTCTGGAGTATAGTTGAGATAAACAACTTGCCTCAAAAGTTAGGATTCCTGGCTAGCTCAAATTTGTTTATTAGCAGAAAAATTACAATAGGTGACACCATCGCTGCGGGAATATGATGGCTGCCGCCACACGAGAGATTTACATACTGAGTCCCTGGCCTAAACTCCCTTTTTCATTACAGATGCCAGCCAGATTAATAATTAACTATCGCATCCTCTGTAGCGCCTTAGAAAAGGAAAGATGCCCCGATATAGGAATGCAATGCCATAGCATGCCACAGAAATTCAGCTATGAGAAAATCTGTGCCAAAAAGAAGTGTTTTTTAGACTTAACACACTGCACATTAGTTTTATTGCTAGCTTTACCCCGTGGCCAGTACAAAAAAACATTTTACAAAGTATCATTACTTTAAAAAGAGACCAGCTTGCAAGAACATGTAATAAGTAACTTCAAAATGCAATGGCTATTTAATTTTAAGGCGTGCCTTTAACACTTATGTAAAAGCAATGTGTCATATGAAAACACTAGAATGCTCCCTGTCAACCTGCAATGTGTTAGGATTATAAACGTAAGACTGTCTGTGTGCGTAAAAATATTTTTAGCCAGCGGCATGGAAGCCCAAAACGTGAATGTAAAGGCTCTTTACGCACGCAATATACTTTCCCACTATTATTTTTAAAAAGAATCGCAATGAATGTCCTGGGCCAAATGGAGTTATTTGGATCATTTTTTGCTGGAGGCCCTGTACCACCGCTTTGACAGAAGACTCCAAAACCGTGACGCTTACGTCAATACACATTTTGTCGCTGACAGGGAGATGAGGATTGGACCTTATCCCCTCCCCCAGCCCCAAATGCCTGTGACCTTGGTGAAAAAATCATCCCAGCCCACGAGGAGCTTCGTCATGGACGACTTTGAAGACCTGGTGGGGGCAAAGGAACTGTTGGGAGGGGTCGCCAAAAGCGCTTCACGGGGAAACACTGCAGACAAAGCAGAAGCGTTCCATCATTCTATTCACACCCTATTCAATCTGCCAGGCAAAGGGAAATGTCACAGTTTAGTTGGGAAGTGAAGAACTGGCTGCTATTTAAAAATAATAATAAAGGAGGGGGCGGGCTCAGGAAACCAAACTCAGAAGAGCGTCTTCCAAAACGCTGTCCAGAGCTACGCAAGGACTGGCTTTATCCCCTTTTCAGTGTGTGAGTGCGGATTTTCACACGTGAACAGCGCTGCCCCTTTATGTCTGAAAAGACCCTGCAGGCGCTTCTGTATTAATCGCTATCCCCCCACTAAAGTTTAACTTGCCTTCGGTCTTCTTTACTGCAGACGATGAGCTGAGCAGGCCCAAATAATAATACGTATCCACTTCATGTTAATAAATCAAAACAGATATATAGCTATTATTGTCAAGTGTAAGTATTGGAGAGAAAAAATCCCTTTCTCCCTGCAAACAAATACAGCTGCAGGCAAAAAGAAGGTTCACAGTTGTTTGTATGGAAAATGATACACTAATAATACAAGAGTGAACTTTCATTAAGTCACAGCTGTGAACCTACTTCTGCCTACCTACCCCTCTATGTCATTGAGAGTAATTTCTGGGCTGGCAACAGGAAAAGGATGCTTAGAAATGACGCTTAGCCCTGACCCATTTGGCTCAGTGGTGGATAGAGTGTTGGCCTGCGGACTGAAGGGTCCCAGGTTCGATTCCAGCCAAGGGCGTGTACCTTGGCAGCTTGATCGATGTTTCTCTCTCATCCATGTTTCTAACTATCTATCCCTCTCCCTTCCTCTCTGTAAAAAGAATCAATAGAACATTTAAAAAAAAAAAAAAAAAAAGAAATGAGGTTTAGATATGACACTCAGGGGATTTGGTGGCCTCTGACCTCCTTGTTCTGGCTTACTGGGACTTGGTGGTGCTGAAACAGCCTGGGGTCAATGACACATGGCAGATGCACGGACAGATGCTTCCTGGTGGACGCGGGGCCAGTGACACGGGGTTCAAACCCCAGCTCTTCCACTAACCAGCCACCTGACCTCGCAACTAACGCCTCTTCCGCTTCAATACGTGGGGATACATGTCCTACCAAAGGGGTGTTATCAGAATTAAATCAGGTCGATTAAGGAGACGCCTCACCTTGTTCACTGATGGTGACAATTGATGGTCTTCCTGTTGTTGTTTTTTTCTCTCTAATTTTTGCCAAAAAAAGTCACAAGGAGGAGGCAAAACATGCGTAGTGTTTTGCAGAACATGCATCCCCCATTTCTTTAAGAAAAAGTAAAGAGACCTCATGTACAGATCACTGATTGCACACAGAGAGGGGGGCAGATGGAGGTCCAGGACAGCATTGGGGGATTAAGGGGGACACCTGGTGACAGACAACATACAGATGACATGTTATAAAACTGCACCCCCGAAACCTAGGTCGCTGTGCTAACCCATGTCACCCCCATAAGTTTCATGAAAAAAGAGAGAGAGTTGGCCTCCGCCCTCCTGGCTTTTAGGGAAGACCCACAAGCGCACCTGTTCTCCCCGGGCCACGAAATCCTGCGAGAGTTCCCACTCCAGCGATCGCGGAGGAGACGTAAAGCGAGACTTGCGTGGGCGCCTGCTTTACGGCAGCCACGCGCGCACAGGTGCAGCCAGGCGCGCGGGCACCCAGGCAGCCGCACACACATTTACACAGTTACACACACAGAGACACACGCATTTACACAGCATTTGCACACGGTTGCACACGCACGCGGCCACGCGCCCATTTGCACGCGGCCACGCACCCATTTTCACACGCGGCCACGCGCCCATTTGCACGCGGCCACGCACCCATTTACACGCGGCCACGCGCCGATTTACACGCGGCCACGCGCCCTTTTACACGCAGCCACGCACCCATTTACACGCGGCCACGCACCCATTTACACGCGGCCACGCACCCATTTTCACGCGGCCACGCACCCATTTACACGCGGCCACGCGCCCATTTACACGCACCCATTTACACGCGGCCACGCACTCATTTACACGCGGCCACGCGCCCATTTACACGCGGCCACGCGCCCTTTTACACGCAGCCACGCACCCATTTACACGCGGCCACGCACCCATTTTCACGCGGCCACGCGCCCATTTACACGCGGCCACGCACCCATTTTCACGCGGCCACGCACCCATTTACACGCGGCCACGCGCCCATTTACACGCGGCCACGCACCCATTTTCACGCGGCCACGCACCCATTTACACGCGGCCACGCACCCATTTACACGCGGCCACGCGCCCATTTACACGCGGCCACGCACCCATTTTCACGCGGCCGCACACCCATTTACACGCGGCCACGCGCCCATCTACACGCGGCCACGCGCCCTTTTACACGCGCCCATTTTCACCCGGACACGCACCCATTTACACGCGGCCACGCGCCCATTTACACATCATTTGCACACAGTTACACACGCACTCACCCGCACGTGGCCACGCACCCATTTTCACGCGGCCACGCACGCTGCCCTCCTCCGCCAGCCGCCGGGCTCCCCCCCCGCCGTGTTCTGCCCCTCCGTCACCCACCTGCGCCCCAAGGTACCGAACATCCCCGGAGGTTCTATGTTTGCCATGTGTTGGGGGGACTTGATTGCGAGATTCCATTCCGCGTGCGGATTGCGGGGAGCCAGGCGGGCGTGGCGCGTGCCTTGCGTGGGGGGCGCCGGCCCGGGAGCGCGCGGGAGGGTTTGCAGGGGCCTGAGTAATTGCTTCTCCGTCTTATGGCATTTGCACGGGCAGGAAGGTTCCTGGGGGTGGGGCATGGGAGTTAGGGGGGGCTGCTTCTGCAAAATGGGGGGTGTGGGGGGAGCCTGTGAAAGCCGGGGTCGCGGGTCCTGCGTGGATGGAGCCGAAGGAGCATGCGCTCTGGGCCCCGCAGGTTTGGCTGGAAACCAGGGGGGCGGCTGCGGGGTGCGGGGCCCTAAGCGGGGCCTCTGATGCGCGTGCAACATGGGGTGTCCCAGCAGCTTGGGGAGGTGAGCGCTGTGCACGTCTCATTTCATAGGTGGGGGAAGGAGGCGGTGAGAAGTTCAGTGACTTGCCCAAGGACAGTACCGCTGGTCCACGTGTCAACCCAATTTCTGTCTCCTAAGCCTGATGTCTTAAAACTTTTTTTAAAATATATATATTTTATTGACTTTTTACAGAGAGGAAGAGAGAGGGATAGAGAGTTGGAAACATCGATGAGAGAGGGTCATCGATCAGCTGCCTCTTGCACACCGCCTACTGGGGACATGCCCGCAACCAATGTACATGCCCTTGACCGGAATCAAACCAGGGACCCTTCAGTCCGCAGACCGATGCTCTATCCACTGAGCCAAACCGGTTTCGGCTGTCTTAAAACTTTTATCCTGTATTTAATAGCTTCTCAAATTTGAGTAATAGTATATTGGTGTTTTTTTTTTTCCAATATTTTTTTTTAGTGATTTTTTTTACAGAGAGCAAGTGAGAGGGAGAGACAGTTAGAAACACTGATGAGAGAGAGAAAGAAACAAGGATCAGCTGCCTCCTACGCACCCCCGCCCTGGGGATGTGCCCGCAACCAAGGTGCATGCCCTTGACCAGAATCGAACCTGGGACCCTTCAGTCCGCAGACCGATGCTCTATCCACTGAGCCACACCGGTTAGGGTAGTATATCATGTTGTTGTTGTTGTTGTTGTTGTTGTTTAATTTGAACCAAGGAGACACAGGATTGAGTTAATGCTATTCCTTGGATTCTGAAATACAGTCTTCCACTTGCTGATATTACCTTCATTTCCTTCCTCCATCGCAAGTGTCCTTGTGAGTCCTTAGAAAAAAATGTAATAGTGTTATGTGTACGTGTAAAAATTTTAATATATAGAAGGAGTGCTGTGCCGGCTATCTTTTTACTTTTCGCTCTTCACTAAATTTTAAGACCTTTTTAAGGAGGAAATCTGCATACTAAACCCCATATCACATTTTATCTGTTCCCCCTGTGATGAATGACAAGGTTGCTTTTAATTTCTTAATGGCACCGTGAACGTGTTTGGATGTTTCTCTTTCTGGACCGATGTATTTATTTTTTAAAGTTCTATACCCAGGAGAGGGTTATTGAATTGTTGACCATTTGTATTTTATTTCCACTCCAAAAAGTTGTTCTATAGAAGCAGATCAGTTGTAACTCCTCTTAGCATTTTCTTTAGGTTTCATTTTCCCTCAGCAACCCATAATTTTATTTCATTCTTAAATTGTTGGCATTGTTTTAAATAGGGTATATTACTGTTTTGCCCTCCATTTCCCGGCTTTCTGTGAATTCTCTATTCATCATCATTGCTCTTTTCTTTTCCTATGGGGGATGCCTGTGATTTTCTTGTTCATTTGCAGGAGTTCTTTGCATATGCAAGATTTTGACTTCATCAGTTTCAGGTTTTGCAAATGTCTTCTCTTAGTCGGTCATACATCTAATAATTTCTACCTTTGTCTTTATCCACCAGTCATGAATTTTTATAGAGTCTGATTCATCAATTTCACCCTTATGCTTTCATAGTTTAAAAAATACATTTTTATAATTTTTTTGGCAGTTGTACCAAATTTTTTGGGGGGTGGTGGTGGAATTAAGTACTCTCTATCTCTGACGCTCTCCTTTAAGGCCAGCCGTGTCTCTACATGTCCTGAGACCAAATCCTCTTATGTGTCTTCAAAGCCACGAATATATAATGTCCCTTCCTACCTTCCACACTTAATTGGGTGAAGTGGACCCCAGCTCCGTTGCCTCATTCCCAGTGTAACTGTCCAGTCCGAAGCTGCCCATCCCTCACCCCAAAGGAAAGCATAGACCTAGAGTTATAAATAAAAGGTCTTATAAAGCAATCCTTTTAGCACACTGACTGGATTATAGCCCTCTCCTCCTACCCAGCCACGGAAATTCCTATTTTTAAGCCGCGAAGCCGGTGTTTTGTGCTTTCTCACACAAAACCTGGACGGCGCTTCTGTCCGCAGAGCATTCCCTGGCCAGTGTCAGAGCTGGGGACCATCTGGCACCGTTACTGTTTTCCCGGTGCCAGCTGCTTGGCGTGGCCGGGGGAATTGGTCCTCACCCTCGGCCCTCCCCCCTCCCCTCCGTTTAAGGTTTATGTTCATTCGAGTCAGGTGTAAGAGCAGAGGCGTTTTTTTTTTCTTTTTTTCTTGAGAGCAATTCTGCATCGTCTCATGTTCTGCGTAAGCTTTGCCGACACACCCAGTGGAATAGGAGAGGCGTCAAGTTACTGCTCTCCACCAGTTTTAATAACGTTCTGCAAGGAGCAGCTTTCAGCATGCCAAGCCCTCGCTCGCAAAGTGACCCAGCGGACAGAGAACACCTTTCACACCACAGCCGCACCTCTTTGGTCTTCTGCAAAAAAAGGGAGAAGAAAAGATGAATCGCAGGAAAGGGGCTAGAAATCTTTTCATTGAAGGAACACAATTTTTAAAAAGGAAAACAAAAATAATAGTTATTTCAATTCATCTTCCTAGAGCGGCCCTTGTGGGATCTGTGGTTCTCTCTTCATTTTTTTTTAGGTTAGAAAACAGAAAAGAAAAAAAAAATTACCTAGAGCAAGTAGGAGAGAATGAGACTTATATCCAGGGCTGTATGCCCCCCAAAATCTGTGTGTGACCCATTATGCCAAGTAGCCTCTAAGAACAAATTACTGCAGGAGTAAAGCAAGATGAAAATAAGAGAAACTAGAAAAAAGGGCAGTGGTTGGTTTCTTTCATATGACGCTTTCATGTAGCTAGCATGGGTAATTAAATGGTTTTCTTCCTATAATGCTATCTTTTTGTCTGCTCGATTCTGGAACCAGTGTATGGTTTCTGAGTAGGAACCTTGCTAGATAGTGAAAATGTTTAATTTACTTTTTAAATGTTAAATTAGAGTGTCGTTGGGATTTTATTTAAATCAAACAATACATTTGAATGTTTGTATCCATGCTAAAGTGAAGAAGAAAAAGTTGACAGTGGCTGATAAGAAAGACAGCCGAGAGTTCGATGTGTCCATTTGCAGTCAGTTCAGAGCTCGATCAGAGGAGGAATCAACACTCATGTTCTTCTGCCTTTTGCCTTACTTCCCACCGGAAGTCATTGCGTGTCCCCCGTGTGGTGTGCCCCGATTTAGCTCTGGGAGTTGGTCTCCTACAAAGACAGAGGAGATTGTTCTGGATTCTTCCACGGTCCGGTGACCTCTGCTGAGAGGTGTAGCTAAGATTAGACCTCAGGCTGACTTAGAACAAAACACTTGCCCTTAACCTTGACACCCTCCATCCGGCCTTAGACCAAGAATGGACCAGATCAATGTGTACCATCCTGTCTTTCATTTTATAATCATGGAATAGCTGATAAAATTTTGAGAGTAACTTTTTTTCCCCTTCTTTTTTGGATGTTGCCCATCAAAGAACAAACATCCAGTGCTCATAGGAATAAAAATTCTCTTACATTTCTTCCTGTCAGGGTAGACAGAGGGTTTATGTGCTTCTCCTGGAAGAAAAGGAAATACAGCTGTTTTGCAGGTAATAACAGTTTATTTTATGTCCTATTTTCTTTAACAGTGATTGCTCTTACTTGGAAGCTCTCCTGGCATTTTGTAGGCAATAAACACAATAAAAAGAATGCTCTTGGCAGGGAGTTTCACAAGCCTGGCTCCCGGTTTACAATCTCTGGCAACGGCATCAGCGAGTTTACTTCAGACCAGCGCACTGACATGTCCCATAAACACACGGAGCCAGAACCACGCTCCCGAGGTCTTGGGGTCCATGGTTCCATCAATGGAACCTCTGACACCATCATGAGAAAAGAAAGAACCATGCCAGTTGGAGACAAAGCTGGGTAGCGTGTTTCCTGCTGGAGAGGAACACAGATGAAACCATGACCATTGCAGAGTAAACAGTTATCGTCTCATGCTCATAACCCTGACTCGCTCTCTGATTACCTTTGTCGGCGCTCAGAGCTAGCCCAGAGCACAGCTAGGAAAGAAACAGTGTGTGATGCCTCAGAAAAGTCCTTTGCAGGCATCCGCCTCTCTTACCCTCTCTTACCCTCCGCGACCTCCTGCTGCCCGGAGCTCTCCGGGGTCCCATTCCCAGTGGCCCAGGGGCCAAGTCTTGTCCCCTGAAACTTTTCTGCTCTCCATTTGGGTCTCATTGGGCCTCATTTGCTACTAATCACATTATTTCAAATGAATGGGCACAAGGGCACCTGGTCTAGGCTCTGAGTCATTTGCCTTTTTCATTTTTATTTTTGAAAATTAAAGTTCCTAGTTAAAAATAAACTTATTCATAGTAAAATATAAATAAAAGTTATATTATAAATAGCATTTATTTGCACACCGGACCATCCCATGCCTCACAAGACTGTCTTGCCTTGACTCATGAGAACATAGAATTAGGCGCAGCTAAGCATGGTGCAGTGCATATCCCCACCAAACTCTTCCCGTACCTCTGGGGGTGTGTGTACCACACTTTGGGAAACGCTGACTTAGAAGATCAGATGAGAGCCACACCTGGGGCACAGTCGGTCCCCAGGCATCGGCAGTGGGTCAGACGATGGTGTCTGTGCGCTCATGAGAACAGGTGCTGTGGATGGAGAGTGTCCTCAGGGGAAGAGGGCAGGTGACCAGGCCACTCCCAGGTGGCCAGCCGCATCGGGGGGCCCGTGAGCAAGCTGAGGCACGGCTTCAGACACCTTTGTCTAGACACAGGCTGCCGGGAGACAAACACAACAGTCCTTAAGCATTTCCAGGCCATCAGGGGCTGGAGGCATGTGACCTTTCTGTCTACTTTTGCATAAGGGGAAGATTGAACTGCAGCGGCATCTAAAAACGTGAACAGCGGTGTTCAGCAGCAAAGCTGAAAATCGGGCATTTCACGTAGGAATTTCTGAATGGGCTCTGTCATCCCAAACTGTGTGGGTTTTGTACTCTTAGCATACGGGGCATGGGAACAGGGCTCACACCTGGAGAAAGAAGGCTTTTCCTTTTGCTCAGAGATTCTATTGTAAATGTTTGCAATTCGTTCACACAGAAGTGTGTCTCATATGATTAACTGTTAAGAAGTTTAATAGCCAATTCTTCATAAGGAGTCTCTGGCATATTACTAGCTTTAGGGCTTTTTGTTTGTTTCTGTTTTTGTTTCATAGCTTTTGAAGTGTCTGAGACTATCTGGCAGATGTAGCTCTCGTCACATTATCTTAATATTCCTAATAAACAGGAGGCCATCTCCTCCTGGGGAGGCGGTTTTGCATGGCACTTTCAAGCCTCCCCATCAGCAAGTCTTGATAGTGCAGTTTGGGTAATATTCGACATATGTCCATAGCAACAAGTTAGATGTGACTATGGAAAGATATCGAGAAAAAGCCTATCTAAATGAATGCACACGTCAAATACCCGTATAATTTCTATGATTAACATCATTTCCTATTTATTACTAAACTTCTCACAATCCCTGGGACCCAGTAAGGCCTGACTACTGCATAAGGAAACTGATGAGCATAACATTGGTAACGCCGACATGTCGAAAGGAACAAATCAGGTACCGCACGTGAGTTTTAACAGGTAGATTAGCTGGAGAGAACAAAACAAAATAATACATCATAGGTTTAAAATGCACTCTGCCCACTAAACTATTACAGAGGGTACTTAACTTACTTTTTCATTGATGTGTGGAGCTGAAAACAGCAGCTCAGAAAGCACAGCCCCATTTCAAAAGGGTGGATGGGTACTCAAACGCAAGTGTAGAATTTATATTTCACATTATAATTGCGTTGCATATGGAATTTTTAGGATGTCCCAAAAAAGATATACATACTTTAACCACTGATAACTCACTTAATTCTCACTCCTTTTTAGCGTTAACAGACACTGACTTGAATAGCATTCCAAGCGTGTACACATTTTGGGGGACACCCTGTTGATGTGAAGTTGCATGGGATAGCTGTGGATCACCCAGAAGCATCAGGGAATGGGATGGGAAAAGCCGGCCTCTGTCTGGAAGGTATTGTGATACGTGCATCGGACATTTACCCGCCGTGACTCTGATGACCTGCACTCCCGTCCCCATGGTACCCGGGTCCCGAGGCGGAGAGGGAAGAGGAATTTGTCTGAGGTGGTGCATCTTATAAGAACCGAGCCAAATGTCTGTGGCTCCAAAGCTGACAATCCCTAATTCCACCTCGTCACCCGTCTCCTTCTGTCTCCATTCACCCCCTACAGCATCAAACACTGCACGCTTCTCTTATGTATTTGTCCTGTTTGCCTTGAAGTACATTTTGAATACTCTTCCTGAGCCCCCTAAGCTCGTTACTGCTGAGTGGTTAGAGGATAACGAAGATGCCTTTGTCCAGAAGTTTAGTCTCTGGTTGAACAAGGCTGATCTGCCACTAAAAATAAAAATAATAAAACAAAACATAAAAGAGGTAAGTCACACAATAAATCTGCAGTTATTATCTATTCAAAAATTAAAATGTAGGCTCCGGGAAGGACTTCAGAGACCTCCCCGTTCCTTTTACACATGGGGAAAACCTCACAGGGGCAGTTTAGTTATAACTCATTAGTCAGTCACGCAGAAGGTGGGCAGCAGGGGATTTTATCTGAGCGTTGTTCAGGCGGGGATTTGCAGGAGACGGGCTCTGGCTTCTCACGTAGAACCGTGGCATTCTTTTTTAAACCCCGTTTGTGGAAATAAAACACATCTGTAGAACAAACGGATCATTGGCATGCTGTTACCCAGCATTACGCGTCTTAAGGGTTGGACGGAATCAAACTAAAAAGGAGGGGAAAACCCCACAGAAAAAAGAGGGGAGCCAGTCTTTGCAGATTAATTCCCACCCCCCGTTTATGAGGCAGCAATCTTGCCATGCTTATCGATTATCAGACAAGGCTGCTAATCCCCTTAAGGTCATTAAGTGCACTTAATTAAAGAGCCGTTAGCGAGCTTCTCTTTACTGAAGCAATGTGGCTGTTAAAAGTGATTTGTACTTTGCCAATACGGTGCCTATTAATCTGGAGGTCAATCTGTCATTTATATTTCCCCAAACAAATATATTGGGGAGGTCACGTGGGCAGTGATGTTTGTCACGGGGCCTCTGCACGCACTGTATCTGTAATTGTCAATTAAGAAGAAAAGCTGGTCTAAGAGAACAGTGTCTTGCCCAGTTACTGTTTGCAGAATAGTCTCAGAATTTCTCCTTTTTGCGAAGGTGTTGTAGGAAACGGTGTTGAGTTGAAAACTCAAACATTTTCTTTGCAACCTGCTGTGTTCCAAAAAGAACTGGAACACGAATGAAGGAAAGAGGTAAATTCATGTGGTGGAGGGGTCGCTCCAGAGACAGGTTAAGAAACCAAACACACACACAAAACCGAGTTTGCAAAATTATGAGGTGACTGTCCCAGGAGCTGAATGCGTTACATGTAACTTTATGGTGTAGTTGTAGGAAGATGCAGATAGTAGTAGGATCTATTGACTGGGCCACCATAGCCAGTAATTCTACAAATTACAGATGAAATGTTAGACCATGATGGATCAGTGGGGAGAGAAAAGGCTATAGTGTTTTGTGGGTTTTTTTTGGTGAGGTAAGCAGGAATAGACATTGAGTGGCCAGATTATGATGATCTCTGAACACATAATTGGCCACACTGTGTGTGCATGTGTGTGTACGTGTGTGTGTGTGTGTGTGTGTGTGTGTGTGTGTATATATATATATATATATATATATATATATATATATATATATAAAATTCAGGCTCAGTGCATGAATTTGTGCATGGGTGGGGTCCAGCCAGCCTGGCCAGAGGGAGGGGACAGGGGCAGTTGGCCAGCCTGCCTGCTGGTCGAACTCCTGGTCGAGGGGACAATTTGCATATTAGCCTTTTATTATATAGGATAGACACTGAGTGGCCAGATAATGATGCTTTCAGAGATCATGATAATCTGGCCACTCCGTGTACATGAGTGCCATGTCATTGAGTGACAGGTAGAGAGGTGTCTGCCCTTTCTGACTCAGATCTCTTTGCAAGCCAGTGTCCTCCTCAGGGCTGAGCACAATGCAGTGGCCTGTGTAGTAGGCAGAACCTTTGACCAACTAACACCAGCCATGTTGTCCTACTGGCTCTTGGGTGTGAGTGTTATGGCTCTGAGATTGTCTAGTGGTTCTAATTTTGCTCTTGGTGTAGAGACAAATGGTTTAGGGCAGTGGTTGGCAAACTCTTAATCAACAGAGCCACATATCAACAGTACAGTGATTGAAATTTCTTCCGAGAGCTAAATTTTTTAGACTTAAACTTCTTCTAATGCCACTTCTTCAAAATAGACTCGCCCAGGCTGTGGTATTTTGTGGAAGAGCCACACTCAAGGGGCCAAAGAGACATATAGCTCATGATCCGCAATTTGCGGACCACGGGTTTAGGGTAATTACCTGACTCTTTGGGACTCTCTCTGCCATAGTCTTCTTTTGTATTTTCAGCCATTAACCTAACATCACTATTTCAGATGCCCTATTGTGGTAGCGGAGAGCAGTTTGATGCACTGGGCTTCAGTTAGGACGTTCCTAGGTGGCCCTCAGCAGAGGGTTAAACCCTGGGGCGGGAGCCAGTTAGTAGAGCTGAGGAGCTGTGGTGTGAAATGCACATGGCCATTGCCATTTATTGGTCTTGTTGGTCCTGCAGGCACCTGCTCACCTCTCCTGCCTTGCCACTAGCTATGAGATATTACCATCTCCCCTTGACAAGTTAGGGGACTGCACCTAGCCAAACCCTACACCTACCAGGCTGATTTCTTGGTTAGAGTGCTGCTTCTTTATCTAACACTAAGAAGGAGGAAGGACATTGCATAAATGTCTAACTGCTATTCTGTATCCCTGAAACTATTATAAAATAATTGAATGTCAACTGTAGTGAAATATACAAATTAAAAAATATATAAAAAGAAAGAAGGAAGACAGATGAATGATCACTTAAGAACAGAAGCCAGAATCATCCCAATGCACCCTCCCCACCCGCACACACTGGTGCTGAAACATCGAAAGAAGAATGATGAGCTTTCATTAGGGACCGTGGATCTTACTGTCAGGGTGAGTGGGGGGAGAGAGGGGAGAGCTTCCAGGAGGGTATGTGTGGTGGGGGGAGGTTTCTTAAGCTATCCCGGGTTCATTGGAAGAGCTGGCCCCCAGGTGAGGCCAACTGGATTCCAGAAGAAAATGTCCCACACGAGTGTAGTGTTAGGATGGTGTGATTGTGCATTATAGGCGCACTGTGTTACTCCCCATTTCTAATGCGCTGAGTATAGATGCAGACGAAGCAGCGGAATCATGAGTAAATTAAATTAACCAAATTCTTTACTTTCACGCTGTGATTTGTTTTCAGAGCTGTTTTTTCTGTGCTTTGCTTTACCTTTCTTTATAGGTGTGCCTGTTGGCCGCTGCTGTGGCTACAGCCAAGACATCGCTTTAATATTCCTTCAGTGACTATTACATTTGATTTAAAAATACATTCATTTGGATATTTTCAAGCTGCTTACCAGTTAGCAGTATTTTTAATGTCCTATTTATCTAATACAGTTGCTTGTGCTGTTTTCATAATCAGATAAGGGTCATTAAACCATTTTGAGATTAAATAGCACAAAACCATCTTTTTTTCAGTTTATGTGCCCCATTAATATTGGAGCTTACGCTTACTATGGCTTAATGTTCCCATTTTTAAATATCATTTATGTTAATACGCCAGGGCTGTTACCTAATTGTGAGGATTATTTCCTTTGCCTTCCGGCGTAATCTCTGCAAATATTGGCCTCCATGTTGCTTTGACCTGATGGATTTTAACCTTGGGCATTTCTCAGGACATCACTCAAAATATTACCATTTACTTTGGTAACTTCTTTTATTTTTTTAAATATATTTTTATTGATTTTATACAGTGAGGAAGAGAGAGAGTTAGAAACATTGATCAGCTGCCTCTTGCACACCCCTACCGGGGATGCGCCTGCAACCAAGGTACATGCCCTTGACTGGAATCGAACCTGGGACCTTTCAGTCTGCAGGCTGACGCTCTAGCCACTGAGCCAAACCGGTTTCGGCTACTCTGGTAACTTCTTAAAAGACTTTTTAAAAGAGCAATTTTATGTTTTGTAGGAAACTGAGAAGGTTCAGAGATTTCTCACATGCCTGTTGCCCCACACACATGGCCTTCCTTTCCCGTTATCAACATGCCTCACTGAAATGCTGCATCTTTTTTTTCCAAGGATGACCCTACCCTGACACACCATCATGGCCCAGAGTCCATATTTCCATGAGGATTCACTCTGAGTGTTGTACATTCTATGGGCACGGACACATGTGTAATGACACGTATCCACAATTAACAGCAGCACACACTGAAACACAGTGAGAACAGTATTCCCATTGCTCTAAAAATCCTTAATTACATGGCATCTTACCTCGGAATTTGCTGATATTTTTAAAAACAATTATGTGAAATTTGGTTGGCAACCAGAACTAAGGTCCACAGTTCCAAAGTCCTGGTCCCAAACCGCATTTGCTTTTATAGCACTCGTTTCATTTCACCTCCAACACTTAAAAAAAGACTTTCTTCCCCAGAATTGTTCCTATAGCGTGCAGTCCTATCTCCGTGAGCAGTGCCTGGCCTGTGTGTAGGCAGATGAATATGCAATTTGCCTGGTGCTGATTCCAGTGGAAGTCTGTACGCGTCCATGAATGTCTGGTCACGTTTTAAAAAGAAATCTCAAAGGGGGAACAAAACACCTTCCCCCTTTCTCTGCGATCCAGCAGCTCGAGTTCCTGTCCTGCGGGCTGAGCCTCGTGCCATCTCTCTCTCAGGAAGAATGAGCCGCGGAGGAGAAGCAGCCAGGAAGACGGGCTTTGGGGACTCCCCGTGAAATGGGGGGCCCCAGGAGAGCCAGCCCCTTGCTGCCCCCGCTCCTCTGCCTGCAGCCCTGGCTGCCGGGCCCCGGAGCTCCTGGGACCCCCCGGCAGCCAGCAGCCCGGCCCCAGATAACGGAGCGGCCGCTGGGGGGGATGCACACAGAATGTTATCAGTCAGCCGCTCTGTGGGTGCCTTGGAAAGGCTTTGGGGCTCGGTGGGGTGGGGGGGCGGGGAGCAAAGGAGAAACAGGGCAGGAGAAGTAGCTGTCAGTTTTTCGGAGTGACTCTGGGGGACCATGGAGACGTTTATTCTCAACTCTGTGCAGAGTAGCCGCTGGTACAAACTCATGTTCTTTCCAGAAGTGGCAGGGTGAGCGTCGGACAGCCACCGCCCATGTGGCCAAAGGAGGTCACGGCGCGCACGCACATCTTAAATTGTAAGTAGGGAGCTGCTCACAAAACCCTCAGCTTCTGGGTGCCAACTCCAGCTCGGGGAAAGCCCACTGCGCTCCTGGAATATCTCAGGGCTGCACCTGGAGGCAAACCTGGCCTTCCAGGCCTGACCCCTCTCAGTACATTCACCGAGTCAGGCCTCCTATGTAGGCCGTCCTTTACCCTCTAACTGGGTCATCACAACAGTAACAGGAGCTGAACCGGTCACAAGGCAAAAACGGTTGCCATCCGTGTCCACGGAAGGTGGGAGGAGTATTTTTGTATAGATTTGTTCCTCTTGCCTCCAGTTTGAGAATTAGACTATTCATTTTTACCAAACTACCCTACCTTGTACATGTATAAAATGGGGTTACAGAAAAAAAAATGTTTTACCTGACATACATTTCATGTTCGGTGAGCATTGTGTGAGGGGCTGGGAAGAAAAATGAGAAAGAGAAAACTGCATTAGCTGCGGTCAGTTATCTAGCACCTCGCGGTTGGCCACGTTGAAACGGTGAATGGAGGCCGATTAATGGAAGGCGGGCTGCTAATCACGGAGGCTATTGGCGGCTCTGAAGCAGAGGGCCACCCTCTCCGAACCAGCCCGCGGATGTTTCTCCGAGATGACACTGGGCTTCGGTCTGGAAGTATTTAAGTTAGAAGCTCACCGGGCAGAGACTGGAAAAGGAGAAGGTCATTCAAAAATAGCCCAGGATGGGGGAAAGGCATGAAGGCACGGCTACAGAGCACGCTTAGGAAACTGAAGAATTGCTGTGCATGGAACGTAGGTGCAAGTGGAATAGGGGAAGGGATGGCAATGGGGCTGGGGCTGTGCGATAATAAAAGGTGGTGTCTTTGAGATAGACACGTCCTGTAGGCGTTGAACACCCAGGTCTGGAAGTCACATGGAAGGTGGGGTTCAGGATAAAAAGTGAGAATCACCAGACATTTGAGGGGAAAAAATTGAGGCTGGGATATTGAGGGCCATTAAAAATATACAGGAAGTTCCAAAGAAACCATAAAAACTAGACACTGAGAGACAGCACAGAACAACATGAGGCAGGGGAGGAACAGGAAGAAATCCGAAGGCTATTTCTTACCCATTCACCGGGACACTTTGAGCGATGTCATGTATTCATGGAGCTTACTAAATAAAATGTTTTCAGTCAGTTTGGAGTTTTTCACTTATCCTAACATCCAAACACTCTCTCTCAGTACGTGATTTAATGTGCTGGTGCCATTAAACTTAAGTTAGTGAACACTAATGATACAATGGTCTTTGGTGATCACTTTTAGAATGCTACTCCATTATTCTCCACTAGAGGCCCGGTGCACAGAATTCGTGCAAGGGGCTCGGCCCTCACCGCCCTGGCTTCCTCCAGGAGGCCATCCGGAAGGATGTTTGGAAGGTTGATCAGCTGTCTGGTCTAATTAGCATGTTATGCTTTTATTAGTATAGATGGTAAGATCACCTTAATCTTTCCTAACATACCAGGTGGATACTTTGCCCCATATCCTAACCTGCAAAGTTAGACACAGGTGTCCTGTTTAAGTCAGGCACACACCTCGAGAAAATAGCCAACAACCTCAGATTAATGGAATGATTCAGTCTGTTGGGTCATCGGATTGGAACACATGATGATTTTCCAAAGAGAAGAGGGGGAAGGAAGGGTGGAGGCGGGGCCGCAGCCTGAGGGATCCTGAGGGGTGAGAACACCTCTTTCTCCGATGGCATTTACCTCCTCCTCCAGGCAACCAGGAGGAGCCACTCCCAAGTGTGACAGGATTGCGCACTGATTGCCAGTCTGTGCTGAGACTAGCAGGGTCTGCCTCTCCTCAGGTCCCAGGTCACGTGACAGAGCCTGAAGGGGAAGTCACAGCATTTATGGGCACGGAGCCATTAGTCAGCATGCCAGCCAGCTCGGGCCCACTGTGTGTTTCCGCACGCATGCTTTGTGGGGGTACGGAAATACCTTTCATTTTAACCAAATTTATTGGGGTGACAGTGGTTGCTAAAATTCTATAGGTTTTGCAATCCTAAAATGCATCATCTGCATGTTGTATCCTGTGTGATATCTTCATCCCTTTTACGAACGAACGTGCTTAATGAGGCTCATTTCAAAAGGGATGCTGTTTGCTTCACGCGACCACATGACTCACGCAGTCCAGACACCGTGCACACCCAGGGGGGGCGCTGCCTTTTGCCCGCGGTGCAGGGTGAACCAGAAAGCTCCCGTCCAGCTGTCCGTGGCCTCGGCGTCCTGCCTGTGCCAGCAGCGTGCGGTGCCCACGGGGGATCCGGGCTGGGGACGCTCTGTCCGGGAGCCTCGGGTCTCGTACCCAGGCTTAATTGAATAGCAGCAGGGGCTGCAGCTACCAGGGATGAGATGGCCAGTCACGTTGGCTACAAGGTCAAGACACAGCCCGAGAGGAAGCAATGTGTGTGGCCCAGAGTCAGCGCAAGATCCGTTTCTGACAGTTACTGAGCTGCTGAAAAGAATTTTGCTTTATTGCAGAAGGAGAGAATGAAGTTAAAGTGAAAGCCTGCTATGCTAGAACCCTGATGTTCGGTCTAGCTCAGAGCTAGCACTCTTATTTTTTTTTGGAAATGTTTATTTCCATATATTTTATCTGCATTTTATATACCGTTCATTATACTTGGGCCTACATAACCCTAGTAGCTTATGGTTAGTGAGAAGCCTACTATGTGTCAGACACAGTATGGAACGCTGAGCATGTGCAATCTCACTTAGTCCTTCCGGCAGCTCCCTGAGGGAGGTATTGCTATTTTATTTTCCCAGTTTTATACGTGAAGAAGCAATGACTTGGTTACTTTGTTCAAAGTTAGGCAGGTATTGACTAGAAGAGAATCTGAATCCAGTACTTGGTCATTAAGTGATCTTACTTGTTTATTGATTGATTGTTTTGAGTCATATTTGTTGAGTTATAATTTACATAAGGTAATATTTACCCTTTAAAAAAAAAGTATAGTTCCGCCGAAACCGGTTTGGCTCAGTGGTAGAGCGTCGGCCTGTGGACTGAAAGGTCCCAGGTTTGATTTCGGTCAAGGGCGTGTACCTTGGTTGCGGGCACATCCCCAGTAGGGGGTGTGCAAGAGGCTGCTAATCGATGATTCTCTCTCATCGATGTTTCTAACTCTCTATCCCTCTCTCTTCCTCTCTGTAAAAAGCCAATAAAATATTTTTTTAAAAAGTACAGTTCCAAGAACCTTGACAAATTGACACAATCATATAACCTTTATTTCAATTAAAATATAGATCAAAATATTTCTGTAACCTCAACAGTTTTCTTCTTGTCCCTCTGTAGTCAACACCTTGCTCTCCACATGGCCCGTAGGAATCAAATTGGTTTCTGCCTCTATGGTGTTGCCTTTTTCATAATATCATGATAATGGAATAATTGAGTCTTCTGCTTCCAGATTCTTTCACTTAGCCTTATGGTTTTTAGAGTCACCGATGTTGCGTGCATTAGTAGTAAATTCCATGTCACTGCTGAGTAGTATTCTCTTATGGGAGGTGCTGCTTTTTATATATCCATCCCCACCTCATGGGCATGTGGGCTGTTTCCAGTTCTGGGTTGGAATGGATAAGGCTGCGGTTAGCATTGGAGTAGGGTCTCTGGGTGGACGTCGGTGGTTGTAGTGGCTGTAGAATGCTAGCAATGACACTGTGCCAGGAAACCAGGGCTGCTCCAATGAACCTCAGGTAGTGCTGGGCTCTAAGAAGTGGAAAGTGAGATGCTACAGTGTAAACAGGCAGCCCTTTACTGACGGCATCTGCGGCATTCTGCAGAACCAGCAATGGTTGGACTCCTTTTGAGAAGGACCATTTGGCGTGGCTCCATCAGGTGCAGGGTGTGTGTGTGGGGGGGGGGGGGGGCAGAGGGCAGAGACAGGACCAGGCACAGCGCAGTCACTGCCGGGTGTGGGTGTCATCTCTCCTCACAGGGGCCAGCTCAGTCGGTTTTCGTTCTCAATGTTTTGTCCTGACAAGAACAAGTGGAACTTACTTCTTAAAAAAGAATAGCATGTTAACTTTTTAAAAAGATCATTTTTGAATTTGGAGGCTGTTTCAAATCCTTTAAACATTTCCTCCCCCCCCCCCCTTCTAAATAGTTTTGTTTCTCTTTTTTCCACTGCCCGCCAATTGGCCACAACTCTCTCTTCCTCCTCTTGGTGTTTTCCCGTTGCTCCCAGAGCTAGTCTTGCTATAGTTATGGGTTTTCTGTGTCCCCCCTAAGGCTAAAATCGGAGCGTAGGTATGGCTGTTGGGTCATTACAAATGACCCAAATCTATAATATGGCTCCTAAAGCTAAAATCTACCACCAGGAGCTATAGTGTAGATTCGGGTCATTCGTTCTCTTTCTCATTCAGTCATTCACTAGCCGTATGTTGGCATGCAATTGGACTTAACACAACCATGGCTGGGCCCTCTCTCTGAGAGTTCCTGAAAACCTATTAGTAAGTTCCACAGTCATCTTCAAGTGACTTCCCTGTAGCCCACTTTCTTCCCGATTGTGTGTCGCATTGGGCCTCTGTCCATTCTACTCATTTCCTCTGGATGCCACCGGGCTTCCAATGGGCCCTTGGTGGAGGGCAGGCCCGTTCTATTTCCGTCTGTGGCCAGTCCTGCACTGCCTCACACAGAGCCCCTTCTCCTGTGGTCGAGTGTCTTGTCAAGTTAGGTTACTCTTTATTGCACTCTGAATGCAAGCTGCAATTCAAATAGACTGCATTTATCCAAGTAGAAAGGATTTTACAACCCCTGGAGTGGTACTTCAGGTTAAAATTATGGCCGATTCATTTGCCCCTACATGAAGTGACTCCCTTACTGCCAATAACTTCAATCTCACCAAGTGCTTATTCAAAACTGTGCTTAACTCCTCATTTTCGCCCCGTCTTCACGGCCTTTCCTCAGATGATCCTTCTGAGCACGCTCTATTACTGTTGTTTTTGATCCTAGAACCATGGTCGGCAAACTGCGGCTCGCGAGCCACATGCGACTCTTAGGCCCCGTGAGTGTGGCTTTTCCACAAAATACCACAGCCTGGGCGAGTCTATTTTGAAGAAGTGGCGTTAGAAGAAGTTTATGTTTAAAAAAATTTGGTTCTCAAAAGGAATTTCAATCATTGTGCTGTTGATATTTGGCTCTGTTGACTAATGAGTTTATTGACCACTGTTCTAGAACAACAAAATTGGAGGCATCTGAACTCAGGACAGCCAAAGGGGGCTGCTTCTGTGGATCACCATTAAACTAAGAGCTTTCTACCCCTCCTGAAATAAATTCCTTTTTTTTTTTCCAAAGCAAGAGGCCCATCTTTAATGTCTAGAGTGTTCTTAGTATTGGGACCCATTCATTAATTAGGATCCATTCATCAATGAGTGTAGGTAGTATAGTTCCTCATAGACCGTAGATGTGAACTATTATCTAAATTAAAGGATATGTTAAGCATAAAGGAAACTGGAACCACTAGAATGTTCTCTGAGATCGTTGCTTTTAGGAATACTCTGGCATCGTGGTCAAGATTTAGATGGAACTAGATTTGAATCTTGCTTTTGTTCCTAAATATTAATTGTCAGACTTTAAGGAATTACTTGATACTCAGAACTCAGCATCCCAGCATCTACAATAGCGGTAGCAGTAATCATTGCTTGAGGTTTGTGTATGGGTTAGATGAGATGGCATTTTCAACATGGAACCCGACACATAGCGGGTGCTCAGTTAACTGTATTATTAGGTTCGTGGCTATTTCAGAGGCCTGCTCACCTGCTCCTGTGCCCTCACTCCTTTCTTCATGGAGATTCCATTCTACAATCACCAACTCCACCTATGGGTGTGGAGCGTTTCACACTGGCGTCGCCATCAGGAGACCTGGGTGCCTGGTCAAGCATGAGCAATAATTAGTCCCTTCAGAATTGAGTGTCATGTCCCAGATCTTCTATGCAGTTTCCAAGTAAAACCTCTTTTCTTTTTTTAAAAAAAAATATTTTATTGGTTTTTCGCAGAGAGGAAAGTAGAAGGATAGAGAGCTAGAAACATCGATGAGAGAGATACATTGACCAGCTGCCTCCTGCACACCCCCCACCGGGGATGTGCCCGCAACCAAAGTACATGCCCCTGACCGGAATCGAACCTGGGACCCTTGAGTCCGCAGACTGACTCTCTATCCACTGAGCCAAATCGGTTTTGGCCCAAGTAAAATCTCTTGCTTCTCAAACTGAGTTATACTGAAAATGATCGTGCTTCCATATGTTTTAGAAGTTGTTCTGCAAATGTGTTTTGTTCAAATATTATTACTCTAATCCTTTTAACCCCCCCCCCTCTTCTCTTTACGAAGGCTTTGGCTTTTGAAGCTAAAAAGGATAATAATAAAGCACGTAAATAAATTACATGGAGAATGGCAGAGTAGAATTACAGATCTTATTAATAGCATATTCCATGTTTTCCTTCTATTAAAAAAAAATCTTTGAAAGGCAGTTTGCCTTTCCTCTTAAGCAAAACTATTCTGCATGACCATGATTTTTATGTCTCCCCTCTCGCTCTAAATGTAGCACTTTTTCCCTCCCTCTACGGCACTGTTTTAGGTGTTATTCAGTTGGGTTGCGTTTCTGACACCCACTGAGCCTCCTTAGCTCACTGTCCGTCCCTGCATCCCGCTATCCCCCTGTTTCCTCCCTCAGGAGAGGGCACTTTTTGGCGCAAAACATGTTGAAACCACACACCCACGGGCTGCAGGCAGTCCAAGGCTTTCCCACGTCGTGAAAGGGGCCACGGCATTCAGGGGACACAGGTATCAGGAGAAACCTGACCCTTGATGATCGCTGATCACCTGTTTGTCTGGAGCGGAGTCCTGCGCTCTGCTGGCCTGCTGTCCTCCCGCAGGCATCGTCATTGTCATTGTCATTGTCAGAGCCACACCCACCCACTGTTGGCTCACCAGCATTGCCCTGTCCCACTCGGCTTGGCAGCTGTTGTTTCACGGCCGGGCGCAGAGCTAGGGAGCCCCTTTGAATTCACCTGCTGGGCTGCGCCTGGGCCCTTGCCAAGGCTCGCGAGACTGCACAGGCAGGCCTCAGCCGGCCTGTCACATGCTGCCAGGGTGTCACGTTCTCCTGGGCCCCAGGGTAACCCGCAATGCCACTGCAACGCTTTTATGCCTCAAACAAGTGCGATGCTTTTTGATCATCTGAGCGTTTGCATAATTTACGAAGTATAAGAACACGGGTTCGAGAGATGTGATCAAGGCCATAAATGATAACAGCTAGGACTTAGTGCGTAAAAATGAGGGCTCCTAAAAGTTACTGTATCCACACTCTTGTTAAAGCTTTGAACTTTTTCAGAAAAAAAAAATCACAAATCTGATTGGGCTTATTCTAGAGGTCGGACTGGTGTCTATCTACATATTTTTACAGGAAATAAGTGAGTCTTATTCTAGAGGGCTGACTGGTATCTATCTACATATTTTTACAAGAAATAAGTGGTCCATGTATGTGGCAGGCTTCTTTCCAAACTTACTTTCTTCCCTCTGTGTTCCTGCTCATTTTCTCTCTCCGCAAACACTGTTGACTCTCAGGCACAATTCAACACCCGCCCTTCCCTGACCCTCAGATCAGTTCACCTGTGGAGTAGGATGGGGAGCTTTAGGCTTGTCTAGTTAGCTGCTGAGTGGGTGTCAGGCTTTGCCCTTACTAACTCACTGACTTTGAGAAAGCCACTTAAGCCCCAGTTCTCATTGCCTTCATTTTAGTAGTGATATTGTCTCTCATTTGTAGGGTTTTTATAAGGATCAGAGGAGATAATCCCTCAAAGTGTTGGGTAGATGTTAACTGTAGGGAAATACTTGGCAACATTTCCTCTCTGTGGCCTTTGGATATACAATTATAGAAAAACTCACCAATATACATTGGGAAATATATAACGGAGAGCTAGCCGTGAACACCCAGTCATTGCTTCAACTTCCCTATAGCTCACCCCCCAATAATCCTATAAAATATTTCCATTTTATAGACAAGGAAGCTGAAGCAGAGGGAGTTTACACCGCCTGTTTAAGAATACACAACTGTTAGGTAGAGAAGCCAGGACTTACCCAGGCGCTCTCTGGAGCTTCTAAACCATGAAATAGTCTGACCTTTCATGAAGGGCTGGTGATGGAGGCTGTGTGGTTCACTCCTTTGACCTTTTTAAAAACACTATGTCCCTCAGTAGCATCTCTGCATCTTATTGTCCCATGCACATAGGGGTTGCTGGTTCAATCCCCAGTCTGGACACATGCCCAGGTTGTGGGTTCCATCCCTGATGGGGGGTATGCAGGAGGCAGCCTATCACTGATTTGCTCTCACATTGATGTCTCCCCCCACCCCTTTCACTCTCTTTAAAAAAACCAATAAAACATTTTTAAAAAAATATAATAGCACAGGCCACATATGTTTAACTAAAAGTTTCTCCTGTACACTGTTACTTCTCTTTTTCTGCACTAATTTCTCAGGCACCGATTGGGGTGGTGGAACTCTTGGCGCCCAATTCAGTTACCAGAAGTGTCCCCGGGATTGATAGTACTGAGCAGGAAAGGTGAGGGAGGTGTCAATCCACTGCCTGCCTCCGCAAATTACAGGCAGAGCTTCTGAAAAGGAGCAGAGTCGCTAATCTTAGATTGCCTATTTTGAGGCATGACTTCCTGTGACAAAGCAGGAGTTATGTGGAAGAAGAATTCTAATATCCAGAATGGAGACCCAAAATATACACAGAGACGCCACCATTAAAAATTAATGTTAGGAGAGAATGCTTCTGGGTGCTAGATGGGATGTTGATTTGTGAATGGCTTAATAAAGATCTTCAAATTTAAAAAAAAAAATAAGTTAATGGTAGGCCCTGGCCAGGTGGCTCAGTAGGTTGGAGCGTTGTCCTGACATGACAAGGTTGCGGATTCAGCCCCTGGTCAGGGCACATACAAGAAGCAATCAATGAAGGCAGAAAAACATGGAACAGCAAAATGATCTTTCTCTTTCTCTCCCACCTCCTCCCTCCCTTGCTCTTTCTCCAAAAATCAATTTAAAAAAAATCACTTTAGTCTTTGAATTCCCTAGGGATAAAGAGAAGCCAGCCATTGAATAGCTTGTTTGAAGACAAACATTGGTCCATGTTTAATTGCAGGTATTGAATAATCCATTGTTAAGTCTTCTTGACATTATATATATTATAGTGTGACATAGATATATTTCAAAACTTATTTTCCCAAGCTCTCAGAATTTACTTATTACATAGTAGCTGCTTTTATATCAAAGCTTGTTTTTAATTTAAAATATCACCCTTTCAAGATTGTACTTATCAACAAGTAGAGAATAGGATAGTGCAGGGGTGGGCAAACTTTTTGACTCGAGGGCCACAGTGGGTCCTTACACTGGACCGGAGGGCCGGAACAAAAGCAACCTGACCATGCTGGCACTCTCCTCTTGGGCTGCTGGTGAAGGAGCAGAGGGGAGAGCAAGAGAACCCTCTGCTCTTTCGGCTCTGCGGGCCGGACAGAATAGCCAAGTGGGCCGGATCCAGCCCGCTGGCCGTAGTTTGCCCACGGCTGGGATAGTGTGACGCAAGGTGAAGGTTTCCTCCAGAAGCAGCTGGTGCTAATTGATTAAGTTGATCTATACAAGGGCTGTGGCTTTCAGACCTCTCACAGAGAGAAATTAAAGAAAGATGTGAGAGAAGTCACTTCGGGTTTGTTTCGCTGCCTCACAAGAAACACCATACGAACATCTCTGCCACTTCTAAACATTTCTCTTAAGTATGATAACTTCCAGAAAACAAAACCACAACTGACCATTTTTTTGTTCTCTAATGGGTTTTCTATTTTTAATGTAAAAGTGGAGAGGGAAGTACTAGTTGCTTTAGAATACTTCGGATTTAAGATGAGATATCCCAGGTGGTACAAAAGAGAGAGTTTGGATGTTACAGAAACTACATAGAACTGACATCAAGCATGCATTCATAAATGCACTCATATTTATGTCCAATCATGTGGCTAAAAAGTCAGGCATCCTGCTGTTTCTGCAATGCCCTTAAAATCCCCGATCGCCCAAGTCCAAAGGCAACCTTTTTAGCTAACACCAGAGTCCTGGTAACGTAGAGAAGGGTGTGCATTTAAAGGAGGGTATCTGAGCTACAGAATGCAGAAACCGAATAGTCAAACATTCACTCATGGACCAAGCCTCTAGGCGATCAATACATTCGTGTCCAGAAGAGAGAGAGCGCACCCACCCCGGAAATGATCTGCTGTGTTGCTAATCGTGGCAGATCATTTTGATGACACCCTGAGAGTGGAAAGAGGAGGGGCAACAGGGATTAAAGACAAGGTGCACTGCTACTTTAAAAGCATCCACACCTGGCCCCTCCCGGCCCCGCCCACCACTCCAGGCACCTGCTGGGAGCAGGGAGCTCAGCTGTTTCAGGTAACCCAGTGTCTGCTGTGCGGGGTCCCCAACGTGGGCAGCCCATTTGCTGGAAGGAACCAGGGTCACCGCAGTGTTGCCAGGCAACGAGGGACCGGGGTCCGGCGAAGAGCCATTTGTCACACCGAGGGGACCGGTGGCAATGCAATAAAGAAATGGTAACTGAACTTATTTGTCAATACAATTACTACTTACAGGGTATTAGGGGTCCGCATTTAACCTGCCCGTGCGCAGCCAGCGGAGGAAACGGGAGCGTGAACGTTTGCTAAATGCCGAGGCTCAGGACAGACAGATGGCGTTGGGCCGCTAAGCTGCTTTGCGGGGAGCTTAAGGCAGCTGCATATGCTGGGCGAGGGGGGAAAGGCCCAGAGCGCTTTGCAGGCTTCCTTCCGACGTGGGCACATCAGCTCTGGCTACAGCATGGGGTGCGGGGTGCGGGGCGCAGAGCAGACCTACCCGATGGTTTACCTGGTGAAGCAGGTGATGCTGAGTCTTGGGGGGATAGTAGCCGTCTGGGCTTACTGCGGTGAAACCATTAATAAAGGTAGATGCCGTTGCATGTGCATGTGAGTCTGGTTGCCCCGTGGACTTGAGAGTGTCTGATGTGCTCAGCAAAATGAAGATATTTGCCCCCAAAAAAAGAGTATTTGCTGCTGAAACCGGTTTGGCTCAGTGGTAGTGCGTCCCTCTGCGGACTGAAAGGTCCCAGGTTCGATTCCGGTCAAGGGCATGTGCCTTGGTTGCGGGCACATCCCCGGAAGGGGGTGTGCAGGAGGCAGCTGGTCGATGTTTCTCTCTCATCGACGTTTCTAGCTCTCTATCTCTCTCCCTTCTTATCTGTAAAATATCAATAAAATATATTTTTTTAAAAAAAGAGTATTTGCCAAAAGCAAGTCCTTCCCGTTGTGTGTGTTTGTTTAGAAAGCTCGGTGGTGGCTCTGGTCACGGGCTCCAGGCCCTCTTTCTCAGGAAGCACCTAAGCTGTCACCTGACACTCTGCTTCTGGCCCCCAGATGCCAGCTGCTCCCCACGCCCCGCCCCTGGCCCAGGATATCCGTGGCGTGGCGTTTCCTCCGTGTGAATTCCGGGGGATGCAGGATAGGATCGCAGGGCTCCGTGACGCGTTGGCCTCCTGACTGAGTAGGATGCTCTGTCTCTGTCGGGAGGAGGATGCTTTTCTGTGAACATGAGCGGCCTGGCCCTCTCCCCGAGCTGGGGCCTCTTGTTGTGCGTCACGGAGACCTTGATCTTGGCCTATGTGGCGCTCATCTCCTGGGCTGACTCGCAGGGCCTCTTCCCGAGGCTGCAGAACGTGGGCGCCTTCAAGACTGTGACCCTGGTGCCAACCGACGCCACGTGCGGGCTCCCAGACCGCAGCAGGTTTTGCCACAGCTCCGTGGGCACCCAGAGGCTCTGCGTCCAGGATTGCCCCCACCGGTCCGCACCCCCCGCCTCCACGGCCCTCTTCTCCGCAGGCCTGGGAGGCCGCGTGGCTGCAGACACACAGGATCTGCGCCCCGGCTCCCCCCCGAATCCCACGAGTTTTATGTTCAGAAATCACACGAGCTGCATTTCTTCTTCTCCTCCTCTTCTTCCTCCTCCTCCGCGGCTGGTGGCATCGTTTACGCTGGCCGTGTGGTTGAAACCCGAGCGGGAAGGTGTAATGTAAGTAGTCCGGTGAGTGTACGTTTTCCTGGGGGCCTGAACAATCAGTTGTAGCCGAGATGCTTACAACGGGAATTCCAGACCCGAAAGGAACGCTCAAACTGAGAAAGCCGTGCCTTTGAAGCTCACCTCCTATGGCAGTCTCTCCTACCCCAGCGTATACTGCAGACATGTCCCCCTAAATTTACCAAGCGCCGTCTCCTTTCTATGAGGAAGTGAGCCCTCCAGAAAGAAGATGTTAAAATGGTTCATGTGCAGGCAGTCATGTTTACAGGCCTTTGCATCTCTCGGATGATTAGTGACTTTGAGCATGTTTTCATGTGCCTCTTGGCCTTCCTTCTGTCTTCTGGGTCTCCTTTAGTTCATTTAGCTCCATCTTTGTCTTAGCCATCCGAGCAGGCCCAGGCTCCGTGAGTTTTAGGACACGGAGGCTGGTAGTACAAAGAATTGATAGTTTCAGAGTTCTGGTCGAAGTTTGTATACAGAGTCTGCTCCTGTTAGAGTAGGAACTTGCTGTTAGGCAGGTAACTCTGAGAGCTGAGTGTTTCAGGCATCTGTGTGTGTTTCAGGTATCCTTGCTTTCCCGACAGGAGAAGTCCGTTTGACTCGTGGGAAATGCCCAGGGTTGTGAGTTGAATAAATGAATGGTCCTCCATCCCTGGAGAAGGCATAACTGTCGGCCCTTTACCTTGTGTAGTTTTCATCTCTTGGAAAATATGTAGGGAAGCGTGAAAGATTCTCGAAAGCTTTTATATCATGGATCCCAGTAGAGATGCCTTCAGTAAGTTTGGAGTGGGGCTTCCTTAACCTCATGTCTCACCAGTTCATCTGACTACATTTTTCATTCCATAATAGTCTCTAAAACTGATACCTCACGTATTTTCCTAAGTGTCTAAGCCAGCTGTGGGCAAACTACGGCCCGAGGGCCGGATCCGGCCTGTTTGGCTGTTCTAGCCGACCCGCGGAGCCGAAAGAGCGGAGGGTTCTCTTGCTCTCCCCTCCGCTCCTTCACCAGCAGCCCAAGAGGAGAGTGCCAGCATGGTCAGGTTGCTTTTGTTCCGGCCCTCCAATGGGTCCAGTGTAAGAACTCATGGTGGCCCTCGAGTCAAAACGTTTGCCCACCTCTGGTCTAAGCCACTCTGGAGATCGGAATAAGTAGGACAGCCTGGAGACATGTTTTCTTATCTTTCGTCTTCCCATGGGGCCTTTGTCACATGTGATGTTTTTTATTGTGTGAGACTGTTAGCCAAATATCTAAAAACTTGGGAAACAACCCAGATAAGTCTTACAATCTCCTAAACAAAGAGGATTTAGATGTCTTGGGTGTTTGGTTTTAATTTGCCTAGTAAGAGTTGGCATATTTTCATTAAAAAAAAAATTAGGAGTGAAAATCATCACAAACCATCATCTCCATGTCTGTGTTACCCCTAAAAGAACATCCTGCTTTCTTCCTGTTTGAAATGTCAGTAAGTCCAGCCAACTCAATTTACATAACTAGAGTGCCATCTTTAACAACGATCTCTTGACAAGTATGAGTAAGACAAAGTATTTTTTTTCCAAAGGATATATCTGTACCAAACCCATCTCCTGTCGGCATCACTTTTGTATAAGACAGGGGAGTATTTATAGAGGCCACAGCACATGGCTTACAGTTTTGGGAGTTCTACCCATCAAGGTCATTTCCATTCTCAAAACAAAATACCGACGGGGAATCGGGGAAATTTAGGAGTGTTTGCACTCGATAAGTAAAACAAACAAAACTGGGATTATCCAATTATTGTTTATCCAGGAGCGGAATAAATCCAGTTCCTAAATATTTTGCTACCTGCCTTCCTCTCACATTCATTATCTACTAAAGCTAGTATGTGTACAAGCAAACAAAATAGCAAGGAAGATAATAACATGTTAAGAAATGCATTTTCAGTAAGCTTGGGGAAATAGCCTGCATTTGGAAAGTGAATCCTTGAGTAGTGGTCAAATGTTAACTTGTAGATTGAAACTCAAGAAAAAGGAATAGAGGCATTTTTTTTTCCCCCTTAGATTAAGACTTGGAATCATGGAATAGAGTGACTCTTTCATTTCCAGTAACTTAGAAATAACCACCCAGCGAAGGGTTAAACAAATAAGAGTAGAATTTCTATAAGACCTTATTTTTATTTTATATAAAACATTTATATCAACTTAATCTACTTGCCCAAAATATATACTTACTCTCTTAACTTTATCACCAAATATATGTAAAAAATATCCTATATATAAAAGCCTAATATGTTAAGTGTCCAGTCATCCAGTTGGCCGTTGAAGCAATCAAAGCATAATATGCTATTGATAACCTAAGGTCACCCAACTGCTCACTATGACGTGCACTGACCACCAGAGGGCAGATGGTCTGACCCGTAGATTAGCTTGCTGCTGAGGTCCAGCCCATTGGGATGGAGTGAGATGGGGGATGGGCCGGATATGCCCTGGAGCCCTCCCGCAGTTCCTCCCCAAGTGCTATTTAAGGAAAGTTTTAAAACATCTTTAGCAATAATTCTTGGTTGGCCCCATCTTACATTTGCCCCTTCTCCAATGCTTCAAACTCCATTTGATCTTTAACTTATCTCAGAAAACGTGTGATCTTAAGGGAGGACAGAGACCCAGACTCTTCCAATACCTGATGGAACTCTCCTACAGGGGTGTGCCACCTTCCTGAGTTCTCCTCTGTGAGATGCAAGCTGATGACCATCTTCAGCAGCTAGTCATTCCAGGAGATATTGATGGCTACTGTCAGTGATATTGCTATTTATTTATTCATTCATTTATAAATGTATTTTTATTGATTACAGAGAGGAAGAGAGAGGGGAACAGAAACATCAATAATGAGAGAGAATCATTGATCAGCTGCCTCCTGCACGCTCCTGATCAGGAATCGAACTGTGACTTCCCGGTCCATCGTTTGAAGCTCAAGCACTGAGCCATGGAGTCTGGGTGTGATAATTGCTCTTTAAACAGCAGAACTTTGGGACTTATACACTTAGAAGGCAACTAGCAAGCATTCTTAATCTGCCTTCGCTAAAACGTTGACTTGCTGAGGTTAAAATATGATAGAGAGGAATGGGCTTAAGTGGATCCAGAATGGTCGGAAATACACCATGCTATAATTAATATAAAAATTTTATATTGAACATAATCCAATATAGAAAATAACAATGATAAAAAATAAAAATGCCACAAGCCTATTTAAAGGGATGAGAAAAAGAGTACCACTGGGATTAAGATAGAGGCAATTTAAAAATAATAGTAATTTGATAACCTGCCTGATTGAAGACTAGATGTTTCCTGAAAATTCTGTTCATCAGAATATTATTTCACTATGTTCTCCAAATATTGGATGATCCTTCATCCAAGATCAGTGCCTTGGAATGTGTATTCAAAGTCAGCCGGCCAGTCATCCTGCAGACACCAGCTTTGGCGTCTGGCCGGTGGCCAGCAAGGAGGTAAAGACTATAGTGGTCAGTTCTCCATTTCACATTGGGAATTACCGTATTTGCCGGCGTATAAGACGACTTTTTGGCCCTGAAAAATATGCCTCCAAGTGGGGGGTAGTCTTATACGGCGAGTATATAACAAACTGTATTTTTAGTGGAAATGTTAGGGGGTCTTGTTATATGCCCAGTCGTCTTATACGCCGGCAAATACGGTAAACAGAGCTGTTTAGTCTGGCATAAACCTATGAACCGGGAAGTCACAGTTCCAATCCCAGTCAGGGCACATGTCTGGGGCACATCCTCAGTAGGGAGCATGTGCAAGGCAGCCAATCAAGGATTCTCTCTCATCACTGATGTTTCTTCTTCTTCCTTCTGCTCTGAAACGAATGAAAATATACTAAGAATAAATAGAGCTGTTTAGAGCCCTCTATGGATAGTAACTTTTCTTTACATTAAGAAAAAAAAAAGATTTGCACTAGTAACTCCATACCCAGGATATGATTGTGCCGCTGCTGCTTATAAAAGAAATAGCAGAGGGACTAATGGACCCCGCGGCTGAATGCGAGTGTTTGCAGGCTGGTGCAGCCCCTTCCGCTTGCCCCAGGAATGTCTAATAAAGGTGCTGAGGTTCGGAGGGATATAGTATCAATAAGAACTCCACTTTTTACATTGGAATGAAAGGGCTTCTCCATCGGAATAAAGCTTGCTCTGAAAACTTGCGATGCCTTAGCCCAGGGGTGGGCAAACTTTTTGACTCGAGGGCCACCATGGGCTCTTACACTGGACCGGAGGGCCGGAACAAAAGCAACCTGACCACGCTGGCACTCTCATCTTGGGCTGCTGGTGAAGGAGCGGAGGGGAGAGCAAGAGAACCCTCCGCTCTTTCGGCTCAGCGGGCCGGATAGAACAGCCAAACAGGCTGGATCCGGCCCGCGGGCCGTAGTTTGCCCATGGCTGCCTTAGCCCGTCTTCTGGCCGGACGCTGACCCTTTTTCTCTCCGGTTGCTTCCCAAGGTGTGTTATAGAGAAGACGGCGCATGGGCAGATTGTGTTCAAACTCACAGTATCGGAGGAAGAAGCCACGTTTTACCACCGCGCAGTCAATGGTTTGCAGCCTCCAATAAAAGTAATGACACTGGGGAGGACTCTCGTGAAGGAACGGATCCATCTGAGTGTGCAGGTGAGTAAAATAAAACATATTTAACATTTGGTTAAACATCCCAATCCGTCTTCCTTTCTTCCCTTTCAATGGCATCTTCCCGCAGGATCCAGAGCGGGTTCTTTTTCAGCTTCCCGGCTCATGCAAATGACGACTCCAGAGAACCGGTATTTAAATGGCCTAATGATGCATCTCTTGATATACCAGCATTGTCCCCTCCAAATTGCTGCGAAAACTCCCACAGACGCTTAGGACAATGCTATCCGGGGTAATAATACCCTGGTGAAATTTTTGTTGCCTTTGGTTGGTGTATTTTCTCTTGTTCAAAAATGCGTGAGGGCTTTTTGTGGGTTTTTTTGTGTGTGTCTAGAAGTAAGGTTACTGGCTGGCGTTCGCAGCTGCCTTTTGCAGAGAGCATCTGATGATGGGAATAGCATTTGTCTGCTGCATTCAAATGCTGACCTTAGGACTAATGAACTTGACACCTACGACACTCGGAAGGTGTTATATGATTACTTTAGTTGTCAGCCACAGTTTGTATTAACCTTAGAAGCCGCTAAAGGCTGAGATAAGTGTGAGATGTCTGTTGGTTTATGGTTCCCGGAAGAGACAGGGTTGATCCTTCCGTGTCTGCAGGGCGCTGGCATGGCCCATGCGGCTGAGAGCCAGCCTGGCATCTCATACCTTGTGTGCAGCTCTCAGCGTAGGTTCCCATCCAGGCATCCGGACAGGGGTCCTTGTGAACCCCATTGGCACCAGGGGGTATTTATATCCCTGTTTTAAAAATAAGAATAGCTGAAACCGGTTTGGCTCAGTGGATAGAGAGTCGGCCTGTGGACTGAAAAGTCCCAGGTTCGATTCCGGTCAAGGGCATGGACCTTGGTTGCGGGCAGGTCCCCGGTAGGGGGTGTGCAGGAGGCAGCTGATCCATGATTCTCTCTCATCGATGTTTCTAACTCTCTGTCTCTCTTCCTCTCTGTAAAAAAAATCAATAAGATATATTTAAAAAAATAAGAATAGCTGAAACTGGTTTGGCTCAGTGGATAGAGCGTAGGCCTGCGGATTGAAGGGTCCCAGGTTCAATTCCGGTCAAGGGCATGTACCTTGGTTGCAGGCACATCCCTGGTAGGAGGTGTGCAGGAAGCAGCTGGTTGATATTTCTCTCTCATCAGTGTTTCTAACTCTCTGTCCCTCTCTCTTCCTCTCTGTAAAAAGTCAATAAAATATATTTTTAAAAGCAGTAAATAAAAATAAGAATAACATTTGATTTCTCACATTTTTATCCCACCCAGAAGCGTTGGACTTCCTTAGGCCCTGGAGGCTTGTGGTCTGGGTTTTAGAGTCTGTTTCAGCATAGAACTGGTTCTTGCTGATATACGTACACTTTGTTCATACCTTGGTTGTGCCTGGTTGTAAATGAAATCATGCCACACATTTGCATAGCTGTGCATGAACAGCCTTGGGGAGAATGCTTAACATGGCAACACAGAGAAGCAACAGTGGCTGACTTCTATAGGAAGGTAAGGGTGAAGTGATATTCAGTCAGCATGTTACACCTTATCTACTCAGCTTTTAGGTAGGATGTGAGTTTAGCACATGCACTTGGCAGAAAGCCATGTCTCTAGGCCACCAGAGTTGTACGGACCTGCAAAGGGGTGGTCAGGCTAACCCCAGGCTAGGACTGCAGAGCAGATGGGTTCAGTTGGTCGGGGCTCACCTCTTACTGTTCAGCAGTTAGCAGCGAGGGGCCTACTCCGTCCTCTATTTCCAAATGTCCATTCTAGCCACTGACTAGTACCACAGGACTGGGTCACCATGTGAAAAAATGTGCAGATAGAAACTGCCACAGAAGGGGGATCTGCAGAAGATGTCAACTCAATATGTTTTCATATGTTAGTATCAATGATGATAAAAAAAAAAATCCTTTGGACTTGCTGTTAAAATGTTGCCTTGGCTGCGCGCCTGAGCCATGTGTTGGCAGCGGTGGCTGATTAAAAGCCATCTAGATGGGAAGGGGGGACCGGGACCTCTTACTCTGCTGGGAGTAAGAGGCTCTTAGAGTGCCTCTTGAGATCAGCATTGTCTTCTCAATGCACGTCAAATATGCGGCCCTTCCTAGTTGAGGCAAAACTTCTTCATAAATCTTTAAATCTTACCCTTCTTCCAAGGAAAGGTTAAAGTGCTTGTGATTTAATGAGTCCACTTTATTTCTTAACTGCCCAACTACCAAGAGAAAACTTGTCCTTTCCAATTTGTACACTTCTATTTATTTTTACATATGTTTTCCCCCCATTCTACATTTTGTGTTAAAACTATACAACTTGCCGAAACCGGTTTGGCTCAGTGGATAGAGCGTCGGCCTGCGGACTGAAGGGTCCCGGGTTTGATTCCGGTCAAGGGCATGTACCTTGGTTGCAGGCACATCTCCGGTGGGGGGGTGTGCAAGAGGCAGCTGGTCGGTGATTCTCTCTCATCCATGTTTCTAACTCTCTATCCCTCTCCCTTCCTCTCTGTAAAAATCAATAAAATATTTTTTAAAAACAAACAAACTATACAACTAAACAGCCATGGACCATGTGGAAAACCATGCAGATCAGCCATGTATCCATCTGGCCTTTCTGGAAAGATTCAGGGATATCCCAGCATTATGAAAATCTTGATTCCCATAAAAGTGAGAGCGCAATTATTTATTCTTAATGGGAGATTTTAAGGGGGCTTTCTATAGTGGACACCAGTCTGAATATTTCGAAGATATCATGAAATGTATAGTAATTCGCTTTATAGACTTTGAAAAAGGGATGTTAGTCCTACAGTGTTCTAAAAAGAGTGAGTGAGAAGGACCCAAGATTCGGAGTAAGGTCACCTGCATCGTTCCCCATACTGTGTAGTTGTAAGAAATTCTCTTGACTCGGTTTCTGTGCTTTGTAGTAAGAGGATTGGACCGGAAGGACTAAAGGAGGCTTCTTTAACTCTCCTGTAAAGGCACAAGAGGGCTGTGGAGGGGGGCACAGCTTATGGGAGCGTGGGGAGCTGCGGGGCAGGGTGGCGGGTGTAAGTGAGAGCGCGCTCCGCACAGGCTGTGCTGTTTCCGCTTCCCCATGCTGGCTGGTGTTTACACAGAAACACTGTTTGGAGTAGATTTTATGGCCAAGATATGGGCAAAGGCAGCTTGTAATCGTTTCACCGTAGAACTGCAAGGAATATATTTTCATAGGAAATGCAACTTACAGTTGCATTATTATGTAGCATATGCACATTCTGTTTGATTTTGGGATTAGAGACATCCACCATTGGTAGGCAAGGGCTAGAACACATAATTGATAGTCTGGCTTAGTCAATTTGCGAATTGCAAGTCTGTAATTAATGTGTATGCATATTTTTACTTATGCTCCAATGTGTCCACAAACCAATCCATTTATATGGGGCGTGGGTGCCCGTGTGTGTGTGTGTGTGTGTGTGTGTGTGTGTGTGTGAAAGAAAACACATCTCTACACATGGAGTTGGCTCAGAAACCTGAATTTAACTTACAGAGACTTGGTGACATGAGATTAATGGACATATTTGACCGTATACCTTACCTCAGGCAGTTAGCTCCATATCAGCTTTCTATCAGCAAAACCAGAATTCTAATTCTCCAAATTTGGGAAAAAGAAATGATTTTTTAAAAAAAACTAATAAGATCCCTTGACAAAAAAATAAATTAAACAAATAAAACAGGTGTCAGGGAGAGCCAGAGTGTCTGAGCATTGGAAGTCTAATTTCCTCAACAACAGTGTGGAGGGCACAGTAATGGATCTAACAGCACCTCGAAGACACCACCTGTTGGAATGTGATTAGTTTTTAAATCAATATTCAGAGACTTGAATCTGACGCAACTACCAATTTAAATTTCACTTTGGGCTTTAATATATTGGCTGTTTCAAATTGTATCAAGCTGAAATTTGTTATGTCGTTTTTTTTTGTCTGAAAACTGGAAAAAATCAATTCAGTCTTTTTATTATCAAACAGGGAACACTGATTGCATCGGCTGATATTTTTAAGCCCAGTTTTTGTATTACATCAGTACATGCTGTCCGTATTAGAGATATCTGTTTTGATTTTCTTTTTTTTAAATGGTTTGAAATACGTAAGAGATGATCCTCCAGCAGTTTGTTGTGTGTTGGTTGAAAAAGAAAATGCAGCGTGGAAGTATTTTACATTTAATTGCATATCATTTAAAAATAAAACCTCAGAGTGTCCTATGAAAATACTGTTTTTCCCTCAAGCAGTCCCACACTTAGGTATTTTATAGGATACTTAGCATCAAAAGAGCATCAGTACAGTAACCTTATTGTAATTATGCTGAAATGTAACTAAACAGTTATTAAAATTAGAAACTAATAGATCCTGAAACTGGATCTAACTGGGAAATAAAAGGTTTAGAAGTGGGTTTGTTCACATTTCCTATGCTATTCTGAAGGCTTCTTGGTACACTGCCAATTCAAGAGCCACCGATGAGTCTAACTACAGTAACATAACGAAAAGAGCAGTTCTAATCTGATACAAAGAAGGCAGAAATGCAGGGATAAATAAAGTTTCGAGGATCAATAGATGAAGCACAGGAGTTTCATAATTGTAGTTTGTTGGTGAAATATGTTCTTTTGATTTATGTATTCAATCTGAAAAAGGAAAACTATTGATAGCTCTGGAGAAAAAAGAAAATGCAATCTACCCAACATTTGTTAGAATAGATAAACAAGCCCCTCCGTTAATCTCGGCAGTATATGCCCAGGTGCATGCTTTGTCCAGGTGTTTCCACGTCTCTATTGATTGGGGGTCACAAAGCGTCCGTGCAGCCCTCAGTGAGTGGTATGTCCTGGGATTCCCATGAGGACACCACGTCAGCCCCCACCCCGTGAAACATGCAGCCCCTGTCATCGCGTTAATACTCTTCATCCCTTTTAACTCTAACTATGGACATGTGTCTGTATTTGTAAAATATTGTTCATTTGTGCAAAGCCTTCTGTTTGTACCCACCCAACCCAAGTCAGTTGAACGGCTTTAATCATGCACAATAAGTACAGATCGATAGACTTTCACAAAGCTTTTCACAATAATCAGTTAAAAATAAAGATGATAACAGCCGCCATTATAGAGTACTGATTAGTAGATGCACTGTATTAAACATCGTAATGCTTGATTTCCAAATGTTAATGGTGGTTCTGTGACACTGGCGTGTATGTGCTCCATTATAGAGATGACAACAGTGAGTCTCTGGGAGTGAAGTCATCTGCCTACATCTAGGCTCTGGTTTCTGTGCACAATCCAGCTGACCTGTAACTGAAAAAAAAAAAAATGCTAAAGTTCCAAGAACCTGGGTCACCAAGATTTACCAAGAGTCCTTGCCCTCACTCTCCACCTTTCTCCCACCAACAAGCCCTTGGATTTTAATTCCTAAGCGGCTCTGCAAGCTGCCCACTTCTCTGCATGCCTCCCACGGCCACTGCTGTGCAAGGTGGGCATGCCTCACCGGCACCCCAAGAGTGACGTCACGACCCTTCAGTTTTGTCCTCATGTAAATGGTTTTCCTTCCCTGCAAAATGGTCTTTAGGACAAGTTAACATGCTCAGCTCGAACCTTTCCCCTCCGCTGTCTCCCTCCCTGTATCCTGTTCCTGAATAAAGCCTTTCAGTAAGTACCATCGAAGACATGCTAATGTGGTCACCAGTGCTCTTTAAAAGATCTCCCACCCGGCCGGTGTGGCTCATTGGTTTCCTGTAGCATAGCTACCCGAGCCTGCAAGGTGTGTCCTCTACCGCCTGAGATTGTGATCAGTACTGCAATTGGTAGGGAGCCTTATCTTTCAGGGGGGCAGGTAGATGATTCCTTCTCAATTATAAATACAGTCCTGATGCAAGGGCAGCATTGAACTTGGCATCAGTATGCCAGTATTTTATTTTATTTAAAAAATATATTTTATTGATATTTTACAGAGAGGAAGGGAGGGAGATAGAGAACTAGAAATGTCAATGAGAGAGAAACATCGACCAGCTGCCTCCTGCACACCTCCTACTGGGGATGTGCCCACAACCAATGTACATGCCCTTGACCAGAATCGAACCTGGGACCCTTCAGACCACAGACTGACGCTCTACCACTGAGCCAAACCGGTTTGGGCAAGTATGCCAGTATTTTAGCTAACACACAGGGCCACGAACATTTAAAGGGAAAGAAAAATTGCTGACTTTTCATAGGAAACACAGGCTGGAGCGAGGGGAGATGGCATCATTTGTACGCTTAAGCGTGGAATCTATTCAGCTTGGCAGGTATATAGCTTCTTGAAGCCACTCTGTAGTTGAAAAGATGCTTGTGAACCCTCAAGACGTGCCTCCCTCCATGTCACAAGCACCATGGCCTTGGTGTACACCTGACGTGTGAATGGGGGAAGCTGGTCCTCACGATGCAAAGGCAGCTGTCTCTGTCTGCCGAGCTCCTCACCAGGCGTTCCTCCCGTCACCATATGTAGTTTGCCGTTCATTTGCACCGTGTGTAACCGGCTCATGTAGTGATTAAAATAATAAGCAATGCTTGATCGTGTTTAAAATAAATACCAAGGATAAATTCTTCTATTAATTAGTGAGAGCTTATCCAAATTAGCACTTGTAATTACGAACTCTTGTTCATTTTTGTTGCAACCTCTCGGATATCCCGGGCTAAATCATTAACGCTAGTGTAACTGCGCATTAATGATGGCTGGCTTAATTTTTAAGTACAGTGATGTCACTTATCCTAATAGCAACACATTTTAGATGCTATATCCAACAGCATCATAGAAGACGCACGTGGGAATCGGGATTCAGCATGAATGAAAACGTGTTAGGTTTGCTCATTGAGCCTCATAACAAAATCAGATTGTGTCCTTTGCAGGCAGAATTTGATCCAAGGTTTCCTTGCACTCTGACTTGGTTGTGTACTGCTTCCTGTTTCCTTAAGTCCCATAGCATATATTTTTATTGAAAATATTCTCCCCGTCTGTAGCGTGTCTTCTTTTCTTTTATTTTTTTGTTAATCCTCATTCAAGGATATTTTTCCATTGAATTTTAGAGGGAATAGAAAGCAGAGGGAGAGACAGAGAGAGAAACATTGATGTGAGAGAGACACTTATCAGTTGCCACCCGCACACGCCCCGACCAGAGCCCAGGAGGATGGAAACTATAACCAAGGTATGCGCCCTTGACGGGAATTGAACCTGTGACCCTTCAGTCTGTGGGCCAGTGCTCTATCCACTGATCCAGACTGGCCAGGGCTATAGCTTGTTTTATTTCTCAACATTTTTCCCCCCAGTTCAGATGTTTTCAATTCTCCAAGTCTTGACTCTTCTCCACAGTAGATTTGCTTTGGGTCATTTTTCAAAATCCTTAGGTAGTTCCTTTTGTATTCTGTCCAGATTTTTTAGTCATAATTAGCAGGGGGAGAGAGAAAGAGACTGGTGTGGGCTTACTCCATCAGGGTCAGAATCAGAGCTGTGTGTGGTGGTTTTTAATTTGCAAAGTTATAAAAATTAGTTTTGTCCCATGAATATTTCTGATTGCCACTGACCATATGAAAAAAATCACAACAAGATTCTTTTTAACTTCAGAAGTAAGTGGAAAGCCATGTGATCAGTGACCTAAAATTCTGGAAAAGCTAAACCTTTAGATGTTGAATGTTATTCAGTGTGTCTGAATTCCAACCCTAGAACACATGCTGTCTTACTTAGGTATCTTGTAGAACTCTCATTTAATTCTTATCATGGTGGTATGTTTGTTTGTTTTTAATGCATTCTTTTAGTATTTTTGGAATTTTTAAAAATTACATTTTCAATTTAAACATTTGCTGGAAATTAATACTTTTTAAAAAGGAGGTAAATAAGGTTGTTAAGGAAAATTTTTTACCATTTGCAGAAGCCTCATTTTAGTTCAATATTCTTTGGTGATACGAGCTGCCACCAAATAGTAGAGGACTCACTCAAGTCCACTGGTGGCCAGTTCCCTAGGAAACAAGAGGCATCCTCTTGCCTAAGGCATTTGACCTTTGTGAGTATGAAAGACCACAGACACCTGCTGTGCCTGCAGCACTTTTTAAGAGGTCTTGAGGGCACTGAACAGAGTGAAGGCAGAGCCCCTGTCTGCAGAAATGTGTCTGGAAGAAAAGAAACCAGGGCGGATGTTGGGTACAGATTTGAAGGAAATAATTTTTGAATAAAAGTAGAGATTTTTAGAAAATCACAGACGTTATAGAACCAACATTTTAGAATATGTAGAAAAGAGGAAAAGGGGGAAGAAAACCCTACTGAGCCTCCTTAGTGCATATGTAATTCTGTCTACCACTCTCCTCTTTTTCAAGTGAACATTGCACTGGCATTTATTTCCCACAGCTTCATAGGTCAAGGTCAGTCTTGAGGGAAGTACTGGAGATTCCCTGAAAGAAGATGAAGGTGGTTAAAGAAGGAGCTAGCATGAGAATTCAGGAACCTGCTACATTCTAGATTGGTTTTCTTTATTGTTATTAAAATATATATATATATAAAAATTAATTATAATTAATTATATATAATTAATTTTTTACAGAGAGGAAGGGAGAGAGATAGAGAGCTAGAAACATTGATGACAGAGAAACATCCATCAGCTGCTTCTTGCACATCCCCCACTGGGGATGTTCCTGCAACCAAGGTGCATGCCCCTGACCAGAATTGAACCTGGGACCTTTCAGTCCACAGGCCAGCACTGTATCTACTGAGCCAAACCGGTTTCAGCTTTATTGTTTGTTTTGTTTTTGTTTTTTTATATATATAAAATAGAAAGCTTTGTACTTGTCTTTATTTCCTATAAAGACTTGTCCTTAACTACCGCGTTTCCCTGAAAATAGGACATCCTCCGAAAATAAGACCTACTTCATGGAAACATAATACATCCCCTGAAGGTAAGACCTAGCGCATCTTTGGGGGCAAAAATTAATATAAGACACTGTCTTATTTTCTGGGAAACAGGATATCTCTTGCATTATAGCTCTTCAGAGGACAAGGAAGTACTTAGGTAACATTTAAAAATTAACCTATCAATGTCAGCCAGTTTACTACTGAGTCTGGGTTTTCCGTGCATTATTGCAGCTCCCAGTGCAGAAGGTACTGCTAACACTACTGAGTCACAGGAGATGGGGGATATTTAACAGAGGTGAGCAGTGTCACAAGCAGTTTGGAAGTCAACACATTTCTCCTGGCGGAAGATAGGCACCGACGGGAAGGAATGACGGGGGATTTTGTTCAATACAGGATTAAGACCAAGAACTAGAGCTTATGGGCACCAGCAGAATCCGCCCGAGAGGTCACAGCGCCTAAGGGAAGACAACTCTCAGCATTCACTTAACCTCCCTCACCCCGTCCTCTTGTTGGTCTAACGCAGTGCTTAGGCAGGCTCGCCGCATGTCAGAAAATGTCCGCAAGGCATTGTCTCAAATTGACCCTCCGGATTTCTCCCTGCTGCCTGGCTATTATTTATTAAGATGTATTGGGGCAAGTCTCAAATGGTAGGAGAGATAAAAGGCAGATCTGCTCAGTGAGGGAGCGGGCTTGAGCACAATGCCACGGAAACTCGCCCTCATCCAGGAGGACTCCACCTGCCAATCAAACCCATGCCCATTCTCGTAAAAAGAGGATTAATAATGCCTTGTTAACTGAGCACGCTGGCGGATGTGGGGAGGAAGGAGATGCGATCTCAGGGCATCCATGACCCGGCGGTGACTGACCGACCAATTTCAAAAGATGCTATGAAGGACCTTCAGGTCCGGGTCCATGTGTGTTTTGATGATAGTTGCATCTATATTTAAAGCTTCTGTCACTGCAAGCACTCCTGGTGTTGTCAGGCTGTCTCGTGGGCCGGGCGAGCTGCAACTTCTGGCAATCGAATGTCAATAAGACCAGAGCAATTTTGGTTGATTCATAGCCCCCGCTTAAGCATATTCACTCGCACAGATTACATTTGACAGATAGTTACCTTCCGCCGAACTCGGTGGCGAGGAGCTGGGGCGTGCTCTTGACAGTGAGCTCTGAGTTGATGCCTAATGTTTATTTCATATTCTGTTTTTTTTGCCTCCCCTAATACGGCATGTGTAAATCTGTATTTAAATATATCCTCAGCTCCTGTTTCCGCCGGCCCACTTGTTACCCCTGGACAGACTGCTGTAATGGCTCCATTTTATTGTTTTAAGAGAAATAGCTGGCGTGCATTCCAGCTTTAATTTCACCAAATCCAATCAGTGGCGACTAATTTAAAGTGTTTCCTTGATGAGCAGTTGCAACACTATAGCGTGAAATTGCTCAAATGAGGGAAGAATTCTTATATCTCTAAAAACTTAGTATTCAATACGGGTTGTGTAACTGTGACTAGCGAGAAAGTGTGTCCACATCTACTTGCCGTATCGCTGTTTGTTTATCTTCTGTCAGCCTTGAGGTTCCTCTGTTCTTGAACCTGGAGATAGAATTATCCATTGCAGGAATATTTACCCCCTTTAAAATGAATATCGTTTTAAAAACATTCTGGAATGTTTTAATTGAATGATAACATACATATAACCCAATACACTATAAAAAAAAAACAACAACAAAGAAACAAAACCACTATTGCTGCCCAGCCAGTGTTGCTCAGTGGTTGAGCATCAACCCTTGAACCAGGAGGTCATGGTTTGATTCCCAGTCAGGGCACATGCCCAAGTAGGGGTGTACAGGGGGCAGCCGATAAATGATTCTCTCTTATCATTGATGTTTCTATCTCTCCCTTTCTCTCTTTGAAATCAATAAAAACATACTTTATAAACAAACTGTTGTTCTTTATGAATATTTAGATTGGGAAAATAATTAAGACTTGGGGTTTTATGTTCAGGAAGAGGTGCAGTTATGGCGTGAATTCAATCTTGTACTAAATTCCCAACTTTTCAGTTACGTTAAATTCATTATTAAGATTCTGGCTGGGAAAATTAAAGAACATAGAGATCTTATAACCTGAGCCTAAGTTCTGTACAAATAGCACCGCAAAGGTCTGGAATCCTGTATTTAATGGGCGAAGGAGAGCTGTGTTTGCATCAGACTCACCCTTCCTTGGAAGTAGTGATTTCAAAGCAAACCTCCTCTACTCGTGCGTTTCCATCTTTTCTAGAATCTGAGACTTTAAGACATCAAACAATTCAAATTACATAGTTTGCATTTCACACAGAAGAAACCCTCATGTGAAAGTTGATAAAAATATATTAATTATTTTCTCTGCATTTACCGGTATACTTTCTCTGTCTCACTCTTTCTTAAAACTGACAGTCAAAATTTTTTCTCTCTCTTACTGACAGCTGGTAAATGTACTGACAGTTGGGAAATAAGATGTAAATGTAACTCACTGTTATTTTGTCCACCCGATACCCGAGCGTTAGGTGGAAATGCTTGGCTATATTTTAAAATAAAAATGAACTGATTTCCAATGGGTCTGATGGGAGGAAGATGTATAGAAAAAACTGTTCTCTGTAAATAAAAATGTGTTGGAGGCAATATTTTAGTGCATTTAGAAATATCACCCTTTGCTCATTAGGCTGTGAGGAGTATTTGCATTGAAGAAAATAGGGCAATTATTTAAGGTGTGCATTTACTTTCTGTCCCATTAGCTATAAATCTTTTCAGCATGAAATTAATGGAGAGTTTATAAATGGAGCAGAGGAAGCCGGTTAAGAAGTTACTATCTGATTAAGAATTTTCTCCTGATGAAATATTAGATCGGGGATTCAAATTGTTTCGTGCTAATTAGAAAAGCCCTGTTTAGTAAATGTAACCCCTGAAGAAATGCTATCTTAGTGGTTTGGTGGGACGAGTTCTCTGTTGGTAGAAGTAGGTTGGGTTAACCTGGACTAACTCTTTTATCATACAAGTACTAATTTTTCACTTCCATTGAAGAGTGATTTGCCATTTCTCTAAGTTGTATGGAACAGCTGAGTTATAAAACATAAGCTAAATGGTAGCGTTCATTTAGGTATGACTTAAATGGTAATCACAGGGTTTCATTTCATTTTCGCCACCTCAAAATTGTCCTTATGTATGTGGGCATTGGGAGAAGGAGAAGCCTTGGGATTTATAGATTTTTATATGCAATGATAAGTTTCATGGAGAAGCTTGCCCTCATTTTCCTTGTAACAGATGCTCAAAAAATCCTATAGTTTCTCTTAATTGTTTTTCTCTGCTTGTGTCTCTACTTCTTACATTCTCACCCTTGTAATGAATCACGTATAGCTTTGTGAAGATTTGTCATAGAAGATTCAAGTAGAGTTGCCTTTAAACAGAGGAATCTCACTATCCCTGTGATTAAAGACTGCATGGGGGGTGGGGGGGCAGGAAAAGCCCCGCCTGGTAAGTTACACAAGGCAGGACCCCCCTCACCGGAAAAGCAGCAGGAGTTTCCGGTAGGGGCTTCAGCCAGTGGTGGTGTCAGCTGCCTAGAGGTTGCAGTGGCCCGTGGAGCACCTTGTAGGTTGTAGCTGGGGCTTGTCCTCCGTGTCACTCTTTGATTCCTCTCTCTGTTAACATGGCATTTGCATTTCGCTCTGCCTGAGAGCCAGCCATGCAAATGCCTGGTGACAGGTCAGAAAGCAGTTTTCATGGTGGAAGTGAGGCGTTTTTTCTCGTTCACTGCCTTCACAATAAAAATGCATCCTCTGAGTCTTAAATAACTGGGAATCCCTTTGTGCATTCGCAATTTCCACTTGAAGGCAAGCTATTAAAATAACAGAGAGTGGGCATTTTTTTTACATTACAAAACCACAAAAGCAGCCCAGTTAGTTGGTTACTGACAACCAGAACCAAGATGCAGCAGAACCAAAAGAGACAAAGTTACTGGATTTCCAGGGAAAAATAAAAGCCTTAAGGAGGAAATGCTTATGTATCACTTTAGAGTGATCACCTGAGAATGGGAAACATTTATAGAAAAATTATGTAACATTTAGCTTTCTCTGACTGGCTTGTTTTGCTTAGCATAATGCTCTCCGGTTCCATCCATACTGTTGCAAATGGTGAGAATTCCTTCTTTTTTATAGCAGTATAGTATTCCATCGTGTAGATGTACCACAGGTTTTTAATCCACTCATCTGCTGATGGGCATTTAGGCTGTTTCCAAATCTTAGCTGTTGTAAATTGTGCTGCTATGAACACAGGGGTGCATATATCCTGTCTGATTGGTGTTTCTGTTTTCTTGGGATATAGTCCTAGAAGTGAGATAAGCCAGTCAGAGAAAGATGACTATCACAGGACCTCGCTCATTTGTGGAATATAGTGAACAACATAAACTGATGAACAAAAGCAGAACCAGAACCATCAAATTGACTATCCAACATGTGAAGGAAGGCAGGGGGTGAGGGGATAAGAGATCAACCAGAGGACTTGTATGTATGCATATGAGCATAATCAATGGACACAGACTGGGGTGAGGGGGTAAGAGTTGAAGGTTGGATGTGGCCAGGGAGAGGTCAATGGAGGAAAAAGGAGACTTATGTAATACATTAAACAAAAAAGACATTAAATTTAAAAAAAAAGAATCATGAGTACTTGGCATACACTTGTTTCATTGCTTTCTCACCTGGGAGACATACTTTGGGCATCCGTATCATACATGAAAGTCAGGTTGTTTTTTGGAGAGAATAATGGTAAATAATCATATCCCCTAAGTTGAATGTATAGAATTGTATTGTTTTTTTTTTGTTGTTGTTTTTGTTTTTTTACTGTAAAGAGCCAGGTAACTGGATCATGCCAGAAGGTAGTTATATTTGGGCAAAGACTTCTCCCCTTTTCCCATAATGCTGTTCGGCCGACAACTAGTTACTGTGTGACTCAGGCTTGGTTCTCAGGAGAGTGGGGCAGAAGAGAAGGTCAGATGGCCAGGAGAGCCTGATGCACTCAGGGAGATATTTGAGTTGGATTCTCACACCAGAATCTTGCCTCCTCATCCCCAATGCAGACAGTGTAATAACGGGGGAGAGGGAAGAGGGAGGGAGGGCGGGGGGAGATGTCTTTTTAGGTTAAAAGTTCAAATAAGGTCCTTCACTTCTGTCTCTGTTAGCACAGGGCATTGCAAACCCTATGCTAAATGTTTGGAACTGTTGCTTTAAAATAGACTTTAACACTTGATCTGTGTAGGGTATTATTGAGTTCTTAATAGATCTTGTGTCTGCCTACTGACGTCACTGCCCAGGCAGGATCCACCTCACTAACTGCTAAGGTACTTTGACCCGCGTGGAGAAGGCAGACTGGACTCCCACAGCCCTTATACCCCAAACTCCCGGTCTCATCTATAATAATAAAAGCATAATATGCTAATTAGACTCAACTTCCTTCCGGATGACCTTCCAGATGAAGCCAGGGCTGCGAGGGAAGCCTGGGTCCCGGGTGCCAGAGAGAAGCTGCTGCCAGCAGCCAGGGGAAGGAAGGCCTACTCTTGCACGAATTTCTTGCATTGGGCCTCTAGTAATTACATAATGTTCCGTATCTGAAGAAAATTGCCTAAATGGCATAATGTTGGTCTTGGATAGTTTAACTTGCATGGGATACTCCGTGCAGAAAAATTTGGTCTAAATTAAAGGACTTTTTTTTTTTTTAAATCAGGTCAGCTTTATCCAAGTAAATGGTGAAAGTGGGAAATAGAAGCATAGTCATTAAAAGATGGATGCCAGAGCCTGACTGGTGTGGCTCAGTGGTTGAGTGCTGACTCATGAACCAAGAGGTCGCTGGGTCTGTTCCCATTCAGGGCACATGCCTGGGTTGTGGGCTAGATCCCTGGTAGGGGGTGTGTAGGAGGCAGCTGATTGGTGACGTTTCACTCTCAATGTTTTTCTCTCTCCCATTCCCTCCTCTCTTCAACCAGTTTTTTTCTTTTTAAATGGATGCCATAGTTTGTTGTAACTGCCACATGTTATTGTTTTGCAATCTCATTGCTTGAATCTGACCACCTGATTGCTAGTACTGTGTTCTTCAGATGGCGATGCGAATGGTTAAATCACCTCTCTCACTTTCCCCCAAATCTTTGCCCAAATTGATGCCCCCACCTCAGGATTTGTTGTTGTGAGGGGGATAAAAGAGAGGAAACTAACTGTTGGCAAGATTCCACTTCAACTTACAAATGACTCTCGGGATCTTTAAGACATCAATCGAGTCCTGGCACGGGTGAGGTTTTGGACTGCTCACAGAATGATTTCCTGTACGTCCGTCTCCATGCTGAGAACTTGACGGATGACCCTCTGACGTGGGGTCAGGAGTGAGTTCCCATCCTGGTAGGGCTTTGGCTCCCTCCCTGGCAGTGGAAACAGAAACCCCCCCTTCATTACCCTTCTTCAAGCTCCAGGTGACTTAATTATATGCAACTTTATCTCTACAATTGAAAGAGATTGAAACAACTGGCAGAGATCTGGGGAAAGGAGAGGTGATCTAACACTCACCCCAGAGGGAATGATCAGCATGAATGAAAGACTTGGGGTAACTTTGAAGCATCTTTTCACTTTATTGTCTCTTGAGTTTTACCCTTTCCTACAACTGACTTAGTCCCTGTCTTCTCCACTTCCACACTTTACTTAGTTTAGATGAAAATTTAGTGGATTCCTAAAAGTTGCTACTATTACTCTTCGAGGGAACAGCAGCGAAAAACACAGCAAAATAAAAGGAAAAACCTCTTCTTGTGGAGTATATATTCCAGGCAGGGAAAGGGGACTGACAATAAAAGAGAAAAATAAGTAAAATATGCAATATGTTGGGTGTGGATAAAGAGAATAATTGTATAGGACAGGGGGTTAGTGAGGATTGCGGGCTGTAATTTAAAATATATATTTTATTGATTTTTTTACAAAGAGGAAGGGAGAGGGATAGAGAGCCAGAAACATCGATGAGAGAGAAACATCGATCAGCTGCCTCCTGCACACCCCGCACCGGGGATGTGCCTGCAACCAAAGTACATGCCCCTGACCGGAATCGAACCTGGGACCTTTCAGTCTGCAGACCGAGGCTCTATCCACTGAGCCAAACCGGTTTCGGCTGCGGGCTGTAATTTAGATCTGGTAGCTAGGAGAGCTTCTGATAAAGTGATATTTGAGAGCATATCTGGAGGATGTGAAGGAATAAGCCAGCAGGTGACTGTAGGAATAATGTCAATGAGTGGAAATAGAAAATACAAGGATTTGAGGGAAATGAGTGCCTGGAATATCTGAAGATGGATGTGTAGCCAGATCAGAGAGTATGGGCCATCCGCCATCCTACCAGGAAATAGGCCAGAGGTAAAGGGGATGGACTGGGGAGAGCTTGGAGAACCAATTTATTCATTCATTCATTCATTCATTCATCTGGATGAATACCCATTGGAGGTCTCTTTTCAAAGGACTCATTTTGTTTTAGCAAAGAACCCTCGGGCTGCTGTCCGGGGCTCACAGAGTGTATCAGGGAGGCCAGTGCAGAAATCTGGGGGAGCAGGTGGTGGTGGCTCAGGCCAGAGGGTAGCCGGCGAGGTGGTGAGCAGTGAGTGGATTTTGGATCTGTTTTGAAAGCAGGACCTATGGATTTGTAGTATCTACAGGAAGGGATTCGGATCTACCCCTGTTGCCTAGGAAATAGGCAGCAAATCAGACCATTGGTGGCTTTTCCATCATCTGTGTGTGTAAAGTAATAGCTTTTCTTTTTGAGGTAGAGAGAAGAAGAGAGTACGTTAATAGTTTGGGTAGAAGCGGTCATGAGAGTTTCATATCCCTCCAAGTCAGGACAAAGAAAACTACTTCCATTCCTCTATCAAATTTTTAGAGATCGATTAGGTTGGAGGCTTGTTGTAGGAGTTGTAGTATAGGGAGAGCTTGAATAGATATCCAGGGAGAAGGGCAAACCCAGAGGATCACAGGCTCTCGGAAAATGTGGCACACACAGGCCTGGATCACTCCCCGGCCTGGCTTGTCTGAGGTGCTCAGAGAGGAGAAACCAGAAGTGTGTGTGGGTGGGAGGGTGTGTGTGTGTGTGTGTGTGTGTGTGTGTGTGTGTGTGTCTGTGTTTGTGGGGTGGGGGGGTGAGGACAGGAGTTCCAGGAAGTGGGGGTCCAGGGAGAGGACTGAGTGTTAAAACAGAATATGTGTGCTCATGGGAAATAAAACATAGAAACCAAAACAAACAAGATATATCTTTGAGGACCATGTCTGTGTATGAAGACAATTTTCTAAGCATCTTTCCTACAGTCACAGAGAAAGAAGCCAGCCCTAACCAGTTTAGCTCAGTGGATAGAGCGTCAGCCTGTGGACTGAAGGGTCTCAGATTTGATTCCGGTCAAGGGCATGTACCTTGGTTGCAGGCACATCCCCAGTAGGAGGTGTACAGGAGGCAGCTAATCAATGTTTCTCTCTCATCAATGTTTCTCTCTATCCCTCTCCCTCTCTGTTAAAAAAAATCACTAAAATGTATTTAAAAAAAGAGAGAAAGAAGCTAAAAGCAGTCGTTCAATGATTCAACGTAGTAATGAGGACATGTGTACATCACAGATATTTGTGGGAAGCCCCTGTGATTAATTTCTGCCAGAGCAACCTTCCAGGTTTAATTGCCTCAACTGTGTTTTTACTATATATATATATTCTTCACTCACTGCTCACCACCTCTTCTGCTATATCTATCTATATATCTATCTATCTATCTATATATATATATATATATATATATATATATATATATATGGAGAGAGGGAGAGAGATGGTTTAAGAGCAGAAATGGAGTAGATTGGAGCATTTATTTATAATTAAGTAGTTAGAGGAAGACTCCTGTGGGTGAGGAGCAAGGTCACGCTGCTGCAAAGGCGAAGAGTCCCCATGTGGCATGTTTCATCTCTTCAGAAATGGTGCCCTTCCATCGCTCAGACTTGTGACCCAGCGGAGATCGTGTTGGTGGTTTTATTTTTGGAGTATCAATTAGCCAATCAATCAGTTCGGAGCTATCGAGCATCTGCCCGGCACGTAGGGCACGCTCATCAAATTTGCAAATGACACAGATCTGGAGGGTGGTAAATACTCTGCATGACAGACGGAGTGTTCAAAAAGATTTTGACAGCCCGGCGCGACGGGCGGAATGGAACAAGATGAGACACAACGTGGGTAAGTGGGCAGCCCTGTCCTTGGCTCCGCGGAGCAGGCTGCCCGTGGCCAGAGGACGGGGCGGGGTGGCTGTGCTTCCGCAGGGAGGTGGGTGGAAAAAGACAGCATTTTAGCCCATCGTCAGCTCTACCTAGTGTATCCCTTTGGGCCATGTGACGTCACTGCCAAAGATCTCCCAGGCCATTTTGGACTAGGTTAAGGTGATAATCCTGGTTTAATTTGGCAAGTCAGACCACTCATAGAGATTTGAGTATTTCTGGAGCCACATTCTAAGAGGAGAGAGAACCCAAACCATGCCTTATTGAGAACATTGCAGAAAGTAAACACGTATACCCCAAAGACACTGGAGAAGACATCTCTCTCTGCACCTTCACAGACCCTGTCATGTAGGTTGTTGGGTGAGATCTCAGTGGTTAGAGCTGGGGCTTATGCATCAGAGTTATAAGGTGGTATCTTTCCATTCATCTAGCCCCAATTCTAACCACTGAGATCTCACCAGACAGTCCATATACATATTCCATGACAGAGTGTGCAGGTTCATTCAAAGACAAAAGGGTTCCCCAAACCTGCAGAAGCAGAATCCTGGAGCGATGGAACCCCCGGATCCTCATTCTGGGGTAACAGCACTGCAGAGGGGCAGTCTGAGAAGCCAGACTGTGCTGTTTGATACATACGGGCTCCTTGAGAGAAAGGAAGATGGTTTCATTCTCTTGGTCTTCCTCAGAGGGCCCCTGTGGGTATGGGGGTGGAGCCTTGTTGAATTACATTTAAATTGGGAGGATACAGGTGACAGGAAAAGGATAAAATGATTTCCCAGACGAGGGTTTTCCCCTCCCCACCCCCTCGGTGCTGGTGGCCAGCAGGCAGAGAGGGGCAACCAGGATCTGACCTTCCAGTAGCACAGGTAGGTGATTGTGGGCAGTGACTGCTATCCAGGTGGACTTGGTTGCATTTCCCCCCCTGGGTAGTTTCTCAGATATCTACTGTATGATGTTGAGGAATTTTGAATTATACGCACATAAGAATGGCCAGGAATTGTACTTAAAAAATCTAACACACCCTTGTGCTCAAGTGAATGCATATGTTCTATCTCAGGGCTACAGACTGGACCAACAAGGTTAAACTGAAACGTGAAACCCTGAGAGAATGAAGGCATGTCTTTTCCCCCAGCATGCTTTTGGATTTCTTAGGAGGTCTAAGGCTTTTCCGCAGCTGCTATGATTTTATCACTTCATCCCTTGCAGCCACGCCAAGGAACGTGGGTGAACTCCCCTAATGCCCACAGGGACTGAGAACGAGACGGGTGGAGAAGGGCTTTCTTTTCACAAATCAGGGATTCTATCGCATAGATTTCTATTCCCCTACATAGCTGGCAAGGGGGTCATCAGAATGAGCTATTGCAAAAAGCCACCTCAGTCCTCTCGGTTCTCCTGGGATGGGGCCCCGAACCAGAATTGCAAAGCGGTTCAGAGAATCTTGGCATATAAATCGAGGTACAGAGCACCAAAGAGGTCATCCTACTTGCAGGAAGGCGCATGGTGGGGGGAGGAACAGCGGGCCAGAGTGTCTTGGGCTCATCCTTAATCATTTTTTAAGCACCGAGGATGTGGAAAACCTCATAGAATTCACTGCATGTGACACCGAATCCTTCCACTAAGCAAATATGTGATGAGTTGATAAAAAAAGAAAAGGAAAAAAAAAGAGAGAGAGAGAAGACGACGAAGGTCTTGAACTCTTGACTGCAGATATAATACAGTGAACACAGAAAATCAAAAGCATGCTTTCTATCTGCCTCCAAATAAAGGTGCACTTAAACTTGTAAAAGACAACATTTCTATTTGAATGATATGACAGAGCCGTCACAGGAGTGTTACCTGCCATAAAGCAAGCCCGAGAATTATTGCCTTTATTAGACCAGTGACACTGAGCTTTCGCCATACATTTCCAACTTCTGTCCCTCCACAGAGACAATTTTCTTTTCTTAAATAAACTGTCATGCTAGTGTTAATATATGGCCGGCGCGCTCATGCTCTGAGAATACTGCTGATATAAAACATGTATATGTTAGATTGGTAATAGTATCTTTAGTGTAGCTGACTAGAACAAATGGGTTTCCCTCATGGCTGTGCTAATGTGATAAAGGAAAATTGGCTGTTCATCAGCTTTTTGGCTGGGCCGAGACAGTGGAGAGGGAGCCACATTCTTTTTTATGCATTAATACCATCGAGAACTTTCCACGAGTGATATTTCATGCGCCCCGCGTGCTGCTCAAAGATGTTGTAAAACATGAGATAATGCTACAAATAACAAAGTAGAAAAGCCGGTATCTTTTATAATGATAACAGTCAAACACCAAATGACAGTAACAGGCTGTAAAAAATGGGATGCAAAATAAATAAATAAATAAATGAAAATACAGTTCTTCTCCCTCAGCGGGGAGGTACACGTCCAAACCCATAGGAGTTGGTGTGTGAGTATGTTTAAGTCTGTATGTTAAAGCTTTGTTTTACAAACCAGTGAGATGCCACACTGGGAAAGTGGTGTTAAGAAAGAACCTGGTGTAAACGAAAAGAGATTGGTAGAATGGAGAAAAGCCATAGTAGAACATTTTCTATGAATTAATATTACCAAATAATTTTTTGTTAATGTTCAGATTTTTTTGTTTGTTTTGTTTTGGGAAGGTTTGTTTAAAGGGTTCCTAAGGCGGTCACATGATCTAAAGGTGCTGGAGAATTGTCTGTTTGCATCAGTTTTTATTATTTATTTTTTTAATTAATATATTTTATTGATATTTTACAGAGAGGAAGGGAGAGAGATAGAGAGCTAGAAACATCCATGAGAGAGAAACATCGACCAGCTGCCTCCTGCACACCCCCTACTGGGGATGTGCCTGCAACCAATGTACATGCCCTTGACCGGAATCAAATCCCGGACCTTTCAGTCCGCAGACCAACACTCTACCACTGAGCCAAACCGGTTTCGGATGCATCAGTTTTTAGAGAGGCAATTTAAATAGAATAGCAATTGAATGCTATGATTTGATATATATATTTTTTATTAAAATGTCAGCCTCTAAACATTTCAACTACAAGACCTTACATGTCTCTCTCTTTCCTGACCCCATCCACCTCACCAGCTTTTGTTCGCAAGTCAGCCCCTAGACTAATTAGAGTATCAACGATTCCTTTTACGTTTAACTTAAAAGCACTTAAACGGGACCATTTGTAGAGACTAAAGTTGAGGTCCAAAGAGCCTCCCAGTTTATTTAGAAGGATGCAATCATTGAGGATTTCCTAGAGATATCATCTATGAAGTCATCTGTATGAAACGTTGCATTGCTACTCAGAGATCACTTCACACAAACAGAAATTTCATAAGGTCGAATGGTGTGCATCAGGGGATCATCAGGCTAGAACCCATGCAGCAAACCTGCTGGCCACCTGTTTTCATGAACTTTTACTGGGAGACACTGTGTGTCTATGGCTGGTTTCCTCTTACAACCACAGAACTGAACAGTTGTGACCTGGATTGTTGGAGCCACAAAATCATTTGCTTGCAAATAAAAGAAAATTACTTTCTGGCTGTTGACAGAGGAAGTTTGCTAACGCCTGTGTGGAGAGTTATTAGGTTGCTAAAATAATTGGCCTAAAAAAAGACTGGCAAATTTATTTTTATTCTGTGTTGGGAGGGGACAGCTGAGAATTATTAACGCCTGAGAAAGTAAATATTTATATGAAGCATTTTGCATTAGCAACTCAAATTGATTCATACCCATGCCATATGTGTATTTTTGGAATGTCTGATTGTGACTTTTTCTCATTTTTGTATTCACTTTTTATTTATTTTCAAATATGGCTATGCTACATTTAACCTAGTAATTAAAGAAACCACATATCTTCTAAAACTTATGAAAGTGTGGCATTCAGAACTGTTAAATATATAGGACAATCAATTGTTTGAGCTGGTGAATATACTGGTAGGTACCATCACAGTCCAAAACTACAATATGTAGACTTATACCTAGTTATATAAACACAGACATACATCATTAAACCATTCAAATAAATTCCTTCGTCCTACCAACTGAAGAAAATGGAGAAGTAGAAAATTAACTTGAGAAAGACTACTGAAATGTAGTTATCACAAAATTAAAGGCTACGCCATTAAACTAATGGCGGTGATAATGTCTTCCAGGTGCATCAGACAAAAATCAGTTTCTTCGTCAATGGTTTGGAGGAGGACGGCACAGCTTTGGACTCGCAAACTCTAAGTGGTTCAGTTATAGATTTTGCCTCTGGTGCTACGCGGATAGGACAGAGTTTCAATGGTAAGATTCTGCCTTCAGAAAATAATTTATTTGCTTGTATTGTTACTGTGTCAGAAATAATACTTTAAAATTTTTAGTACATATACCGAGAAATATGGTTATAAATGTAATTTTTCCAAAATGAAATTATGACACAAAGGCTTTCTTTGAGACATCTAAAAATACTTCCCCTCTATATGTTATAAACAACTTTTCATGTTACCATGCATTCTCACCTAAAATAACTCCAGTGTGCATAATTGTATAGCTATAACAAAAACGTTTTATATTTGTTTCTATTAATGAACATCTATTATTTCTAATAATTTGATATTGGCAGTTATTTGATAGAAAACACTGTGTATATGTATTTATATCTATTTATCTTGTAAGCACACACACACAATGATATGTATACATACACACACATGCACACATTTAAGCAGTTGTTTGATAGTGGAGTTCCTTAAGACCTTACATTTTGGTATCATTGTACCTGAATTCAAATCCTATCTCCCCACTTACCAGCCACGTGACCTGTGTCAGTTTTTTAATGTCTCTAAACTGTAATTATCCCAAATTTAAAATGATGATGACAATGATAACGATACTACAGTTACAGGATCACATGAGGTATGTCATGAAATGGTGACTATTTTTCTAGCATTTGGCATAGAGTAGTTGTTCAATATTTATTGAACAAATGAATAACTATAACTGGGCCTTGTATATACTAAACCATATTGAGATTTAATGCTATTGTTAATATCATTATATTTATTTCGCTAACATAAGTCCATAGAAGTTAGGTTGAAGTATATGGTCATCTTATATTTTAATGCATATTAGACAGATTGCCCTAATGCATAACAACAGGGTGCCTCCTGTTGTCCATAATTTAAAATGTGGGCAAACACTTTCTTCCTTAAACACTAGCTGACCTTAGAAATTATTTTATTTTATTTTTTTTACCTTTGCCATTTCTCTCATTGAAAAATATTATCGGATGCCTCTTTAAGATATTTGGCCATTAGAAAGTTTGAGTAGCTTTCCACATGTCTTTATCGTTTGCATTTCATTTGCTGTGTGTTTGTATTCATACTCTGGGATTTCTTACTTATTTGTAAAAGCTCATAAATGTTAAGAATGGTATGTATGCTCTGCATGTCTTCTTTCCAATTTTTGGGAGGCCCGATACATTTGCATTAAAGACATTTAAAAATATTTAAAATTTTTAAGAAAGGCATAAATATGGGTGTAAGATAACACATACATTTTAAGGAGCCAGTTTGATGAATTTTCATCTATATCAGTAATTAGTACAGTGAAGAATTTTATAAAGTACTCTGCACGCAGAATTTCTTAATAACACATTAAATCTTAGGAGCCTTGTTTCAATATTTAATCCCTATTAGAACTTCTGAAAGTGTTTAATTGCTCAAAGTATTCAATAGCCCCATAAATCTGTCCGAGATGCATGCTGGGCTTGGAATGAGTTGCTCATACGTCAGTGTCCTAACTGTGGGAACAATGCTTCAAAAGGGTGGTGCGCTATTCACAACCAAACTGTGTGGAAGTAAATTTAACTTCTGGTTAGAAAATATATCTCTGGAAAGGGTTTATTTCAAATGTTCCTTAGTTCTTATTATGGCTTTCTCCTCAAGTTCCTTACGTTCCAGGCATTGCAGAACTGAAGGAGGAAAGGGTATTTAAAAATAAATTTTCTCTCTATTCCATCAATTTATAGGAACAGTTGTACCTACTGTATCTTTTCTCTAATTAGAGATGGCACATCGTCTGGCTCATTACTTCTGCCTAATGAGCCAGGCCCACGCCTCCTCTCTAATCAGGAAGGAGATGGGTCCAGAATGTTCCCCTGGACTTATTATAAGTCATAGTCTTTCTCACTCGCTCCTTTTATCTAAATTTTTTAAAAAATGAAGTCACTGTTCTCCATATTCTTGCCCGGGCCCGAGATGGTTTCATTGGGGGAGATAATTGTGGCTCCATTCAAGGTGCTGCCGTGCAGGCCGGGCCGGCTGTCTGCTTCCGGTCAGGTGTGGTCCATCGTGGGGATCTCTACGGGGGCCTGGAGGAGACCTCGGGCCAGGCCTCCACGTTTCCCCGTGCCCTCACCCGGTCTTCACAAGAGTGTTGGCTGCCTCAGACTTTTTCTTCAAGTCTCATCTCTACGCAGCATAACTTTCTGAAAAATACGTTGCCAGTGACAGTTACTGCTGTCCATGCCTTTCCACAAAGCCTTGTACACATATTCATGGAATATGTAGACATAGACTGTGTCTACATATAAGGTACGTATACACAGATGTGTACTGCATGCATATGTAAATCATAGTGCATGCATACATGCATAATATAATGATAACACATACGTAAGAATGCATATGAAATGCATTCATATAATACACACCAACAAGAAAATCTTTCTTGGTCAGGCAGGCTTTTAAATATACAAATAAAACACCTCAGACCAGGGGTGGGCAAACTTTTTGACTCGAGGGCCACAATGGGTTCTTAAACTGGACCGGAGGGCCGGAACTAAAGCAACCTGACCATGCTGGCACTCTCCTCTTGGGCTGCTGGTGAAGGAGTGGAGGGGAGAGCAAGAGAACCCTCTGCTCTTTCGGCTCCGTGGGCCTGATAGAACAGCCCAACGGGCCGGATCCAGCCCGCGGGCCGTAGTTTGCCCATGGCTGCCTTAGACCATGTCAAGCAACACGTGTCAGTTCATGTGGAGAGTGTTTCCTTCCAGCTCTCCCGAGAACAGCCTCAGACCGTCCGGTGACCTAGGCTTACTGCACATCTCTTATTCATCAGGGTGCTCTCGCTCTGCCCTAGTTTCCTCCCAGGCACCACACGGAGCTGCAGCACCGGGTGCTCCCATGTTCTCTATTATTAAGACAAAATAAAAAGGGAATAATTAAGAAACACATTGAGGATGTGCTCATTTGGTGAATTGGCCGTTGCTCTAAAGTTAGTATTTGAAAAACCCTACTCAATTATTGATTTGGCATTATTCATTATAGCCCATCTTGTGTCCTCATAATCAAACTCTAACTAGAATTTTGCCATTTTTAAGTTTTTCTCATAATTAGCAGCATAATGAAAGCCATAGAGGTGGTAACTGTTTTACTTTTTTCTCTTCCCAGTCTCTTGGACTTACCTGTTGGTAAACCTTAAATAAATATTTGCTAAATGAATTAATAAAATGTTGTGTGGTTTAAGGTTGATATCTATCTTCACCTTGGAAGGTTACCTAATTGAATGCAGCTTAGACTTGGAACTGGTGTCTTGGACGAACTGTGACAAGGCGGTGGAATTTTGAGACTATGCAAGGATGCCAATGGCATGTGAATAATTCAGACTCAGAGTAGGAGGTTTTTAGTTTATCCTCATTCATTGGGCATTTCTTAGACCAGGTGTTAATCTTAAGTTGGGAGGAGACCCGAGGTGATGGTTTGGAGCCTAGAGACCACTCAGGTGGGATGAGAGTGGGTGGTCTTCCTCTCGCCACTGCAGATGCTCTGAGAATTGCACTTGGGAGCAGATGACAATCAGATTGAGGGCTGATGGGCTGATAGATTTACAGGCTTATAAACTGGAGGGAAGTTTGAGTTGGGGAGGGCACTTCTGGAGAGAGATCACAAGTTGGGCCAGGAGATAGACTGGCCCAAGTATTCACTTTGCGTAAGTCTTACCATGCCTATGGAGGTAATTATGAATGTTCATGTTATTCAAGTGGAATTAGCAAAATATATGTATTGATCTCTACGTGTTTGAAAAGGCTGTGATATGTACATGATTAAAAGTTGTTTTGCTTTAAAGGAATGCCACTTGAATATTTTTCAGCCACTGTTTGATAACATAAGACTTATTATACTATGTACACGTATGTATTTTGTAGGTTTAGAGCAGTTTATTGGGAGAATGCAAGATTTTCAATTATACCAAGAGGCACTTACAAACAGGTAAGCAGACATAGTATGGTAAAACTCCAGAGATATAAACTTTAAATGCTGAATTCACTTAAGTAAGCGTAGCATGAAGATTAGTGTTAGGGTGGCGGAGGGCACAGAGGGGATAAAGTATGATGGAAAAATAAAATAAAAAACACATTTCTGAAGAGCAGTACTTTTAACTTGTTTTTAAAAATATATATTTCTTTTTATTAATTTCAGAGAGGAAGAGAGAAGGAGAGAGATAGAAACATCAATGATGAGAGAGAATCAGTGATCAGCTGCCTCCTGCACACCCCCCACTGGGGATCAAGCTGCAACCCAGGCATATGTCCTTGGCCAGAATCGAACCTGAGACACTTCAGTGCGCAGGCTGGTGCTCTATCCACTGAGCCAAGCCAGCTAGGGCTAAAGAGCAGTTTTGTAGTAATTTGGAGGGAATGGAGTTTGTCCTGGGAGCAAAGATGTCATTGAATAGTCACTTCTGGTCTTATAGCCACTGGAAGATGTCATTGAGATTGAATGAAGTGACTGAATGAGATTTAGTGAATGGAATAGCTGCCTGCCTCCGCCACTCCCCCCCAGGGTTGAGGCGGGAGTCTGCGTCTCTCCTTAGACCTGGCTGCTGGCATCGGCCTGCCTCAAATGGAGGACAGGTGTCACGTGGAAGAATGCCCACACACAGAATGACTAATTCCGTTCTAGAACAGGTAGATTGCCCTTAATGGAAAAGTTAAGTCTGTCTGCCTGGAATTGGCTTTCTTCTTGGGCGCTTGGCAGCTGCCACGTGAACTGAAGCCACGGGAGCGTTCTAGGTGCCAGGCTTGGTACCGATGAGTCACAGGAAGCCGCTGACAAATGGTCTTGGCCGGGGGCCCTTCCCTGAAACAGCAGCAGATGAAGTTATGCTGTTGTCTTGCTTCCTGGGGATGAGCTGGAGACGCGTCCATAACTCATGACTTTCCAGACGTCATCGGTCACTCAGTGGTCAGTTAGCCTGAGTGAATATTACCTTTCTTTTTATTAGCAATAGGCACTGTAAAATATTATGTGATTCAAATAAACATATTGCTAATAGGCACCATAAAATATTATGCTATTCTAAAACATATCTTGCTAATCAGACTAGGGATTGTGCATGCTTCATGATAGAAAATGCTAGTACTTAGGAATTTATTTATATATATATTTATACACATATATTTATTTATATATATTATATAAATATATATATTTATTTATATATAGGAATATATATATATATATATATATATATATATACACACACACACACACACACACACACACACACACACCGTATTTGCCGGCGTATAAGACGACTTTTTGGCCCTGAAAAATATGCCTCCAAGTGGGGGGTAGTCTTATACGGCGAGTATATAACAAACTCTGTATTTTTTAGTGGAAATGTTAGGGGGTCGTCTTATAAGCCCAGTCTCTTATACGCCGGCAAATACGTATTTTCAGGGCCAAAAAATCGTCTTATACGCCGGCAAATACGGTGTATATATAAAATAAAATGAGCATGTTTCATTTTATGAGAATGAGTATCTTGATGGGGCCAAGGATGAATTTGGTTTCATGTTCTGTGTAAAAAATTATGAACACTAAATAGATACTAATGAAAACATCAACATAGCGGTATTTGTTTGTAACATCCTTCCCTTAGAACAGCAGTCACCAACCTTTCGGGCCTCACAGACCACAGTGGTCCACGGACCACCGGTCGGCAGCCGCTGCCCTAGAGTATGTATGGCTGTGGCGCTATGTGTCCTCACCGTCTGCCTCTTGACCTCGCAGAGAGATAGGGGCCATCTTTGCTGGAGCGCTGCCCACCTTGCACGTCCAGCCCCTCTGCCGCTGCCTGGGCAGCCACCCGCGGGCTCACCCCCTGCGCCAGCTGTCCTGCATCCCCAACGCTGCGGAGCACACGACGGGGGACAGGGTGTCCCGGCTGCATCCCGAGGCCCACCCTCTCTCCTTTGCCAACTATGACGATGTTGGGACTGCCTGGGTTTCCCACGTGTTCACAAACATCACCCAACTTCATCAAGGAGTGACTGTCTCACTGGATTTGGAAAATGGACAATACCAGGTAAATTAAAGCAATATGGTATGTATTCATTTCCCGTGGCTATTGCAATGACCACTAATTTAATGACTTAAGGCAATGGACATTTATTCTCTCAGAGGACATGTATTCTCTCAGAGCGCTGAAGATCTGAAGGATGAAACCATTCTTCTGGGTAAGGGCAGGTACTTCCTGTCTCTCCCGGCTCCTGGAGGCTCCTGGCGTTACTTGGTTTACGGCAGCATCACGCCACCTCTGCCACCAGGTTCCAGGGTCGTCTTCCTGTTGCTGACTGTCAGTTCTCCCTCCCCTCTCTCTTGTGAGGACCACCATGTATCCAGAAGGGTCTCCTATTGAGACTCCTCACTTACTAACATCTTCAAAGACCCCATTTCCAAATAAGGTCACATTCACAGCCACCAGCTTTTAGAACTTGAACATCGCTTTGGTTGAGTTATAGAATTCAACCTACCTCAAGGTAAAACCTGAACTAGGCAATTGAACATTACCTCACTAAAGAAGTATATTATAATTTATCAAGTGAAAATTCCTAAAACAAGATAGACAGAGCCTACATTTTTAGAGATTGTTACAAAAATCATACAAAATAGTAAAACATGCATTTTGTTAAGTAACCAAATTAATAAAAACGGGTGCTTATTTGAAATAACTATTTGAGAGGGACATGCACCAACTATTTCATGGAATTAATGTTCTTTTTTCATGTCTTTATAGCAAACTTCATATTGCTTTCCACTGTAATTTGTAAAATCCTTGAGAAAGATGCACAGCTCTGTAATGACAGGTTGTGTTGGTCTTACTACAGGGCTGTGGCATTTCTGAATGCCTATGAATATTTATAGTTATTACGAGGAAGTAAACATTGTATTTGAATGCAACAATTCCATGGTTTGATATATACTGATGGGTTAAAACTGAAAACAACAATGGTAATAATTAACTTACCCTTTCCAGGTGTTTTATGTCATCGTTCAGTTCTTAAGTCCACAACCAACAGCAGTAAGGATTCACAGGAAGAAAGAAGACAGCCTAGATTGGGAAGATGGGCAGTATTTTGCTAGAAATTGCAGTGTTTTCGGAATGGAAAACAATGGACGTTTGGAAAACTCAGATTCTGTCAACTGTCTTCAGCTTGCAGAGTATGAGTATTTTTGAAACCATTCTCTTTGAAGGCATTTAGGGGTTAATTCTCATAGATGGTGGGATGGTAAGAGCCTCCAAGCAAACTTAAGTCTCTAGGCTGGCAGAGTTTTCCCCCCTCACCAGCATCTCTTGAGGCAAATTGGTCTCAGATTCCTTCCGACATTGGGTTCTAAATGATGTTTAAATTTACTGTAAAGACATTAGGGTATCTCTTGCTTCCAGTCTCATCTGTGCTTTATAATCTGACTTTCAGGTTGCTTAGCAAGTTACCAGTAGAATTTTTATGATGTCCTCAAGGAAATGTTTTACTGTGTTTTTCAATAATGGTCCTGCATGCACGTGAAATCTTTGAACTATTTTCCCCAGAATGAAGAATTTGAGCTGTTATGGAATATAGTTCTGATTTGTTTTGTCTAAAATATGAATAGCTTCTCCTCATGATTGCAAATATCTTTCCTCAACAGCTTTACTCCCTATTCCGGTGGCAATATCACCTTTAGTCTCCTGGCACCTGGACCGAATTCTCGTCCTGGATACAATGAGTTCTACAACTTCCAGTCTCTTCAAGTGTTTGTAAAAGCCACGCAAGTAAGACTTCATCTCCACGGACAGTACTATACCACGGAGACTCCCGCCAGCCTCGGACACAGATACTACATGGTCAGCGAAATCACCGTCACAGGAAGGTAGGGTGTCATGGCAGTGTGCTTGTCGCTGGGAATTTTGGTTTCCAGATTGTTGTCAGACTTACTCAAAACTGTGCTAGTTAAGATTTTAGAGCAAGCCACATCCCAAGCTTCAAGTATTACAATGCTTTCCTACTTGAAGATTTTTTTTGGGGGGGGGCAGTTTGTATGTGAGTCTTTTCTATCTAAAAGATCACATTGCTATAGAATCAATTTTTAAAATATTGGGTTTAGAAGTTATGATGACCTGGATCTGACTAAAAAAAAATAACTTATCACATATTTTGATTGGTGAGTTCTGGATTGTAATTTTCAAGTGTTCTCGAAATCAAAGAGAGGGAGTTTGATTTTGGGATATAACGGTGCTACCAGTTAGTTGGTAAGTACTGGGCTTGGTCTCCCTGAGTTCACAATTCATAGCTTTATGAAGAATATTTGTTTTCCCATAAAGAAATAATCTAATATGCCTTAAGTGATGTATAACTGTCTGACCATAGTTGAAAATAGGCTCTCAATGTTTAAATAAATGGATGAAGAGCTCTCCAGCAGCGTGCTCTCTAGTCCGGAAGTGGCCACCATATGGACTATATTTATTTAAGTGGGCTGTGCTAGAAGGACGGTGTGTCCAGTAAAGACAGTGCATCTTTCAAACCAATGCAGAATACCAATCCGTAAGCTTTCCTCATTAAGTACAAGCATGACTTTTTTAAAAATACAATTAAATAATCAATTTTTGGAAAGAAAAACAAAAAATAAAGTTGGTTAACTTCAACCTGCAGTTTATTCCAAACCTGCTAGTCTTAACTATAAGTTCTGAATAGTTTTACTAAATGTCTTCTCCCTGGGCAAGTTTGCCCCATGGTGGATGTCGGTATACACAACCCAGGTAGGGTTGACAATTACCTTCACCATCACTGTGGTGTGGATAGTCATGAAACTTCCTTCAATACTTCATGATTAATTAAAAAATTTCCATGAGCCCTGGCCAGTGTGGCCCAGTTGGTTGGGATGATGTCCAGTGATGACCCAAAGGATGCTCTTTCCAATCCTGGTTCAAAGCACATGCCCCACCCCTCTTCCCAGTAAGGGGGCATGTAGGAGGCAACCTTCTGCTCTTCTCTCTCTCTCTCTCTCTCTCTCTCTCTCTCTCTCTCTCCTACCCCTTCCTCTTTCTCTAAACATTAATAAAAATATTTTTTTAAGAAATGTAAGTCTCCATGAATATCCACATGACTAAAGAGAGGCTGCTCTTTGTGCTAACACTCTCACCTCCCGTGTTGAATTCACACAGTGGGTATACACCCAGGTCCTTACACGTATTAGCAGTTGAGCTGCTGTGTCCCGGGAGCTGGCTGACGGATGCTCCTGTTCGCAGGTGTCACTGTCACGGTCACACCGACAGCTGGGACACGACGAGCCAGCCCTATCGGTGCCTCTGCTCCAAGGAAAGCTTCACCAGGGGACTTCAGGTGAGTGCTGTTTCATGCGTAGAAGACCCCAAAGGAGGGGGGGGAGCTTGAGAAATAGCGAATATAAATTCTTCAAACGTACCAGTACTTTTGGCCTATCTTCTGGGTACAAATAAAAATATTTAATAAGAATCTAAAATGTCAATTATCTTAGAAATAATCTACAGGAAATAAATAAATAAAAGCCCTCAATAATGTTGAAAATTCCTTTTAAAAAAAATAAACCCTGAGAAATAACAAATAAAACTAACCCCAGCCTAAACTGATGTGGCTCAGTGGTAGAGCGTCGGTCTGTGGACTGAAGGGTCCTTGGTTCGATTCCAGTCAGAGGCATGTACACTGGTTGCGGGCACATCCCCGGTGTGGGGTGTGCAAGCGGTAGCTGGTCGATGTTTCTCTCTCATCGACGTTTCTAGCTCCCTATCTCTCTCCCTTCCTCTCTGTAAAATATCAATAAAATATATTTTAAAAAAACTAACCCCAGAGGGTTTCTTTATTTTTCCTTGTTTCACCAGCAATATCCTAGTTTATAAAACAGCTCTGAACAAGGGTGTGTAGGTTTCTCAAGAAATTAAAGACAGAGCTACCACATGACCCAGCAGATTCGGTTCTGGATATTTATCTGAAGACATGCGAAACACTGTTGTGAAAAGACAAGTGCACCTCTGTGCCTGTTGCAGCATTATTTGCAAGAGCCAAGACACAGACATAACCTGGGTGTCCTTACGTGGGTGAATGAATAAAGCGGTGGCTGCCATTTGTGACAGCATGGATAGACCTAGAGGGTATTATGCTTAGGGATATAAATCAGACAGAGATAGGCAGATAGTGTGTGATTTCACTGCTGTTTGAAATCTGAAAACAAGATAAATGAACAGACCTACCAGAAACAAGCTCCTATATGCAGAGAATAAATTGATGGTTGCCCCATTGGAAGGGAGTTGGGAGGAATGGGTAACACAGAAGGGATTAAAAGTACAAATTGTCAGTTATAAAAATAGTCACAGAGTATAAAGTAATAAGCACAGGGAATATCAATAAAATACTATAACTATGCATAGTGCGGGTGAGTACTAGATTTATTGGGATGATCACTTCCTAAGTTATATGTCTAATATAATTCTGTATGCTAACTGTAATTTAAAGTAAAATTTAAAACGGGCTACTAGTTTGATAAGATACGTTGTTTTCTTAGCTTCTCCCATTTTATTTTGACTAGTTAGTTCCCACCCACCTCCAACCCCCACCCTCCTCTCCCTCTCCCTCTCCCTCTTGGTGCCCCATCTATGTTTCCTCTTTTTCCTCTCTTGAATTTCTCTCATTGAAGTGATTAATATTTTATGATTCTTGGGTGATTTCATGCTTCCCCTTAAAAATAGAGCCGTTAAATGAATCCCAACTCAGGATTGGTTCCAGAAGTCACGTTGGGACTTCCAGACTTGGTCTCAGGTGGTGACTGTTAGATTATGAACTAGTGCAATAATTAACCGTAATTTAGGTGGGGAATACATTTTAATGCTTCTTATTTAGACATAAAGTGCCTTTGGAAAACAACAAGTTGACTTTTTTTTGTTATTTTCCTGTTTGACACCTTTTGATAATTTATGAATTTAGCCATAAATATAAAAGCAACAAATAGCTTCCACTCTAGCAAAATTTGGCAAATGCAGCTGAAGGGAGAAAGTCAATAGACTGTTACATTGAGTGATTTCTCAGTCCTATATTTTCAACAAGGTGTTGGAAATGAAAAATGATTTTACAAAACATTCATAAGCATGGCATTCTCTTTTTGTTATCATTCAAAGTGTTTTAATACGTGCGGGACTCGATGTATCTGAAAAAGTTGTCTTGCAATAGTTTGAAAATATACTGACTCAAGTGCTTTACACATTGCCCTTCCTTTTAAAATAATGTTTTAAGATAAGCCATTCATTTCCTTTTGGAACCAATGTTCTTTTTAAAGATCTGGACATAATCCAAAAAGAATGTCTTCAATTTCACAGTATTATGCTAACCATTAATAATATTACTCAATAAACAGGGCTTTTGTGAATTACATTACAGCCATTTGGCAAACAGACGAACACACGTAAGCCTTGAGAATATGCCAGTTCTCGGCAATTGTCAGCCCTGTGAGAAAGTGATTTTTAGCAGGAGTGAAAATGAATGAAGTTGGGAAAAAGCAGTGGAATGATGAATTCAGGAGCAAGTTCATATATTGAGCCATTCTAGGGAATTTTCTGTATGAAGCGTTCTTCAGTTGTTCATAAAGGTTATGTCACAAATTGGTGGTCCATAGGGTTTTTTTTTTTTGTTTGTTTTAATTTTGAAGAAGTATTTTCTGGTACAAAGGCTGCTAAATCTCTCCATTGCACCTCCCTTGCTCTTTTTTAGATCATTTCCTAAGTAGTTGTGCCAGTAGCTTTATTGCAGTACAGTGCCTCTGGTCCACCGGCTCAGAAAGTCCATCATCACTTTCCGAAAGCATGTGCTAATTCATAGCTACAGACCACAGCCTAGGAAGTGGACGCGTGGGTGTGTGCTGTATATGTCAACTAACAAGGTTGTGTAGCTACAATAGGCCTATTCTATTTTTTGGTTTTTGGTTAATCCTCACCCAAGGATTCCTACCCACCCCCCATTAAATGGAAGGGATGCCGGAACCAGTTTGGCTCAGTGGATAGAGTGTCCGTCTGCGGACTGAAGGGTCCGAGGTTCGATTCCAGTCAAGGGCATGTACATTGGTTGCGGGCACATCCCCAGTTCGAGGTGTGCAGGAGGCAGCTGGTCGATGTTTCTCTCTCATCGATGTTTCTAGCTCTCTATCCCTCTCCCTTCCTCTCTGTGAAAAACCAATAAAATATTTTAAAAAAAAATGGAAGGGAGAGGGAGAGAAAGAGAGAAACACCGATGTGAGAAAAGACACACATTGACTGGTTGCCTCCCTCATGCATCCCAAGCCTGAACACTGGTTTGTGCCCCTGATGGGTATCAAACTCAAGACCCTTCAGTCCCTGGGCCAACGCTCCATCCAATGAGCAAACTGGCTGAGCCTGTGCCTACTCTTTTCACTAATACTTTATCGACCTGTTCTAAGAGTTCAAGTGTTGATAGAATCTAGCTTTAAGAAAAGTGTTAGGGGTTGAAACTTGCATCCTTAGGATTTTCACTTTATTTTAATAGCTGCGTTCACCTTTCCGAGGCTCCACGCCAGGAGTGACGCAAGGATCGGTACCTCCGCCAAGCTCTGGCACTTTGCTGGCTACTTAGCTATTCTTTCATCATTTTGTGACATCATTACCTGCAAGGGTGGCCAAGCGCTCGCAGAGCAATTCATTAGGAGCCATGAATACTCCTCTCATTCTTTGGCTCTGATTTGTGACCCTTTTACAGCATTTGTCATGGCTCTTATGAATTAACTACAATCAAACTATCGATATGAATCTCAGTATTATAAATAGCAGAGCCAACTTAAAACGTTTTATGTAATAAGCCTTCCTTCCATTCAGTAATTTGATGGTGGAACATCACGCTCTATAATGCTTATTATGCAAATGAATAGTTCCTGTTATTTTAAAGAGTATGTTCCTTTAGGTCACTAGAGTCTGAAAATATGAGTCATCATAACTAACTTGTGTCATATTTGTACTACACGTCAAACTCCACCGCTGATGTTTCCTCTTCGCTCACAGATTTTACTCCCAATGTGTTTCATTTTGAGTTATAATTTTTGTAATACTGATGAATTCATTTTTATTAACTATCATTCAAGCAGTTCATATTATAGATTCTACATTAGTTGTACATTTAGTGAGTCAAGGTCAAGTATTTCATTTACTCTCTGACACATGGTGATATTTTTAATCTTTGAAAAACACTTGCACTAGTAATTTCCCTGAGATAGATATGTGCATAAATGCATTTAAAATGTAAGTTAGAAACATGAAAAAGAGGTTAAGAGCATGGGGGTATCTTGAGACATATTCATAGAAGTAGCAAATACAGATGATGAAAACAGAAAAAAGTAATGAAAAATGATATTTGAAGGGATGAGAGTAAAGGATTTTCCAAAGGTGAGGAATGGCATGGTTCTTGGAATTCTAAGTAAACTGAGAAAAAAATGAACTCAGACATAGGTAAGATATAATAATTCTGCTGGTCACCAAAGACCAAGAGTAGATCATGACAATAGCCAGAGAGGAAAAGTCAAAAGATTTATAGACACAAATTTTTAAGAAATTGTGATATTAGATTTCTCAAGTTACAACAGAAGGCAGAAGGCAGTGAAATATTACCTTTGAAGTGCAGAAAGAAATGACTAACACCTGTAGAATATTTTATTTGTAGCTAGACCATCAGTAAAAGCATGTAATTCCTAGCAATAAATTTAATCAAAGAGGTGAAATGCCTATCTATATTCAGAAAACTACAAGACAGTAAAGAAAGACATTGAAAAGGATACAAATAGAAGTCTATGCCATCCTGTGTGTCCAAAGGATTAATACTAAAATGTTCTCACTATCTAAAGCAATATACAGGTTCAGTGGGTATCCCATCAGAGTGGTATCCCAGGTATAGGATCTCGCCTTAAGTAGCCAGGAGTCTCAGCCCCACGCTGAAGTCCACAGCCTGGAGCACCAGCGCTGGAGCAGGAGCCCCCATCGCATCTGGCTGGGACAAGCAGTTGGAAATGTATCTGAGTGAGATGGGGGGCTGCTAAAGACCTCGGAGCTCCTTTTCAGGGGCCCAGGCACGGACTCACTTGCTCACAGACTCACTGTGAGCCCGAGTGCAGAGGCAGCAGCGTCACCCGGACCTGTGGGAGCACTGACATGGAGTGGCGTTGAGGCCAGGGCTGAGGAGCAGGGGCAGGGCAGTTCTCTCCCGGGACGGAAGCACTGGCAGGTGCTTTCAACACGAATGAACAAGACCCCAGCGCCCGTCATGCACATGGTTCTATCTCACTCAATATCTAGACACAGAGGGTCTGCATTCACGATCCGTACTGTCAGGGGCCCGTGCTGAAAAGTACATAGAGCATCGGTTATATTGATAGAGAGACAATGTGTGCAACTGAAGAAGCTGTCCAATAATTGTCCTCACAGTCTCTTTTTCTAGATGTAGACTTTTTTATATGTTATTAAATTTCATTGGGTATTTTTCCAGTCCTCCACTGTAGAGCAGGTATGGGCAAAGGTACAGCCAATGTGTGGACTGTAGAAGGCCCGCAAAATCGCTTGGTCTGGCCTGTCAGTGCCTTAGAGGTGAGTTAATTAAATGTTTGGCCCGGTATAGCAGGCTAATTTTTAAGTTGGTAATCTCGTGTGGCCTGAGAATGGTGTAATCAATATCCAGATGGCCCTTGGCAGAAAAAAAGGTTCCCCATCCCTGCTGTAGAGGTACGGGCAGGGCATTGTGTGAACTAGAAAGCTTCTAAAAGTAGCAGCCACGCATTATAGTTGAAAGTCAGACAGGCTATCTATGGCCATTGTATTGCCACCAATATCTGGTCAGCATTGCCCGATAGTATTAGTGGTTATTTAATTTATACTCTTCATTTCAGCACCGAGAGAGCAGGGTAAGTGCGTATTTCCTGCAGACACTTTAATCATAAGAGAATGTCTCGCCAGAGGAAAGATAATTACTGAGAAAGGGATATGTTATTGAAGGATAAATACCGGAGCATTTTCTGTCTTCTCAATGGGGAAGCCCGGTAATTGTTTTGCATTTGCTAATTGAGATTACATGGCCATCCGTAGGTAAAAACCTGCGGGTAAATATTGCACTCACCTTTAAATCTTTAATGTTACTATTCCGTTAAATGCCAGACACGTGAAGGTACAGTCCTGTAACATGTCATAAATGTAAACAGTCTATTAGGTCATTCATTCATGCATTCATCAAATGTGTATTGATCGCCTATCGTGTGCAAAGCACTGAGTAATTTTCTGTCTGGATTCTCTTTGCTGTTGGAGGTTTTACTTCCATCCCCCCTCCTCACTCCACACGCAACCTCTCATTGATCATAAATCATCAGATTTGTCTAACAGTGCCTTTGTGGTTGGAGCAGTTGAGCCACATAGGGAAACTTAAATAGTTACACGAGTACTGTGAACTGTTTATGTTTATAAAGACACTTTTGTCCACCTAGAACACAAAAGATATGGCACGAAAGTGGCATCATTTGAATGACAACCGAAATGCTACATCCCAAGGAAAGAGTAAGCTTGTGAATGGAGTCTAGGAACAGTTACTATTATTAGAGATTTAGGTTCTTCCAATTTCCAACACACTGCTCAGGCAGCCACTGATGGGAAAGGAGCAATTTGCAGACTTTCAGAAGATCTCTAATTCATGTAGGCCACGGGGGAATAGTTGAACAAATTACCTCTTTTAGCTCAGCAAGGCGTACTATAGTGGTCTCTGAAAAGTAAGCATTCTGTAGTCTCCCACTTTGAAACAGACTGCCTTCCTCTCCTCTGCACTGGTCTCTGGATGTTCCAGCAGGGAAGGGGAGGGGAGAGGGTGAATTCAACATTCCAGGGCCCTCATGTCCACCCTCTTTTCCTGAGAGATGTCTGTACCCCTGAGCCAGTGTAGCAGCAAGGTGGTTAGGAGTGAGGGCTTTCTCTGTAAATTGAGTGCCTACTGTGTGTCAGGCCTTCTTCTAGACAGGGGGACTCTCGCAGTGACTGACACATGCACATGGCTTTCCTTATTTATTTCTACACTCTAGTTTATAATAATTGACATTCAGGTGGATGACTTTAGAAAAACTTTTAATTTCTTTTCCTGAGTTTTATCTGTCAGATGGAGGTAATAGCAACTCCTACTTCATAGGTTGTTGGGAAGATATAGTTAGGCTAATAAGTAGGAAGCACACAGACTGGAAACCATATATTTTAGGTATTCATGCTGCATGAAGAGCACTGCTATAGAGACATCTATGGGCATTTTTCTGTTGAGGGTAGAAAGAGAAATAATTTTCTTTCATTTTTGTTTCTTTTGTTGGCACTTTCTCTGTAAATTTGAAGGTATTAAGAAATAATGGATCAAGATAGAAACCCCTGGATTAACTTCAATAGATCATCTTTGCTAGTCTGTAAGAGTGACAAAGGAGCAGTGTATTACAGTTTAATAATTCAGAAAAGAGAAGTAACCTGGTGTACTATTAGACAATAATGTAACAAATGTCATAGTGTCTTCTAGATTCTTTAATCTTCCTTCCTGAATGTGTCCAGATATTTGGCTGCAACTTAGTGGAGTGGATTAGTAGCCTTTAAAAAGCTATCATAGTGATAGCAGTGATGAATCCGTGATAAAGTCCTGGACCCTGATACAGCCATGGTCTAATCTTATAACTTGAGCATCCCGGGACATAAACAGGGAGTCCAGTTAGTACAGAAAACATTGAAACATCATTGAAAGTGAAAAGTGCTCAATTGGACATTGGGAAAACATTAAGTAGAAAATGGCCTGGTTCATAAATGGCATAAATATAACATACACATATTTCTAGATTTTAGATGAAACTTTAAAATTGGTAGAGTGGGGAAAATTGTGAGAATTCAAAAAAGTATTTCTCATGTTTATTATTTTTTAAAAAATCATAATTTACCCCAAACTTACTCATATGCCCTTCATTTTGTCATGGTTCTTCTTATATTATCTAAAAGGAGTCTTAAAAAAATAACTTATGAGAACAAAAATGTGTTTCATTAGTATTTTTGAAGGAACAATCATAAATTACCTTTCTTCTGTAGTCAGATGGATGAGATTTCTTTTTTTTAAAAGTATTGACTTTAATGGGGTGACATTGGTTAATAAGATTATGTAGGTTTCAGGTATACAATTTTTAATACCTATATATTGTATTGTGTGCTCACTACCACAAGTTAAATCTCCTTATGTCAGCTTTTATCCCTGCTTTACCCGCTCTACCTGTCCCCTCCCCTCTCCTCTCATAATCATATACTGTTGTCTGTGTCTATGAAGGTTTTTTCTTAATTCCTTCACCTTTTTCACCCAGTCCCCCAACCCCTCTCCTCTGACAACTGTCAGTCTGTGCTCTGTGTCTGTGATTCTGTTTTTATTTTGTGTGTTAGTTTATTTTGTTCATTAGATTCCACATATAAGTGAGATCATATGATACTTGTCTTTCTCTGATTGGTTGGATTTATTTGTGACAGCATGGATGAACCTGGAGAGTATTATGCTAAGTTTCATTAATTTTATAATCAAAGAATAGACTACTAAGTATTCCTTCTCTTTTATAGTCTTGTAAGCTACACAAAATGATAATAATCTAGTATCATCCTTTAGATCAAAAGCAAAGATACGTCACTGTGTCATTTAGTTCTATATGGTTTAAGTCAATTTTTTCTACAAATGTAATCTGTCATTCCTCAGTATCCTTACTTAACTGAAAGTTCACATGATGTCATTAATATTACAAAAAAAAATTCTTGAGGAAATGTAGAGAGGGGGCACAAATGGAATAATTAATAAATGGCAATGTTTATGCAAAGATTTCAGAATTGGCTGTTATTCAATGATTTGCATAAAGCACTTCCAAATGTAAAAACTCAATTTCTAAAAGGAAGATGGAGCAATCATTAGAATATTTTCAAATCTGGGTCTTAAATCAGAAAGATTTTTTAGTGAAGAAATTGACCTCTTCAAGTTTTCTCTCACCAGTAATCATTTGTAAATCAAGTTTATTTTATATAATCAAAATTTAGAGATTAGGCATGGGCTTAAACTCAGACATCTTAGTTCAATTACTGGTGCTTTCACTGACTGTGGAAAGTAACATGAAATGTATGTTTTCCATGTGCTGGGCATTATAGTGAGCATTTGAAATGGATTATTTTATTGAATCCCTTAAGCTTCGGGTCATAGTATCCCAATATTAATTTATCTTGCCAAAACCCATTTGACTCAGTGGATAGAGCATTGGCCTGCAGACTGAAGGGTCCCAGGTTTGATTCCGGTCAAGGGCATGTACCTTGGTTGCGGGCACATCCCCAGTTGGGAGCATTCAGGAGGCAGCTGATCGATGTTTCTCTCTCATCAATGTTCCGAATTCTCTAACATTCTCCCTTCCTCTCCGTAAAAAAATCAATAAAATATATTTTAAATTTTTAACTTATCTTCCTTGATATGCTATCCCTATATCCTTATGCAATAAATTCTATCCTATTAAATCTTACTTTTCTCAACTATAACATGGGGGTAGCAATACCTGACTCACAGGGTTTTTGTAAAGACCAAGCATTTGGCAGAGTGTCTGTCACATGGTGAGCCCTCAGTAGACATTGCCTACTACTTGGTTATTAGATTGGCAACTGGGGAATAAAGAGGGTAATTAATATGGCCAACATCATTAACCAGCAAGTCCTTAAGTCCACTTCTGTGAAACTCATTTTCTTTACCTCTAAAAGAAAAACACTTAATTCAATACCTTAATGATTCTTTTACTCAAAATAACCTGAAAATAAGCCGAAATATTTCAGTAGTGACCAAAATAAAGTCTGGAGCATATTCTGCATTCAAAATCTGGAAGTTACAAGACCAGGGAGGGGAAGGAAGAAATAGAAAGGGGTGAAAACCCAACAGAGGTCTTGGTCTCCAGTTCAAGTGACACCAGCAGTTTACAGGACTGCCCACATGCAATAGGTTATTTATAACCATTCATAGCGGATTCTGCGATATAACTGTGTGGGCCTATGATTTGATTTAGAGGACACAGCCCATGAAGTAGAGCAAGGAGCAATTTATGATCCACATTCATTTCTGGTTCATTTTCGTCACCTGTAGCGACAGCGGCAGAGGCGGCCTCATCCCATACTTCCTTCCCAGGAGCCATCAGATATCATCAGGGTCTGGCTATGGCTAGGAAGCCCCAAATGTGGGGAGAACTGTTCCAGTTGGACAAATGGAAGAAGAGATGCAAACTCACTTTCTTACTTCCTGGCTTTGGAGGAGAGAAATGAGCTCATTAAATTCTCTTTCCCTGGTCAATTAGCCATGCAATTAATCTCATTCCTAATTTTTAAAAACTCTATTCATCCCATCACAGTCTTGGGCCAGATGCAAAATTTTGCTACAAGACGAGATGGCCAAAGCCCCTCTCCCCCCCTCTCCCCTTCATTTCAAAGTTTTCTTACCCATGACCTTGCTCACCCTGTGATGGGGTTTTTATTATTCAGGTTGCACTTTCTCAAATAAAAGCGGGTGGAAATGATGGCATGGGAGCTGCGGGCCTGTCACCCTGATTACAGATGCAGTCTGTCTTCTCCTGGGCAACTGCTGGCTGTTTGAGTCTGGGACATTGCCTACCCGAGCTAGTGGAGCGAATCCAGCGAAAGCTTCCCTTTGCTATTTGTATGAAGACAGTTTTTGTTTTTTCTTTATGTTTGCGATCTAAAAAAAAAAATAAAGTCTCATGTAAGACTTTGTCCTCATCTTGAACCTAAACGCCATTATCAGAAAGTCAGGGTAAATCAGACAGCACTAAGCACTATATCAATGTTCCAAAGACAAAATCCATGCTTCTTCAGGGTCTAGAATCAAAGAGGAATTTGCCTCTGACTTGATGGAGTAGTTTGGGCATTACCAACCAGTTGTTATGCAAAAAGGCTAGCCTTGCCCAGCCCGTGTGGCTCAGTGGTTGAGCATGGAGGTATATGAACCAGGAGGTCAAGGTTCAATTCCCAGTCAGGACACATGCCCAGGTTGCTGGCTCAGTCCTCACTGGGGAACGTGCAGAAGGCAACCAGTCAACAGTCAATGATTCTCTCTCATCACTGATGTCTCTCTCTCTCTCTCTCTCTCTCTCTCTCTCTCTCTCTCTCTCTCTCTCCCCCCTCCCATCCCCTCCTCTCTGAAATAAATAATAATAAAAAAAGGCTAGCCTTCCTTTTGTGGACAATTAAAACCTCTACTTCCATTGTCCATCTCTTCTTGCGTGCTATCTGCTCCATCCAGTAGAGCACTTCCCATATTAATCATCGTTATTTTAAATTCCTGGTCTGACAGTTTCAACATCCCTCTCTTCCCTGCGCCCATCCCCCCAATCCCGGGTTTGGTGGTGGCTGTTTTGTCCTATGGTATTATTTTTGCCTTTGGCAGGCGGGGCTGTTTGTCCTGTGCCAAGAACAGTTGTTGACATTTTGTCTGTTCAGCTTTGCACTTGCTAGGACGGACTGGCAGCTTCTAGGCGCGTCACCTGTGGGAACAGACACCGGAAGTCAAGTTTTTAACCTTTTAACATATATATATATATATATATATATATATATATATATATATATATATATATATATATAAAACGGCCATGGAACCCTCACAACTTTGCACATTGTTTATAAAGATCTCACTTTGCCTGATTTTAGTCCTCACAACCACCTTCACACTGCCATGCTAATTTCTGATTTATAAAGCATTTTTCAAAACGTAACACTTGCTGGCTTTTAACTCTTTGATATTAGCTTATGCCGTCTAGTTAGATGCGCCTGATATGTAAATGAAAAACAAAGCGATCACAGTTGTATAGGTACTTAACGTTCTGATGTGACTTCACGGTCCTAGTGCGATCGCTGCCTGCCTCTGTACAACGACAAGCCTTTCCGCCCAGGGGACCAAGTCCACGCCCTCGGTTGTAAGTCCTGTCAGTGCCACGGCCATGCCCGGAGCTGCCACTACGACATCTCAGAGGACCCCTTTCCATCGGACCCCCACAGAGGGGGCGGAGGAGTCTGTGATGATTGTCAGCACAACACCACAGGTAAGGAGCAAATGGCCATCCAGACTTAGGCTGAGGTGGCCTGTGAGGCCCCTGTTACTTTAAAATGCGTTATTGCTATCTTGTTTAAGAAAGCTCTCTCCTGCCAAAACCGGTTTGGCTCAGTGGATAGAGCGTCGGCCTGGGGACTGAAAGGTCCCCAGGTTCGATTCCGGTCAAGGGCATGTACCTTGGTTGCGGGCACATCCCCAGTGGGAGGTGTGCAAGAGGCAGCTGATCCATGATTCTCTCTCATCGATGTTTCTGTCTATCCCTCTCTCTTCCTCTCTGTAAAAAATCAATCAAATATATTAAAAAGAAAAGAAAGCTCTCTCCTGCTGTGAATGTTTAAAACCCGAAGTTGGTTTACCACATCTTTCATAATCGCAACTAATGAGGTAGGTTTCAGAAATAGTAATCTAGTCTTTGACTATACTCAGGAAAAGCCCTCCTTCCCCACCACCACATGTGATTCAAGTATGAATATATTTTGGCTAACTCAGGACTGATTAGTTCGAATATATATGTGTCTTCTTTAAATCAGTGTTCTTGTGTGACCCTGATCTCCCACTATGCATGAGTTCTCATGTGGGGATGTTTACATGAATTTGGCATGGGCTCTGGGAACCTGGGAATGCTCTTTGTAAATACTAATTAAATACAGAGTGGATCATGGGAGTCTTGTTCTGAAACCATTCGGCATTTCGAAGGGCTGGTATATTAAAAGCAGAAGTAGGCAATATCCGACTTTGTAAAATGTAACAGACCCGGTCTTCTGGGTTCGGAACAGTGCTCCTCTGAAGTCGTAATGAGTTTATTAGGTAATTACTGATGGCCTGAAATGTCACGCAGGAACTAGGCTAGGCGCTGGGAACATAAAGATGAACAAGATGAAGAATATCCTGTCTCTGTGTGTGTGAGTACAGAGTGGGGAAGCTCACCACTGAAGGGACAATTACAAAGTAGTCTAATGCAGCAGTTTCCAACCTTTCAGACCCCAGGGACCACCAGTGGTCCATGGACCACCGGTTGGTGACCACTGGTCTAGTGGGTGCCAAGATAGGGCAAGTTCAATAGGAGTTATCCAGGTGAGAGAGTGAGAGGAAGGGGGATGGGAACGAACAAAGGTTTCTAATAAGAAAAACAGTCGTGTAATGTCCTAGAGGAGAGAGGCATGGAGACCCTTGAAGACCCGATAGATGGGAAATGGCTTATTGTAAGAAGAGGCGCTAGGAAGGGAGTTGGGCCAGATTCTAGAGGCCTCTAACACCATGCCGGATTTTGGTTTCTATTCTAAGGTAAAGAGGTGTCCTTAAGGGGTTTATAAAGAAAAGGAGCGTGATAAGTAAAGGTTTTTAAAAGACCTATGTGGCTATCATGTGGAGAGTGGATTGGGCAGGATCAAGTGTGGTCTGAGAAAACCAGGGAGCGGTGCACTGCAATGTGTCCAGCTGAGGGGCAAAGCGGCAGTGGTTGGCAGGTGGTGAGGATGGAGACAGGTGCAGGAAGGAAAGTGACAGCACCTTCCAAGCAGGGCGAAGTTACTATTCAAAGACTACATTACTATTTCTGAAAACGACTTCATTAGTTGCGATTATGAAGACTTACTTGGAAGTCTTCCAAGTAGGGAAGGAGGAAGCATGGAGACCTCAGTGTGAGCAACAGGGTCAACATTGACGTCAGCCATTGGGACAGGAAGCACGGGTGGATCAAGCTTGGGGGAGGGTGGCAGGTTCTCATTCGGACATGCTCACTGCGTGTTTCTAAGAGGAACTCTGTTGAGGGCAGGGGACTGGGTTCTGAGGCTGCTTGCCTAAGGACAGCCCTCTGTGGTGCCTCAGAAAAGGTCCCAGTCATCAGCACACTTGAGGGCCACCTGACGTACATGGCTGTTTGTTCATGTATGTTCATTCCTGTCACTATTCAATTCAGACTCCTCTCACCCTCCTGGCTCCAGGAAAGCTCTGTGAGAAGGGCGTGATATGTGTTTTGCTCACAACTACTCCTTCCTCGGCGCTCAGCACAGAGTTTGGCACATGGGAATCACCCACTGAATATTCATTAAATGGCAAATGCAGGAGATATTTCTGGATTGGAGATAGACATTTGAGAGTCATCAGCATATGTCAATAAAAATAGCCTAGAAATACTGTGAAACTATTGAATGTTTGATTAGTCCACAGGCAGTATCCATCAGAATGTGCATTTTGTCTTTATTCCTTCCTTAGTTTTCTAATATTGGGCCAATTTGGACAATATTTAAGGAGAATACATGTTTAAACGGGAAATGGATTGACTTGAGTTCTATTTTTGTGGTTCTGTATTGTACTTACATTTACTTTAGAGACGGCCTGTAGGTTAGATTTGTTTTTCTTTTATAAGGGAAAATTTCTGATTAGTAAATTGTAAGCTATAGGAATTACCTGATTTTCCTAAAATGTCAGGCTATTCTAATATTTAAAATGAAATGTGTTTGCTATGCCTAAATATAATAAATTTGTATTGTTATTTGCTATGGAAAATCATGGCCATAAGCTCTAACAGAAGCATTTGCTTTTAATCATGTTAACTGTAGAGTAATGAATGGTATTATAGTAAGAGCAGTCTCCTATTTGACGAGATTTAGTTCTGGAAAATGTTTATAATACTCCATACATAGTTGCTTCTCCCACACAGACAGAAATTTCTCATATTTGATTGAGGTCAGATGCCTAGCCCTAGAAATAAAGAAAAGTTTCAAGTTTGAGAAAGAAGCTCTTTCCACACGCCTGGGCCGTCTAAAGGCCAGCTTCCTGGAGGTGTGGCGTGTTAGAGCAGATGGGAGTTTAATGAAGGAAAGCGCGGTGTGTAGCGGGTTCATTGTTTCATATGCTCCGGATCACTACAGCGGCAGGTAGAGATGAAAGGTGCATTAAAGTGGACGTCCCGAAAATTATAGAATCCCCTCCAAGGAATACAGTCTTTAATTCTGAATTATGCAGCTGATGTTAATGAACTCAAAGTCACAACGCATCACCTCTCCCCGCCACAGGACGGAACTGTGAGCTGTACAAGGAGCACTTTTCCCGACCAGTCGGGGCAGATGCTTCGGCCCCGGACGTGTGCCAGCCCTGTGACTGTGATCCCGCTGGCACCGGAAACGGTAGCCTCCTGTGTGATCAGGTGAGTCCTCAGCATGGAAGGTAAAGGATCGCTCCCTTTCAAAGGCTAATTTGTCCCTGGCTCGGGTAGCTCAGTGATTAGCGCATTGTCCTGATAAACCAATGCTGTGGGTTCAATCCCTGGTCCGGGCACATACAAGAATCAACCAGTGAATGCATAAGTAAGTGGGATAACAAGTTAGTGTTCCTCTCCCTTCCTCTCTCAAAATCGATCAATAAGAAGCTAATATGGGGCTGAAACCGGTTTGGCTCAGTGGTAGAGCGTCGGTCTGCGGACTGAAAGGTCCCGGGTTTGATTCCGGTCAAGGGCATGTACCTTGGTTGCAGGTATATCCCTGGTGGGTGATGTGCAAGAGGCAGCTGGTCGATGTTTCTCTCTCATTGACATTTCTAGCTCTCTATCTCTCTCCTTTCCTCTCTGAAAAATATCAATAAAATATATATTTTTTTAAAAAATAAGCTAATATGGGGCATCATCTACTCATAGAATCCAGGACTGTATTTCTCAGGATGTCCTCTGTGTGTGTGTGTGTGCGCACCTCAAAGAGGTGGCTGCTTTCAGAGCGCTCCTGTGCAACTGTTATTAGGGACATGAGTTGTTGTGCTGGTTGGGTGGTCTTTTGCAGAGAGGAAAGGCTCACTTTATTTTTACTTTTACAAATGCCAAGAACAAGTTGGAAACTAGGGGGTTCAAATCAAAGTGGAAAGTAAATTGAGTATATGCCTGAGAATTATTGGACAATTAATGTCAGTAAATGATGTTAACCAAACAAAAACAAGTTTCCTCCCCAATTCCATAGAAGACAGTCTAACAAAGGTCATGTGCGTACACACAGGTCCAAATGGAAATTATGATAGTTGTGCTTGTAAATTTTATATTCTAACCTTCTCTCTATCTTAACAACACAGCGGATTTTTAAACTTTTATGCGCTTTTATTACAACATCACACAAAAAATAGTTTCTGACCTACATGAGCACAGATTTTTAACTCACCTGGGTCAATATATCCTACCTCAACCCAAAGACTGGGAAAAATATTTGCAAAGCATATATCCAGTGAGACTTGTCTCCAGCATATATAAAGAACCTTTACAACTCAATAATAAAAAGGCAATGCAATTAAAAATGGCTAAAGGATCTAAATAGATAATTCTCCAAGGAAGATGCACAAACGGCAGTAAGCACATGAAAAGATATCCAGCGTTATTAGTCTTCAGAGAAATGCAAATTAGAACCACAATGAGATACCACTTCACACTCACTGGCATGGCTGTTGTTAAAAGGATAGATAATGATACGCATTAATGAGTCTGTGGAGGTCATTGGTGTTCCCATAGACCTCTGTGGGATGTAACAGGTACATCCACTTTTACAGACAGAAAACAGTCCGGCATTCTTCAATATATTATCTGCAGAGTTTCCACATGACCCAGCCCGGTCACTTCTGGGTATATGTGCAAACAAAATGAAAACATACATTGTCACACTATCTTACTCATGAACATAACTTCTTTACTTATAATAGTCAAAATGTTGAATGGCCCAGTGTCAATTGATGAGTGGATAAACAAAACGTAGCATATTCACTCAGTGAAATATTACTCAACAGAAAGGAGAAAAGAAATAACATATTTTAACATGTCCTTTGGTCACAGGAGTAGGATAAGGAGAGGTCAGATTGCATATTTTCCATGTGCAAAAAACCTAGTTTAAAAATGCATAAAACAAAAGACATACTTGGAAGTGTTAACATTTTTCTTTGTTCTAGAAGCATTTTTAACCTATTTCTGATTGTTTTCTATTTCTTTTTTGATTGTTTTAATAGCAGAAATAAATAGGATTTTCATGAAATCCGGTATGTAGCCGGAGAGAGCTACACACAGGATTCTGAGTGCAGACACAATGGCAGAGCTATTCATGAGTTTAGTGCCTCCATGTTGTTCTTCTCTAAATCCATTCACAGTTTACCTTCATTGTTCTTATTCTCTAAGGATAGACACAAAGTCTGTGTGCCACAAAAAAATTACCATGACAGGTGAAAATATCATGCCAGGACTACCTTGCTGAAATAATATTTTCTGAAAACATTTATTGTTGTTTTCAGTGGGGTAACAGAATCCGTACTAAAAAAAAAAAAAAAAAAAAAGTTGCCAACGTTGTCAGAATTCTAAATGGTAAAATTGAACTCAAGGACATTTTCTAAATTCATTCAGTCGCAACCCTTAATAATATTAGGGAGCATACAGGAATATTAGGCAGCGGTACAAGTCTCATTTCGCCTTAATAACTCAGGAACCGAGCCAGCCCCAAATGGCCCGGGCGACCGTGTCGTGCGCTCTGGGCTCTGGAACGGAGCTTCCCTTTGGCAGTTGCCATTTGACACTCAATCCAGTCTCTTAAGATCCGGCGTGTCTGCCTCCCTCTTCCATTGGAGGTGCTGTAATTTTTCGTCCTGCGGATGCCAAGATCTTGAGATGGGCATGAAGTAATGCTCTGAGTCACTACCACCTAAAAATACCAGTGCCAAAGTCAAGACACATAATGCAATAATCATATTATATTAATAGGAGAGTGGGAAAGGGAGAAGTGCCATTATTTTTATTGAGGAGTCCTTCATACAGAGAGCCCTTCATCCCTAGGGCTGCGTGGATGAGTTTTAGGATATCTGTGTACACCTTTAATATTGTTGTTTTTCTTGTGTGTGTGTGTGTGTGTGTGCATGTGTGTTTTACTGTTGACACTATTACAGATCTCCCTCATCCCCTCCCACCACTATTTCCCCTCCATCCAGCCTCCCCACCCCCCAGGCCTTCCTTTGCCACACTACCCGCGTTTCCCCGAAAATAAGACATCCTCCGAAAATAAGACCTACTTCATGGAAACATAAGATATCCCCTGAAAATAAGACCTAGTGCATCTTTGGGAGCAAAAATTAATATAAGACACTGTCTTATTTTCGGGGAAACAGGGTATTATCTGTGTCCCTGGGCTAAGCATATATGTTCTTTGGCTAATCTGTATGTTATGTAGGAGTGTTTTCATTTATTTGTTTGTTTGTTTGTTTGTGTATGTGTTTTAGAGGGGAAGGCTTTTAGTACCTTCATCAGACCCAAAGGGTATACATGAGCCAAAAGATATTAAAATTCACAACCCTGGGAAAATAGGTCCATTTGTCTTAAGAGCAGCCTTGGCTGTTAGTACAGATTCATGATAACGTGAGTTTGTCAGGATGTCACTACACTCTGTTCTCGTTTCCTTTCAACTCCGTGCAGAGAGAGTTATTTGATGTCTTTCCCGAGTCTTTTCCTGATCCCGTGTGACTTACATCCGCCAGAACCAGACAGAGTCCAGGCCTGGGTGCTGTTTTAGGAAAGTGTTCCAGGGTCTCCTGAGAGGGTCTTTGAACTCCTTCAGTCCACAGATGAAGATCCCAGTCAGCTCTGACCCAAGGTGGGGGTACCCTGTCTGGCTCAGCCTGGCCCTCCACTGACCTTCCCTCACATGGTAGCTGGTTGCCCACGGTGGACCTGCTGTGGCCACCTGCCCGGTAGTGCTGGCGAGGCGAGGAGGCTGCATGTGGTTGGCTCTGTGGAAGGCATTCAAGAGCTGCTGTTTGGGTTCTTTCCTGTTTGGGATTTTCTCCACCCTCCCCCCACCCCTGCCTTCTTTCTCCCTTACTTTGCTGGATTCCTACATCTGGCCCAGGACACCATGAGGATTAAGCCTCAGCAGTTCAAGACATAGGCGCTCAGCCAGAGAGCAGTGCTTCTCCAATGCTGAACGTGCATGTGAATATCTCAGATGCCTTTTCCTTTTGACAGATTGGTGAGGTTCTTTACTGAGATTGTGCCGGCAAACATGGGAGTTAGGACTTACACACTGCACACTTTATTCAGAAGAATATAGCAAGTGTATAAAAAATATCATTTTGAATAATAATGCATATAGACAGCTCAAAGGCTTACCATGTAGTCTTCCATGGAGTCCCCCAAACAGTCCTAGTAGGGAGGCATCATAATTATCCCCATTTTGTGGATGGAGAAATAGAGGTACCAAGAGAATAAGAACTTCATCCTCTGTCAGATGTCTTTTAAAAGGCAGATGGTGATTGTGGGCAAGGCCAGGGTAGGGATGGAGATTGTCCATTTGTAAGAGCTTTCAGGTGATGCCTTGCTGCTGCTGTGTGGACGACTCTTTAACATGCAAGTTCCCAGAACACTGCCTATAGAAGATGCTCATGTGAAAGAAGCTGGCTTGTGTGTAATGTATGTGTGGGAGAGGAAGGGAGCAGTTGAGAGCCTGGAGGGTAGTTGAGAGCCTGTCTCTACCCACACATGTGTACACCTGGTGCCGGTGGGCTCACTCTGTCCTGTCCTCTGAATTCCATCTGAAAATCAAATGCTTTTCTAAGTTTTCCACACCATCGAGCCTCTGTTAAATCATAGCGGAGTTGTACACTGAATTAGAGGATCTAATGTAAGCCACTTTTTTTAAAAAAATGGAAAGAAAAAACAATAAGGGGACCAGAGTTGGGCTGAAAACGGGAAATATATATATAGTTGTAATTATGTGAGAGAAAGAAGGATGGCTGATCGCAGTGCTCAATAAGACATCAATAGACGGCTGTACCGGAGCCAGAACCGAGGGAAAGGATTAGGAGACATTAAAAAATAGATTAATAAGGCAGGAGGCCCGGGCTGGAAATGAATGAGGTGAAATGGAAAGGCATCAACAAAGGAAGTATTTCCTGGTCTGACCCGTGGAAGATGGAATAATAAGGAATAAGGACCCGACTCGTGAAAATTGATTGTTCCGCCACAGTGATAATTTTCACGAGAACACATTACAGAATGAGGCAGAATACACTTTTCTCTGCATAATGTCCTGTTTCCCGCAGTTCATCAGTGCTTTTTCATCTGCTCAAAACTAAGTCTTTGTCATTAATTACTACCACGTGTCCAAAAGTCACCACGTGAATTTTCCAGGAAATATATATCGCCTTGCCTTTTGTGTTGCCCAAATGTTATTGTGTACAAATTGATGGAATGCACAAGTTTCGATAGCCTATGAGGAGCTTGCTCCTGAATCACGTGATTTATGGATATTGCCTGTGAGCATTAAGGTGGTGACAGATATGAAAGGTGGGGAGTCTATAGCTTAAAGAAAGCCTTGGAGTCTATAGCTTAAAAAAGCCTGGCTGGTTTGGCCCAGTGGATGAGTGTCAGCCTATGGACTAGAACAGGGGTGGGCAAATTTTTTGACTCAAGGGCCACAATGGGTTCTTACACTGGACCGGAGGGCCAGAACAAAAGCAACCTGACCATGCTGGCACTCTCCTCTTGGGCTGCTGGTGAAGGAGCAGAGGGGAGAGCAAGAGAACCCTCCGCTCTTTCGGTTCCGCGGGCCGGATAGAACAGCTGAATGGGCCGGATCTGGCCTGCGGGCCGTAGTTTGCCCACAGCTGGACTGGATGATCCTGGGTTTGATAGGGGCAATGTGTCCCGGGTTGCAGGCTCTATCCCCAGTGGGGGGCATGCAAGAGGCAGCTGATGATTGGTTCTCTCTCATCATTGATGTTTCTATCTCTCTCTCCCTCTCCCTTCCTCTCTGAAATCAGTAAAAATATATTAAAAATAAAAAAAAAGACTTGAAGATTTGGGCGTAAGTCATGTGGTCTCTCATTCAGAGACTTAAGGAGAGATGAGTAGTGGCATTTCCAGTTGAGCAATACCTGATGGGGAGTCGCGGCTACCAAGGATAAAAACAAAGGTTAGGGGTGCAAACTGGAAAAGAAGGGGAGACTGAGTCTGAGCTTGATAGAAAGGTTCACACTGAACAGTTATCCGAGAGAGAGGAGGTGGCTCCCCTACATCACCCCACTCATAACGGGGTGGAGCAGAAATTCAAAGCCCAAGGCCAACTATATAATAATTTAATAATTATAGTGCTACCATAATTATAAGGTTCAGGAGTCTGGGTCTTCCATTGCCAAACTGGCTGCTTATGCCCACTGCTCACCAGGAGGAAGGCACATGCCCATTTGATTGGGGAACATCACGCCCGGTCTGACTATAAATACTCAGGAATAACAGTGTGCATGGCATCGCGTGTCCACATCATTTCTGGAGAGCAATACAACTGTCAGATGAGGATTAGGCTGATGCCCAGGCATTCCTGTGGCTCCCTGGGCACTTACCACACCCCAGGCTTCCAGCCCATCGTCTCACACACGCTGACCACTGTATCAGGGTCTGTTTGAACAGCCTTACCATCCCTGATGGGCATCTTCCTCTCTTAAGGTTCGGAATTTATATTTCCACTGGTCCCTCGAACTAACTCTGTGGCGAGCAGCCATTCTACGCTGTAAGTTCCCAGCAGCCTGAGTCAGCTTTGCCCAAATAACACAGAATCAATATCGTTAAACCGCACGAGTTAACCCTCCTAAACGCGTATTTCTACACAACATTAACTGAGGACGTGGGGAATTCATTTACTCGTGCTAGAAATATTTTTAAAACGCCCGTTGTGAGATCCTTCATTTTGATGAAGTCCTACCATCATCTTGTTAATAAGCACTGTATTAATTTTGCAGCAAATTACAATAAGACCGCGCTCTGTATGGCTGTGCCATTCCGCTGACATTTATGAAACGCTCTAATTTAACATGGTGACATCTATTACATGCATCTTTTACACGTTAGAGATAATAATCTCGGAGAGAAATAGGCCTAAACCAGCCAAAAAAAAGAGGAGGGGGAGTGGTAAGAGGGAGATGATGCAATATGAAATCATCCCCCTTTGAGAAGTAGCACTATAATTATTAAATTATTATACCCACTGCTGGGAACTGCACAGGTGGGGAACCTCTTTACACTCCTTCTGTCTTGAGCACTCAAAAGACTGAGAGAGAAAAATGTGATCCATTCCTACCGTCGTTTTGTTTGAGCATGCCTCAGAGCGTTACCCTTCGCCCAGTGCTTGGAGATGAGGGTGGCAAGTTCGGGTGGCCACCCTATGCCACCCTATTTCTGGGAAACACCTTAGGAAAGGGGCGAGGCCTGGGAAATCACACCCGCCTGACAAAGGGCAGGCCCTGTAGAACGGCCAAGACAAGACATCTCGGTTTTCCACCCAGTAGCCGCCTTTCTTCTCAGATGAATGTTTTTGACAGCTGAGCCAGGTGATAAACAGCCATATCCCAGAAACACTTAAATGGAAACAAGGACAGTGATGTACGTCACTCACCGGGCGCTCTGCAGCGCGTGGCATTTAGATGTGGCGGAAACCACTGAGGATCCATTTATTTGTTTTGCAAGAGGAATGAGTACCTGGCAAAGGTAGCCTGCTACATTACTGTGGACGTTTCTTCTCTGGATAGGCAGAAGCTCAGGGAAAGAAATCAGTGTACGTACACCGGATAGACTCAGTAATTCTCAGGGTCTGCCTCCGAGGACTGAGCAGGCTCCCGGCAGGAAGAATAGACTGTAGGCCAGTGTTTCCCAAACTGTGGGTGTGTTAGGGTGGGGGTATTGATTATGATTAGTCCCTGGGACTCTTGAGGGGAAAGACGTGGCAGGAGCTAACAGGGGTGGGCAAACTTTTTTAAAAAATTTTTTTAATGATTTTTTTACAGAGAGGAAGGGAGAGGGATGGAGAGTTAGAAACACTGATGAGAGAAAAACATCAATCAGTAGCCTCCTAAACACTCCCTACCGGGGATGTGCCCACAACCAAGGTACATGCCCGTGACCAGGATGGAACCTGGAACCCTTGAGTGCACAGGCCGATGCTCTATCCACTGAGCCAAACCGGTTAGGACATGCTTCATATTTTTTAAACACAGAAGTGGTGTTTTCACACACACACACTCACAATGATCATGTATGGACCATGTCTTGATTTCACCCTGAAAGAATTCCATCTCTTAATGTGGAGGGCAGTGAAGAAAGCTGACTGGAATGATTACTGCAGAATCGGACTCTTTCCCATTGCTGCTGATAACCCCACCTGCCTCATCGTTTCAGTTGTCACACAGTTGGCTGTGCACACTCACCATGTCCACATGGCCTGGGACCGAAGCGGAGAGGCCCTGAGTGTGATGACCAGGCAGTCTATAGCCACGGCTAGCCAGCGTCAGTGCTGTTCACAGAACTTCACTAAGTAATGTCTGGACTACTTGGCTGATTCTTCCCTTTGCATCCAGCATCCTACAGAGATAGACTACCACCTTGACCTTCCTAGCTCTGGTTTCCCTGCTGTCCCATTAGTAGCTTATACCAAACAGAGTGAATGTAGCATGGTGGTTATGAACGTGGATTTGGAAGTTACGCCACTTAGGAGCTGTCTGGCCCCCCAGTAAGCAACATAATCTTTCTAAGGTTTGGTTTCTTCTTCAGTAAAATGAAGAGTCAGTCATTTCATAAATGGTAACGTGGTTAACACTCCTGCTGTTGTGGAGCTTACGTTGTAATGTGGCTTCTTCCTTCATTCTTTTCCCTGTTTCTCAAGTTGGAATTGCGCACGGATGTATGAATCCCCATTGGTTGTTCTAGTCTGCAATGAAATGAGAAAACATCTCCAAACTGGACTTTACTCTCTCTTTTTTTAATGTATTTTCATTCTCAAGTGAGCAGCCCAAAGAAGAAAAAATACCATTTTACCTGGCAGTACTTAAAGCATATAACTTTTTCACATTTTTGACCACACTATAAATAATCTAACTGTACTTAATGTGATTAAGGCATGCAACAAATGAACCATAAAAATGCTGAAATAGCCCTACAAGCAGGATTGTGTAAAAAAAAAAAAAGGTTCCGTACAAAATGACGCTGTTAACAAAGACCTTTATTTTAAGGTTGCTGAAGGGATACTATTAGGAGAGCAAGATCTTTCCTTAAATTAAGCATCTTGCATGTGTAAAACAAGCTTAGGTGAACAAGACATCAAATGAGAGGAACGGAACAGAGAGGTCGAGTTGTAAAGACTAAATTAACTGCTGTCTCTTCTCTATTTCGGTCTCCACATGACCCACCTCATTTGGGTTTCTTTATGTGATGCTCAGTGCTTAATACCACGGTTCCCTCTTAGCCACCTTCTAGTGACTTCTACCGGGTTTATTTTCATCCGATTGCATATATTCACCCTGCTGAGGCGTCCTAGGTTTTTGTGTCAGTGGGGTTAGGTGGGGGACACACACACACACCTTCTTACCTTCTTGGCTGTCTAACATTTTAAAAAAAATTTCCTCCCTCCCTCCCTCCCCACCTTATACCTAATGAGCAAATTATCTAAAAATAGATGCGGGCATCACTCAACAAAACGTTGTATCTTCCCTAGATGGGAGGCCAGTGTGATTGTAAGCGACGCGCTTCTGGCAGAAGGTGCAATCAGTGCCAGGATGGATTCTTCAAGCTGCAGGCGCCGGATCCTGATGGCTGTAGTCCTTGCCACTGCAATACCTCGGGGACCCAGGATGGAGATATTACCTGTCACCCCCGTTCAGGCCAGTGCACGTGCAAAGCAAATGTTACTGGTACGTGTGATGCGGGCGCGTCGGTCACGTCTCCCTTGCCATCTGGAATAAAATCCTCCGTTTGATTTCTTAACGGACGAGCAAAGCAAATCTCCTTGCTCAAGGCAGGCTGGGAAAGAGGGGGAAGAAAAAACACAATCTGAAAGAAATTAACTGTCTAAAATGATTGAACTAATAATTCTATCACCCTTCCACCGGAAGCTTCCTTTAATCAAGCCTTTAGAAGTTTGCGGAGTCGGTAGCCGCTGTACGTCACATGGTCCCATACTAATAAGTCAGAGAAAAATATAATTTGCTTAGCGCATAGATGTTTCTTTCAGAAAATTAGCACTTTTTTCAAAAAATGGTTTATGCTTAATGAGTTCTAAGCAAATGATTTCCCTGCTAGTTTTCTTAATAGACCAAAATAAATGGATTTTTTTTTCAAAATATTTCTGTGCTACAGGGTCCTTTGTGATAAATCTTTCCATATTTTCCTATTATATTTCTTTGAACTGTTCCTATGAAATGCAAAATAAGTCAACATAACTCCACAGATCACGTAGTCTGCTAGGGTTAGTTATAAAGGGCCCCATAATTTTAATTTTGTAATTCAGTGCCAAGCTGATTATAATAAACAGCCACCTTCGGCGTTATTTATCATTTTTTTATACGAGACGTGCTTTTTTGTTTGTGACTCCCACAGGTATTTTTCAGAAATTAGATTTGATTATAGCAATTTATTACATCCAACATTTTTGAGGGGAACCACAGCCACATAAGGACAAAATTTATCAAGTGCCCAAAACGCGCTGTGTACATAATGCACTTTGAAATGTTGATATATGAGAATATTATGTGCAGAAAGTTTCCTGATGAAGTGAGTCTCATATTGTAACTGAACAGGTCTCGGTTCGTATAGGAAGTTTAAAAAAGACCTTTGCCTTTCTATTGTCATTCAAGTCCTCCATCGTTTTTCTAACATTGACCTGAACCTAAAAATAATAAAATCATACCTAACAGTCACACACACACACTCACGCACATACACGAGTGTGTGCACATACATATATACACACATACATATGAACATAGCATTCTGAATAATATTTTCACTTGTAATGTAACACTAAAAGGGATTCTTTATATAGATATACATATATTTTATTCAGCTAGATAAGAAGTTCATTTTAATTTAATAAAAGAGAATGCGGGTGTGTTAATGGTATTACACTAGGCTTCCCTGGTTTAGGAAAATATTGTATCAAAATTTAATGTAACTAGCCCGTATGCATTTCAAACATGCAAAAACTAACTTCAGAGAAGCTGGGAAACCAATTTTTACAGGGGAGCACACTGTCTAAACGGTATGATGCTGCAGGAATTCTAGGACCTCTGAACTCATCTCTATGGCATCTTCTTTTCTTTATCGTGGGATATATTTTAAATTTTAAGTATGAAAATGGAACTTAAAGAAAGGCCTTTAAAGACAATGAAATAGTCATTTCTCTGTACAATGGTTAGATTCTAGAGCTTAAGGGAGAAAACAATCAAAACTTACTATTTACTTAGAAATTGTTATGGCCTCCCTATCACTTACCTCTTATATTACTGGTGGATCCAGATGGTTTTCTGCAGGAAAATATAAATATATATGTGTGTGTGTGTGTGTGTGTGTGTGTGTGTGTGTGTGTATTTGAAGATGAAATCATTTTGATATTAATTCTAAAGTAATTTCTGCACGTTCGGTATGTTTAATAAAAATATAAACTCCATACGCATACCTTTTTTTTTTTCCTAAGGGGAATTAACAAGTAATCTTACTCAATTTTACCTTGTTAACAATGAAATACAAAAACCCAGAAAATACCAGTGTGTGTTGTATATGCTTCGGAAAGCAAACTGTTAGAGCTAACAAAACTGTTAAATCTTACTAATGATCCTATCACCGGTAAAATACATTAGCACCAATAATTTTATTAAAGTAGGTCATTCATCTAGAATAAAAAGGGAGAAGAATGTGAATTAAATGCCAAGTGTGCTAACTCGCCTGCACTTGTTAACACCCGATGTGATGCCCCGTAGGCCTTCCCAAGTATCGTTAGGAATAGATTACCTGTCAGGAATATGTATGGCATATTCAAATAAGCGCTGCGCATATTTTTAAAACCGATATGATATGAATCCATGTAGACCAATTTTAATAGTTCAAAATGAGTCATAATTCTTGTTAACAATACAGTTATTTTTAAAATTTGCGGCAATAGTGGCCCTTTTTTTATTTTCCGTATTGAAATTAAATGATATGCCTTAGGTGAGTCATTCATCACTGTTAAGGAACTTGCCTTCCATTGGAGTTCTTGAATTTTTATTCCTACATATACATATATATTATGCATCTCCCTTCCCGCTCAGGAAACTCGTTTCTACATAGGAGTTCCTGAGTGTGTTTTTGACTGTTATTTTAGCACTAATTTTTTTTATTGCCACTAAAGCTTAAAATAAATGTTTCGGTTGATTCAGCCCCACCGAGTCTGTTGTTTAAATTCACGGATAGGTGAACGCTATCTAGAGAGAGTGTTCTGCATCTCAGTGTTTACTATTTAACAGTGCTTTTATTATTTTGTCATGTAATAGTCTTTTTAAAAGAAACCTAAATTGTCAGAGATTTAAGTATAGTCTCCAGAACATTTTTCCCCATTTGTGAAATGTGTGTGTGTGTGTGTGTGTGTGTATATATATATATATATATATATATATATATATATTCCTTTAAATAGGAGTAATCTAAACAGAATTTATTTAGTGTTTAAAGAGGTATGTTCTGAATCACACAATATGACAAGCAATGTGATTGCTTTATGAGCCAAGGAGAGCATAATTTATTTTAATTGAAAGTGATAAAATATAGGAGCATATAAAAGCATTGAAATAAAAATTGCTCTGGATAAGCTTTATTTATATTAATTATCAAAATGTGTGTTATTTAGAAGTAAGTATATATATATCCTGTTACCACCAAAATAGTTATCAGCTAAACATTTTTAGGGAGTTCTGATTTCTAGGAAAATAACTATGCTGTTCTTCTGTATGGCTTTGAAAATGAATTTCCCCTTCTTTTGCACATTTTAAATGAGCATACTTTGTTAAGATAAAAATACCGTATCTGCCGGCGTATAAGACGACTTTTTGGCCCTGAAAAATATGCCTCCAAGTGGGGGGTAGTCTTATACGGCGAGTATATAACAAACTCTGTATTTTGAGTGGAAATGTTAGGGGGTCGTCTTATACGCCGGCAAATACATATTTTTCAGGGCCAAAAAATCGTCTTATATGCCGGCAAATACGGTAAGTAAAAGTAATAGTTTTACCATAGCTGTTAGTTTTAAAATAATAGTTTTAATACTCATCCAAGAGAAGAGTTCTGGTATGTGTATGAAGTGACATTTGCATTGAGAATTTCAAGTTAAGCAATATGCAAATTAAAGTTAATAAAGCACTGTACAAAATCAAAGTTGCATCTTCACCAGGTTAACTATCATCATCATGTTTGGAGTCCGTGACTAGCCCTGCATGGCATCACTTGGGAGAAATCGCCCAACACTTGTGTGTGCATGAAATGTCAGCATTCCCATTGCTTGTGCTTCAGCTACCTTGAAAGCATGCTAGCATCATTTTCACCTTTTCCTCTTTTATTTTTTTAAACAAATTCCATCTCTAGGGCTCCGATGCCACCGTTGCCATCCTGGATTTAAATTCCTCCGGAGTTTCCCTGATGGTGGATGCAAGCCCTGCCGGTGTAACCCCTTCGGCTCCATGAGCGAACTCTGCGACCCTCTGTCGGGGCAGTGTGAGTGCCAGGCGCACGCCAGAGGCCTCGTGTGCGACACCTGCAGAGAGCACTTCTACGGGTTGGACCTCACTGGCTGCAGGGCCTGTGGCTGCCACCCCGCTGGGTCCCTGCCAGGGACGGCCTGTGACACTGGGACAGGGCAGTGCCACTGCCAGCCCGGCGTGGCAGGGAGGCAGTGCGATGGATGTTCGGAGGGCTCCTTCTACCTCCGGCAGAATAGCTCTTTCCTCTGCCTGCCCTGTGCCTGTGATCAGACGGGGACAGTCAATGGCTCTCTGCCGTGTGACCAGTCAACAGGGCAGTGTCCATGCAAAGCAGGAGTCACAGGCCTACGCTGCGGCCAGTGCGGGCCTCACAGGTACAGCCTGACCGCTGGCGACCTCCAGGGCTGCTGGCCGTGTGAGTGCGACTCCTCGGGGACGTTCCCGGGGACCGTGTGCGACCCAAGCAATGGCCAATGCCCGTGTTTGCCTCGTCGTCAAGGAAGAAGGTGTGACCGGTGCCAGCGGGGTAAGAGGGAAATGTGCCGCCTTCTCAGGGAGCCATGTCGTTTCTTCTTCCTTTATTCCATAGCGGGCGGTTCCTCTTTGTTACTCCGTTGGGGCTTCTCAAAATGTAACCCACAGCGTCAGTATTGAGTTTATATCTTTATGAGGCACAGACACAAGGACTCAGTCTACTCAAGATCCTGTGGCATGTTCATCTGATTTTAGGTGAATGCCAGCCAATGACATCTCAGAATTGAGACTTACTTGTATTTAATTTCTCAACTCCAACTAAAAAGAGTGGAAAGGAGGGAGGGAGGAGAGGAGAGAGAGAAACATTAATGTAAGAGAGGGACATGGATTGATTGCAAGGGCAGGCACTCTAACCACTGGGTATCCTGGCCCAAGCAATCTCTCTCTCCTTGTTTTTGTTTTGTTTCTGGTCCTGCATTCTTTTTTTAAAAAAATATATTTTATTGATATTTCACAGAGAGGAAGGGAGAGAGATAGAGAGCTAGAAACGTCGATGAGAGAGAAACATCGACCAGCCGCCTCCTGCACAACCCCCAACGGGGATGTGCCCACAACCAAGGTACATGCCCTTGACCAGAATTGAGCCCGGGACCCTTAGGTCCGCAGACTGATGCTCTATCCACTGAGCCAAACCGGTTTTGGCTATGGCTCTGCATTCTTATAGCTTCAAAAATTATGTTGAAGTTATCTCTTTCTGTTACATTTACATTGACAGATAGAACACCCTTATCTTGAACTATCTCTGTCATAAGCAGGCACTTCAAGGAGCCAACTCTGCAAGTAGGCACACTAAAACACAGGGCTGGAATCTTTCATTCTGTGCCTTTAAACACATCGGAGAGACCAGTCGCTTACTGTGGGGGGGCGGGATGGGGGTGCGACCTGGCCAGCCTGAGGACTCCTGCCGGCCTCTTTCATCCGTAATTGTAAATATTACCGGCCAGCAGTAGACCGCTGCACACAGATTCCTGTCCCGCTTTCTTAAAAAACATTATTAAAGAAGGTGTATGCAATGAAGCCTCATGTATTATTCACCTACCCTTACGGGGATGTACAAGGAAGAGGCTTAATTCAACTAAAATTTATAGGCAATTTGTTAAAGCAGCAGCGCGCATTAGAAGGTACATTAGAGCGCCATTGGTTTTAATATGCCATTCAATAACTTGAGCAGAGGTTAAAAATGCTGCTTAACCTCCATTAAGTATTTTAGAAATGCTTTAATTTAAAATTATTTGGAGTGTGTGTACATATATGAATGTACACATCCCCACGCTAATAAATACCGCGCTAAGGATGTGTTCCCTGCGTGCGTGCGTTTCTGTGCGGGTGACCCCGTAGCGAGCAGCTGCAGGCACTTAGTCAGAGGCCAGGCCGGGAAAGGATGGCACCGCCGTGACCCGCCCGTGTCCTTGGGAACCAGAGGCAGCGAGGGTTTGCCGAGGACTCTGCAGCTTCGGAATAAAATAAAGGCTAATTTATAATGGAAACAGCTCCCCGTGACACGTTTTGTGCTAATAGGACCGTTCCTCATGCTTTGCCCTGGTGTTTGCTTTTGCTTTTGTTTTATGATTCTTTATGATTCATACAGACTATTAGAAAGTAGCGCCTGCCCTAACTGGTTTGGCTCAGAGAGTAGAGAGCATCGGCCTACGGACCATCTCAGGTTTTAAAGGGTTATGGATATCCATCCATCCATCCATGGACCCATCCATCCATTCAGCTTTCCATCCATTTCGCTCACATATTCTTGTTTTTTAAAAACAATCTTTTGGGTACTTTACACTGTACCAGGGAGGAAGCTGCGTACTGGTGTGAGATATACTGTCATAAATACATTAAACTTAGGGTTGTATAAAGGTCTATAATTTAGTAGGGGAAACTGACTTGTATATAAATAAACAGTGTGATTACTACAATATCAGAAATAGAAATATTACTACAGTATAAAGAACTAGAAAAGGAAACAGACTGATTAATTCTTCAAGGATTGGGGATATGTAGAGCTTAGACAACAAAGTGACTTCTGAGCCGAGTTTTATAGCAAAGAGAGGTTGGGGAGATACTCAAGGAGAGAACAGCTGAACAGAAAGAAGAAAGGGGAGAAGAGCATTCAAAAAGCATATTTACTCTAATTGAGAAGGAGGTGAGAGAAATCTTTTCAATAAGAGAAATTATACCTTGTAATGGATGATATGAACATAGATTTATGCATTTATTGACGTTTGGTCAAATCTATGAGTAATTTTTTTAGCATTTTTATTTTCCTAAATGTTTTGTTGATTTTTTAGAGAGAGAAGAAGGAAGAAGGAGAGAGAGGTAGAAACATCAATGATGAGAGAGAATCATTGATTGACTGCATGCCCCATACTGGGGATGGAGCCCACAACCAGGGCATGTGCTCTGACCTGGAATTGAACCTTGACCTCTTGGTTCCTAGGTCAACCCTCAACCCTAACCAAACCAGCCGGGTCAAGACTAGCGTTATTTTTATATAAAACTACCAAAGGGAAGAAAATTGTTACTGCCTTAATGCGAAGATTCGCATCATCTACGCTACTTTATTCTGAAAATATTGATTTGTAAAACCCTTTTCTAAGTCAGTCTTTTGTTACCTGACATGGGGGAGCCACAGATCCCCCCCTCGACTCTTGCCTTAATATCCTGTCCATTCTCTGGCTTACACTGAGAGCCGTTACTTCTAAATGGCTTATAATTAGTGCTTATCCTCGGCTCTGCCCTCCTTTTCGGAATAAGGCCTAGAGGTTAAGCTTGTTTTCTTTCTCCCATTTTAAGACCTCAGTAAAGCCTCGTTGTTCATGGTCCTCGGGAGGAACATTGCCGGGAAATGGCTCTCCTTTTATGCCCAAGACAGGTGCTGTGTTGTGCAAATAGCCACGACAGGAGATAAGACCGGCCTCCTGGCTAATAACTTTGAACTCTAAGCATTCCGTAAACCCTCTCCAAGAGAAAGCAACGGGGCTTTAGGGGCTTTACGATCCGGGTGACTTTTTTGCTTTGGCTGCAAAACGCATTGTTTCCCACAGGAGACTAGTCTTGCTTGGGACCAGGGGTCCGCTGAAATAAAACGGGGGCCCATAATAACCTCGAGGGGGCTGAATTGTGTCGTAGCCATGTAAACGCAAAGCACTGCACAAGGTATAGGGAATGGCATTGGCCTAACGACTCAGCTTAAGTACGCGGCACAAAATCATTCCTGGAAAGAAATCTCCAAAGAGATCAGTGAAAAGGACAGGGACACAAAGATGGGGAACGAAACTTGGAGCTAATGGAGGGAGATCAGAAACGCATTGAGTTCAAGGCGAGAGACATTAAGGTCAGTCATCTCGGAGCTGCACCCAGGAGTTGAAGCGCAGGGCGGAGGGGAGGGGGAATGGTCTTTTCTACATTGGGAAGTCATACAGGGGAAGGCAATGGTCTGTTCAGGTAAGGCAAGAGGCAATCACTGGGCAGGAAGGCACCTGAGTCATCCTAATTAGAACTGCTTAGAAATAGGACAACTGAAATACTGGTGGGATTAGCCTCTATAATCATGCTCCCGAGAGGAGGAGGGGAATTGGCCCCCCACAATTCCAATGTAATCATTTCCTCGAAGCTCTACCTCTAGGTTGCAGCCCCCCGAGGTGTTTTAATACCTTTGTTGTTCTTCTCTGCATGCTATCTCTATATTTTTCCTAAGGCGTTCTTTATTCTCCAAAACGTGGAGAATATTCCCGGTCTTCTGCACCAAAATGGACCCTCCCGGTCCTTACACAGTTACCTCGTAAATCATTTCTTGTAAAAAAAATTATCCTTAATCGTTCTAGAATTCTCTGTGGCTCAAAGCTATTGCAATAAGTCTGAAGTTAATTCTGCTTCTAAGTATCTCTGCTAATGTGCAATTTATCCAAATTGGAGAGCTGTTAGTACATTCATGATGCTATCGTCACGGATTTAAGGACCTGGGTACCTTCACGGGGAGAAAAGTGCACAGAATCACAGCCCCGGTCATCTTGAATCCAAAATCAAAGTCTCCCAAATTTGTGACTTTGGTCACATGATAAATCAGATGGGAGTACCCACGTTAATTGGCAAGGCCATTTGTTATTTCTGGAAAAAAAGGCATATGTATAAAGAGAATTGCTGTCAGTGGATGCAAAGAAGCAAATGACATAGTCTGGTTGTAAATTATAATAAAAGTGGCAATATTTGTTCTTTCCAACTGAATGGCACAGATTTGGAGCTTCATTTTTCATTCTCCTTGAGCTCAATCTTTTCTCTTTTACTATTCCCGAAGCTTTGTAAGAGAGACTATGCAGGACTAGACGACAGGTCTATTGGTGGTGGCTGTGAGAGAATGGCTTGTTCTCAGCAAGAGCCTTACATGGGTCTTGCAGTGTTGCAATTTCCTTTTGTTCCTCCCTCAAGAATAGGTGACGCAGTACGGATTCACTCAGTACGCATGCTCTTCCTCTCTTTAGGGATTACTGATATTTTATACCTTTAAACTCATGACCACAATTGACATTCCTTTTCATTTGCCAGAACTTTATTCATTAGACCCCCTCTGAAATCTCTCCCCCCATTTTTTCATGAAAATTTCTTACCATGATGCATGTGTCTGTGTATGTGTGTACATATGCATATACATACAAAAACACATGTGTCGATCCCAAGAACGGTTTCTCTTTCATTTTCCTACTCCATCATTCAAATGCCCATATCCCTTTTAATTTTATAACTGTGGCCGAAACCAGTTTGGCTCAGTAGTAGAGCGTCGGTCTGCAGACTGAGGGGTCCCGGGTTTGATTCCAGTCAAGGGCATGTACATTGGTTGCGGGCACATCCTTGGTAGGGGATGTGCAAGAGGCAGCTGGTCCATGTTTCTCTTTCATCAATGTTTCTGGCTCTCTATCTTTCTCCCTTCCTCTCTGTAAAATACCAATAAAATATATTTAAAAATAATTTTATAACTGTGGACTTCCACCTTTTTCTAGGTCCAGGAAATTTGAAGTAACTTGACAATATTTGCGAATGCTATTTTTCTTTCTTTTTGCTATAATAAGAATGGGTGTATGCTTGCTTTAAATTGCGTGGGTTTAAAAATATATCACTTGTGGGAATCAGTGCCTATTTTAATAACTGGGTACATTTTTTGCCTACTTTGTGACAAACGCTATACTGGATGCTGGGGAGACAGTGGTGAGCTAACCCGTTGTGGTCCCTGCCTTCAGGGAGAAAACAGTCTGGTGGAAATGAGATGATAATGTTCATGAGACTCCAAAGGAAATAGATATGATGCTATGGAGCTGTAACGGGCATGCCCAAGCTGGCCTCGGTTAGGTTTCTCAAGGGAGTCACAAGACCTGTTGTGTGTAGGAGTGAGCTAAACGGAACAGGGGGTCAAGGTCATTTCAGCAGACAGACCCCCTGGAAAAGGCTGTGAGGCATCAAGAGAAGATGTAAGTGTGAAACAGAACTGAGCTAGTGATGGGCAGCGAACTGACCCTGGAGAGAGAGGTGGGACCCGGATGGAGGATTAAAGGCCGTGTTAGGGATCTTGGTATTTTATTCCTAAAGAAATAGAAAGTCATTAAATTATCTTCAATAGAGGAATAAGGTGTTGAAATCGTACTCAGAAAAGGGCTGTTCCGGACACAATATGAAGACTAGACTGAGGCGGACAGGAAAGCTATCATTGGTTGTGGTGACCTCAAGCTGAGATGCCCGGGTTTGAATCCAGCTTCTGCAGTTTATCATTTTAGGAAAGTTGGTTAATCTCGCTAACCTCCAGTTTTATAATTTATATGACAAATAATAATGCCTGGGTTATTAGCATTGCTGAGAGAACCCGTGGAGGTCATGAATATAAAGCTCTTACCATACATAGCCCCTGGGATACAGTGTTAACTGTGAAAAACTTGGAGGTGACTTGAACTAGGGGGGTGACAGCAGGGATGGAGAGGAGAGTAAAATGCTTAGAAGACAATACCATTGGCTTGGTCATTAGCTGCACGAAGCCAGGGGAAGTGAAGGACGCAAGCTAGTTGCCAGATTTAACAAAAAATACGTTTTTTCAGGTAATTTAAACTTTATTTTTATTGTTGGCACTGTTACAGTGTCCCCATTTCCCCTCGCTTTGCTCAACTCCATCCAGTGCCTGTTCCCCTCAGGCCTTCACCCCGCTGTTGTCTGTGTCTCTGGGTTATGCATACATGGTCTTTGGCTGACCGATTCACCTTCTTTCGTGAATTTCAGGTCATTTTTAAATATAAGCAAATATCAGGTGGAATATAATTTTACTTAAAAAAGTCGTTAGAAATTTAACTGTGAGTCTTATATTCCATTGGCTCTCCTGGCAGGATGTTTTGGAGTTCTAGGTTGAGTATCTGAAGAGATGGCGATGCCATTTGTTAAAATGAAGGTGGTTAAAGGAAGATCACAAAGTAGGTTTCCAGGGCACTGAGTTTTGGGTGCCTGGGTACAAAGAAAGTGGGTACAGTGCCAATCATGGACTCACCCTTGCGTTGGTGCTAATTGACACAAGAGCCAAGCACAGCTCTAAGCACACTTGTATTGGGAATTCATTTAGTGCCCCTACAGAGTGTGTCTGTGTTTTGACGTAATCACAATATTATTGTTTAAAGAAAAGACTGGCTAGGAAGCATACGTAAAATACCTTCACTTTTTTATTCCAGGTTTTTATGTCTCTCCGGGCAGCGCCACTGGCTGTCTGCCCTGTTCCTGCCACCCCTCGGGGGCAGCGCATCACATCTGCAACAGCCGGACCGGCCAGTGCGCTTGCCAAGACGCTTCCACCTCGGGGCTGAGTTGTGACCGATGTGGGGACCTTTACTTTGGGTTTGATCCTCAGACTGGCAGGTAAATATTGATGAGAATTAATAATTGAATCTCTTTATTTAATTATATGGACAGTGACTTTCTTTATAACCAACAGTGACTTTGTTTTGGCAGTATCTTCTGTAAAATGCAGTGCTTTCCATCCTGCTTGGTGGGTTGATACATTTTTGACTCTTTGATGCCTGCGTTTATTAGACATAATGGTAATTCTTCAATATTTTCTAGAGTCCCAATATATAGGTTGTCGATACATTATACCCAATATGGGGATATTTAACTTGATAAAATACTTTTCCCTCAAAGAACTTACCATTTGAATGTGGAGAAAAACAGGTAAAGAAATATCCCTAGAAGAACACACACACACACACACACACACACACACACACACACAATATAAGGGCTAGAATAGGTAACATGCATATCTATATTTTGTTTTATGTGGCCCCCGACTTTATTGCTTATTTATGAATGCACTGCACCCATTTATGTTGCCCTTGCCTTTCTAATTTAGATTGAAAGACTGGCAGATAAGGAACTTATCTTTATATTCAGTGACATGATTTCTCTCTGTGAGTAAAGTACATTCTGAAAATAAATTAATCAGTTTTCAAAGTTACACTGTCTTTCATGTTCTTCCCATTTCCTGTATATCTGTGGGCACTTACTTTCATGCCTCTGTGGTCATGGCTGTATTTGTGAAGATGAGTTGGCATGCTAATTCCGTGTGGGTTTCTTTTTCTCCCGGTTAGATTATGGATTTATCTTGGGTTGGGACTCTATCCATTAATTCTTTGGTGTTCCTGTCTCCAAGCAACTAGTATGTGTTTCTCATAAACCAGTCAAATCTGTTTCTCAGTATGTGTTGTGTGTGTGTGTGTGTGTGTGTGTGTGTGTGTGTTTAAAATTATAATTGCTAATTATTCAAGGGTTTGTGATTATTGGGCTCTTTTCAACACTACTGCCCGCCTTTGGCCCTTACACTCTTCATTAACACCTCGGTGAGAGTGTGGACAGGGTGACAGGTCAAATTACTAAAAAAGAACTCAAACCCGTTTATTTGGTTTTTTACTAACATTCAATGCGATTAAAAATAAAACACTTTTCCATGATGTTTAAAATATTTATTAAAACAATTTTTGTTCTTACTACATAGCATTTTTAATCCATGCTGCTGCACTTCAGTTACCATTGGTATATCGTGCTGTTAGCTTGAGAGCATAATACTCTCTTCTCTGCATTTTGGCTGAGATCGAGCGTCTAAGAGCATTACTTTGTGTGCCTCTTCTCTCGTGCACTGGCTGGGGGTAGGGGTCAGGGTTTCAGTGGACTGACACCCCAAAGCAGGCTGCTGTCGCTGGTCTCACACATGTGCAAGCTGACTTTCAACTGAGGTTGGTACTGCCACGCATTCTTCGTTGATCTCTGATCTCTGTCCCTCGGTATCTCTTACGTACAGTTTTAGTGTAGTCGCCTGCATCGCTTTTCTGGTCGGTTACTAATTAATTTTTAACCCACAGGAACCCCAGAATTTTCTCTACCCAGGCCCCCTTAGACTTGGGGGTCACCCTTTGTACAGACGCTAAGGTAGCACCATGCTGTCTGTCTTCCTTGTGGTCCTCATCCGGTCCTGAGACCTACACACCCCTCCTTGCCCTGTACCATACTGTTTCCAGGATCACAGTTTCGTAATGTATTTTGAAATCAAGCAGTGTGATGCCCCTCGTTTTGTTCTTTTTGTATAACTTGTGCTTTTCAATGTATAATAACTGTAGGACTTTCTAGAAGTTAAGAAAGACCCCTGGGCCATGTTCCTGATGCACTTTATAGCCACAAGGCAGGCAGGGGCATTGCCCGGGTCATATATTTAAAGGATCTGTGAGAGACAAAAGGAAAATTGATTTATGGTTGTTTCTTCGGACTCCTGGTTTCCCAATGTGCCCATTATCTTATGGTCCACCCTGTTTCTTAAAAATCATCTCTACCTTTGACTTGCAACATCTTCCTCCTGTGATTTGTTGTTTCTGTCTCTTATTCTGATCACACCTCTTCCAAGTACAAGTAGGTGTATGATTTCACCTCGATACATACATGTTAGTGACTCTAAGAATGTTATCTCTCCGGCTCTCTACCATGGCCTCCAGGCCAATGCCTAGCCCTCTCTCTGAGTTTTAAATTTACATGTCCCTCATGCCTCCTTTCTTGAGTAGAGCCAACACAGGATTAATTTTTGTCATTACTTCCTCACCTCCTACAAAAATAGAAATTAAAAGTCTCATGCCATCTCAGGCCATCCTGGTCGTGTTGAGAGGGACATACACAGTCGCTGTGCAAGTCCCCACACCCACCCGTGTGTGGGCTCAGATAACGTGGGGCTGGCTCTGATGTTGAACAGAGTCTGCCCCTGAAGAGCCACCATATACAATGTAGATTCTCTGAAAAGAACAGGAAGAGTAAAGCCCCCCAAGGCCCCAGGGGGCCCAAGACAATCAGGGGGACACGTCCCCTGGTGCACTGGGTCACAGGGAAGGACTTCCTGCCACTGACGGATGCGGCTGTCGCTCTCCGCCGTGACACTGATAATCCTCAGCGAAGAAATCCTCTGGCCTGGAAGGTCACAGGGAAAGGCATTTCCAAATGTGACAGGGAGAATCGCTCGACTTTATACTGCAGCTCATCATTGAGAAGAGATAAAAGTGGATTTTATTCTTTTTATGATTTTCATTCCCTTCCTGAGTGATACTGAAGTCTCTCGGATGACTTCTGGTTGCTATTGTGAATATATACTAACAATGGCTATTTTGAAAATGTGTACCAAGATGGCTAAAATATATGGGATTCCATCTAGTATAAAGAATTTTTGTCTCCTGAAGAGAAAAATTCACTCATTGTCTCAGTGTATACAGACGTGCAGTATAGGAAAATGTGCATTTATGCCCTGATGTGAAACTTTTCAAAAACAGAAAGGCAATAAGCTAAAAATCAATTGACTACACCTTGAACCAGGCACTGTGGTAGGTGCGCTTACAGGTATGAATTTATTTCATTAATTCCCAAACTTCTACAATGGATTATAAGTATTTTATTGTTAAGCAAGGGGTATATACTTAATTGGTTCAGAAAAGAAATGGACTTTCTCATCTGCTTTTTCCATTCATCTTTTTGGTGGGTCTTATTTAATCCCTCCAGGAAATTTGCTTATATCCCTTCCCTTCTCCACGTTCACTTTAATGTACACCACTGTACTTCCTGAGTTTTAAACTTCCTTTGATACTCCCGAAGGCAAACTAAATACAATAAAATGGGCTGTGCTCCTAAGCTGCAGCAACAACAAAAATGCCCCCCAAGCAACAATGGCAAGCAGGAGAACCAATCGCCTCTCCTCCCCCAAGCTGTTCTTCCTCCTTCCCCTACCACAGGAAGGGGTGTGCTTTCTTTTTCTTTTCTTTTCTTTTTTAAAAAAAATAAATCTTATCGATTTTTTTACAGAGAGGAAGGGAAAGGGATAGAGAGTTAGAAACATCGATGAGAGAGAAACATGGATCAGCTGCCTCCTGCACACCCCCCACTGGGGATGTGCCCGCAACCAAGGTACATGCCCTTGACCGGAATCGAACCTGGGACCCTTCAGTCCGCAGGCCGACGCTCTATCCACTGAGCCAAACCGGTCAGGGCTAGAGCGTGCTTTCTAAAAAGCCATTCCAAGTGCAAAAATCACCTCATTTACCTCTGACACATAAAGTGAACCGGATTTAATCAGTACCGAGAACAATGAAGAAAAAAATGTCTGCCCACTGAGAAATCAATAAAGAAAAAAAAAAGGATATGGTGTTTGTCTAAACCAAACACAATGAGACAAAAATGGGCCATCTTCCCCCGGTCTCTGTGGGCAGTTAATATGCGTAGGTGACAGGGCAGGCCTGGGCGCTGTCCCCAAGTTGACCTGTAACTAGGATTCTCCTTCCCACAGCCCCTGGGACTCACCCGTGTATCTGTCCCACCACCGTTTTTCTTGTATGTCACCCACTCATCACAACCCCTAAAAGTTTCCTCCCTAATGACTTCTCTCTCTATTCATTAGTTGTATTTTGTGTGTGTGGGCGTGCGTGTTTGTGTGTGTGTGTGTGTGTGTGTGTGTGTGTAGCTTCAAATGGCCAGGTGTATCCCTCCTCATCTCTTCCTACCAGACATACATGGAACTGTCATTTTCCTCAGAGAGGGGAGTTGGGGTCTAGGCTGGTGAGGGAATCTAATGGCTCAGACTTCTAAAACATGCAACACGTTAACTTTTTTCTGTGACCCAATGATGGTTGGCTTTGCTGCCAACTTTCTCCCCTTGAGCACAACTTTATGGATGGGGTCCAATGGTTCCTTCACAAGCATCTACTCCAAAGGCTGTCCATTGGATTTTTCTCCCAGAACCAGACCAGTGACTTCCCGTGGGTGGAAGCAGATCCTTTGCATGTCCATGTATTTCTTTCCATGGTGTGATCCTGGGATTGTTGTGGGTGGGGGTTTCTCACAGATCATGCCCCCCCTCCACCATGACTCTTGGACAGCATCCTATTATGTGGGTGATGGGGTAAAGGGGCCCACATGTGAGCAAGCCCTGGTTGGTCGTGTCAGCGTCCCCGCAAAGACAGCAGAAGTGTGCTAGGACATTGAGGCCTCTGCCGGGAGCTGCCACGGGGTCATTTTTGTCTTATGCTCTTCACCAAAGCAAGTGAGTGTGACTTTCAGCTCACACAAAGAGGGTCTCTAAGCCCCCAATTCCCCATCCCAGTGCCAAGAGAATCCAGGTGCTAATAGGCTGTGAGGAAGGAATACTAAGCACCTCCACTGCAGAAATGAAATAGAATCTGACCTCAGGGGAAAACCAGGTTCTCCAGGGGGCACTCTAGCTTTCCTGGGATCTGTGCCAGAGGACTCAGCTGAGGACTCCCTTGGCCTTAGGGAGTCAGAGGAAAGCTAGCCTTGGAGGGGAGGTTAGCCAGGGACTCGGCTCTGCCAGTCAAAAAGGGCTCAAAGCAGCTCCATTGTCATTTATTCCACAAAATGTGGAGAGCCCCATTGTGGGCTAGTTTTTGGACTAGGGATGGGAGAAAAGTCTTTGTCCAGTTTCTCAGATTTGCCTTACTGCCTCTTTCTGTTCTGTTCATTAATGATCATTAGGAATTCTTGTCTAGGATGTTTCAGTCATATGAAGTCTCTTCGTCCTTTGTTCTTGGTGCTGAATGGTGTCCCTTTCATCCAACCGTCAGCAAATGAGAAGACTGGGAGGAACTCCAGGCCCTTTTCTGCCTCTCTTCTTAGGTTTTCCACCTCACCCCACTGATTTACTTACTACAAGCTTCTCAGGTCTAACCCTTCCTTCCCATCGCTCCCGCCACTGTCCCAATTGTACTAAGTTCGCAGTATCTTCTCTCTCCTCACCTTCCCCTCTCCATTCGTTTCCATTCTGTATTGGTCTCTAAAAATCTCAACTTGCTCACAATTTGACACTCTCTCCTGCTGCCCTTTTTTTATTTTCTCCCTCCTTGATTTGCCTGGTTTATTCCGATTTAATTATTAAGCATAAATATTTCCAAGATTTCTTCTTAATACCCCATTCTTTGTCATCTCTCCTGCCCCAAGACTAGATAGTTGTCCATTTCCTGTGCCCTTGAAGAATTGCCCGGCTGGTGTGACTCAGTGGTTGAGTGATGACCTATGAACCAGGAGGTCATGGTTCGATTCCTGGTCAGGGCACATACCAGGGTTATGGGCACAGTCCCCAGTATATGCCGGTAGGCAGCCAATCAATGGCTCTCTCTTCATTGCTGTTTTTTTTTTTCCTCTCTCTCTCTCCCTTTCCCTTCCTCTCTGAAATCAATAAAGAACATTACAAAAAGAATCTACATACATCTTCATCAATACCCCTTCTGTTTTTTAATGCCTCACTAGACATTAGATTCTTGAGATTAGGGCCAACTCTGTCCTCTCATATTTACGTCTCCAGTGTTACTCCAGCCCCGGCCTATAACGGTCCCTCAGTGAATGCTTTTATGCCACTGGGCACATTGAAGTCAGTCGGATGGTGCCGGACAGAAGGAAGGCATCCGGAGAGCAGCGCCAACGCATGATCCTTCCCTGGCACCTGTCCCCGTACCTCCTGGCGTAGCTCTTGGTCCCATGAAGAAGCTCCTGGCAGTTCCCTTCATTACCAGCAATGCCTCTAACACAGAACAGAGTAGGATAGCTCTCCCATTGTTTGTTCCATGGGAGAATGGAGTAGGACAGAGTAGGATAGCTCTTTCTTCCATTGCTTGTCCCATGGGAGAACGGGGTAGGATAGCTCTTTCTTCCATTGCTTGTTCCATGGGAGAACAGAGTAGGATAGCTCTTTCTTCCATTGCTTGTTCCATGGGAGAATGGAGTAGGATAGCTCTTTCTTCCATTGCTTGTTCCACGGGAAGATGCAAGCTCGCAGAAAGTGAAACAGATGAGATTTGTGCTTTAAGAGACAGAGGCCGAGGAACTTCTTCCCCATTGTGCCCAGCCAACGGCGAGGCCCAGGCCTCTCTCCCCAGGCAGGGCATGCGCGGAGATCAGCGGAGCCTTCCGCCCGCTTTGTTTGCCGTAATGAACCGGTCAATAAACATCACAAATTGTTTATCCATATACATCTTGACAGATTACTCTTTATGAAATCCACTTAGCGCGGCGAGGTTTTCCCTTAAGGATGAAAAATGGAGATTTTAAACAGATTGTGGGAGAGCCCTGGCTACACCGGGAGCGTTGGTGCAATAAAGGTTTCTTTATATTAATATCCCAGAAACCATTTATCCCGACACGATCAATATCACAAGGCATCCCAGTTTGCTGTTTCCCCGTCCACAGCTTAAAAACGTCTTTCCCTTTATTACGTTTAATTCTGTTTTAATAAACGTGAGCTATATTTCATTTAGGAGGTGCTCTGGAGGAGCGGTGCCTTCTAAAACGGCGTCAGACTTGTAGCTTTTTCTCGAAAGGGGTCTTGGAAGTGTTTAAAATCATATTCGAGCGGCTGAGAAATTCACAGGAATTGGTTTTACTTCAGCCTTAATTACCAAATCATCCCCAGCGTCCTCCGGGCTGGAATGTCTCCTGTGAGCTCCATGCACATAAAACTCCCTCCGACTGAAGCCGCGCAATTAAAACCATGCCGATAAGTGAGATACAACAAGGCCTGGAATAAGGGACTGTAACATCACCTTTATTTACTCACCACCCTGCCTGCTTCCTTAGGATGCGGTTTATTTATTTATTCCGTGGAGATGCAGGACGCAGAGTCCCATGGACAGTGACAGAGCTGACTGAAGGGTTGAGCGTGCCCCTGGCAGCAAATGGAACCACATCAAGGAAAGGGATTATGCCACACGCTGGAAACGGCCCCTCCAAATGTACTGTATATAAAATGAGTGTGATTGTCTCCCGAGCAAATGGTAATAAAAACCGAAATGCTCAAGAGATACTCATCCGGGAGCGGAGCGGTGATAAATGCACACGCCGGGGGAAGCAGAGCGCTCCTTGCCCACTGCTCGCCAACGTCACATCAAAACGCCGACAAACAATTTACTCTAAGTAATAGCACATAATGAAATGAAGAGCAAATTAAATACGTTTTTTTTCTTTCCCCCCAGCTTCTAGAATCCCATTTTAATTTCAGTGCATAATTTTCTAATACGTAAGTAGCCCAAACAAAACGTGGGTTTGGAATGGGGACTTCTGATGCGGTGTCTGTGCATAAAGGACTCCGCGTAGCTGTCTGTAGGAGGGGGGAAAATGTCCTTTTACCAGGACATACGAAGGGCAAACGACAGGACGGTGGTTTTTCAAGAGAAACGGTGCCTTGTTCCTTCCCCAGGCGACTTGGTCCGTAAGACAAATTTGCAGCTTCTTTAGCAGCCTCGGCTTTTATCAGCCTTTTTGAGGGTGTTGAAGGATTACCCGAGAGATCACACCCTAAAGTTGCAGGGAGCACAGAACTGTCTGCCCAGTGTCTCCAGGAGAGAGTGCCGTGGGTGGGTCCATAATGTTTTTATTAAGTGTGCCCAATGCAAGGCCCCTGCTCAACGTGGACTGTCTTCTCACCAGCACCGTCTTTGCTTTTCCAATCCATCCTGGCATCAGCACTGTTCACCCTCCCCGATGACTTTATCCCAGGTTAAGAGTTTGAAGAAACAGGTTTTCATTCCTGTCGTAGCAAAAATGCGACAACGGTGATTTTTTCTTTTTTTACAAGCAATTTTAGGAGCAAGAAATCAAAGTTGAAGTGGAATTTTCTCATTGTATTTATTTAATTACCGTCTTTTCAAAGATCAGGATAATGCTGTTTTCTAACCAATCTAGATAAGTGAATTCAGTGCATAAAATAGAAAAGGAACTATAACTTTTATTCACACATTGTCAGTATTGGGATGTGTTTTCTTCCACCTGTTTTCTTAGTGAAATTTAGAGTTTATAAAACCAAATACAGAAGATCAAGACGTTTAGGGAAGGCAGTGATAACCACATCCAGTTTTCTGTTTCACAGCTTGATAGATACTTGAAAAGATAATTTGGAGGGGGACCTAGTAATCTTAATTTTTAGCTGTCAGGAGAACTGCTTTTGTGTGAAAGCAAATTCACAGTATTCTCAGTTGAACAACTGGATTCAAAATAATCCATGAGATGTATTGGGGCATGTAAGAAAGCAGAGTAACACTTTTTTTTTAATTGTCATTAATTAGCTTCCAAAGAGAAGGCTCCATAGAGGTTTATCATAAACAGCATTTCGATAAAAATATTTTTTTCTGTTTTGTTGTATCTATCTCACGGTGGTTTGTGGAACTCAAGAATCCTTTTCCGCCTGTTGGCTAAAGGGGGCCATATTCGTCCACAGTGTCATCCATAGACATGTGTGCCTCCTACCATGAATTATTAATCGGAACGCTTGACGGTTTACTTCTCTTGTTTTCAGATGTCAGCCTTGCAATTGTCATCTCTCCGGAGCCTTGAATGAAACCTGTCACTTGGTCACGGGCCGCTGTTTCTGTAAACGATTTGTCACCGGCTCAACGTGCGACACTTGTGTGCCCGGCGCAAGCTACTTGGATGCCAGCAACCCGTGGGGTTGCAGCAAAAGTAAGCGAGCTCCGTCCGGCCCAGCGCTGGTGTGTGAGGAGCCAGCCCCTGGGGAAGGGGGTCCGTGTTCTCTCTCCCCACTGAGCACCCGCAGGCAGGCTTAGCTACAAGGCAGAAAGTTTAGGTCAGAAATGAAAAAAAACAACAACAACAAAAAATCACATGAGATGACACGTGCATTCTTTTTCCTTGATTCGGTCATGGGAAATGATGATATGAATATATGACTCATGGGACATGGACACTGGTGTGTTGAAATAGGGTCACTAAGAAGCCAACCAAAGTCCTGATGTTCCCCAAACTTAAGCAGAGGGACATCACTGCTTAAGCCAAATGGCCTGTCCCCCCTCCACCCAACAGCACCTCCAGGCAATTGCCTACAGCAAATGGAAAATTTGTATTTTACTCAGAGCTTTGTGTCCTTCCATTCCACAAGTCTTACGTGCACTGTGCTAATAGTAGTTGCTTATTGATATTTATCAAAGCTTATGACTAACCCCTGCATTTACTATTCTTTTCTTTCTGTTTTCACCAGCACTCACTGTTCAGATGTCTCCTGCTTCTAGTTCCAACTCTCGGGAGCCAAAGCTTATCTCTCAGCATCTTTCAGCTTCTCAGCACCATTTTCCAGTTCCTTGAATTGGCTCCATGCGGTCACCTGCTGTCCTGCAATCTCATAACATACCGATGAATTCTTTCTATTTCCTTCAAGATTATGTCTCCAGCTCTTTCCCACACTGTGGACTGAGCATCTCTTCCTCGGGGCTTCCTGAGAAGGTGGTGAGTCACAGTGCTAGGAAATGCCACCATTCGGACACGTCACCACAGGCCTGGGCTGGGGCTATGTATTTAAGGAAGGGAGAGAGAACTGATGGGATATCAGCAGCTGTACTGGATTTTTTGTTGTTGTTAATCCTCATCCGAGGATATATTTTCCATTGCTTTTTAGAGTGGAAGGGAGGGACAGGGGATGGGAGTGAGAGAGAGTGAAACATTAAGGTGAAATATTCGCATCCATTGGTTGCCTCTAGCATGTACCCAACTTGGGCCGGGGCACGAATCTGCAACCCAGATACATGCCCTTGACTGGGAATCGGACCCAAGACCCTTCTGTGCACAGACCAATGCTTTAAACATGGAGCAACACCAGCCAGGGCTGTACTGGGTTTTGAGATAGTGAAAGACAGGTGTAGCTAGGGACTAAGACGTGTTTAGATGTTATACCTGTGTGGTTCACCTTCAGTATTCTGTGTTTATTGGTACCTCGAGATGTTAGCATACCTCCAGATGTTTATGCTGCTCTTGAGAAAGCACCATCATAATTGCCCATGTAAAAATACAGTCTACACACTAATCTGGCTTTTACTGACCACTTAGTTAATAACTGTTATCCATTGATTAGCTATAGAATTGACTGATTTGTGAGCAACATCAATTGCTCTGGGTGTCAGCTGTAGATCATCACTTACTACAACAGACCGAATCTTAGTGATTTTTTTCTTTATCAGTTCTGCCATGAACTTTGTGTGAAAGTATTTGCAGCAGCTGCACCTTTTGCTACCTGTTCCTGTTTCTGAGATACGGTCTAGGAATTCTACCTCAGGCAAAACTGGGCAGTCTGGTCACTGGGAAATGGCCTACTTTTCTTAGAATTGGCAGACACTTTGTGTTATTTCTTTTCTTCTCTGGGCTAAGCATTCTTGATCTTTTCAGATGCTTCCAATGTTGAATAATTTTTTAAAAACTTGCATATTCCTAAGTATGCTTCCCTGGACATAGGCATTTTGATTTCTCTGTTTAAAATTGCAATCTTTAAGATTGGGAGCAGAGGATCAGTGGAAGAAGTTGGTTAAAGAGAGAAATCAGACAGGATTCCTGCCTTTAGAGGAGCTTAGCACAGTGAGTGCAGGGTTCCGGGAAGTGCTGCTTTCTTTCCAGTCCTCCTGGGTTTCACATGGTCCTTGCCTTCTGTGCCACCAGCGGCCGGAACCTGCTTCACAAAGATGCCATTGAAAGGCACGTGGTGCAATCTATTGTTGTAACTGTGAACTACGGCGGGCTCAGGTTTCCTCCCGTCCAGCAGATGCCAGGGATGTGTCTGCCTTGCCAATCCCAGTGTCTGGAGGTGTTTTCCTACACAGATCAGGAACCCTGGGGCTACAACAGTTATCTTCTCCATGTCCTCAGAGACTGCTGACAGGAGTTTAGCAATGGCGCCTGTGATTTCTGTTTCTATGGTGAGGCTTTGGGGGAGGAATCCGAAGGTCTGATTTTCAGAATTCGGGGGAGTTGACTTGCTTTCAGATAAAGCAGTTAGGCCCTCTCTGATGGTATGCTTTCTGGTTGTGTGATGTGCTTTTTGCCCATCCGTATTTGTCTCATGCTTTAAAATGAGAGTAAGCCGAAACCGGTTTGGCTCAGTGGATAGAGCGTCGGCCTGCAGATTGAAAGGTCCCAGGTTCGATTCTGGTTAAGGGCATGTACATTGGTTGCGGGCACATCCCTAGTAGGGGATGTGCAAGAGGCAGCTGATTGATGATTCTCTCTCATTGATGTTTCTAACTCTCTATCCCTCTCTCTTTCTCTTTGTAAAAAAAAAATCAATAAAATATATTAAAAAATAAAATGAGAGTAAATTTTCTTGGTAAGAGGAATGAAAGGAAACAGGTATTTAATAGTTCTGCCTTCTGTATACTTTCCTAATGAATGATATTTAAATTTGCCTTAAACTTCTGGCTATAAGATTAACTAATATACACATACACACACTTATATACACATGCATCTATATTTATTATTTAATTATAGCCGAAACCGGTTTGGCTCAGGAGTAGAGTGTCAGTCTGCAGACTGAAAGGTCCCGGGTTCGATTCCGGTCAAGGGCCTATACATTGGTTTCAGGCACATCCCCTATAGGGGATGTGCAAGAGGCAGCTGGTCGATGTTTCTCTCTCATTGACGTTTCTAGCTCTCTATCTCTCTCCCTTCCCCTCTGTAAAATATCAATAAAATATATATTTTTAAATTATAAATATTACATTTATGTTTTAACTATTTATAGATCCTTTCTCTTTCTCTTCTTA